>JAWRVZ010000084.1:1200000-1845000 GCA_037043235.1 Rhodeus uyekii
GTCAGCTCAAAGATTCCAAGGACACATCGTTGGGACAGTTTCAGGTAGATTTGACCCGTTTGTGGATCTAAATCCCTGGATGATGCTCTCAATGCAAAAACACGTCCTCTTATTCCTTATTATCCTCAATACGACCCCCAAACTTCTGCAACTAAGGTAAGCTGTGGCTTATTTCCTACCTGTTAATAATCTTGCTGTTTGTCTCATTGAGCTGCATAATTAAGCTCTCTTAAAACTAATGCAAGCAGCTTTTACTCAAACTAAAAATGTAGTTTTGAGGCATTTTGATTATACTAACAAACGTAAGAATTTATGAATTTGCACTGAGGTTCAACAGGCCTTTTAAAATGACAAGAGGCTGTGAAAAAACAGGTTTGTTAATGAAAAATAACATTGTGTGGGTGGTGGCTTAAGGGATGAAAGGCAGGAGGAGAGAAAAAGTATATGAAGTGAAAGAGAGAAATAATGCTCTTGAGTGAATAAGATCACATTACAGTTTTTTAATTTATTTTAAAAAAATCTCTTCATATTTAGAGAAGACATACTATCGGTACATGTATAAAATATTTTGTGTGGATGTGTGTAAGTTTTGATATCAATTTGATATCTATTTACATGAACTGTATATATAGCGTGTCCTATTTCTTTTGCACCACAGGGTGGATGGCAACCCTTTAGTGATGGATCCCAATAGTATCTGCCGTAGGAATAGAATGTTGGGAAGCAGACAAGCTGACCTGTGCCAGTCTCAGCCTGAGATCATTCAAGAAGTGGCAAAAGGTGCCCGGTTGGGCATAAGAGAATGCCAACATCAGTTCCACAACCGTCGCTGGAACTGCACCAGCCAGAACAGAAACCTGGCCAAGATCCTGCAACAAGGTGAGGAACAAATAAAAAAGCTCCTAACAACACACACATAACACACACACACACACACACACGTGCTCTACTTGGCTTGTGTTTGTACATCATTTCGAATCCCCTCTGGGTTTTGAGTAAAAAGCACACTAAGTAGTAGCATCGGTAGTCAAATAATTTTTCCTACATTTTGGCTGGGACTTTTCAACATGTCAAATAATGCTTGTACAGAGTTAGTTGATTGTTATTGCTAAGTTTGTGTATGGCATGTTATAAACATTTGAAAGCCATTTTGATTTTTAGATACTAAAATTATGGTTGGGATTCAGACAATCATTAACACCATGTAGTTGGCCACATGGCCTTTAGATGGCATGATTGTACAATTGATGTAATTATAACGATGACAACTGATGATTGTACATGATATCAGTTTGACCATGAAAATGGTTTCTTGATATAGAACATATGTTGAGAAAAAAATAAAGCAGCAGAGCTAATGCTTTTATTAGTAGACTGGACCTGGAAGTGCTTTTTGTCTAAATGAGACTGAGATGAGAATTACTCTTTTTTTAATCCAAACATGATATGACGATTACCAAAGCTCAGCAATTTATAAGCTGGACTTGTTTACATGTAAATTTGATATCAAGAGTGAGTGTGTCTTGAAAGAATCCTTTACACTAAGGGGAAAAATGCTCTTTTGGCAGTTCACGGTGTATTGAGGCAGGTCTAGACAACGGCGATGTGTGCGGAATGTGAATCTGCTAAATGAGTTATTGTTAATGTGGCAATTCCTTAGATTTTTAAGTGATCTTAGAACTGGGATGGGCTGTTACTCCGAAACAAGAGTTTAGATAGAGATCATAATCGAGCCCATACAACACAATGCACTTTTTCAGATGGTCATGAGATATTATGAAAGGTTTTGTTTTTAGACAAACTATAGATTTTCCTTATTGAGTTAAGGTTCTATGAACTGTTCTCTAGATATCCGGGAAACTGCATTTGTGTATGCTATCACAGCTGCTGGAGTGCTGCATGCAGTCACACAAGCCTGCAGCCAGGGGGCGCTGCCACAGTGCGGCTGTGTGACCCTTCAGAGTTCCTCTCAAACTCACCATGACTCCCCAGCAAAGGAGGAACCTATCCAGGCTTCACCTATCCAAAACTGGCATTGGGAATGGGGGGGCTGTGGAGATGATGTGGACTTTGGCAATGAGAAGTCTCGTCAGTTCATGGACACCAGGCCTAGAAAAGGCAAAAGTGACATCCGGACCCTTATTGACCTGCACAACAATGAGGCAGGAAGACTGGTATGTTTATATTTCCGGGTTTGGAATATGGAAAGATAGCACAGTATGTGGGAGATCGTAGTACATATAATTTTTGCATCCCCATTTGATTTTATAGAAAAAGATAATAACATACTATTGAGTTTACATAACTTAACAAAATAACTATATGGAGAGATATGGACTACAGAAGTCAGAAGATTGAGTGTGCAATTGATTCTGGTTTTCCCCATGTGCTTTTGTTTTCATCCTAGTCACCTGTGACCTGTAATCCCCTCGTTACTCCTGTAAGCTCTGTCTCATTTCTTTGATTGATTCCCTGTGTATTTATCGCTGTGTTCTGCTCACTTCTTAGTCTGTTCTCGTTCGTGAAATTTTGCATGTTTCCATGAGCTCCTTTGTTTCCTGATTTTTGTATCTTTTATTAGACTGTCTCCAAGCTCCTTTGTATTCGTGTCATTTCTACTGTTCCGTCTACAGTCACTCCCTCAACAACTGCAGTGTTTACTCAATTTTTTTAAAGTCACCATTAAGATCTAATATTTTTCATGCAATATTGCAGTCATTTTGTATTTTTTATAATCTTTGAAATAGCTTATTTTATGTTCTTGTGGGCAGTGTTATTTGCTTTTAGATTTAAACCACGATTTTCAATTATACCAATATAAAAATACACGTTTCCCTTTTTCTTGAACTAAATTGAATAAACATTAAACTAAATTTAGCTGAAATTGAATTTGTTTCATGATCGATGATTTGTTTCAGGATTTTGCAACATTTACACTCTTATTTTGTCGGTCTGTTAATGTGAAAATGCTTTGAAACAATAAGTATTGGATATAGAACTATATAAATAAAATGTGTCTTGACTTGACCATTAACTGAGCGTGTCTGATCATACTTTGGCATGAAACAAAAGTTGCTTTTCTGGCCTATCTTGATGTACAGCTCTGGAAAAAATTAAGAGACCACTGACATTTTTTCTTAAATCAGCATCTCTACAAGTATGGAAGACATTCCATTCCAATGTCTGTTGAATTCCAACACAGGCACACCTCAATCTACTGAATGAGGTGCTGATTAGGTGATTGCCTGAACCAAATCTTATTTAATAAGGAAAAGAATAAAAAAAACCTTCACTGTGAAGTTTACTGTGGTCATCACTATCCTCTTGCAGTAGGACCAGCTGGCTGGCAAAAACAGTGATAGTAGTACCTCAAAAGTAATTGGAATAAAAAAAATAACTATTGACCATGCCAAAAAAATTGAAAAGGAAAGTTTTGAGTAAGGAAAAGAAGGGTTCAATTCTGGCTTTACTGGGAGAGGGATACAGTGAGCGTCCGGTTGCTTCCGTCCTTAAAATTTCAAAGAAGGTGGTTCATAAGAACAAGGTCAAGCAGCAGACATTGGGGACAACAAAGCTACAGACCGGCAGAGGGCGAAAACGACTCTCCACCAACCGGAATGACCGCTAACTCATTCGAATGTCATTCAACAACCGTAGGATGACATCAAGTGACCTACAAAAAGAATGGCATATGGCAGCCGGAGAGAAGTGCATGGTGAAGACGGGCTCCTAGGGGCAGGGCTGAAGTCATGCAAAGCCAGAATAAAGCTCTTCATCAATGAGAAGCAGAGAAGAGGCAGGCTAAGGTTTTGCAAGACTGGCATAAGGTCATCTTCTCTGATGAATCCAATTTTCTGCGTTGTCCAACACCTGGTCATCTAATGGTTAGACTGAGGCCTGGAGAGGCCTACAAGCCACAGTGTCTCTCACCCACAGTAAAATTTGGTGGAGGATCGGTAATGATCTGGGGGTGCTGCATCAAGGCTGGAATCGGGCAGATTTGACTTTGTGAAGGACGCATGAATCAAACCACGCACAAGGTTGTCCTGGAAGAAAACTTGCTTCCTTCTGCTCTGACAATGTTCCCCAACTCTGAGGACTGGTGTTTCCAGCAGGACAATGCTCCATGCCACACAGCCAGGTCAATCAAGGTGTGGATAGAGGGCCACCAGATCAAGACCCTGCCATGACCAGCCCAATCTCCAGACTTGAACCCCATTGAAAACCTCTGGAATGTGATCAAGAGGAAGATGGAAGGTCACAAGCCATCAAACAAATCCAAGCTGCGTAAACGTTTGCACCAGGAGTGGCATAAAGTCACCCAACATCAATGTGAAAGACTGGCAGAGAGCATGCCAAGACGCATGAAACCTGTGATTCAAAATCAGGGTTATTCCACCAAATATTGATTTCGGAACTCTTCCTAAGTTAAGACACTAGTATTGTGTTGTTTAAAAAATAAATGTGAACTGATTTTCTTTCCATTTGTCGAGGTCTGACTACACTGCATCTTTTTTGTTATTTTGACCAGTTGTTGCTTTTGGCAAATAAATGTTCTAAATTACAATGGTTTTGGAATTTAGGAAAAATGCTGTCAGTAGTTTATAGAATAAAACAAAAATGTTAATTTTACCCAAATACATACCTATAAATAGTAAAACCAGAAAAATTGATAGTTTTGCAGTGGTCTCTTAATTTTTTCCAGAGCTGTATATCGGCTGCTCCAATGAGAAAAAATGTAGGGCGGGACTTGATTTGTTCAATTGGGAATTAATTGGATCATCGTTTACTATTGCTGTGATCTCATGTAAGCGATAGGTTGTTTCACTCTCACGTCAGTAAACACATCACCAGAGAGGAAGTGGCAATTATTTTGATTAAAGAGCACAAGTACACATAAAAAAAAGAAAAGAAAATGACTCCAAGGATGAAACATTTATTATAAATGCTGCAATATTCATTACAAAAACAAATAATTATCAGTTTTGTTTTATGGGGACTTTAACTAAGGAGACTGGATGAAATGAAAGTAAAATCATATTATTGTCTCATTTATCACTTTTCTCTCTTGTCATATGTGTGTACAGGCCATACAGATACAGATGCAAACAGAGTGTAAATGTCACGGCCTTTCTGGTTCCTGTACTCTTCGCAGCTGTTGGAGGAAGATGCCTCTCTTCCGTCAGGTCGGTGACTATCTCATGCAAAGCTTCCATACAGCCGTTCGCGTGATGGGTGGGAATGATGGGAAATCGCTTGTACCTTTTGATCCGGATACTCCTCACCTGGATGCAAACGTCCTCATCTATTCAGCTGATTCACCTGATTTCTGTCAGGCCAATCAAAGGACCGGTACAGAAGGCACACAGGGCCGTGTGTGCAACAGCACAGAGACAGGGCCGGGAGGCTGTGACAGCCTGTGCTGTGGTAAAGGATTTGCAGACCACACACAGGAGCATGAGGAAAACTGTCTTTGTGAGTTTCACTGGTGCTGTGAGGTTCAGTGCCAGAGATGTTCTGTGAAAAAGGGCGTCAGCGTCTGCTTGTGACGTTTACACAGGGCGTTAGAAGGGCACATTTTTTTCCTCCCTGGTGCAAAGGACCATCCTCTGTGCAGAAGGGAGCAGTGACTTGTGAAAACAAATGCCTATCATCCTCTTGCTCACTTTTTTTTTTGATGGTCCACCTGTTATTACAATCAAGACTGACTAATATCTATAAATCAGTTGGGAGTTGGGGCTTGCATGGCTGCTTACGAAAATAAACATATTTCATGCTGCCACCTGCTGGTCCTTTATTGAGAGAACTTGATGGATGTAGAAATAATTGATTTTCTCCAGTGTTGTCAGAACAGTACCTGGGAATAGACTGATGAGTTTGAAACTTGAGGCAAAAACATCCTCTGATACACTTTGGCCCCATCAAAGCTCTGTTTCCTTGGTATTTGAAAATGTACAAATGTCAGCACTGTCCAAGGTGCTGAATCCCTGACTGATTTGATCCCTGAAGATACCATCTGCACCAGAACATTTGTTGGTTTAATTATGATAATAATTATTTTATTATTTTACTTTTTCAAAGTAATTTCCCTAGGCTACCTGTACAACCTTTTAATTTCCTGCATATGCTTGTTAGAAGACACTGGAAATATGGTAACCTAAAAAGAAAATGCTCCATGTGGAAACTTCTAAAATTAATTATTTTATTCCAGTTATAAATGATATTTACCATTAGTGAATCAACCTAAGTATATTACAAAACTAAATGAAAGGTTATGATCAGGTAACAATGTCAGGTTTATCATATTTTACAGTGCAAATCCAAACATACTAGTGGACTTGTTCGCAAAGCTAATGTTATAAAACTGTTTTATCTTGTTTGTCTATAAATTAATGTCCACAAGCATGGTCCTTCAGAGCTTCTAAATTGTAATAGGCTATAAGCAATGCACCTGTACCACTAGGGGTTTTAATTACCCTTTTTTGTGTTATGGTACCTATACCTATTTAAAAAGTATGAATGATATAAATCATTTAAATTGTTTGTTTTGAAGTGACAGTGTCAGATACCATTACAAATACACATTTATGAAAACATGCTACCATCTGTTACCCCCACTTATTATTATTCTATTTCCTCTTTAATCTTTCTCTTTGCTTGACCGTTCTACAAGCCTTGATATATATTTTGGGAATTGTTTGTCAGGGAGATGTACTTCGCTAGCTGGCAGGTTGAACACATTATGATTATTAGGTACATTATTTTCTGTAGCTAGTAAAAACAAACAAATAAAACAACAACACTCTGTGTCGCTTGTATAAAAATAGAAATCTGAAAGAGACTGTCTAACCCACATACAGACTCATGTAAGATGTGAGCAAATGTATTTCAAGCTTCTCTGGTTGGAGAAAGCAGACATCAGTCCTTTCACGTCGCATCAGGATTGGCAGATGAGGGAGGCTTATCCCGGTTTACAGGTCTGTACCTTTAGTTTTTTTGCCCGGCTACACATCACAGTCCTGCCCATTGCTCCCGCTGTCTGAGGCTGCGCGAGCAGTGGGATGCAGAAGGAGTGGCGGAGCGCGCGCGTGTGACTGAAGCGAGCATCGATTATTACATAGGTACGGTAACCTAATCAACAGCTGTTTCCCCCACTGCATACCCGGTGGTCACGCGAAACATAAATGGACGTGAACCTGTGACTTTGAAGTCGCACCTCCCCGAGGCACTCAGCGGGACGAAAGGCGAGACAGCGCATTCCGAAGGGCCGGTGGGTGTTGGTCGTCAGTGGAAAAGATGGGCACGGTGCTCTCTATTTCTCCCACGTCCAGAAAAGGGGGGATTCTGGATGAAAAGACGGATGGAGCAAGCGGGAAGACGGAGAAGAGCCTCAAGCGCCATTCGGTGCTTATATCGGCTCTGACGTGGAAGCGGTTAGTCGCTGCCTCGGCTAAGAAGAAGAATGCCAAGAAAGTGAACCCGAACCCACCCGTTTCTCAGATTATTAACCCAGTGGACCAGCTAAACACCGAAAATCTTAAGAAATCTCAATCAGGCTCCGAGCGCAAGACCAAGTCTGGGCCACTTGCGGTGCCAGTCCCTACAGTGCCGGACAAAAGCCTTCGATCCAATCAAACTCAGAATGCATCCCAGAACGGAAAGCAGCTGCTTTCGGTCCAGCGGCAACCGAGCAGTCGCTCCATCATCTCCCCTCGACGAGTCATCGTTCAAGCCTCCACAGGAGAGCTCCTTCGCTGCCTGAGCGAGTTCATGTGCAGGAGGTGCTACAAACTCAAAGAGCTGAGCCCGAATGAGATCATCCTGTGGTTCCGAAACGTCGACCGATCACTGCTCATTCAAGGTTGGCAAGACCAGGGTTTCATCACTCCTGCCAACTTGGTGTTCGTCTACCTGCTCTGTCGGGAGGCGGTGACCGAGGATATTTCCAGCGAGTATGAGCTGCAGGCCACCTTTCTCACCTGCCTGTACCTGGCTTACTCGTACATGGGCAACGAGATCTCGTACCCGCTCAAGCCCTTCCTGGTGGAGACCAACAAGGAGGTGTTCTGGGAGCGCTCCCTGCGGGTCATTGATAAAATGAGTGCCAAAATGCTGCAGATCAACTCCGACCCGCATTTCTTCACCGAGGTCTTCCAAGACCTCAAGAACGAGGGCGGCTCGAGCGACACGAACGGAAGATGGAATAACAATCTGGACCGCTAAGTTCGACTTGTGTTAAAGGAGAGAGAAGCTCTCTGATACCTCTCCACACCCTTCATTCAAGGGTGAAATGAATGTAAGGCCCGACTGCAGAAGGTGAAAAGAGTGTTTCACTCGATTGCTGGTTTATGGAAACGGACAGGGGGATTTCGCCTCACCTCCATGAGAGGGGGTTTACGTTATCGCATATGTAAAATACAACCTTCATGACCCAGTGAATGTCACGAGCGCGATCTGGGGTTTCGTCATAGTTTACTTAATGCATGTTTAAAGAATTCTACTCGTATCATCATTGTGGTTTTTGAAGAAAAAAATAAGTATAGCGAGTTGTTGGTACAGAGCTACAATGGGAGATGTAAATGATTAGCTTATGCGCCAGGGTCTTATTTTTCTATTAGTTTCAGAAACGATGTTGTCACAGACGCTGAGCTGTCCAGGGTGCTGGCCTGCAACAGACACTCTCCTCCTGTCTCCTGTGGCGCCTGATGCTGTCTATCTGAACGCTGAATGTACTGTTTTACAACAAAACGATTCTCTACAGTCATATGTGCCAATTGTCATAGTATAAAACGTAATGTTTTATATTGTATATTTGAAAATATATGAATACAAATACCCCCACACTCTCTACCGTTTCTTTATTGTTTTGGATGATGAAAAGGGGACCGTCGATGCATTGCTTCGTGATTGAAGTGTCCTTTTTGATGTGAGAATAAATGATCAAGGTTTTGCTGACATTGACAGGCGCTTGCATAATATCGCATGCGGATACAGACCTGAAAATAATTTGATGAAGATGATTTGCATTTTCTTTTCAACATTGTAGCAAAACTCGACCGTTGGTAAAAGTTGTATTTAAATCATGCATGCGAATGAGCAACAGTGTAGGGTCGACGTCATTCCTGTGCAGGCAAGACTGCATATGCTTGATCAAGATAATCAGTCGGATAAGCAGCGCGTGATAACAACATAAATCCATGCCGTTCCAGAATTCACCGGAGGCTTCCTATGTGTAGTGGCTAAATCGTTTAATTTTGATAATGGAAAGCAAACAGTACATTGAATCAATTAATCGTTACTAAGTTCTGTGAATAAATATGTATCCGGCTCTTTTTTATTCACGAGGAGTTGCTAGCCGCGGTGCTGAAACGCCTTCAGAGATTGGTTATGTGTCTATGGAACCTATTTCCATTGCTATTAAATATGGGGGGCCTTGATCTTGGTCGATTATTTTATAAACCTTGACACAGCTCTTACATATCACGCTTGAGAGGTACAGTAAATTAAAAATAAATATTCTACTTGGTCTACAATTAGCTGTCACAAAGTGAAAACATCAGACATCTAGACGTCATGTATGATTTGATCACCTCAGTAATAAAATTGATAAAATGCATTCATTTGCTTATTTAGATTAAAATCCGAAGAAAAGTCGCTATATATATATATATGTGTGTGTGTGTGAGTGTGTGTGTGTGTGTGTGTGTTACGCAGGGCACTGACATTGTTCACTTCCTCCTATAGGTACAGGTAGTCATCAAGAGAATCGTCTTCAGTGTGAAATTGCCTCTGGGGTGCATGAGTCATTGAGCGAGTAAAGAAGCAGCTGGTTTGAAACGAGAGAACCCCCAGAATTTGTGAATAAAACACGTGGTTCGAGAGTTCGAACGTTTGATTGGCTGGATTTTGGTGCAGTCTGATAGAAGTGTCATTGTGACGGAAGGCTGCAGAACCGGCCATAGGAATTCTGCGGGCGCATTCCGCTCCGTCTCTATGGCAACCGCTATTTTAGTAAAGCATTTGATCCAGATCGAGCGTGGGATGTGAAAAGCTATATTTCGTACAATAGCCGCCCCTATACATTATGAAACCGGATGCAATAAATGAGTTAAATGATTAGAAACCATAGCCTTATTACTGATAAGCACGGATGTGCATAGATGCCACTATATTCAATCAATGTTCTTGAAAGTGAGGCAGGAGAGAGAGTCAGACATGAATGTTAATGGGATGCAGGAGCCTATAGCCCTTAAAGCCATGTACAATAAAGAAATGCACCAGCAAGCATGAATTAGGCATCATTCTTGAATGAACCTTCAATGTGTAGATCGTTCTTGTTAAATCGACACAAGGTGTTCATGTAATTGTATGGTCTACTGTCTGCTGGAGCCGTGGCAACCACAGATGGATGCAGCCTGGGGATGCGGTTGCCGTGGAAACGCCAGCAGCAGAGATGCAAGGACCACAGAAAGTATGAAGCAGACAATTAATCATTTACAATATTTCATTTGCCTTTCTATTTTTGCTGGAGATGACTGTCAAACCTTTGATGGGAATGTGGATTAGTATGTGGGATTAGTCCCAGGTGAATGCCTTAGGCTATAAGTAAAGTATCCTGATTATGACTGAACTCAGAGAGAGACAACACGAGACAGATATATTCGTTCAACCATTCACGATTCCACTGAAGTGCAAAAATACATGATGCAGTTCAGATTAAGTTTGTGCCAGCAAGACATTTTAAAGTAAACTTTAAAAAAGCTATTCATTTTGGTTTAATGTTCTTCCCCTCAACATTTAAAAAATCAAAGCACATTAAATGGTAAATTGGTACATTAGTCAAAGTATGCAATGATAACTTCTGAAGCATAACAACTCTAAAATAGAAGCAACTAAACTGATTTTTTTGTAAAGAGGTCATGATGTGTCTTTCTCGGTATAAGTAAATATGAAAAATTAAGATACAAAAACATTGACACATGTAGCATCTATAAGTAGTCATGTCATATAAACATATCATATAACATCCCAGTTAACCAATAGTTTATTTCATTTTACTGGTAATCAGCACTAGCAATAGTTTGTTTATCTTTGTACCTTTCTTACGAGGGGGCTTACGTCTTTCTGTACTACCGGCTATATTGGTATGGGCTAATCTTGTCTATGCGATTATTCTATTCTCCCTGTGTGTGCAGTTATAGCCCCTCTGTTTATGAAGACATAATCCACAGCTGGTATGTATGAAAACAGCAAATGGGCCAAGACGTGAGCAATTTGAACAAAAAGACAGAACAGAATTGAAATAAAATTATATGCAATATAGCATATATGTGAAATAAAATCTTTCAGATAACCCAATAGTCTTGCATTTATATATATATATATATATATATATATATATGTGTGTGTGTGTGTGTGTGTGTGTGTGTGTGTGTGTGTGTGTGTGTGTGTGTGTGTGTGTGTGTGTGTGTGTGTGTGTGTGTGTGTGTGTGTGTGTGTGTGTGTGTGTGTGTGTGTGTGTGTGTGTGTGTGTGTGTGTGTGTGTGTGTGTTTATTTCAATAACCCTTTATATTTAAATAAACCGTTGCATGGTATATTTTTGAGTATGTTGTGCTTTGATCTGTTTGAGCAAGCCATGCTGTGATCTATTTATCTTTTTGAGAGTGATTTATTTGCAAGCTTTTATTAATAACCTATTATTATATACTATATTTTATACTGAGTAAACATTGGTGCAACATCTTTTTCTCTCTTTTTTGCGACAGTAATTTTCGTACCTTGACACAACATTCATGAAACTTTGCCAAGGACTTTCAACAAAATAACTCGCCCACACAATGGTTAGATAATTTGAATGAGCTGGAGTCATCGGTGAAGCTTTGATGATTTCATACAAATAGGAATGATGATAAACATTGGATCAGAAGACTGACTTGAATCAATAGCTATCATTAAAGATCAGCTACTTTTGGAAACTTTTGGTGGGTGTACACATACATTGATCATATTGAGCATGTCAGTGATACCAAAGGACCCATCCGACCTCTGTTCTTCTTTGGCATTGTACATTGTTTCACTCTCATTAGTCTCTCGAACTGTACACATGTACACATGTACATCGTACACATGTTCTATTATTTTGTGAGCCAAATTCTGCACCAATTTTAAACCCTTTCAGAACCCAGCAGAATATTAATGATTATCTCACAATGAGACTCAATGGGGATTAAGCTTGTTCCCGCCAACCTGGCACAGTTAATAACACCTCAGAGCTGAGAGATATGATTATATAAGTCCTTAATATAAGCTCATTCAGCACCTTCAGGATTCAGCTTGCATGTACAGGGCAAGTCAGGGCATGATAGAGCAGAGGGTTACATGTGTAAGTTTTCACTGGAGGTGAGCTTATCGGACGGTTTCATAATATAAGGATCCAACGCAGAACAATCTTTAACTGAATTTATAAAATTAGCATTCAAATAACATTTATATTGTTAGAAACATTTCAAGATGAGCACTTACTGAACAGAAGCAACTTAGGTTTGCTTGATTATCCATACATAATATTTGAGAAAATCATGACAAAATGTGAGTATCAAATTTGATGCATCCGACTTTTGAAGAACCAATTATTATTGTATCGCATTACATTATATGTTTTTCCCCTCTCAATAAAAACTACAGGGATGACAAAACTAAGCATCTAAATATCATCTTATTATTATATTATATTATATTATATTATATTATATTATATTATATTATATTATATTATATTATATTATATTATATTATATTATATTATATTATATTATATTATATTATATTATATTATATTATATTATATTATATTATATTATATTATATTATATTATAAATTGCTACAATGCTCTATGTCAGTTGGTATTTGACAGAAAAAGTGAATGACAAACACAATCACAACAAGGACAGATTTATGTGGGGTCATCACTTCCTGTACCTTCTAGAACATCATTAACTGAGTGTTGCCATGGTTGCCAGCAGTGAGAGTTACTGGCAGCTGGGAAGGAGTAGGAAGAAGGAGGAACGTCTGGTACTGTTCAGAACAAAGAATAGAACATAAAGGAATATGACAACGTGAATGGGGACAATGTAGTCAAGAATGCAAAACAGAGAAAGAAAATTCCACTGTTTACTGTAATAACATATTTCAAAATGTATTGTTGGTGGCAAAGCTGTATTTCCAGCATTGTTACTCCAGTCTTCAGTGTCACAGAATCCTACAAAAATCATTTATACATGCTGATTGTGTGCTCAAGGAACATTTCTTATCATTATGATTGCTGAAAACATTGAAAGTAGTAATATTATATTATTTTAGTGGAAATGTATAATTTTTTAGGACTCTTTGATTAATACAAATTTCAAAATAACATTTATTTGAAATAGAAGAAATATTTAGCAAGTTAGATAGATAGATAGATAGATAGATAGATAGATAGATAGATAGATAGATAGATAGATAGATAGATAGATAGATAGATAGATAGATAGATAGATAGATAGATAGATAGATAGATAGATAGATAGATAGATAGATAGATAGATAATCAAATATGTGTGTATTGTATTTAAATAAAACCTTGCTTTTAAAACAACCGTGTATATTTGAGTTTAAAGACAAAGCTGAACACAGAAAATAACAAGAGCATGAAAACATGAGTGGGGACAACATAATGATGGATGTACAGTAGTGAAGGCCGTGTGATTTTGTTGGTGGGTGGTTGGTGTAACGCATGATAGGTTGGTGATAAGAGAGTGATTTGAGTTGTTTACACCTGATTAAACACCCCTGATGAAGAGACTTGAGTAATGGCTGGTATAATTAGCATAGCAACAGGTGCAGTGTCACTTTTATAAAGTGTAGTGGCCTCATTCAGCTAAGTCTAAACCAGGTCATAAGCATCCTTAAAAGTATCTTGTGCTTTTTGCTATTAAATTCCGGGTTTACCCATATTCATTAATATTATTTTCGATCTAACTGCACTGACACTATTGAGTACGAACAAAACTGAATTGAGCTGGACTCTAGCTTTGCAATATTGACATGTTAATGAACTGAACTGAATCAACATTGAACTGATTTAAGCTGAATAGTCCTGCTCATTACCGAAATGATCTAGAGCTCTGCAACATTAACACACTAAACTGAATTTATACAATTGAGTTGAATCATGACACTGTTGTATTCTGCAGAACTGGTTCTTCCTAAAGTTGAAACTGAATTTGTATCAAAATTAATGAATTTATAACATTAGCAGTCTTTTTACATGAAGCTGCTTCGAAACAATCTACATTGTACACAGCACTTTAAATAAACGCAACTTGACTTCATCTCAATCAAATCTCATAGTTGCTTCTCCGTGACATTTTGCCATCACTAACATATACATCTACTGAACCAGTTATGTTGCTGAATTGCAAGGCTAGTTATGCATTTATCTTGGAATGAAAAAGAAAACAACTCCTTTTTCTATTTCCTGACAACAAAAAAGCTAGGTCGCCATCATGTGGCAACACGAGGGACTTGCTTTTAGCTCTTTTACTTTATTATGGATTATCTTGTTGTCATTTATTAATTCGTACAATGCACAGCAATTTCATATGTTTTGTATTTTAAATGTTTTTATTTTGAAGACTGATAGAGATGCAAACATTAGCAATAACCTATAGGCTATTATCTTGATAACAGATAACACTTCTGTATAGACAGACTTTTTTTAAATTATAATATGAAGACTTTTTTCCACTCTTTTTAATAAGTAACGTTTTAAAATGATAGGTCAACTGTGGTCAAGATCCACTGTAAATTCATAAACAACCAGCAGAGGGCGGTCACTGGCCGTCGCCTGCGCTTCCTGATATCTCCGGATATTTGAATGCGCCTCTCTAATCAAAATACTACCTTTGCTAAACCTTTGTGTTTTGTTGTTTTGTGTAGCCGCTCTGCTGTACATCAGTTAACGACATTTTCATATTCTTCTTAATTCTTCTTAATTATCGTAACTAACCTAATTACTTGAAAATCCAAATGAAAAGTTCTGTGAAGTTTAGAAACGGATGAAAAATATTTTACCAATTAATAAATCCCCAAATATTAAGTCTTTGTTAGTGTTCGTCTCGATTGCTTTATTATGCGGTGAGAAGACATCAGCACCGTGGACAGCTCTCGACGTTTTTTTCTCAAAACACCCGCTCTTAATTTTATCGCACCAAATGAAGAGATTTAAACCAGCTTTTATGTGATGTTCAAATAAACAACGCTGAATCGTCATAATTAATAAACGTTTTGAGCAGCAAAACACAATAGACCTGGCAACAATAGCACACAGCAGAAACACTGACAGCCATCATCTCGTGCTTTTGTTTATTGAAAATAAATTACAATCCGACAAGAACAATATACATTCTATGTCTGACATTAAGAAAAAAAAGTAAATAAATTAAAACTAAAAATCTAATCTAAAAATCTCTAAACTGAATTCAAAAGCTCTTTTAACAATATGTTAAATCTTTATAAGTACAAGGGCTTGGAAAGCCTTATAAATATTCCTTCTTGATTTGTTATAAAATAATTACACTCCAGTTTTTTACGATCCAACGTTCAATTTTCTGGCACGGGTTTGATAAATTAAAGGAATGGCGACAAGCACACTCTTTTTTTCTGGAGTTTAAAAAGCGTTTATTGCCTACTTTTTCCTCATATCACAGTAGCCAATAGGAGAAGAGCGGGGGCGGACCTAGTGCTGAATTCTGCGGATTGATTGGATCTTATTGGTGTGGGCCTGGGTGCCGAACTCGTTATAGTTCCTGTATTCTCCCTCACGTCTGTCTCTCTCAAAGATATACTGGTATCCACGGTAACCCGGATACTGGTAGCCCACCCAGCTGCAGTGAGACGAAGAAGAACATATTATTGTTGAGATAAAGTCCAAAGAGAGTAATACAAACATAACTTATATTGAGGCAAATGGAGAATGACTTACGCTCCAGAGTTGACTTTTATAGAAGGAACCTCCTTACTGCACCAGCCCATGGCTTGAAGAGAAGGATAGTCATCGCACATCTCAAACTTGCGTCCCATCATGTCCTGACACTCATACAGAGTAATTTTACTATCACTGTGCTTCTGGGGGTGAAAGAGAACAACAACAAAATATATGTATATTTTGTATTTCAGATGCAAGATCTCATGTTCATTTCAATTAAATGCTATAAAATTAAAATAGTATATGCATGGTGAATTTAACAGGTAGGCTTCTATATCTTACAATGACTTTATCAATGTAAATTAGTAAATAAATGAGACAGGTGTAACTCACGGCGCATTTAATGGGTTTAAAGGAGAGCATGTGCTCAGTGCGGTAGCTGCTGTTTCCGCTCCAGGCCTGATAGCAGGGATAATCTCCTTTCTCCAGGATGAACTGCTGACCCTGAAACTCTGGGTACTCATAACCCACCCAGCTGCAAAAAATAGCATCAATGTTTTTATCATCTCGACTGAAAAATGGGACAAAAAAAACTATTAAAAACTATTTCTACTAAATCTATTACAGTATTGCTGTCAATTCGATTACTTGCAATGAATCACATCAAAGTATGTATATGTGTTATATTTGTGTGTGTGTGTGTGTGTGTGTACACACATTGTATACTTATAAACTAATAGCTGTTATAGTAGTGTGTGATTACAAAAACTATATATATATATATATATATATATATATATATATATATATATATATACAGTATAGATATATATATATCATGGGGTTCTTCTTTAGATATATATTTATATATCTCAGAAACAACCCCAACTTAAACATAATCACACACATACATATGTAAGACACTGATATAAGCAATAAAAAAAATAAAAGGTCAACTCAAACACACACTTACGGGCCATTGTCCACTTTAATAGAGCGAATTTTTTGGAAATCCCTGTCCAGAATGTTCGGGCACTCCAGCATGAACTCACAGCGCTTGCCCTGGAAGTTTTCTTCTTCCCACACTGTGATCTTCCACTGCCCCCTCTGCTCCATCTGCTCTCGCTGATTCATGATGGCCGCCTGTCTGCTCTCTCCAGCAACTGGCAACATTAAGGGATAAGGTTAACAATACAGGACCACTTGCCCTCACCTAACAGATCACAAGCACTACTAGCAACAACATTCAGGCCTTAACCTACGACATCAAGCCATTAAACTTAGCGTCATGTTGTCAAAAGCAACATCGTGACACATTTGCAGTCTTGTTGGAGGTCATATTAGAATAAACACATTTTATTTTATTAGGTGTAGCTATAACAAGAGAAAGGTATCTCTATCAGACATGATATTCCCAAACTGAAACCTATCTGCACTAAAACAGTCAGTATATATTTTGCTGTCATAGATAATAGGGCCCCAATGAATCCAGCGATTGCTGAAATGTCTCAATTCCAACGTTGCTTTGAAAACTCATTTAGCAACCACCAGAAACTTTTCAGTCCATGGAAAGATTCACAAAGGCCTCTATTTTCCATCAATCATGATCCATAATGATTGTGTCCATCAGCAGGATTGACCATCGGTTTATCCATTTTCACAGTTAAATCCGCTTTCATGAAGCTTGTTATGATGTTGATTTTGGCAGCATGACGGCGACCCATACTCACATGCTGTTGTGGGAGAGATTTGGCGTAATAAACGTTGGGGGTCGTCCAATGAGGGGTGTTTATATAGCTGCTGTCACTGCAGTTACTGCAGAATGTGCAGAGGGACTGCTGTCTCAGCAACATGTGTCAAAAGAGAGCTTAAGTCCTGTTATTGTCTAACGGGGGGCTTCAGTTTCTGACTCATCAAAAAAAACAAGGTCCATCCATACTGTTTATCCTTATTGTAGATTCATGGAGTCCCTTTAAAGAGATGGTTAATTTTATAATTTACAAAATTGACTGCTCATTTAATGCTTGAAAAAGCACACACAGTGATCATGAACTTTTTAAACTATAAGCCATTGCTTCTAGTCTACTGTTATACAAGCGTTGATGGGATGTGATGTAAGTTTTGCTTCAAAAGACATTGATTCTTCCACTGGGGTCTTATGAATTACCGTCACAATCGCTGTGTGTGGTTTTTTAGTCGTCAACCGAGCACCCATTTACTTTCATTTATATGGTCTTGGTTATTTTTTCTAAAAATCTTTTTTTGTGTTTATCTGAAGAAAGAAAGGAATCGGGTATGGCATCAGTATAAGTAGGCAGTAAGAGAATTGTCATTGAAAATGATTTTTGATGTTGCAGTATGAAAAGGACTCTTTTATTTCTTCCATTTTTCTTTTGTGTTTACATTTGGCAGACACTTTTAACCAAAGCAACAAACAAATTGATGTGTTGCATTCAAGAAACACACTGACATATGAATCAGTTCTTGCTTTCCCCAGGATTGAATCCATAACCTTAGCGTTGCAAACACCAGTGCTCTACTAGTTGAGCTATAGGAAAGCTATTTTTTTAGGAGAATCTGCAGGTAAATATATCAAAAAAGCAGTCTTCAATCTCAGTTAATATAATAATGCTATTGTTTATTACAGTGAAACATCCACCCATGATGTGGCCTCCTCTTAGAGTTTCAGAAACATGATGCACAATTGTGAGAGTCCAAACAATAGGTATTGTTGTTCTTTGGCCCTCATCTTTTGTGGTGGAACAGTCATTGAACCACCTACAGATGAACCCTGTGTTTATTTTTTCTTCAAGCACATTCTAGCATAGTGAAACATGCTAAAAGCTCTTGTTAAAAACAAGCTTGTTAAGCGCTTCAAAACGAGCTTTCAAGAACTCTTCTGAGAGAGCACAGAAATTCACTCTAAACTGAGAAAGCAAAGCATAAAATGTTTAATACTCTTTGTATCGTCATTGGTTTGTTTAATGTGATGAATTATATTACTGTTTAGTATAGCACCATTTGTATGCTGCTGTTATTTATACATATGTTGTATTAGTGTTATTTTAACTTTATGTCCCAGGGTTCATATTTCTTATTTCTTATATATCACAATAAAAGTGTCTTGGAAACATTGCCATTTTTCAAATGCTTTTTGTATATAGCTTTTGTTTTACCTTTTCTCAGACGCAGACATTCAGATATAATTTTTGTATTATTATTTAAAAAATTCTACTGCACTTGGTTGCCAAGAAGACAACACTATCAACAAAGACCACGCTTGAGATGAAACATGAGACATGTTATGAGTAAAGAAAGAAAGAAAGATCTGTCTCTTATTGGCAGAGTTTGTTTAATGTGTATCATTTCCAAAGAAGCTACATTTTCCCCCAAAAAACAATACAAAAATGACATTTTTATTTTATAATGCATTTATATTGACTATTGGCCATAGTTACAATATAGCAGTAATTCTGGTTGCAGGAAAAAAAAGTGGCCATAGTTGAAGAATGTCCAATTCATTACTGAATTCAAAACAAAAAGCTATTTTATGTAAAAAAAAAAATATATATATATAAAAAAAAAAAATATATATATATATATATTTATTTATTTATTTATTTTTATTATATTTTCAAGTCTGATTTGATTTGCCATCATGTTAACAGAACAGGTGTTTACATTTAAATGGGCAGGTTTACCTCCAAAGAAGCTTCCCCCTGCTATACCAAAAAAAGTAAAAAACAAATTATGTAATTATAATGACTAACCAAATAGGAAGGTTTATAACACTACTAGTCAAAGTCATATTACTGAACCAGCAAACATTGTGCAAATTAGCACTGTTCTTAAATTTCAATTTGTTTTTAGAAATGTTAGCGTACCATATATATAGATACTGATTTGTAATGCGTTGTGATCATCAAAAAGTTAAATGTATGTTTGTTCATGGATTATGTACTTGGAAAAAAAGTAAAAGGTGTTTCTGTGCTTCTATTGGTGTGAGACAGAGGAGTTGGCAAACTCAGTCAAGGCCGCAGGCTAATCACATCTCTCCTTGCATCACTACAGCATTCATTTCACAGTAAAATTAGTCTATTTACATCACAGGCTACCTTACACTCTCACACACAGAGATAACCATTCAAAGTAGTTCAGTGAGTCAGTCAGGTCTATATGAACCTGATTGTTAGTACTCTGTAACATTGTTTAGTACAATTATTAGTAGTATAGCATATACTGTACATAAAAACTCAGTTTTACCAAGAGCACTATTCACTTCACCTACTCTTGGAGAGAATCCAAGGCTGACACATGTAGCTTGAATATATTATATGGAGCTCAGTGTTCCAGCAAGACCATCACCTGCTTCTCACTTCCCCAGTCATTCAGCCATTACACAGAACAAACAGGTAGTGTTTACACATCTGCCCCCACTCCTGCTGTCTGCGTGCTACACCCTATACCTGTGTGTGTGATGCATGTTTATTAGTGTGTATCTCGTTCCGTGTGAACGACAGGGTCAGATAGTATGCAAGCTCTGTGTGTGTGTGTGCCTCTTTCATAAATCCATCTGTTCCATGGTAACACTCTTCGTCCCCTGTTCTTTCTGCGTCTCTGTGAGTTGGCATTAGCATCTCCATGTTGTCAGGAAGGCTCTGGAAAACAAGAGCTGTCTGGATGACGCACATCTCCAGGGCTGTTAACCGGTCACCTGTCCTTGGAACTATATTCGGTTAAGTTTACACACATCTTGAATGTAATATCCTCCATACAGACATGTAGCACAACAGTTACACCAATTTCACTGCCAAATGTCTCATTTGCATACATTTTAAAGATTCTATCTCTTATGTAAATGCAACAGACAAAGAAGTTGCAGTATGGATATTTTTACTGGAATGAAAAAAATAGAAAAGAAAAGATAATTGTAAAATATAAATCAAATGAATGCATACATTGTTCTTCTCCATGTACAATTTTATAACACATGCTTCCTTCTCCAAAAAGTAGGTTCTGTTTTATAACTGTTGAGACTGTTTAGGATTTCCTTATGGATGATGATAAAACCAGTGCCTTTTTCTGCTAGCAGTACAAAGCTGAGGGCAAAAACCACCTGCCACATGTTCACTGCCACCATGGAAACTAATCCTGCTCTGTGTGTGAAAAACAGGCCCTGACAGCGATCTGCAACACCAACAAATATTCTCGCTCTGGGCCTGTCTGTCTTTAGTGTTTTTTTTTATTATTATTTTCTATTATTTGTTTGCAGTTTTGTGTGTTTCTGTCACATGCATGCAAATACGGTTAAAATAAATTAGTAAATTTATATATATATATATATATATATATATATATATATATATATATATATATATATATATATATACTGCATAAAATATACATATAAAATATTTTTAAATTATTTTAATTTGTGATATTTATGATTTCATGACTTAATAGCTTTCATTATACTGACCAGTGCAGTTCCTACATGAAACTCTGGGAAAGTTTGGGAAACCCTGATGTATTGTAACATTTAATGCACTTCATGCTGCTGATAACAAAGAATGGAAAATATAGTTTCTTTCTTTTTATATTAATATGGTACGAGTCTATCCTATTCAAATATATGTGATTAACGAGTTATCTAAAAAGTGAAAGTAGTCAAAAGTAATCTAAAAGTAATCAAGAAGAAGTGAGATAATATTACTTTAAAGGTTAGTTTATTCAAAAATTTTCTTCAATTACTCAATGTTCCAAACCCATAAGACTTTAGTTCATATTCAAAACACTCTCAATTGACAGCTACGCAACTTCCACTTTGTTGCTTCAAAAAATAAAACTAATCCACATGAATGGAGCGGTTTGGTCTAAATTTTCTGAAGAAACTCAATTGCTTTACATGATTAACATGTTACATTGATCAGCAAACATAAACAGATGCTCAACCGTTAAGGCTTTATAACAAACCTCATTGGTTGTTGTGGAAACTCAACATGCTGCATGACATATGAGAATGAATTCATGACACATTGGTTCTTGCACGTCAAACAAGCATGCTTGACTTGATGAATGTTTATATGTGAATGAAAGCCTAAATTCAATCTGTTCGTCGCATAAAGTGATCGTGTCTCTTCAGAATCATCTCTTCTCTTGCATGAACTGTCAATGAAGGGACATAAATCTCTCAGATTTCATTTAAAATATTGTGATTTGTGTGCGGTAGATGAACAAAAGTCTTACAAATTTGAAACGACACGAGGGTGAGTAAATTACAGAATTTTAATTTTGGGGAGAACCAACGCCTTTAATGTTTGATGGATTATGTTGCTAGCTTTTTATCATGTACATACTTCCGTTTTTAAGAATACTGTATGTATGTATATGTGTGTATACATATATATATATATATATATATATATACATACATATACATTATTCATATACATATATACATATACATATATTCTACATCAGACATTTATAACGTCACAAAAGATTTCTGTTTCAAATAAATACTGTTCTAATATCATATTTATCAAAGAAACCTGAGAAATGCATCAGATTCCACAAAAATAGTAAGCAGCACAACCGTTTTCAACACATGAGAAATGTTTCTTGAGCAGCAATAATCATATTGCAATGATGTGACACTGAAGACTGGATGAAGACTTATGCTGAAAATTCAGATTTATAATTAAAATAAGTTTTTAAATGTTTAGAGCTGTGTGGAGCTTATTGTATATTTGGATACATGTTCATGTATATTTGTAGGTGTGTTTAGCAGATACAGCTCAAACAAAACTCTTCCAAATTGCTTTGGGCATATTGAATGTTGACCTCAGTCATTCTTAGTCTAATTGCTGATATTGAAGATAGTTCTATGGCCAATCACAGGCTGTGAAGTAGCCTAAAGGCACTTGCATATTTCATTAGTGGTATTGTAATGGTCTTTGGATGAAACACATGGCCTATTGAGCCTCTTTATTTGCAGTAGCCTTCAGCATCATCAGAACAGAACGTGAAATTCGGATCTAATAACAGCCCTCCGATTTCACATCTGCTATAAACGACATCTCTTTCAGCTAAACTGCTTGTTTTATAATAGTAGTCTTGTGTAGATTGTGAGCTTTGTGGGAACAACAGATGTGAAATAAAACAATGCACCCCACACTATAACAGTTAATATAATGCATCTGTATGGTAAATAAAGACAAATACATCACAGGCGTGCTACAATGATGCACTGCTAACCTAACGACAGCCACAGATGTTGAATGGCTTTATGTGTATGCTATCCGGAAGAGTTGGGGTAGTGCTGGTAATTTATTTGAATGAATTTGACTTGAGAGATATGGGAGGCCAGGGTGACTCAATGTGAGCCTGTGTGAAACAGCCAGGAGCAGATGGCCAGGCGGATGGAGAGGGAAAAGAGTCCAGGCTCCTCTAGTTAATGTTTTACCTGTTAGCTATTACAGATTATCCATTACCTCTTCTGCCCATCAAACTCTCCACTGACTTCTACATTTCCATAGCAATCGTATGCTTCCACTGTTACCAGGCTAGCGCATGTGTGAGAACTCAACATACGAACACTGAAGAGTTAAGAAGAGTTAAGTTTATTTACCCATTACATCACTCTAGCACATGCGAGAAGTTTACCGTACTCATTTAAAACTAGCACAGAAGAGGGGAAGTGGAGAGCTCAACAAACATTATGTTGGATTGTAAATCATGACCATTTCAGAAGAAAGATCAGTCGTGGCTCATTCGCTTTTCTATGAATGCCTTAAATTTATAAGGTTTGGGTTCTTATTTTCCATTCAAAAGCCATGCCAAACAAAAAGGCATAGCAGTTATTCTTGATTCTAATCCAAAAATGCCACAGGAGTTAGGCACTGAAGAAGTTCTGCACTTGCTTAACGCGAGCCGAACGAACAAAACTGAATCCACATGTATTGTGCGTGTGGCTCAACGTAGAGCAAGTGCAGTTATATCCATCGAAGTTCTGGAAGCGAAGTTCTCTGTGATAAACTCCAGAAACTTTGAATCCAGTACACTTTCATTCATCTCATTTTGCAGGTGTGTTCCCTGCAAGTAAGAACATTTAAATAATTAAAACATTTAGTTAAATTGGATATTCTAGCAGTATCCCATGTTCCTCTTATAGGCAATATATTGTTACAATAATATTTTTGGTTTTCATCCACTTAAATTTCCTAAACAATTCCAACTTGAGTTTTAGGTTTTTTTAAGTTTTTTACAGTAATTACATTCAAATTGGTTGAGAATGCAAAAATTCGTCACAATATAAATAATCTAGTCAAATCTTTCCTAAATTTCCCTACAGGAGTGCAATGCCAAAATAAGTGAAAATAGGTTTAAGTAAATGTTTTAAAATATATATATATTAATTAGACTTAAGGGCATGGAATATGCATTGGCAAAAAGGTAAAATGAAAGTTAAAAATAAGATTTCAATGTAAAAAATTCCAACATAAAAAATGCAAATAGGTTAATAACGGGGTAAAAAGCAATGCCTTAATTCATGTTCGGAGAAAATCCCTTTAAGCTTTTTGTTTTGTTGGTTTTACCTGTCTGGCTCACCTCTGTAGTTTCATATCCCTGTTGCTCTGATGGAGGGCCTCAGTCGACTCGCTCGTTTCCGTACCTGCAGGTCCTGTGAATCAGCCTGGCCAGTGTCGGCTTTTTATAGTCGACAAAAATCATGCCCCCTCTCCCTTTCCCGCAGCTGCAAAGATGCTGATCTCTCCACGCACCTGTCGCACTTTAGACAGGTCTACTGTTGACCGAGGGGCGGGGTGTGACGGTCCTGCTGGACGGAGGTTTGGCCCTCAAAGGCTTTAGATGCAAATTTCCTTTTACTTCTACGATCTAAAATCTGATATACGGATATATGAAACGGATCCTCCGTGATCGTATGCGGCAAACGTTTTTGAATCATTAAGACACTGAATTATTACAAAGAAGATGACAAGGAAGTGCACGCAAGTTTCAGGCGGGTTTCATTTGCACAAAATTTACATGACACTTGCAAATGTCTCTCTCTCTCTCTCTCTCTCTCTCTCTCTCATTTTTTCCTGATTCAGATCAGGCGTTGAAAATATAGTTAGCCGATGGATGTCTACTGTTTCTTTTTATAGTAACGGAATAGCAGTAGTGTCTGAAAGATTTGTAACACTTCTGAGTTGATTACTACATCAAATATGAATTAGCTATTGTCCATTAGGCCTAACACATAAACAAGTGAAGTTTATAATTGAAGTGGCTATGTGTAATATCTAAACCCTAGGCCTACGTTTATTTTCTAACTTCAATATTTTTTTCTGCTCGGCGTTTGTAGCAAGGATATGGCGCCATCGTGTGGTGAGTTGTGGAAATACGTGTATTTCTTTCTCTTTTTTTGTTATTTTTAAATGAAACGTCAAACAGTCAATCTACAGTCAGAACTGCGATGATACTTACTGTATATACAAAAAAATGCAGATTAAACATTATTAAAGGACTCACATGTAGAAACAGTTTTAAATTGACTTCTTATTAAGTGAATGAAAAATAGTCTTTTTTTTTCCAAGAACCAAAAACAAAGGTTCCTGTACTTACACTTATCTATATGAAATTTTGCAAAAATTAAAATTTAATATATAATAAATTCCTTCCTTTCATTTGAAGGGATATTAGTAAAACCAACTATGACGTTTTCTAAACACAAAGAAAAAGTACAGTTAATGTTATCAATTATAATCTAGTCAAATCTTTCCAAAATTTCCCTACTGGAGTGAAATGCCAAAATAAGTGAAACTAGTTTTAAGTCAATGTTTTAAAAAAGAAAAAAGAAAAAACAGCTAATGTCCTTTTTAGATTCAACAATAAAATAGTTTACTGCGTAATATAATAAAAAATAATGAAATATAATGCATAAAATATATTTCAAAAACTGGGTGATTTTGAAAGTTATTTCCTTTACTTTATTAACCTTCCACCAGTCTATTCCAATAAACAATACAGTTCGGCAGCATGATGACAAGGTCTTTTGGAAGTAAAGAACAAATCATTTTATCAACATTTACAACTCTGGGGTAAAACAAAGTCTCCCAGTTGTATAGGCTATCAAATAAATCAAAAGCAGAAAGGGTTTGTCCATGTGACACTTGTTTATATAAATTAAAACCTTGTCATCGTTTTAGGGGCATTTTTAACAAACACAATTGTAGAAAATAACATTGGTTTATGAGTGTGTGTGTGTGTGTGTGTGTGTGTGTGTGTGTGTGTGTGTGTCCAAGGGGTGAAGTCCAGTGGCAAATAAATTACAATGTAATTAAGTGCTACAGATTTATTTACTGAGAAACCATGTGTTGGTTAAGAAAAATCGCTGTTAAAATGCTGCCATAATTGACCCAGCTTTGTTTCAAACCAGTCACCATTAACTTTTCCCCCTTACAATGGAAGTGAATGAAGGCTGCCATATCATAAAGCCTAACATCTCTATTTGTGTTCCATCTTTGGCTGTACTAATCCATTCTGCAGCTATTTAAAACATTAAATTGAAAAGTATTTTCAGAACTTCATTCTGGATGGCAGCGGGTTACTGACGTCATCAGTATTGTTGTTTTGGTATATAATCTACCAATAAGCAAAATCATCAGTATTGTTTCATTAGGATAGCTAGGTGTGCGATGTTTCGTGCCAAGCCAGGTGAGACAGGCAACTTTATTCTCATAACTTATTACTCTCCCACTAGGTGGCGGTAGATACCAATTTCACCACAAACATAAATAATTAAACAGGCTCTGGTTGATAATAAAAAATTCACCAGAGGATAATAAATATGTACATTGCAGTATGAGTAAGAGTAAGAACTGTTACTGTTCCAATAAAACGGATTTATTTGGCAAGGGCTTGTGTTCATGTAACACAGTTCATTCATTCATTACAAACATGACAACTTTACAAATCAGCAACTTTGAAGAAAATGTAAGCCTTTGATGCAAATACGTTCACTTTTTTATCTCGCTGTAACATGTCTGTCAACAACAATAAAATAATGACTAAATCTGCAAGATATAAATCAATCAAAATAATACATTATTATTGTAATTAAAAAATGCGTTTTTTCAGACACTGCATCTGAAGTGTCATTTACTGCACAGGTTGGTCTATATTTATACAGACTGTTTAATGCAGTCAGAGTGGTGGCATGAATGCAGTCAGAATTGCATAAAAAAGATTAATACGTTTTAATAGGTATCATGGGGTTAATTTTTTTAATGATGATCTAAAATGATAAATAACTAAAACTGCCCGTAGGTGGCAACAAAACACTGTTTTATTACCCCGCTGTCATTCATTCATTCATTAATTCATTAATTCATTCAGTCACTTGATGCCTTAAAGAACACGGATTCATTCATTCAGCACATCAGTTCTGCTGTGGCTTTGTCAGAACTATTTTCGAATATTGTGTCTATATTAACAATATTGTATTGTAAATATCTAACATGTATCTAACAATGCAAAATCCACTTCTTGCTTATTGAACTGTCGAATATGTAATCAATTTCCCATTTGCAATGGTTCAGATATTCAGTAAACCACTCTCTTGCTCGTGTGATATTGCTAAACTATATCATATTATTTAAATAAAAGACAAAACCCCATACAGGAGCATTTTATTCCTCAATATCTTGAATTTCTATGGTGTTTAACTGTATGCTAATAGACTTCACCACGAAGTCAGTCGTTGCCCTGCATCATGACGTCACAAAGAAACTGCAAAATAAGATAAAGTACAGGTCTGAGACGGGGGTTGGGTTAACGTATTAATAATTTTAAAACGTTATTTTTTCTGTAATTAATTTGAACGCGTAAAATCCCCCGTTTCTCTCTCTTCACCCCATTCACGTGCAATAACACTTTTCTCCAGAAGGCGGCGTTACACTTTCTTCGTCAAGTTGCTCACGTCATTATTTTCCTTCCTCTCAAAAGCATTAAACAGGGATTTTTAATTAACGTGAGAACAAAACAAAAAAAACATATCGTGATATTTACAGAGCCTATTCAATGAATATTCAAATATATGTGTTATATATTTAATATAACCAGACCTATATTTTTAAATCCACTCGCTTATACAGCAGGTACTTATTCACAGTAGACAAAATTAAATGTTCCATATTCTTTTTAACTGTATAAAAGTATCGATTTGTAGCTGTTTTGCATTTCATTACAGGGAAGATTTTGTTAGAGGGACGTTTTATTAAAGACACGGATTACCCGAATATGAAATGGATTGTTTATTATTATTATTTATTATTATTATTATTTATTTATTTTTTAGATTTGCCCCCGACACTACCAAGAGTGGCTTTAGAGATTCACGTTAATCGAAATGAATCCCAGGGATTTGCGTCTGTGTTCACTCAAATTCACTCTCCTCCACTAGTGTCTCTCGTGCCCTACATCGCTCCCTGACCCCGCCTGCTCGGGCCAGCACGGGCCGCCCCACTCCGCGTGAAGGGAACAGCAGTATTTATGTTTCGGCATCTTGTTGATCAGTGACTGTCATCCCGATGAAGTCACTCCACAGCGTGGTATAAAACATCGTGCGTTGACAGTCTTAAAGGACTTGCTCAACAATGCAAAGCAATAATCGGTGCGTGGACTGATTGGCAGCACCCACGAGCGACGAAAAAGCCAACCGGGAGTCCGATCTCCGGAGGTTTGGCTCAGGACAAACAAGTGTTTTATATTCACGATTGAGCTCAAGTGTGCGGGGCTTGATCGATCGGACTGGAATGTGGCTGTTTCGCCGGAGATTAGACTGTCGGACGAGTGAAGCCGAAGCACGGGGACCGGGATCTGGGAGAAAGGCAGGATGCTTGAACCTCGATCAGGGTGAGTGCATATGTCTGGACGCTTTGTTTAGAATAACATGATCATGCCAATCGCGGGATTGGTTTAAGCGTTCTGTCACTGTCGTTCATGCAGCAGACGCGCGTGTCAATGGAAATGTCTGTACATATGTAGCATAGGGGGATTTGCTTGCGCGTTTTGAATGCAGTCATATCAAGGAAACGATGTCGTGGCCTACTTCGCTCGCGATGTCTCATCTGCACCCGGTCCAAATGAGTTTATGCATAAGATTTACAAGATCATGTGTTATCGTTTCACGCGAGTCGTCTGCGCTTATAGATACATAGTTTTCTATGCGTGTGATTATCACTACTGTCTACGTGTAGCAGTTTGGCATTGACGTGCCAGACGAGACACGAGTTGTCATACATGTATACATACATACACACACACACACACACACTTGAATGTGACCGCCTCATGAACGTAGACCTGTTTTTTGTTATTGTATGTTGGATTGTATTTCATGTGTGTTATAGTTTAATGTATATCATTTTAGGAAGGCAAGTTTATTTATGTAGCACATTTCATACACAACGGTAATTTAAGTTGCTTTAAGTTGAAGGGTTTAAAAGAATCAAACGAAATAATATCATCATTAAAGTTGAGAATAAAAATATATAAAATGTACATTTCAAACTGTTTAGAATAAAATGGTGGATGCAAACATAAAGTACTCTGGGAGTTCCCCATGATTCTTGTTCTCTGTGGTACGGTATAGGAGTATACTAAACATCTTCTTGTCTCAGGGAATGTGCAGTGCACATTATTTTATGGAACTGGGAGATATCATGTCATCCAATACCATTGACATCTTAGGGAACTAAGAACTGTTTTTATTGAATGCATACTCCACCCAAAAATGAACATTCTCATCATTTACTCGCGCTCTTCCAGTCCCAGTTGTGTATGACTTCCTGTAATCTGTGGAACACAGATTTTCAGAAAGAAATAAAAAGTCCATATAATGCAAGTCCTTCGAAGTTGACGCTTCTGAAACCAAGCTAAATGAACACGACTAAATACGACCCCAGTTGATGAATCATTGTATTCTCAGGCAAAATTATAGGTAAGAAAAAAAGGGTTTAATCTACAAACCAAAACCTTTGTCCAATTGTCAGCATGCTGTGAATGTAGCTGCACAGCGTAAACTTTGTGAGATCTTTGTGAGTTTTCTATGGCCCCAAAAAGATGTAGTTTTTGTAAAAGTCTCCTTTTGTGTTTCACAGAAGAAAGTTTTATAATTGTTGTTTTTTTTAATTCTGGAATTGTATTGCAATTTTCATGTCGTTTGGTTTGTTCATAGACTGTGCAAAAGATCTCTTGACAATATTTCCTGCCTTATTATTAACTGTTACAACAACACAACACAGCAACTACATATTATAGTGTGAAGTTACAGTGTAGTCCAATTCCCAAACACATTCTTCTTTTGAACCGGTTCTTTTTAGTGAGTCAAAAAACAATGCGCACAAGCAGTGTAGACTGATTCCAGAACAGATGACTGTGAGAACCAGTATCATTAGATTCCTTCTAGTTTCAGTCTTTCTTTGATATCATTTTTACAATGCTGTTTTCTTAAGGATGAGCCAGTTCTTTTGATCAGTGTCATGTACTGTACAAGTAATTTAGCTTCTCATATAACCTCTTGATATCCAAACAAAGTGATATTACTCTTAAAACAGTTGAACAGATTTTTGAACAGCAGGCGTTGACACTTGCAGACTTTGTAAGTGGTTACAAAGAAAAACACTACTAGATTTTAAAATTGTTCTGAAAACAAACAGAAACACACACCTCATTGCTAGGAGGTGCATGACAGGTGAAACAAGCGTGGATGTCAGGGTTCAGGGTCACGTCAGTTTCAGTTCCTAGGGTTTTGGTTGACAGAACTCTGACACTGCTCCCTCGTTGTGTCTTTGTGAGAGTGCGTGACGTCTTGCGCGCGCTCTCATGTCCGCATGCCTTCATGTTGTTTGTTGCGCGCAGTTGGTTGTTTACTAACTGCGCACCGTCTCGTCACTTCGTGTGAGCACATGGCGATGCGCATCTGCATTCGCTGCGTGTTCGTGTCTTGTTAGCGTCAGCCCCGCCCTCCTTGTTCTCGTAATTATTCCCGGCTGTTTCTGATCACCACCCTTCCGCCTTTGCCATATATAAGCCCTTCGTATTTGCTGTCCTTTGTCGTGTTGTTGTCATTCTCGTTGTGTTCTCTGGATGTATTGCCATGTTTGTTCCCCAAGTCTTTTGTTATCATGTTAGTTATGTCTTTTCCCCACTGTGGGCATTTTCTTTTGTATTGTGATTTTGTAATTAAATCATCCTTTACCTGCATTCCTGAGTCCTCCCTTTAATCAACCGTGACAGTGGAAGACATGGAGACGGACAATGGCGTAGTCTTATATTTGTTGTTACCATAAATATACAATTAATTGTAAGTCGATGTTTAAATTTTATGTACTGTAATCAATCATTCGCAGCAAATGACGTTTTAATCCAGCTACTTATCAGGATTTACCACAGAATATGGTTTGCTAACTCTCTCAAGACAAAGCTAACAGTACACTACTTACCAATGCAATTTTTTCCTTCATGGTGGAGCTCCACTTAGTATTTATAAGGATTTCCGTATTGTTCGACCTGGGAGCGACGTGAGCTGTGTTAACCCCACTGTATGAATATTGAAACTGCTGCAAACAATTACTAAACAAACGGCAGATTCTGTGTTTTCTAATACATCATGCATGGGTGAAAGTTTTCCGTATTATGACGGAATTCCGTATTTTGAACCTCGCCAGGAACCGTTTTTCCAAATCGCGTAAATCCGTAGAGAATTACCCGAGAAGTTCCGGGTGGGCGACAGGCGAACCGCGCGGAGTGCAGTTGTGTCGGCGATTCTGATTGGTCAGTGAGACTCCGGCGTCCAATCGTATTTTTCAATTTACACTCGCTTGAGGACAACAACAGGTACAAGAAAACAACGCTCGCAAATTTTAAAAGTAATCTGAAAAAAATGAAGAATTTGCCGGTTGGTTATAACACGAAGCAGCTTGAAGCTTTTTTGATGATGATGTAATGGATTGTGGTGATTAGAGAAAGTGAATTAAGTAACAAACCAAAATTAAATATAAATGTTAGTTATAGAACAACAGATGCAGAAGCAAAACCAATGACAGAGTTATAGAATACAATACTTCTGAAGGATTCTAGTAATAATTTAGAACTCCCAAAATTGGTGAATATTTTCTCAACTGCTAACTTGAAATACTTATTTCACACCCTTTTTATAGTAGCTGCAAGTTGCCAGGAGAGGTCGTTTCTACACAATAATTTGCAAGGAATGCAGGAGCTTCCAGGGGGCCTCCGGCCCCCAGGCCCCCAGCTTTAACTTTCAGTATTTTCAGTTTTGCCAACTTTCACCCATGATCATGTATTAGCATCTCGGCTGTTAGCAGTAAATCATGTCAACATGATCCATTATTTGGATGGTTTGTTTTTCCTTTTTATCAGTCTTTATGCGATCTTGTAAGTTGTCTCTATTTTTTTCTCAAGATCTTTGTGATTTCACACCCTTGAATTCCATTGTACACTATGGTATGTCTTCTAATATCGGCTCAAAATGTCAAACATATTTTGATATTCTCCGACTGGATGGAATCTTAGTTTGAAGCTAAGAAATCAGAGTCTGTTGCCGTCATACACTTCGTAATTTTCTACTGACATTCATCAACTATTGCCGACTCACCTAGATCACAAATGGAGGCAAAAATCATAGCTAAAGCCGTGTAGAGTATTCCAGTACGTCACCACTATCATATCCTGACATGTCATGTTCAATCATTTGTTTGCTTCTTCTTATCACCATGTCCTCTTCAGATTCTTTGTTGGGGCTAACTTTGATCCATCAGAGTTTCCATGCATTGTGGACTTTGTTGGTACATGCTAGGAAAAGTGTACATGCATGCCATACAAAATATTTTTAATTGACAGCAATACATATACACACTGGCATCAGTCTTTTTAACCTTCTGTTGTTTTTTAAATTCCATTGGACTGTACTTCTCCATTGTTTCAATGCACTAGACTGACATGTCTGATCATGTCTTGCATCTCGTGCATGACAGCTAAAAATAAGGTGGTCAAATAGAAAGTACTTTAACTTTTTAAAGACACGTCTTAGACCTTGCATTTTCTTTCCTTCCTTGGCATATTCCTTCCTTGCATTTCTTAACCACATGGCTCTTTACAGACTTGCAGAGTGCTTTAAGGAGTAGGTGGCTGTCAGCACGTGCACTGCCAGTTTTTTTATGTGTGTGATGTTGCCACTTGGCCTTTAACCCGTTTGGACGTTTCCTAGGAACATTTGGCACATGTCACCCATCGATTGCAGTGGTACAGTAAAGCAGCAGTGGCACAGCACAAATGAAGCCCCAAGCGCAGTCCCCATCATTTGTCCTGCATGTCAGCACAGACATCGAATCAAAGTTAATTCATCATGGCTGGAAACCTATTCCTGCAATGACTATGTAACATTTAACAGAGCTAAATGTGACATCAGCAGATTTGAGTAGTTTGGATGGAAGCTTGTGATTGATATGCTTATGTTACAATGATTGACAACTGCTATATTACTGATTATGCCTTGGTTTGTGTCAGATGTTAGCATAATTAATGTTGAGACATTTTTAATTTGTATTGATTTGGCATGTCAGTATGGACACCAGATTAGAGATCATACTCAAGTGAGAAAGCATCGATACACGTGGCATTTCAGTCAGTGCAATGGAGTTTTAAGTCACGGTCGCATTTACTGTTGTTTGGCGAATTCTTGTTTTTGAGTAAGTCATTGAATCCTCACAACTGCCAATTTCGTGGGATGGAGAAAGATTTTTCCACACATATTTCATAATTGTTTCAAATTGATCACGCAATGTTGATTTGGTCATTTGCTGCGCTGATAAACAGACAGCTGCTTGGTTTGAAAGTGACAATAGACAATGGACATTTTTGCACCTTTTTCGTGTCTGCACTTTTAGTTTTCAGCTTTACATGAACCGTTCAATTTTTTTAACGCATTTAACCCGAAACATATGTTGCCCGTGTAGCGGATGTTTGGACCATCATAATTTGATGCATATTGTTGATCTAAACTGCAGATATTGATGTGGTTTAGCTCTGTTTACGCTGGCTCAGCTTCCATGAACGCAGAAACAGAGCAAGATTTTCCCCCGGATGCACTCTATGATGAACAGACCATTCATTGTCCTGCAGGCCTCTAGTTGGTTGGTCAAATCTTTCCTCTTTCGTCCTCACTTGTGTGCCACATGGGGTTCCTTTTGTTCCATGTTCAAATTACCAACAGATTTGCGTTCTTTTGATGTACACCAACTATGACAGATAAATGACTCGGACCGCCTTATGATAAAAAAATTTAAATGCTGATTTCAATTTAAATAGGACGATATTGTTTGATGAACTAACTCATGTCTGAATGCTTATCCCCATGTTGTGTAACAGCTGAAACAGATTATGTGAAAATTATGTAGTGAAATTGTACAGGTAAGTTACAGTTGGTTAGGTGGAGGCATATCTTTAAACTTGAACGAACATAATAGAAGTGACCTGGAAAGACTGAGGTGCTACAAAGTTGCCGCTGAAGAAAAGACAAAGGCGCACAGAGGGTGGAGGGGGGGTGAGGTCATAATACTATTAATCCACTCAACACAAGCCACATGTACTGCAGAATCTTATTAAATACCAACATGCACAAGCACACTTGTTGAATTAGCATCACACTTGCATTGTAACCATTGTGTTTAGAAATTTTGAAGAATGTCGGTAGCCAAACAGTTGATGGACCCCATTTACCTTATTTTCCCGCATATAACCCGCGGGTTATACCAGATTTTTACAAACCCCGCAGAGGGGTGCGGGTTATATAAGGGTGCGGGCTATATCACAAATTTTTTACACGTAATAATATTTCAATATATTTGTTACGTCCCTAAGGATGTAAGTTTTGTTTTTTTCTGTTTTTTTTTTTTCTTGCGAGGTTTGTTGACTCTGGCACTTGTACTATCACTCTGACAGCTGGAATGTGCTGCTGCACAGCGGAAGAGACTGCTTTTTCTTTTTGTTCTGATTCTGACTTGTGTTTGCTTTCTTATTGTTTGTATTTCGCGCACAAACACTGTGTACCGAGCCTGAACAGTTATGGATAATTCACGTCATGCGAGCAACATTCAAAATTCGGAATGTGAACAAACAAAAAAGTTCATAAATCTATGGGCGCGGGTTATATAAGGGCGCGGGTTATACCAACAATTTTTTTACACCGTGGAATTTTAAATTCATACAGGTTCATACAACTTCAGGGTGAATAAATTATGACAGAATTTTCATTTCTAGGTGAACTCTCCCTGTAATACACCAAAACTACTGTACTAGACTCAATATATAGTATGTCTATCGTTTATTGCCATGTTTTTTACTGAAATATGGTGTCTGCCCTGACTAAGGTCCATTGTGATGCTTTGTTTGGATGGAAAGATTTAAATTTATTCATGCCTTTTTTGCTTCAATATGTAATTATTTGGCATGCAATAGAATGATACAGAATTAGCTATTTCAGTCTGATTCAGCATTAATGAAACCTTATTTAAACAATGCGTCAGGCATCTGATGTCCTTGTGTATGTTAGACTAGTAGCTAGCTTCCCCATCTAAGGCCTGTCATCACTGATCAAGTCTGTTTACTACAGAACTCTTCCCTAGCTGGCTGTGATATTCAGTGGTCTGAGCAATGCCACAACTTATTTGTGTTGAGTTATAATAGAAAAGCCACACAAACCTTTGTTTAGCTCTCTGTCAGAGCCAAACAAGCAGTGTAGTGAAATCTGGTGTGGGAACCTGAGGAACCCCCCCTCCCTTTTTTTTCGTGTCAGGTATATATCCTGTGTGTCGAATCTGTAACCTCACCCCGTTCGGCTGGAATGATCCGGTTTAGCCCATTTAGTATTGCCCTTGGATATTCATTTGATAAACAGATATACATTTAACAGAATGTCCATTATTGTGTCTTGTTAAGGACAAGGTCATCATCAAACTTGAACTGGACAGATTTTTGTGCCTTGATAACCATGCATAAGCATAGAGATTACACAGTTTTATTAATTGCAAATTTACTTAGTGATGTTGTTGTTGTGTTCCATTTAAGCATTTGTTGCCCATGAGCCTCTGTTGTTTTACTGTGATGTGACCTTTCTCTTTTTTAACTTTAGATGGCCTCACATGACCACTCCTGTGGGTACAATTACACCAGAGGAATCTAAAATTCAATCCAGAAGTCATAAGGCTAGAATGACAGATTGTTTTCATTACCAATGGTGGATTGATGAATGATTAAAGTAATAGACCCTGTGAAAGAAAATTGGTTGGCCAGCCTCTATATGCTTGTCATGTACTTTTTGTTTTATTTTTAAGTATTTACATCTGTTGTTTTTGCTTTGATGTTGATTTTGTTGTTTTTATGCAATTTGTTTCCTGTTGACAGTAGAGCCGAGAGTATGACTTACTGGAGCCTTGCCGTTCTGGGAGTCCCAGAGTTTGGCCGTTTGAAACTATAGCACATGTGCTTCATTTCTTTGCATCTGCATTTACATTTGTGCATTTGGCAGACGATTTTATCCAAAGCATTCAAGATACACAATGGCATTCTATTCAGTTCTTGTTTTCCTTCTGTGTCGAAACCCATGACCTTGGCGATGCGAGTGCCACGCAAGTCTACTGTTTGAGCTACAGGAAAGCCTTCTTGTCCACATGTATACATTTTAGGGCATATCCGTGGAATCTATTGAAATCGCCTTGGCAGTAGTTGACGATGTCACCTCGTAAATAAATATAGACTGATCACATAATAAACGTGCATAATCTTACCTTTTTCACAAATCCGTGTTTTTGTAGTTTACACTGAGACATTTCACAAGTTCTCACATACAAATGATGTTGTGACTAAATAAGTGATCTAAATGATCTGGTGTTTTCCATCAAAGTAAAAGCTCATGGGTTTTTCCAAGTGTTCTGCGCAACTTCAAATAATTTTTTTTCCAAATGTTGTTTTTTGTTATTTTAGGTAGTTTTTATTGTGCTCCTGTAAGTTCACAAGTTGTTATTTATTTGTAAAAAATTTAATACGTTTTGTTTTAATTCGTTATTTGATGCTATAAAATGGGAGTGTGACGTTTGATAGCTTCTCAGAGCAAAGTAGTCACTGAGGCACCAACAGACTTTTTTTCTGGATTTTCAGGAGGAAATTGGAGCTTTAACTTTAACTTTAAACATTTAAACACTTTAAACTACGTTTCCATAATTGTGGGAAAATCCTTTGGGAAACACTGCACCACCATGTGCAATATCAGCGTCCACACGAGACCACTAAAACCGACTGAAAACGGTGTAGTATATATGCCAGACCAGAATGGGGCGCTGTAATTCTGCCACAGTTAATGGAAATTGTCTTAAGTCCAATATGGCAACACTGTTGCTGTTATGTGTGACTCAGCCGACACGTGATGTGACGACATCATCGGTTCACAAAAAATATACGGATTGGCCGTCCACACGAGACTGCAAGGGTGTCGGATTCAGATCTATCCACTTTAGGACCCGGTATCAAAAGAGAGCGGATTCAGTCTCCCAAAACGCCGGATCTGTGTGGACGAAAAACGCCAATCCGATAAAAAATGTATGCGGATACAGTGATGCGCGTCTCCGTGTGGACTGGTTCTTAGTGGTTGAAAACACTTAATGATTGTGATATATGACATGCGCTTAGCATCCGTCTCTGGCTCAGTGCCATCAAAAACATGAAAGCACATTTGAATTTAGCAGTTGATCACATCAAAGCGTTAAGTGACAACAGAATATGTGTTCTGATTTGGTACGGTGTATGGTCATATAGGTACCAGTGCTATATTGACACCGGGTTTCGATACCCAGCCAGGTATTAGGCAGGAGGGTGGAGTTGGGGTGGTTGAGGGATGTAGAAAAGACTGTTGAGAAATGGAGGCTGTATATATATATATATATATATATATATATATATATATATATATATATATATATATATATATATATATATATATATATATATATATATATATATATATATATATATATATATATATATATATATAAAAAAAGCATCGAGATAACTGATGGCCGAGATTCCCCATATAACATATTACAGATTACTTTTTTGATCACGTTTCGAATTTCAAATGTTGTTCGCATGACATCAATTATCCATAACTGTTTAGGCTCAGTACACAGTGCTTGTGCGAGAAATTCACACAATAAGAAAGTCAGAATCAGAAGAAAAATCAGTCTCGTAGCAGCAGCTCATCCCTTTAAGAAGCGTGTCTGATGAGATGAGGAGAGCCCGCCCTCATGGCAGCACAGCCAATCACGTCTTCTTGCATGATTGACAGGTCAGACAGCCTATCAGCGCCAGCTGTCAGAGTGATAGTGCAAGCGTCTCGCGCCAGCTGTCAGAACGCCATAGACAACAACCCTCGCAAGAAAGAAAAATTAAAATTTATTGATGTACATGATGTGTTATTAAATGACCATTACATGCTTGTGTTTTTGGTGTCTTTTTACACAACATTGTTGCCGCGATTTGTTTGATGAAGCAATCGGCATTCATCTAAAAAAAATGTACTTACACTGCACTGTGTATATGTTTGCTAACAACAAAAGGCATATGTAAAATGCATATGTCTTTCTGGATCAAAGACAGACTTCTCGTACATTTGCTTTTTGGCCTTCTTTTTCCATCCTGAAATGTGTTTGCTGGAAGACCATGCTGACAACTAACTTCTGCCGGTTTTGTTCCTTTTTCTAGCTGCAGTATGATTTCATACTTTTTCTCTATTGATTCATTGTACAGTTTTCTCTTAACACCTCCAGACATTTTTAGAAGAAAAAAAAACAGAATAGCTACAGCGTGTTATCCCTCAGACGAAATCAACAACAGTGAGTGAACCGTGAGTGGACCGCGATCCACGTGAAAGGCAATCTCAGCACATGCGGAGGGAACTAGGTACGCTCGAGTCACGAGATAACAATGTGAAGTGGCGAATTTGTCCCTCTTTTTCGGCGACGTAAAAGAATCGACATAACCGACAAGAAAATGCTAAGACTATAATGCTGAGGGAGTTTGGCGGTTCCACTTCAAAAACGTCGACATAATAGGATTGGCGAGTTAACCATATAATTACAAGTATTTTATAAGTGTCAAAGACATTTACGTTAAGTTTATGCAAACAGTCAATATTTGCTGTCTTGACCCTTCTTTTTCCAAGACCTCTGCAATTTGCACTGGCATGCTGTCCTGACTGATGGTAACCCATTCTTGCATTATCAATATTTGGAATTTGGCACAATTTCTGGGTTATTGTTTGTCCACCCACCTCGTGAAGATTGACCACAAGTTCTCAATACGATTCAGCTCTGGGGAGTTTTCTGACCATGGACCCAACATTTCAATGTTTTGTTCCTCGAGCTACTTAGTTTTCTAAGCTTTCCTAATGGCAAGGTGCTCCATCATGCTGGAAAACACATTTTTGTCACTTAATTGTTCTTGCATGTTTGGGATAAGTTGCTTGCAGAAGATGTTTTTGAACCATTCTTTATTCATGACTGTGCTCTTAGGCAAAATTGTGAATGAGCCAACTCCCTAGGTTGAGAAAGAATCCCACACATGAATGGTCTCAGGATGTTTTACTGTTGGCATAACACAGAACTGATGGTAGCACTCGACTTTTCTTCTCTGGACAACCTTTTTTTCCGGTTGCCCCAAACAATTGTAAAGGAGATTCATCAGAGAAAACGACTTTACCCCAGTCCTCAGAAGTCCAATTCCTGTCACTTTTGCAGGATATCAGTCTGGAACTGATGTTTTTTCTTTGATAGAAGTGGTTTCTTTGCTGCCCATCTTGACATCAGGCATCCTCCAAAAGTCTTCGCCTCACTGTGCCTGCTGCCAAGCTTTGCATTGGTGGTGCCCCGATCTTACTGCTAAGTCAACTTTAGGGGACTGTCCTGGCACTTGCTGGACTTTCTTGGGTGCCCTGAAGCCTTCGCAACAATTGAACCTCTCTCCTTGAAGTTCTTTGTGATCCGATAATTGACTGATTTAGGTGCAATCTTACTAGCAGCAATATTCAGTAGCAGTGAATCCATTTTTGTGCAAAGCAATGATGACTGCACGTTTCTGTTTTCAATGTGCGGTGTGCCAATGCGGAGACGACTCGGAACAGGCAAGATTCAACAGAAACTCAATTTAATTAACGAGGAACACAAAACGGCGCTCTCAGTGAAAAACTCGGAATACAGAAACACTGGAAACATCCACATACCAGGACAATGGAACATAACGTTAACCATTGACAAACACAAGGGAGAACATGACGGAATAAATAGACCGGGAAACGAGGAGCACCTGGTACAACAAACAAGGGGGAGTGGTTGACGTGACAATCTCCGGAAACACAGAAGGATCACACAGGCGGGACGTGACAAGACTTGACATGACTGTGACAGTTTCCTTGTTAGTGACCTTGGTTAACAGAGGCAGAGCAGTGATTTCAAGCACCATCCTTCTTTTAAAGCTTCCAGCCTCTTATTCTGTTATTGACTGAATGATCTCTAGCCTTGTCTTCGTCAAAACTCTCACCTGTGTTAACGAGAGAAACATGTTAATGTTAACGTCTTAATGATGTCACCTGGGGCCTCATGTACTAAGACTTGCGTTGAATTCATACTGAAACATCACTTACGGACAAAGCTGTGAATGTGCGAACGCACAAAAAAATCCAGATGTATCAATCTCTGCGTTCGAAGGATCCCGCGCATATTCTCTTCGTACATCCCGATTCACGTGAAATTGAGCGCACATGCACGAGCACAACACTCCACCCAGTCTCCTCCCTTAATTAAACTGATTTAAATATGGTAATGAGTCCACTTGGGAAAAGGAAGCGGCACGAAAACGAAAGTGAAAGTACAGAAAGTGAATTGGAGGTGCTACTATCGGAGGTAGAAATTAGAAAAAAAATATTTGGAACTTTGTCCTCCGGAATTAATAACAAAAGGAAAAAAAAAAAAATGAAAATATGGGGGAGTTTAGCTGATGCAGTCAATGCGGTTGGATCTGAAAGTTGCACTGTAAATGATCCTAAAAATAAATGGTCTTATAATTGTCTTTAGTGGATAACCGCGGTCTTCTGAAGGGTTGTTGTATAATTAAATACAATTAATATATATAATTGTTATATAATTAATTTAATTAAATGCAAATAAATAAAAATAAAAAGTACTATTAGATAGAACCATAACTTTAAATGCATCACTCATCAAGAAGCCATCGCGCACTCTGCCAGCTACCAGCTGTCACCCAACCAAGCTTTTTGTAAGGATGTATGAATCATGGGTTGACCCAGGCCACCTTGCCACAATATTTTTTAGGCGTATTTGCGCATCACATATAATCTGCACATTTATTGAATGGAAATGTTTCCGATTCTCGTATGCAAATTCATCTTCAGATGGTGCCTTATTTGTGTGTGCAGTCGATCGCTCCGATTACATTAGGGAAACCGACTATCGCTGTAAATTGCATTTTAATGTTTGGCTGGTCAACTGCATCATATGGGGACAGCTGGTTTTGCGCGGCTCAAAGACGACTCGCTGATTCCTGAGCGGTCGGTCAGTTCCCTTTGGAAAGAATCAGTTGCCAGGAAACCAAGCGTTGTCAGCACCTGTAACGGAACGGGAATTGCGTGTTTCCTCGCTGTCTCTCTCTCTAGATTCGGACCCAACTAGATTCGGAGGATAGCCCTTGGAAATCTGAAATGGCTGATAAGGCAGTCATCCTGGGCCAGGAAATCATTGTGGTCCCTAAAAACTCGTTCTCTTCGGATTCTGCCATTAGCAATGTCCTCTAATATTGCCAAAGCTGCCATTGCCATAGACTAATTGTTCATTTTACCCTTCAATTTGCACGTGTTTTTATATGTTCCTACTTAATTGCATAATTTATAGAATATTCCCATAAGGCTTGTGTGACTATATATATATATATATATATATATATATATATATATATATATATATATATATATATATAAATGATTTTATACATTGCAAATAAATAGCAATGCTTCACACAGACTTATAGAAAAATTTGTTGTATAATGTTTGCAGCTTCACTTCATTGCCTATAAGAGTCGCCAATGGACAAAACAATGAGATATGTACTTACGCCTGACATGAACTTGCCGTGGAGAAACGCACATTGTCACGTTAGTTTCACTTTTAGTACATCCGACCGTGAGCGTGAAAGCTGGCGAACGCAACGTTTTTGTGCGTAAGTAGTGTTGATACATGAGGCCCCTGGTCCTTTTGTGGCAGGGCTGAAATGCAGGGGAATATTTGGGGGGATTAAGTTCATTTTCATGGCATAGAAGGATTTGCAATTAATTACAATTCATCTGATCACTCTTAATAACATTCTGAAGTATTTGCAAATTGCCACTGAGGCAGCTAGATCATTTGAACATGCTCCCCCTGAACTCTGTTGATGAACCTGATTAAAAGCTTCTTTTTTTTTTACACGCACTTCGTAACCTGTTTTCAGGCTCCCAAAACACTGTTTTATTCTAAATTAATGGCAAAAAAGCATCAAAAGATTAGTTGAATGTGGTGTTGTATAAATGACCCCCTAGTCAGATTTGCTAATCTCAGTCTGAAGAGTTGTGAAATGTTTCATCTGACTCCATTTTCTAGTTCTCTGCACAACCAGGCTGTGGGTTCCTTTCACCCTTCGTCAGCAGATACTGCAGGCGACACATGAACCGAATGAGCAAAGCATGACTGATCCATTATGAAGGAGTTATGCAAGAGAGGGTTCCATTTCTTTCTCCTCCCAACACAGACTTTCATTCTTCCTCGTATCAGTTCTTCTATTCTTCACATTATATTCCACTCTCAGTCTCTTATACTCTCTTTAAAAATCACCACAGTCTTCTCTCTTGTTTTTTGCTCATTGTTTTTCATTTCTCATTTTATTCTTCTTTTTTTTTTTTTACTCTATCCTCTCTATTCTCTGCCCGGCTTTCTTCCGTTGGCAGTGTTCCAGGTTCGCCCACATGCGTGTGTGCACACACATACATTTACTCACAGTGATCTTTTCCGGAGTGGAATTCTGTAACTCCATGCTGGTTATTTGGCAGTCCAAACCGCAACGAGATGAGAGAAAAACAGCCCCTGTAGGTTTTGACTGAGACAGCAGACTATTTTAGTAGCAGCCTGTGCCAAAGAGCACCTTCAGATTCATGAAAATAGGAAAATCTGCTTGTGGGTTATTATCATTAGGATGGTGGTGTGTTGGGTGCTATCTAGACAATGTGTGAATGAGAGGGTATTTTCCATTTCTGTGCAAATATGATATAGATGTAATGTGTTTAAAATTGGATGAGACAAAGAAAATGTTAATGTGTAATGTAAGGGAAAGAGTTGTGGGATGTGATTGAGGTTTACAGCTGGACAGACACTTTAAAAGACTAGCACACAGTACTGGAACAAAACAGAGGGTGAGAGTTTATAAAGTATCCATTTCATGAGCAAAACTGGATAAATAGTTTGCAGTGAAGAGAAACAATCTGGAGGCTGGATAAGATATGGAAAACAATGAGGCAACACTATGATACACAATGATTTTTATTTTTTTTTGCAGGGTGACGCATCAGGTTGGAACCCTGTGCTCCGATGAACAAACACGCTGCTCATCAGCCAAATTATTCAGGAACTGAATGCTTTCCAAACACGACACTGCCTAAAACACACACAATATAATCTGTAGCCAACGCATCCTGACGGCGCTGTAGGTGGGTTACTTAATAGATGATTGGTGTTGGGTGTGGGTGACTAAGGGAGTCGTGAGCGAACATAACCCACAGACAAGGCCCCGCTGTTGGGTGCAACTGGACAGCTTGTAGGGGGAGTAGCAGGTGGTGCCGGATCTGCTTCTGTGGTCAAATACCACTCACATAGTACCACTCATTCAGTACATCATCAAACGCATACAAACAAATGACTGTTTTAGTTATTCATGCATGAATCAGTCTGGAATTAGTTGCTCTTTTGGTCTTCAAAGTAGAATTTGCGTTAAGGAGTGCATTCACTCAGAGGTCAAAATGCCTCATCTTTCAATAAAAGATGTTTGGAAAGAAGAACAAAGTCCATAAGTCACAGTGATCCCTCGTTTATAGTGGTTAATGGGAACCGGAACCCCCTAGGAATTTCTGTAAATGTGTGTGTAGGTACCAGAATGTACCAGAATGTGGTTCGATGAATATGATGATGATGGTGTTACTGCACTGGTCTGCAAGTCATCAAAAAGATCCAGTTTCATAGTTCATAGTTTTAATGTCAATAATGTGACCATTTCTAAATGACTGATTTTTTTAGCTAATTTTTAATAAATGTTCTTTGTGGAATAGAGAAGGATTGAATATTGTACAGAGTACACATGTAGAGTCTGTTTGCAAGAAAATTCCTGCCTCCCTTTCATGAGAACAGAGACGCTTTAGAAAATGCCTCCAGCGTGACCGGTGTCTGAAGCATGTCTAAACATGACAATAACATTGATCAGTGACAGCATCTGACTTTTACTACCGATGCAACCAGAGTGTAAAAGGGCACATGTCAACAATTTCTTTTGTCTTCAGTATACGTATGTTTACACATGATTACAATCAAACACACAGCCAAGTGTTTTAGGAAGTATGTCCCTCTATATCACTTGAGGACACAGGACTTTTGCATTATGTGTTTGGGTAAGGAGCACGTGTGTTCAGTTCTGCACAGACCTGAATGAGCTCATTGTGAGGCGCTCTTTGGGATACATTCATGAGACTGACTGAAAAAGTCCGGTAAGAAGCTTTTGCATTGTTCTCACCTGAAGGATAGTAGTTAGCGTTTGCATGAGTCCATTCGGCTCTCAATAGAATCGAAGGCACTCACAGTGATAAGTTTGTGACTGTTCTATGCATGATTCTTGATTAGTGATGAAGTCTGGCGTTTGAGCAGAGCACGTTCAGCTCACGAGGGAGTTGAACACTCTTTATTATGCGGTTCACTGTTATAAGCACCTTTGTTGTTTATTCTCTCTCAAGTTATGAGAATAGAGTGCATGCATCCCACGGTTCGGGTCCTGCAGCCATCATAGTGGCAGTGAAGCTGCCTTAGTTGTAGACACCTTTGAGTGTTGGAGTCTAAAGAGCCTGTTTTTCCTCGGGTTTATCTGAAGAGCAGAACCCTCCCCCTGAGTCGGGTCTTCCTGTCCCTAGGATGAGCTCTTTTAGTCTCGAAAACCCAACAGAAAGTGGCTTTTTCACTCTAGTTTCCAAACTGGCACCTTCGGGATTGTCTGGACTCTTGAAATTGTTTTCCGAGTGGTCGCAGCTAGCACTCAGCTGGCTCTGTTTGATGGCAATGTCTTTATGGTTCAGTGTAAGTGGAATCCTTAATAGTAGAATTCCCAACTCCCTATGAGAGAGTTTCGGTTTGCTGCTGTCTCAGTTTAGCATTTATAATTACACAGCTAGCATTTTTGCCTAGCTCCCTTATATTATTTTATGATCTGGACTCTAAGAGGAAGTGGTCTGGTCACGAACCCCTCCTGTTGTACGCTACTGCTAAAAGTTCTGGAGTCTAGAGACTAAATCATGTTGCAGTTTTTACAATATTTGTAGCTACCTTTTGCATTTAGCTCCCATTGGTCATTTTAAGATGAGTTTGGAGTAGAACTTTCCCAGTTGTGGGCACGGTCCTTCACTTCTTGTAATGATCTCATCCTGACTTCAGTGACATTGAGTGGTATGGCTCGCTGTAAGCCTCCTTGGTGGAACTTATGGTGGAGTGTCATCAGCCCTCCTCTCACTCTGGAGTCTTGCTGAGGTCTGTATGTATGGATCCATATTTGTCATTTTAACAGAACTTGGTTCAGATGGTGGTACTTGAGACATTGTTAGTCAGTGTTTCTGCTACAAAAAAACCTACAATAATGCTGCTATTTCTAATACTAATAACAATATAAAATCCAATATAGATTGATGAGCTGTGAGTTAATTGGTATCAATCACATTATTTGCGTTTGCTCTAAATTATTTTCTGAAATAAAACGGGGACGATAATAGGTTAGAGCTAGCCTATGAGGTTGCCGTTTTGCACACTAGGCTTCTGCTTGTTCTTAAAGGCTGAATAATTCAGAAGTTTTCTGGAAAAATACAACAGAGATTATAATTTACATATAGCATGTCAATTCTATGTGCTATTAAAGACTCTCTCTCACACACTTTTCGTGCACTCTTGAGCAAAGCAACAACTTGTCATGCTTCTTTACACTAGTTTATGGTACATCAAATACTCTGTGCAATTGAAATAGTACACTTGATGGAGAGCAAAACTCAAGCGAGTGAAAATATAAATAGATATATAAATGCCATCTTTAGTGTCTAAATCTAAGAATCTATTAGCCAATGACTAATGGTAGACATTATTTAGTTGCCTGGCATGAAAATTTACTTGAAAAAGGAAGTACTTTTACTTGAAAAGGGTTGGGAAGTGTTAGAGAGTTGTCATGCTGAGACCTCCACTCCCTCATGCTGAAATGGGCTCAGAATAAGATAACCAAGTTGTCCAAGTTGTATGGCTCTCTATGAGCCTCCTTGGTGGCCCCTTATCCTTTTAGCATAGGGCCCGTCCACACAGTGACGCGAATCACTGTATCCGCATACATTTCTTATCGGATTGGCGTTCCGTCCACACAGATCCGGCGTTTTGGGAGACTGAATCCGCTCTCTTTTAATACCGGGTACCGGTGTCTGCTGCGCCACGTAACAGCAACAGTGTTGCCAGATTGGACTGAAGATTTCCAGCCCAACTACAGCTTAAAACCCGCCCATTTAAAAAAAAAAAACCATCCCAAAGTGCATAGTCTTATAAGTAATTAAAAATGTTGAGCGATTTTATGCATCAAAAACCATCCCACATTTAATCAACCAGCCCAATGCATTTTTTCCCGGTCGGACGTGACCAAAAGGTAACTAGCAATCTGGCAACACTGAACAGCAACAACAATGTGCATGCACAAAGTCGTCTTTTCTGTGTATAGTGTATATCTGTGGCAGAATTACAGCGCCCCATACTGGTTTGGCATGTATACTACACCGTTGTCAGTCGGTTTTAGTGGTCTCGTGTGGACGCTGATATTTCTTGTGCCGACGCCGTGTTTATGATCGGATAGGGAATGCACCGGCTTCGTGTGAACGTGGCCATAGAGCATTGTTAGAATTCCTCCCACTATTTAGGGTCGTTATGCTGAAGTCTCTGCTCTGAGAACTCTGTGGAGAGATTGTAGGCTCTTTTTTTCAGCCTCCCTGGTTAACTGTCTTCAAGGTTGGCATTGTTGGGTCATATCTCACTTTAGAAAGTCATCCTACAAGGTGTCCGCCCCCAGATATCTACCTAGATAGCAGAATCGAGTTGTCAGGCTCTTTTCTGAGCCTCCTTGGTAAGCAGGAATAGTTGTGACAGCTAATGGTGCGTACCATAGAGGGCTGTGAATTGTGGTTGGACTTAGCTCCATGGAGTCATTGACTTTATGTGAGCTGTTACAGCATTAATTCCTTCAACGTGGCGGAGTGGATATTTGTTCCCAAAGTATCCAAGGATGCAATGCAAGTTCCCATTGGAAAGGGAATGTCTTGAGTTACGAATGTAACCGTGGTTCCCTGAGAAAGGGAATTAGACAATGCATCTCTTTGCAATTCTTCTGTTGTGCCTGCCCATGTCTCCTTCAGACAAAATAAGTTGTTGACTTGTACCACAGGTCCCCTTTTATACTCTGGTTGCACCGATAGTGACATCATAAGCTGTCACGTTATTATGGTGTTTACACACGTGCTTCAGACACCGGTCAGTCTGGAGGTGTTCCCTGAAGCGTCCTTGGACGTGGTGTCTCGCTCCCCTTCATGTTTACATTCGTAACCCGAGACGTTCTCACAGTAAGTCCCCATTAAACATATTTTCTCTTCTGTGTTAGGTTGAAAAGCTAGAGCAGTTTATAACGGTAGTTAAACCCAACAATTTTTCAGGTAAGGAGGAGGTGGCAACATCTTAATCTGTCAATTGTTAAGCTGTGTTCGCACCAAAGCAGTTTATTTGCTGCAAAAAAGGTGCATCTTCTAATTCACTTCCATTCAAAAAGAACTACCACTGATCTCCCTGTTTGTTGCTATGCATTTTTTGAACTTACCTTGAAGTCTCCCGGTGAAGGACTCTGGCTGATCAGTAAAGACTAAACTACATTTCAGTTTATCAGAAAAAAATAAAAGAATGGAATGGACAATGAACAAAAGCAAGGGATATAATCTCATTGAGTGCTCAGCTTTTACATAGAGTTGAGTAAAGTAAATTGGATGGTTATTTAAATGTGTTTCCTGGGATGGGAATGGGCCGGGTGGCTAATGTTGGACCAGTGGGCGATTAATCATATAGTGTTTGTCACTAATCTGATTATGTTGTTGCTCTAGAGAACAGATAAACACAAGCGTTTGACATTGAGGCAACTCTGAGAGCATTTAGGTGAGAAACAGAATCACAGGTGTCCGAATCCACTAAAACCTCTCCAGGGAGTAAAGACTATGAACTCTAAGCTTCTCCATTTAAATGGAAAAAAGTGCAAGTTGAGGTAAACCGCCGCAGATGGAAGTAATTAATGAGCTTTAGAGGAAAACAGCAAGCAAGGAAGAACAAAATAAAGTGGGACTAGTAACTGAGCCAAAGAAAGGCAAACTGAAACAATGGGATAAATTGAAGCCAGACAGCTCTAACAGCTGCGTCAGATTATGTTACCGTGGTTACAAGTGTCAACCTCACTGGCTAACAACAGGCGGGGCAAGACACCCCAGAGGTCATTTTAACAAAACTGATAAACAGATGTTGTCAATTTAAATGTGGTCATCCCTGTGACCTCAGGTAACCTCTGTAAAGCAACATTTTCAGAAAGCATCAGAAACCAAAGCAGTGCAAATCATTTCACTGTCCTTTTCAGATATGCTGTTTTGCTGTTTTTTAACATTTATTGTTATCAGTGTTGAAAACCGTTGTGCTCCTACATATATTTGTGGAAACTGTGGTAAATGTTTTTAGTAAACTAGAAAGTTCGAACAAACAGCATTTATTTGAAATAGAATTGATTTATAACGATGCATCCTTTTTCTGAATAAAAACGGGAATTGCTTTCAAAAAGAATCTTTCTGAGCCCAAACTTTGAATGGTAGTGTATATTGTTTTAAATAAAATATATAGCTATTTATATTGGCTATACATTTAATTTTTTGTATTCATAAATTATAAAAAGTATGTAAGCAGTTCATTTTCTGCCTGTAAACGGAATTATGGGATTGTTCTAAAGTTTTAAACTTTCAGAAGCATCATTTTGAATGGCCTTTCTGAGTGTGTTCTAGTATGAGTGTGGCATTGTTTTAATGCCACTTGAAACCACTTGCAAAGAGTTTTCAAAAACCTGCTTAGACCACAACCTGTGTGATGAAATACTTTTCAGAATTAACTAATTCAAACTTCAATTTCCTTTGGGGCCACTTTGTTCAATCAGCTTCTTTTTTCACTCTCCGTTAATAGATGTGTTAGTCTGCTGAGTAAAAAGTATAATCGTCAAACTATATTCCCCAAACAATTCTTCACATCTTTAAATGTCAAACTTAGACTACATATGTCCCTTGACTAGACTAGTGCTTGTGTGTTCTCAAACATGAGTTTAAACATTCAGGAGAGAATAGTGTTCAAGAATAAATGAGGGCATTGTGGTCCATTGTTTTAGTTCCTCAGGTTGTGATGATGAGCAATCCTTGGAAGAGCCCCACAAGCTAAAATGACTCTGATTGGATCCTAGTCTGTTGCTATGGAGGGGTAGGTTGCCTTCCTATTGGTCAATGCTGCTTAGCCTAGTGCTGATAAGGGTTGCATCTTTTCATTGTTATGGTCACATACAGGAAGTGAAAGGTCATTTATTGTTGAACATGTGTTTGGATAGGGTTATCTATTGATGTAAAATGAGTAGAATATGGCTGTTTGTTCTCTCTGTGCTAGATTGTAGTTTGGTTTGGCAGGGATTCTCTGCCATGTATGGGTTGATTGTAAACATAGCTTTGATTATCTATAAGTTAAAGATAATTACTAAGGCATGTGCTTTCTTATGACAGAGAAGGGGAGAAAAAAAGAAGGGAGGGCAACCAAATGAAGAATTTTCTCACGTTCAACTCTGAGTGGCTTCAGGGGAATTATGGGCTAGGGATATGCAGACCTTCGTAGTTTCATAGTCTACTCCTCAGTTGGTTTTCTGAATGACAAGTTGACTAGTCAGTTTTAAGGAAACTGTATAATTAAGTTGGTTTTAGAGATCAGACATGTTTCATAGAATGTGTTTTTGCATTCAGACACCGCTGTACATAACACTGGAGAATGAATGCAGCACACATTTTTATAGCTATCGCAGTTTTGCTTTAAAGAGGATGAAGTTAGAGAGACGGCTTTATTTAGAGGGTTTTAGGAAGCACAAACACACACAGACCAAAATTCATGTTTTGGCTTTGAGTTCATTCCCTTTGAAGTATAGCTTCTAAAAGTAGTGAAGCTCAAACAAAATGTCTAGATAAATGATTCCATTTAATCAATAAATTACTCAATACCACTAATGAACAATTGTCAAATAAATGAATAGTCAATACCAGTGTTCTCTCTCTCTCTCTTTTTTCTCTTCTTTTTTATATAAAAGAATTGTCCTTTTGGTCCGAAACAGTTAAAGCAATTCAAAAGACTGTTCTGAATGATGTGTTCATTAATCACTCTGAATCAATTCAAGCACTAGTGGTTGATTGCCAATTACTTTATTTGATGGGTATGTTGCTGATATCTTAGAGAGCTGGATGGCCAATATAAGCCGATTGAACTTAAACTTGAAAATAAATCTGTAAAATAACCGATTGAGGGTATGTTTACACAACGTGTACTACAAATAGAAACATTTTTCCTTTTGCGTTTTTCACATACAGACTATGATGTCAAAATCGTCCCGTTCATAAGGATCTACGAAAACGACTAAAAACAGTTATGCATGCCAAGCTATTAAATAAAATGTAAAGAAAAACTATGGCTATTGGCTTTAACCTATAGGCTAAACCAGGGGTGGGCAAACTTTTTGTCTCGCGAGCCACATTGGTTTCTAAAATTTGACAGGGGGGCCGGGCCAGAAGTATAGTGTGTTTGTGTGAACTAATATAAATGTAAAAACCATTACATGAAAAGATTTGGCCTTTAACATGCACCAAAACATCAATGTTCCAAAACAACTGGGTTCATTGAAAAACTGTTTTCCAAATGTATTAATTTAATAACACAGTAGATAAACTCCCATTTAGTTTCAGTGGGAACTGTGTTGTTGATCTCCTTTTTTGCAAGTGCATCAAAGTCTGGAGTTAGTTTTGTTGTGGCGATTCTCAGGACAGATCCGAACTCCTCCCCTTCACATCATTTCTGAAACCTTGTAGGATATCGGCAGTTGACAACTGGCCAATTGTTGCATAGATAGCATAAGTGCGGCGATTGCAAAATTAAAATTATGACTGAACACTGCACAGCTAGTCAAGTGCGAATACTGCGGTTACTTGTATGACTTGATTCTTGTCTCCCAGGGAACAGAGGTTACGATAGTAACCAGAGACGTTCCCTTTCGGTAGCGGTGTTCAGTCCCACTGTAAGAGAGACTCAGATCAGCCTGAAAACACAGGGAATCATACATCAATCACAGCGAAGAGGCACATAGCTCAACCAATGGCGACACCACCGCCAGGTGTGCTCACTCCTGATAGGTGCAGTTAAACCAATGAAATTAGTCACTGAAGCCTACCAAAATTTGCATACCAGAAAGCCTGAGAGTCTGCTAGTTAACTAGACGGCCTTTGAAGACGTTCATGAAGCTGAATGTCTGTTCACATACATGGGTTGGGCCAAACAACGTCTAAATTTGCCGTCAGAGCCGTAGCCGTCCGATTTTTTGCTAGCGTAGTTGGCATGTTTTGTGGCAAAATGACAGCTGATGTTGTATTCTTTAAAACCGCTACAGTTTCTTGGAATATCAGACATACAGCCCTTGATCGGACTTCAACGGAAAAATATTTAGCTGTCCAATCTTTATTAAACACTCTGTACTCACTGTTTACTTTTCTTTTCTTCGGTCCGCTCATTTTTACTGAAGAGCTCAAAGTGCAAAGCGAAAAAGTGAAGTAGAGAGTAACATCACACTCAAACAAAGGGCAGTGTCTTTGAAGTGTGCCATCTGTTGGGGAAACACTGACATTACAGGGAAAGGTCAAATGAAGGAGGTTTAATTATAAAATGTAAATTAATAATATAACTTCAAGTTCGGCGGGCCGGATTAAAAAGCCCAACGGGCCGTAGTTTGCCCACCCCTGGGCTAAACCCATTATACGCATGTACATGACATCATCGTTTGCACAAATTGGCGACTTTGTTGTTTACATGGAGATGATAATGGCTGTGGTTTTCAAAAACTTTTACTTTGAATCTGATTTCAAAAGCTTACGTTTTCAGGCTCCCAAAATGCTGTTGTCTTGTAAATGAATGACCAAAACACATAGTTTGAACAGTATTACAACTGAAAACCATCTCTTTCAGATAAGCCTGATTTATATTGAGAAAACAGATGAGTGAAAAAACTCAGGCCTTTCCTTAGAATGTACTGAGAATTTGACTGATTTGGTGAAAAGTTACTTTAATGGTTGAAAAGCAGTAATAGGACAGTTAAAACATGCTGGAAATATGTTTATGACCTAATTTTATTACTTTTTTTTTGTATCCAAACATGTATGAACAAGTTCTTTTCGCCCAACACTAATCTGCTGAATGTTACTATGAACAATGAAATTGTAAAGATTATAAACATTAACATCATGATTTTCTGTAAAGAAGCTTTGAAACTATGTGTATTGTGAAAACTACTACACAAACACATTTGGCTTGACTTGGCTAGATTTCCCTACTAATTCCATGTTGGCTTTACCCTTCTAGTCTTCCAATTCTTGTATACAACACATTGATTTCTCTCTCTCTCTCTCTCTCTCTCTCTCTCTCTCTCTCTCTCTCACAGGTAGATTCATGTGGACAAGAGGCGTACCCTGATTTCCCAGCCCCTTCCCCTTCCCTCAGTCACCCCTTCCCTACAACCTGTTCGCTCTGTCCAGTGCACTACGATCACCATGACGTCCACATTGCCGACCCTAGGCTTTAAGCTGGCCCCTCCCTCACGAGAAGCTGGGCCAGAGCAATTGGAGCCTTGTAACGATGGAGTGGGACGACGTTATGAGGTTGTCCCCTCGGTTGTGTGCTCTATGTGCTGTCTCTTCGGAATCATCTATTGCTTCTTTGGTGAGTTGAGTCTTCATGGTTATGTATATATTACCAAGACACAATATTTGTATGTATTACTAAGAGACAATGTTTAAATTTATTACAGGTAACAATCTGTAGATGACGCATGATGTCATGCTGGTAGCTGTCCCGATTAGAATTATTTCTTAGAGTTATGGTGGTGGTTTTAAATTTTTCATTCTGTTTCTGTGTCGAATCCATGTTCGTTTATTCTGAGACTTGTTTTTTTGCCCACTTTTCAATATTGATGAGGTTCTAAATAAGGTCATAGCTTGTATAACTGGACTGTTTTCTTCTGCCTGCAGATTTAAAGGGAACATATTAAAAGTTGTTGAACCATTAATTTTTTTTCCCACTAAATCTACCTTGTTAGTGAACAACTGCCATATAGAATTTAATGGATGATTTTTTTTTTATACTGTACCTTTACGCCTTCTCTATATTGAATGGCTACCTACTATGCATGAGATATGCAAACTTTAGCATTGTATAATAGGCTATAGAAAATAGAATAAGAATGATGAGATAATAAACTTTACAAACAATTTACTATATTCAGTTATCTGATTGATTTTTTAAGTATAAAGCATTTTAGAATAATTTTACTGAGCTTTGATCATAAAACTAACCATTTAAATATCAACCTAATGATACATGGTATTGGGAGGTGTAGAGTGAAAACTGATATTTATATGCAATTAATTTAAGTAGTCTCTGTAAATAACATCATATACTCCAAATCTTAGCATATTTTGTGCCTCTGAATAAATTTCAGAAACTTCCCCGGGTCAAATTTTTTATTTTGTCATTGATTCTGGTTCTTAATAAATGTTTATTTTGTAATCTTCATTTTTTTTAAGGTCCTATAAGCTTTAATTCCTCAGACATGAGGATCTCAATGCGGTTCCATGCTCAAATTGGTCGAAAAACAAATGAAAAACTTTTCAAACAGCTGATAAAGAAGAATGTCTAAAGTGTGTGTGAAATAATACAGAAACTAGAAATGTGTTGTTCGCTCTATCAAAACAATATTTTTTGCCTTTCTTCTTCATTCATGTATTTCTTTCAGCAGAAAAAAAAAATCTAATTCTAAATATTTTATCGTGGACCATGAATCGGTACGGAATGATCCAGGTGTTCTTTTTTCGTCCATGAAAGTGACCCCTGTATTTTCATTAAACAGTAACTTCGAGATAGAATCATGTTTTCCCATAAGAAATAATAGAAAACAAATTAATCCGTTCCAGATCCATAACAATGGGAAAAAAAAACATGTTTTTTATTGGTATAGACACACACAATTATAGTATAGGCGGTCTTCGTATAATGAGTTTTTCGTATCGTGGAGCACATTTTACATGTAAAATGGCTAATCCTTTCCAAGCCCTCCAAAAACACCCCATTAAATTTCATAATAAAGCTAAATTGACCTATAAACAATGAAATAACATAAAATGTCGAAGCTTACCTTTCGAGTGAGGCTATCTCCGAAAGTGGCGGCAGAGGAGGAGGAGGACAAACTGCAGATAACGTACACTTAACTTTACGAAAACACATACAAAATTTAAAGTTTTGAAAAGGTGCGGAGTGGCTGAGCTGAAGCACGCCAGCACATACGTATAGAAGATGCATGATGGGAGAGATGCTGTCCAATTAGAGAGAAGGATCTCATGGCTTGGCTAGCATCAGGAACCAATGGGAGAGCAGTAGGATGGTGATGAGTCTACTATAACTAAGATGGCGGCATGCGGCGCGAGTTTAGAAATTGTTATGGGTTGAATCTCGGACTTTCAGAAAACTTTCGTATCTTGAAAACTTTTCGTATGTAGAGCAATAAAAATTTTCGTCTTTGCTTTCGTAACTTGGATTTTTCGTAAGTTGAGCCTTTCGTATCTTGAGGTACTACTGTACATGTATACAGTATAAGGATTCGTGTGAGATCAAATAAAATATGTTTTTAATTCTTTAAAGTTTACATTAAAGTTTTTACAAACAGTAGCGGCAGGCACGAAGGAGGGAGGAAGGGGGTTGGTACGCAGACACTGTCGTGGCAAATCTGCACAAGCTCAATTCAATCTAGGAAAAAAAGCTAAAGAGTCTAAGGTTCCCAATCTTCAAAGATGTAGTCTTTATTGCCAGGCAAAAAAGATAGATGACAGGTTCAAAAAACCAAACATCATCTGACCTTACAGTCTGATACATCACACATTATACCTTTTTCTTATCATCATGTGTCCAATTGGATTTCACTAAGTATCTTTTTCTTTTGGCTTGACCTTGGTGTTTTTGCCATCACTACATATTTCTCATACATCCCTTAATTTTTATTGGTGGAAAATAGTCACCCGATTTTTTTTAAACAAAAGACTTTTGACTGTTTGTCCCATTTTAACACCCCTTTCTTCAATCCCTTGTTATGTTCCCAAAGGCTCACCTGATGTTTTCCATCATCTTCAAGGCTGAGAAACAGGCCTGACTCTGTGTCTAACATGTACAAAGTTACAATGCTCAGAGTTCATATGAGTTTATGGTCACACTAATTCTACAGATAAAGTTTTAACAATGGATGAATTTCTCCAACAACACTTGATTCCGTATCGTACCTTACACAAACACTACGTAACTTACGCAAACTTAAATTAACATAACTGAACTTAGCTTACGTATTTTTTTTAAACTTTTCTATTTTATATCATTGTTTTGCTTTTTTCGATTTGTTTTCTTCCCTTTTTTCACCTGACTACCCTCACTTTCACTTGGCGCAGAGCTTTTAACGAAATGCCTATCGAGGGAGATTTGTTTCTGTCTCCCTTGAAAAATTAGTAAGGCACGTGTCGTCAAAAAGCGCCGAAGTACGACCAGTAGACAATTTATCAGGGTGTTTTTTTTTTCAATGAAATCAGAAACCTTCTGCCACATAGCCATCACTTCCTTAATTTCACTTGTAGAAATGTTTTCCTCCAGTTCACCCTCATCCTCCTCGCCACTGCTGAGCTCTTGCAACACCTGTGTATGTTGTGCAACACCTCTGTATCTCGACCAACTCCTCAGTCCACAGTTCCTCCTGGTGCTCTTGCTGCTAGATCACTCACGTGGGCACTGCGCTCATATTTATTCACAATTTCTTGCTTCATTTCCATGGTCATCATGCGTTTCTTCTTCTCACTACCTTACCACTCGATTTCTTAAAACTCATTGCTATTATGAAGAATAATGCATAAAATAGAGAGAAAATCAGCTACTCGCGAGCGATGCGTACAGAAGTCAGCAAACATGTGAAGTGAACGTGCGTCAGAATCAGCGTCAGTACGTGTGCTCGTATCTCGAATATTTACTTGTATCTAGAAGCAAAAATCTGCCCCAAGGCTTGCTCGTATCTTGGAATACTCGTATGTAGAGACGCTCGTATCTCGAGGTATTACTGTATATGAGCCATAAAAGCCTGATATATAAAATAATGTACATAACATTGTCAGGCTGTTCAGGGTTAAATTACACTTCACTAAATTCACTTGCAGCATTTAAAATGAATTTATTTTATATTTTGTGGTTTTTATTTGTATTTCATGCTATGTTATTTTCTGTATCATACATGACAGGTATAATCCTGAGTGAATCAGCTTCACTCAAAGTCATAGCTGTGTTTTTGTTTTTTTACTGACAACTATGGAAAGTGTTGAACTGCTAAAAAACTGCTATTTTTGAGCTGTGAAACTTCCAGTGTTTATCCATCCAGTATGTCTTTCTCTTCTCCCTCCTTTTGCACATTTTTTTCACTCATTCAGCTCTTACCTCCAGTTCTCTTTCCCTTTTGCAGGTTACCGCTGTTTTAAGGCTGTACTCTTCCTCACGGGTCTGATGTTCGGTTCTGTGATCATCTTTCTGCTCTGTTACAAGGAGCGAGTGTTAGACACACAGCTAAGCGTGGAGGCCAGCGTGGGCATCGGGCTGGGCATCGGCACCCTGTGCGGCCTGGTGACTATGCTGGTACGGAGCGTTGGCCTTTTTATGGTCGGGCTGCTCCTGGGCCTGCTGGTGGGCATCGGGACCCTGATAGGCATGGAGGAGCTGTCATCCAACCCCCCGCGGTCAGTGTGGGTGCCCCTGGGCGTGCTGCTGGGACTGGGCATGCTGTTCGCCGTCCTCACCCTGCAGTGGCAGAGATGCTTCACCACCCTCTCCACAGCCGTGTTCGGGGCTGCTGTGATAGTCGTAGCCACGGATTATTTTGTGGAGCTCTTTGCACTTGTGAGATACATTTACGAGCGGGTGAAAACAGGCCCCCGGGAGCCAGTGTGCTGGACTACGTGGGTGGTCCTGGGAGCCTGGCCTGCTCTCGCCCTGCTGGGTGTTTTGGTGCAGTGGAGAGTGACGGCAGAGGGCTACTCCCACACGAAGGGTGAGTCGGGGACAGACAGTGTTGTTTGGAGTGTGTAATACACTGTTCTTGTAGATTTACTGTAGCAGAGAGGGAGTGAATGAATGTGACGGCAGATGGTTCCTGTCTGCCGGTGTGCTCTCAGGCCCATGTGACTAATGATCACAGAAACAATCATGCAGAGCTGAGCATCAGGTCATGGAGAGGCTCTGTGTCTGTCTGTCTCTCCAAGGCAGTTTCCACTTCAGTAAAGTGTCCATTGAATGCTTTTTAATGTCAAATTTCTTAAAGAAAAGGTTTACGTTGAACGCAAGAGACGACGTTTAGCAGAATGTCTTTTGATAGTGAGTAGGCACAAATGCTACCATTAAAGTAGTCTATACTAGGGCTGAATGATTCATAAAAATTCAATTGAAAGATGGCTTAGTGTGACTTATAATGTACCGTGATCAATAACAAAGGCAGCAGTTTTATTAAATAATAAACCTATGTACAGCGAGTTGGAGAGCGAAGTGAGAATCATGAATCACCGAAAGCATTTATAAAGAGAAAGCTTTAAAGTCTGCATGAAATGGAAACTCACCCCATGTATTTTCTAAATGGGTATTATTGTGAACAAAGCATCCATGCATGTTTTAAAATTGTATTTTATTTTAATTTTTACATTTTTGTCCTGAAGTACTGCATGTATTTAAAAAAGAAATAATAATAATTATATATATATATATATATATATATATATATATAATTATCTTGCAAACCTGTTTATTATTATAAATAATAATATATTATATATAAAATAATATATATCTAATATAATAAATAATAATATAATATATATTTATTTATTAATAATAATAATAATATTTTTCCTAAATACCCTATTTTATTTTTGTAATATAATATTGTAACCTGGAGCTTTTAAAAAACAATTTACTGTAGTCCCAATTTTTATTTGAAAATTTGCAATTAGTTTTTTCCCCAAATCGTGTAGCTCTTTTCTACAGCATGTTTGTGCTATATGTTGATATTTTCCGCTGTGTTTCTTGTAAGAGAGAGCATGCTGTGTCCAGATTATTAGTGATTAAAGATGTAAATTTCCTCCATTTACTCACAGAAAATTCCTGTGTTTTGGCAGAAAGCAGCTTTCATCGTGTAAACGCAAACTGTTTTCTTTACGCTGTTTAAAGGATTAAGAGAAAGCGGTTTTACACCTGGGTTTGTGCCAGAGAATGTGACTAATGTGATCAAACATGTAAGCATATGAAGGTATTTGAATTGTGAGCATGAATGTAGAGAAAAAGGGATGATTAAAATGAAGGAAAAATGTGGAGAAAACGGCTTACTGGTGGAGCCGCATGTATACGCAGGTTATAGTACACCGCTAACACTCTGTCTGTGTTCATCGCATTAAGCTATTGAATGGCTTGGGAATATATTATATATATACCACATGACATATATTCATTCCCTCAATCCCTCAGTCTTCAATTTGAAGTAATATAAGCCTGTAATGTTCAACATATTTTACCGTTATGTAATGCACTCTTTCTCTCTTTCTCAGTGATGATCAGTCGTCAGCAGCGGCGAGTTCAGCTCATGCGTATTCGTCAGAAGGAGGAGAGGAGGGAGAGCAGCAGGAAGAAAAAAAGGAAGCAGCCGCAGAACTCGCACCACACACATGCCGCCAAAGCCCTGCACCCAGAGCCTGCCTACCGCAGGAAACCCAACCCTATACGACGCTTTGATGGAGATGTACTTTCTCCTGTGAGTAATGTCCACATACACTGCGCAATACATGCATACTGACACAAACTTATTCGCATAAACTGGGGGGCAGGGTTTGAAATGAATGCGTCTTGGGGCCAAAAAAATGCCACTGAAAATTGAAATGTTTTTGCAAAGGTAGGCTCCTAAATTAATTCCTTTAGGGTTTATTTATTTAGCTTAGTTAATTTTTCTGATTATCTAGATTGGAGAATTTATTTAACCCTGACATACGATCACACCAGTGTGATTAAAGCTCATGTGATCAACTGCTAAATTCAAATCTGCTTTTGTACTTTGACTTGTGCTAAGCCAGAGAAAAGACTTGTTATACATCACAACTGTTCAGTGTTTTCAACCAAGACATTTAAATACACATAAGTACTAGCAAAAACATCAACAACGTTTCTGAAATAAAACATTATCAAATTATGTTTGAAAGCGTTTCCTATAGATATCAGTGTATATCTGATATCCACTGGAAAGGCTTTTAAACATAATTTGATAACGCTTTATGTCAGAAACGCATTGGGTAGGTAACTATACAATGTATTTTATTCTTCGATCACTTATATTCATGACTTTCAGGAGAAGTGATTGAATTTACCTGTTTTAAATCTGACAAATGAACATGCATTCACAATGCATGAAAATGCATTTATTTACATGTATTTCATAAAATCAGGTATTTCACAATCTAGTTAATAAGTTTGAATATTTTTAATAAAAAGGAAATAAAACTGATACTTAAGTGTACTTAAGTTTTTGGCTGCGATAATAACGCATATTTGTGGAAATAGTGATCGGTCTTTAAAGGGTTAGTTCACCCAAACATGAAAATTCAGTCATCAGTTAATCACCACACAAAATTATGATATTTATATTTATAAAAAATATGAGAATTTCTATTCTGTCCATTGAAAGTCTGTTCACCCAAAATTCTGATGCTTCAAAATGTTCATAAAGAGACTGTAAAATAAGTCAAGCAGTTCAATCCAAGTCTTTTAAAGAGACATTATCGTTTTATATGATGAACAGATTTAATTTTGGCTTTTATTCACCATAAACATTGATCAGCGAATAATATTTACAGCATTTAAGTGTATCACGGAAGCTCAGGCATGCTTGCTTGACCAATAAGGTCATGCCAGCACATTTGAGTTTCAGCAAAAACCAACGAGGTTTGTGTTCGTCCATCAACCAAGTATGGTTAAGCTTCTGTTTATGTAAACTGTATAATGTAATAATGTTTCGAATCTAAACCTGTGACATATAGGCCTATTTATGTGTTTTTGTCTCTGGCAGAGCTACATCCAGAGTTTTCGGGACAGACAGGTGGACGGACGTGGTTATCCAGTGGGCGGGATGTTGGCTTCAGGTCACACAAGTGTGGATATGGACTATGATTGTGGCTCTACCGTCCCACTCACTTCTGGGGTTGGGCCAAATGTTCGGGTCTGACCACTCTCACTTATTCACAAATAAACACGTACACAAACACACACACAAATCCGGTGCTGACCTGACCCATGGTACCACATGTGCAGAGGCTTGGGTCTCCTCACCATTCGGAACCGAACAATTAAAGGACTTCTATCTATAATACTGGACACATCATTCCGAAACATGGTTGCATTAAAGAGCTGCTTTCACACACATAAGTACACTAATAGACTTTCCCTGAACATGTGCCTGAGATGTGGCATTCCGTTCACGTAACATAAAAACCATTATGAGATGGTCAAAAAAAATCAATCTGGGCTCCATTCTGTCAAATTATTTTCTAAATATGTTGCTGTGGTGAATTAACGTGTCGCCCTTTCATCAGTGTGTCATGATATTGCGTTTCTGTTTGTTTGTGACAAATTGATCAGTTGGTGCTGAATCTAGTCTTTGTACAATAACGCCGACTCATGTTGAAGTCAGCCGCCCCGCTCTCATAGTAAAGTCTGTGGATTCCACCAGTCTGTGTATGTACTGTGACATCCCGCATTCCGGCCCAGGACTGTACCAAATACTTGAGCAGGGGTGCCTTTGAGACACCAGTAAGAAACTCTCTCAGGAGAATATATCTCCTTAGCCTTGTTTCAGAAAGGCTGTAGGGTAAAGAGCCATATTACTGCTGATCAGAGCCACCTGGTCCACTCTGGGATGCAGAGCTGAACACCTGGTGATAAAACGAACGAGGACAAGTCAAGATGGTGGAAAAAAGTGAAGATGTTACTCAGGGACGGCGTGAATGTGATGGGACTACAAAGGACAAGGACACAGAATAATGATGCAAAAACTGTAGATTTGTCCCCTCTGAGGCAAGTGCAACAGGGATGTCACCATGACTGTTCAGTTACTGCTGTGTATAAAACTATTTTGCAGTGTCATGCAAATGAACGCTTATGGTGTCCAGGAGGGCAACATCCTTCTAAAAAAAGACCCCCGGAATCCCTTGGGGCAAACTGCATGACATAAACACCCCCATTTTCTTTCAACGATGCGTTTTCAACAGTGCTGATCTTCAAATAATTGAAATGAGCAGTTTCTCCATGGTCTCTCTCTCTCTCACACACACACACTTTCTCACTCTCTCTCAAATTCTGCAAAGCAGAAAAGTCTATGTTATGTACATATAATGCACATTTAGTATATCCATTTCAACATGGCCTCTCATATTTATTAGATATTGGTTTAATTCTAATTAATTGTTTTAATTTTGAGTCCCGACAGGTGAATGGATGGTGGTATTTATTAGTTTGTTTAATTTGTTTGTTTGCTCGGTTTTACATGCCGAGTCGTGTTTTCTTTATAACTTACTTTCTGATAACAGAGCATAGTCTTAAAGACGGAAAAATCCTCATGCAATGAAACCTTTGACAATCTGACATAATCTTTTTTTTTTAACACTGTACAACAGCATGTGTTTGTATGGGCCTGGTTACTATAGTAAAGTTTGTGAATTCACTGTCTCTCTTTTGGTCTTGATTTATCGGTCTATTTCCGTCTGTGCATTTTTATATAAGGGGAACCGATACACACAAACACAGAAAATACATAATAATACAACAATGTGTTGGTTTTGGAATCTTATTTTTTTAATGCTTGGTACCACTCTCACAATTTTCTTAATTTTGGAGCTTAGTCTGTTTTCCACCTCTGCATTTACTGCACTCACCCCTCCTTTAATATTTTTGTCATTCTTTTTACTTTATTTGAAACTTTAAAGTTTAATCTACCTTACTTCATTCCATATACTGGACTTCTAATTAAAAAATACAGATTTGAAAAGAAAGTGACTCTCTTTTCCCATTCATGCAGATGTGCTCATATCATTTTAGGATGCGTGGAGAGAAAAAGAAAAGTACAGAATATGATTAACTGTCCTAAAGGTTCCTCGTCCGAGGTTTACATGATGTCCTGCTGGTGCTGTGTAGATTCACTCACCACCTGTAGGGAAGAGTAGACTAATATAAATTCAAGTAATATCTTCCTGTATGATATGATTATGATACATGATTAATAATATGTAAATAATTTACATTTTACATAGTAATATGTAAATAATTGTAATAATAATATGTAAATAATTTTAATTTACATGGTTTACATAGTGTTGCACCTAATGTCAACCTGATTTTGCACTGGATGTTATGAAGGAGGATGAACTGAAATGTTTGAATGTGTGCGCATGCATCACACCTCTCCGTCACGCGTCTCAATGGTCTTGATCAGGACTGTTTTCTTTGAGTGCATTTCAGATGCTCTCTGATGGTGCTCTGGACTTGTCTCTGTTGAAAATATACATATATATTTAAAAAAAACACACATCCAAACCTTTTAGTCTTTTATGCTCACCGATGCTTTATTAATTTATTTTTATTAAATCCTTTCACACAATTTATTTTAAAATGTAATGTATTCCTGTAAAGATGAATTTTCAGCAAGTCTTCAGTCACATGATCCTTCAGAAATCATTCTAATATGAGGATTTGCTGCTTAAGAAACATTCCAGTATCATTTTTCTTTAAAGTCCTTTTAGTTAATATTAGTTAGTGGGGTTGAAACTAATTTTAACAAACAATTATTGGCTGATATTTGCTCTCATATTTGAAATGTTGTCATTAAAAAATGACATGTTTAGCAAAGTTCAAAAATGCACGCAATACCTTATGCTAGCTAGCCTATTCCTGCATCATCAAGTAATTTCTTATAAACATGGATTGGATCCATTTAACATTCAGCAGGACAACTGAATATACATTTGAAATAAACTGCTTTTTAGATAGGTTTAACAGTAGTTTTCAGGTACAAAAATAAAGTAAACAAATGTAAAAGAACTGCATATTCTTCACTGTATAAATTAAATACAAAATCTTATTAAAGTACAAAAGTTATTTAGTCAAGAGTAGCGAGCAATTTTTCTTTCTTTTATTTGATTAACATTAGGAAGCATTAGCCGGAGTACTGTATTAGCCTGCTGTCACATTAAGAGCATCTTCATTTAAGACATAAAGATACTCACCAAGATGGCCATTTTGATCGTTATAATTTTGTGTGAAGCGGTTAATTAAAGATCAGTTTGTTATGTCGTCCTTTTTCATGCTACAGCTGAAAAAAGTGCATCTACTGACACTAAGATACTTCAGTGCATCTCTAGTAGCTACTAATATAAAAGTCTTTTTGATGTGAATAAAAGTATTCTTTCTTTTCGGAAAAAAAACAATCTTACTGACCACAAATATTATTAAACATATATTAACATTAAATTAAATTCAACACTATTTATGTTTAAATTGACTCAGTAATTAAATGGTGTCTTCAAAAAAAATCATACAAAACGTGCATTCAGTCAGTTACAACGCCATCCAGTGGCCTCTGAGGAGACATACACCACCTTACGAGGCGCCCGCCTGATGAAGCGGTGCTTTCAGAAAAGCTGGAGTAATGATCTTCTTTGCTGTGCAGTACATTTTACCTCAGCTTTTAGCATGTAAAAGTAATTTTTTGTTTAAAAAAATGGTTTAATGGTTTATGTAGGGGGTTTATATTTATTGCCTGGAACCTAACACCCACGATAGCCGAGGGATTACTGTATACAACATTTCTAGTTAAAACCAGAACAAGGTTTACATCTTACCTCTAAAGCTTATATTGGAATACGCCTGCATGGGCATCACAATCCTTTAATGGAAGGTAAAGTAAGAAAAAGCCAGCACAATCAACAGAAAGAATAAGTATGCTAAAAACAACAAGGACACGTAGTTTTCATTTCCTGTCCTTTGTACCTGCTCTCCTCTCCTTCCAGCAGCTTCCTATAGGTGGCTATCTCCACATCCAGGGCCATCTTAATATTGAGCAGGTCCTGATATTCTCGCAGGTGACGCGCCATCTCGTCCTTCATGTTAGCGATCTCCGCCTCCAGCCTGGAGATGGTGTCCTGGAAAGCACCGGCCTCACGACCGTGGCGATCCTCCATTTCTCTCATCTGCCTCATGAGAGACTCGTTCTACAGAGTGAGAGAGAGATGGAAATGAAGAAATACCAAAAACAGAGCAATTCACATCAGATAGAACAGATAAACGCACAGTGCCCTTGAGGGAGTCGATCTCACAGGTGTAGGATTGGATCTGGTGTCTGTACTCCATGCTCTCCAGCTTGGATTGTTTGAGTGCCTCATTGTTCTTGCTCACTGCCTGATTAAGGTCCGACACCTGATGGTGAAAAAGCAAAGGTCAAAGATCAGCAGGTTTTTCTTTCACTTCTGTTATTCTTCTGTCTCACCTTTGACTTGTACCAGTCCTCGGCCTCAGCGATATTCTTTGCAGCAATGCCCTCGTACTGAGCACGGATGTCCCTCAGGGCAGCAGTCAGATCTGGTTTGGACATGTCCATCTGGATCTGGACTTGGGTCTCTTGCATCTGGGTCTGCAACTCACGGATTTCCTACACACAAAGGAAGAAAAGGCTTGTGTGTATGTGTTTGTGCTTGTTCTAATAAAGCAGCACAGCATTGCTGATAATAGGACTACTGGCAGGACTGATCATCCACACACATCTGGCCCTGAAACAGCGGCCTGTCATGGTGTTTTAAAGTAGTCTTTAGGAACAGATGCTGCTCTAATAAAGCTCTCACTCAGCTCACCAGTGTTGGAGAAGTTACTTTGAAACTCTAGATTTCAAAACTTTAAGCTTGTAATTTTAAGCAGCTACTTTGAAGCTACTTTTCTGAAAAGTAAAAGTAGTTAGTAATACTAAAAGCTAATCTAGCAATTTAAAGAGACGTATAGAAGATGCATGATGGGAGGGATGCTGTCCAATTAGAGAGAAGGATCTCATGGCTTGGCTAGCATCAGGAACCAATGGGAGAGCAGGAGGATGGTGGCGAGTCTACTATAACTAAGATGGCGGCGTGCGGCGCGAGTTTCAAAATTGTTATGGGGCGAATCTCGGACTTTCAGAAACCTTTCGTATCTTGAAAACTTTACGTATGTAGAGCAGTAAAATGATTCGTCTTTGCTTTCGTAACTTGGATTTTTCGTAAGTTGAGCCTTTCGTATCTTGAGGTACTACTGTACATGGGTTAAGGTTAAGTGTAAGGGTAGGTTCATGGTTAGTACCTTAACTTAAACTATTGTGATAAGGCCTGTTACCCATATGTACTTATTATAGTAATTACAAAAACTGGGAAAAACAGGTACTAAGAAATGACTTTTATACTTTATAAATTAGTCGAGTGGCTGTAATGTTTATAATGTAAAAAAGAAAAAATTGCATTTCAAATTCATGAAAGATTCCTGAAAAACCAAATATCATAATTTATAATAATAATAATAATAATAATAAACGTCTCTTTCAAAAACATAAAGAAAATCGTACTGACCTCAAAGTCTAAAAACAAAAAGTTGTAAAGGGATTTTCTTTTCATTCATATGAAATAAGAGATTCATATGCATGAGCTGTCTTGACACACTGATCATCTAATATAAGTTGAAATTTCAGAGCTATATAATAATTTTGAATCAACAAAAATGATAAATATCAGTTTGTATGTGATAGATGATTGGCTTCTCCTTTTCCAAAACTATATATAATTTTTTTTAACACTGATTAATAAAGTTTGTATGAGACAGAAACAAAATGTGTCACATTTTAGCTGACTTACCATTTTATTACACCACACGGTACTTGTAAAAAGGTATGCTATTGTAAAAGCTATTATTATTATTATCAGGGTTAGTTATATTAGTTGGTTTGTGTGTGCACTACTAAGTCAAATTGTCACAGAGAAAATAAATGAAAAGCATTTAAATGCGCTGACCTCCTCGTGGATCTTCTTGAGGAAGGCGATCTCTTCCTGGAGAGTCTCAATACGTCTTTCCAGATCCAGGCGGGCCAAAGTGGCAGCATCCACGTCCTGAGAGTGGATGTGATACACAAAATAAATCTATGCCACATTTTAATGTCCACTAATAAAACCATGAGGTGGGAGGGGAGGGGTGTTTAGAGGACTCACTGCTCTGAAAGCAGAAAGATTATTATCTGCCTCCTCCCTCAGTGCAATCTCCTCCTGAAGCCTGGTGAGAAGAAAAGGGAGCAGGGAGTAATGAATGTCATATTTATTACAACCAGCCTGTTTCCTTTCCTTTTATAGACTGGAGGTGCACAACAACCTCACACCAATGCTTTTCACGCTGGAAGGTGGAGTGGGGCCAGCACTTTTAGGCTAACTAACTCCCGAATAGGAAGTAAAGCTAGGCTATTGTAAACAACGTGTTTGAGAGGACAATAGCTTCCTTTATAAAGGCAGTTCTTTAAGCCGTTAATAACCTCTCAAGGTCTGAGGTAGCATTTTATTTAGCTTATAATTTGATGGCAACACCAATGAAGAGGCAATTTGAAACTATTTTCAGCATTAAATAAAAAACACATTAGAACAGTCCAGTGACCCTGTGCAGAGTGATCAAAACAATTATATAAATATTATTTTAATGTATTATAATATATTATTATTTTATTTGCCTATATTTTGAGAAGAGTCATAATAACCCTTCCGACAGTTATAAATACGTATCATAGAAAAAGTCATTTTAGAAGAAAAAAGTCCCTTAAAAGAAGTAAAAGAAAAGCTTAGTATAAACATTAAATATGCTTTAATATAGCATTAGTTTTATAACCACAATAATAGCTTGATTTAATTAAAAACTGACAATCTCAGTTGATAAAACAAATTTCATTTTAAGTGGTCATCTTTCTTTCCCCCAGTTTTTAAATCGTTCACAAGAGTAGCTGTGATTTAGTCTTCACGTTGTGTTATGAGTGAATGTGATGTTTGTATTACTCTCAGATGATGTTTTCATCAACCTGATCTCATAAGAAAAGTATTTTACAAAGGTACTGATTTACAAAGGTCCTGAAGGTTGAATTTGATTTGCATTTTTGGAAAAAAATATAAGCCAGAAGGTCTTCCCCTAAATATAACCATCAGTGGGGCTTAAACAGATCAAGCAGAGCAAGATCATACAACCACCATTTCAGCAAAATGTAAAATTATTACTAATCACTATGAGAGTGTGTTGTTTTATGAGTGTTTATGAGATGTTTATGATGGGGAGAGATCATGTCTGTTCCCCTGCTGGCTCTGAAAGACTCAGGATTGTTACGTAAAGCACTTTGTTTCTAAATATGGACCTGAAGTGTGGACTGATAGCTTCACTACCACAAACAATACATGTAAACGATTTGCACATAGTTTGAATAAAATATGTTTTTCAACTGTTTTCTCAAACAGAAATAGTATAATTTTTATTATTTTTCTTTTAAACATTTAAACTAGCCCAAGTTGGTCTGGTGGTCTTAGATGGTCTTGCTGGTCTTAGTCTTGTTGGACTCCCAGTCTGGCCAACATTCTTAAAAATAATGGTTATTGTCATCTGTGGTTCCATAAAAAATCGTAAAGGATTAGTTCACTCAGAAATGAAAATTCAGTTATTAATTACTCCTCTTCATGTCATCCAAACCTGTAAACCTTTCGTTCACCTTCGGAACACAAATTTAGATCTTTTGATGAAATCTAAGAGATTTATGTTCTTCCATTGACAGCCTACGCAAATGCCACTTTCAAGCCCCAGAAAGAGAAACTAATCTATGTGACTCCAGTGTGACTCCAGTTAAACTTAATTTAATGAAAGTAGAAGTCCAAGGTGCATTCATAGGAGCACCAATACGCATGTGTGTTGTGTTGACCTGAGAACAGATGTTGCATTTTAAGAGTGAACCTGGAGTTTAGTTGGGCAGCCAACTAGTTTCTCGCGGCCTGACGTCTCCAAGAACCATCTAAAACCAGCCTGACTAGACTGGGAGATTGTTAAACTAACTTAGGTGGGTTTAAGAGTTATTTTTCTTACCTGACTTTCAGTTTCTGCAGGTCATCTGCCAAGTTGTCCCGCTCCACCTCCACACGTGATCTATGGTTGGTCACCACTTCGATCTCTCTCCTCAGCTCCCTCATCTCATCCTCGTATAGGTCGGCGATGCGTGTGGGCTCTCGCCCCCTCAAACGCTCCACCTCAACCACCAGCACCTGATTCTGCTGCTCCAGCATGCGAACCTTCTCAATGTAGTTGGCAAATCGGTCGTTTAAGTGCTGAAGCTCAGCTTTCTCATTAGTGCGTGTATGAAGAAACTCCTGGTTGAGCGCATCTGCCAGGCTGAAGTCCAGAGTCTCACCCATCCCGCCATAGGAGCGGTTATAACCCGCAGATAAGTTGGGCATACTGTAGGAAGAGGCTCGATAATTGGAGAATCCAGGAGAAGAAGCTGAGGACTTGGAGACCTCGTAGACTCTGGAGCTGACCCTAGAGCTGCCGGACCCCCCGGTGGAGGCTCGGCCGAACACAGAACGGGACATTGGTGGTGTCAGGTAGCCGGGGCCGCCAAACATTCGACGGTATGAAGAGGCTGAGGAGGAGGCATAAGAGTGGCTCATGTTGGAGCACAAAAAGGACAGACCAGATGAATACAAACACCCTCCGGAGAGGACAGAGACAGAATGAGCGTTTGACATGATCATCTGTGGCTATTTGTAGGCTGATGCACCCTCCCACCCCCAACATCCCCAAACTCCTTCAGTCCCACTCTAACTCTTCCATCATACCCCCAAATTATCTTGGCTCAAGAATATTTAGTATAAAGTAAGGGAAATAACCCATTGTGCCCCTCATAACAGTTGAGGACTTGGGAAATGAAAAAATGAAAAACTCATGCATGTTTTTCAACTTTTTCTAATTTAAGCGATAGATCAACCAAAATGAGATTGTTTAATCATTTTCAGTTTCATCTTATGTGAAATACAAGATACCATTTTTTGACTTTCATTGTATGGGCCAGAGATATTGTAGTTAATTTAAAATTAAAATTAAACCATAAAACCATACAAAATTGCATTACTTGATATAAAATCTATAAAGAAAATCAATTTAATTTCACTTAATTTATCAAGGCAACTCATTTCTGATTATTTCCTATTAAAAGTATTAACTATTAAATTAACTAATAATATTAACTATTAAAAGAAAAATTATTAACTAAATTAAATTGAATATATATATATATATATATATTCAATTTATTTTAGTTAATTTTTCTTTTAACAATTAATATTATTAGAATTAACTATACTATTTAGAATACATACATACATATATATATATATATATATATATATATATATATATATATATATGTCTGTGTGTGTGTGTGTGTGTATTCTAAATATTAAAAAAAACTACAATATACAATATATATGTCACGGAATGACGACGAAGATGAGAGTCCAATGAAACTTTAATGATAAATGCAAGGTAAACGTAACAGTAGTGCAACTTAACATGAAAATTCAACCACAAACATGTGAAATGCACAAACAACAACCGACAACTGAAAGGTGGAGAAGGAGAACTAAATATACTAGTGATAATGAACAAAAGACAAACACCTGTGATGATTTGTGACCATGACAACTGATGAGTGACGGAAAGTTCTAGAACAAAACAATCACATGTGAGCAAAAACGACAAAATAAGAGTCCTGGAATACAGTGATACGTGACATTATATATATAATGATTATAAAATAACAATTAAGTTTTTTTTTCCCCCAGAAAGTCATACAGGTTTGGAATGAAGTGAGGGTATTCATAACAGGATTTTCCTTTTTGGGAGAACTGTTTCTTTTACGCTCAAAAACAAAGGGCAACTGAAAATAAAATCATTCCTCAATGGTGTACCATTTATTAATTGGAAAAAAATTAAATGTCATTCACATTGGGGTTCCATAAATTGCCTCAATGATGTCACTGTATTGCTCTGTCATTTGCCAATGCTATGATGATAGCTTGAAAACATTCTAAGATTGTTGGATGCAGCACCTTAAAGCTGGTAAATGAACACCCTTCGAGCAGAAGGTTTATCTGAGCTGCCTTAAAAAGGAAAGGCATGAACTGGAGAGCAGGGGATATATGACTGTGTACCTTCTCTGGAAAGGGCAGAAGAGATGATCCTATCCTCCTGCATTGGTGAACACACTGCGTCATTATTATGTAATTTCCCATGTCACTGAAAAAGAACAGTTGTAAGATGTTTCAACACACCTTTGTCACTGAGTTCATTTGATTTAGAGTGGGTACATTTGTGTGGATGAGAGAGAGTAACACTGTATTATACGTAGTGTGTAAAGCTTGAGTGTTGCATTTAATGTCTTGCCTATTCATATCTAGTATCATATTAATGCATTTAAATTATCCATAGCCTACATTACAAAGCCATTATAGTTTACTTAACACATTTTACTGTGTGAGCGACAATTAAACATTTAGCTAAACTTTACCTTAACTTCTGCTTAGTTCGATTAATATTGTACATTTTTCTCATATTTTCATAATTTCACAATATTTTGAAATGAAAACTATTGGCAGACCCCCTTAGAATTGTAGACCCCCTGTTTTAGACCTACATCTAGCAGCATTTATAATAGAAATAACCTAAGATAAGCATGTAATGACAGCTATTTCTTGAGTATGCTGAAAAGCAGAGATCAATGCCTGCTTTTCTATAATCTCTAATAATGTATATTTTACAACTTCAAATATTTTGTAGGTTGAGTAATCAAATAAGGCATATAAATTGTTACAAGCCTCTGGTGGCTTTCCATGGTTTTTGTCAAACCTATTTATAGAGAGTGTAAGAGAGTGGAATTCCATCAATACAAAAGCTTCTCTGGAAGACTTCAACTGGCAAGAGAGAGAGACCAGGTGACAGAGGATATAAACACATCTTTCTTTTACTCTCCCACTCTCCTCCGGTTTATTCGCCTCTTCTCTCGCCCTCTTCTATCCCTTTCGGCTCTATATAAGGTGTATGAGTATATGAGCTCAGCAAGGCATTAGCGAGAAATGAGAATGTTTGATTTGAGAAAATGCTAAAGCTTCGCGTTATATTTAAAGCTGCATTCAGCAATGTTTTTCTCATTCAAAAAGTGAACAAAAACACACGCAAAAATATAACATGTATAACATGAAACATTTGCAATTGGCTAATGCTACATTCAAGCCACTAGGTGTCCAAAATGACTGCCATATCAACAAGTGAAAAAAATAAAATTATATATATATATATATATATATATATATATATCCCTATAGGGAGATGGGTGACGAAAGACATAGAATCAGGTATATATATATATATATATATATATATATATATATATGTGTGTGTGTGTGTGTGTGTGCATGTGTGTGTGTAATAAATACTGTATATATAAATAAATGCTGTCTAAAACAAATCAAATTTTGACAAATTTGTAGTAGATGTGTCTTTAAATCCTTCACAACAGTTTTCTTTGAAACTGCTTTAATTAGAGAGTGTGGCCTTTCACTATCAGATATTGCCATGTTATTATTCACGTAGAAGCTGTGACATTTCACTTTGTTCTGTGACTGAATAAAAATATGCTGTGGTCAGAAACATCGAACCCTAAAAGTTCAGGGACATTGCCGGTAAATATCATTCAGATAAACTGAAAGTGTATACAGGACAACATATCATAATGATTTGTACAATTATGAAAAATGCTATATGTTATTATGAAGTTTTGTGAATTATGTCAGTTTAACTTCAGGGCTGTGTGTTCTTGTGATGGGAAGCGGGCAGATCATGTTTCTAAATATTGTACTGTAACCAGGCAACAGTACAAACATAGACATTCAAAAACAACTATATACGTGTAGATTTTGTTTTGTTGACGTTGCTGTTGACGTACTCATCTCTGGGCATTGAAATTATTTTAATGTTGATACCATTTCCTTGCTTACCTATGATTCTCCTAGTTTCCCTTTTCCCCATGTCTCTATTATATTATATTATATTATATAATATTATATTACATAATGTATATTATATTATATTATATTATATTATATTATATTATATTATATTATATTATATTATATTATATTATATTATATTATATTATATTATATTATATTATATTATATTATATTATATTATATTGAGCCATGGGAAAAAAAGGAAACTATATATATTTATACAAATTTATTGACCAGGACAATAAGATGTTTGAAGTGCTTCTTCAAAGACCATCAGAGACCATAAATCACAGAGACCCCAAACACATCCTTCTGGCACTAGGTGGCGCTGTAATAAGACAATTTACATTTTAGATCATAACTCTGGAACCCAGAATTTCCCTTCAAATTCATTAACAAACATTTTTCTGCCATTTTATGTTTTCTAACTACGACGTTCCATGGAATTTGGCATATGTTGTGCTGCCATCATCTCAAGATCCATATGACAAAAATATATAAGCCAATTTCAGAGATTCAACAAAGAGATTTTGGGGCCAACCTTAACAAACTGATACAAGACGACATTCTGAAGATGAACAAGCGTATTAAATTCTAACCATAAGGGATGTTACAACTGAAACAATCTTAAATCTATATGTTTAAATAGTATACAAATTATGCTTCTTTTTTTCCCAGGCAATTGTACTAAAAAAAGCATTTGGCCCAAAGAAGAGGCTTTCAGACATTTTCCAACTACAACTAAGGCACACACAGAAGTGCATCACTGCAAGATAAAAGGGACTAAGAATTAAATGTATAATTAAAACACACTGCTCTTGAAATGTTCTCAGTGTTGATGTTGTGCAAATATAACATGTAGGCAATAAATAAGTCATATACAAAATTTTAATGAAAACCTGTTGCACAAGTTCTATATAAGCAAAACTTGTGCAGCGTGTGTGTTGACTGCCTTCGTCAATATAATCATAATAAGAGCTATTGTACCTCCTACCACTAGAGGGCGCGACACTTCTGCCACCAGACCACAGCAAATCTCCACAGCTTCCTGCTTCGAGCTGTGGCACCCTGAACTGAATGTGAAAGTCCACTATATATATGCAGGTGAGAAACGTTAACGAGTGATTAAAATTCTGTGATAGTATCGAATTTCCGCTGTTCCGCAGCAGTTGTTGTTTGGTTATGTGGGTATCGACTGTGTTATTGGTGTTTTTTTAATTTGTGTCGTTTCTAATGTATTCATGTGCATTAGTTTACTAAAAAATTATAATGAAAATCTCCAAAACAAGAATACAGTTGGTTTCAAGCTGTAACTAATAGTGTAACTAATTGCATGTGCTTATATTTATTATTTCCAGTCTTTCATCATGAAAAGCTCCAAAGAAGCTGTGCAAGCCGCTGCCAAAGAGTTTCTTACTTTTGTCAATAAAGGAGTTTCACCATACCATGGTAAGAATGTCAAAATGCTGTATATTGAGCTGTGAGCCATGGCAATCTAAATATTGAGAAATATTCACTTTGTCGATTGGCAAACTTCTGCACATTGTTCCTTGCTAGCTGATCGAGCTCCAGATATGGTTCATAGATCTTGATCTAGACTTTGAAAGAATGAACCTTTGCTTTTTCTGTGACTCCTGTGAGCGTTTCTCAATTCATATGTACTAACTGTGCAAGAGTTCGTATGTAAGTTTACAATCTGTATATCTCACTTTTTCTTTCTTCTCCGTCTTGCAGTGGTGGAGGAATGTAAATCCCGCCTGCTGAAGGCTGGTTTTACGGAGCTCAAGGAGGCAGAACATTGGGACATTAAACCTGCTAGTAAGGTGTGTGTGTGTGCACTTGAATCGTAGCATACCTATTATACCATAATGTTATATTAATATTTTGATGCATATTATCAGAGAAAATCACTCTTCAAAAACCTGGATGCTAACAGGCAGATGTGTAAAATCAATTATAAAAAGGACCTGCTAAATATCTTAAGCCATATATAGCTTATTCAATAATTTTTGGACAGATTGAGAAACACGTCTCATCTTTTTAGTGTGTTTACTGTAATATTTCATTTTCCAGTACTTTGTTACCAGAAATTACTCCTCCATTATTGCCTTTGCTGTCGGTGGTCTCTACAAGCCTGGAAATGGTTTTTCCATGATCGGGGCTCATACGGACAGTCCATGTCTGAGGGTGAGAAAGACGAACGGCTTTGATGTAGATATCTAGTGTTCTATAAATATCTAGTGCTCCATAGCTTTGTTTAGTAATTACATTACAGTAGTTAGATAACTGTATTGTACGTTAATGTAAGTAGAGGATGCATATGGGTATCATTCTTAATTTCCTGTGTGTGTGTGTGTGTGTGTGTGCGTGTGTGTGCGCGCTCAGGTGAAGCCACGCTCGAAGAAGACTAAGTTAGGCTTCTTGCAGATAGGAGTGGAGTGTTATGGAGGAGGAATCTGGAACACTTGGTTTGATCGTGATCTGACCATTGCTGGACGAGTTATGGTTAAGGTAAACCTGTGGCTGCGTTTACACTTGGTGTTAGCATGCAATCACCGTGATCCGATCAGAAGCAAACGTAGTGCGTTCTACTCCGCACTTGATTGTTTCGCAAAATCTGAGGTCCCATCACAATGCGTCTTCAGCAACCTATGTACCAGGACACACAGGTCAGATTCCAATTATAAATGTGTCTACACTCTCTCTGATTGTGTGTCAGTGTTATTGTTCATCGGCTGAAAGAAATCGTGATAGTGATTCCGACAATATAATTTTTCTATGCCATTATTGTTAAAAGTTGTGTTCTGTTGCTGTTTCATTTACATTTAGAGTGATTTTTATGATTATAGTTATCATTTTTGGTGTGAACAGGCCTTTTAGTCCTTGATATAGAAAAGTAAAACCTTAAAATGTATTAATAAATCATGAAAAAGAAAGAAAAATCAAACATACCCAAGTTAATTTGAATTATCCATTTTTAGTTATGTGAATAACATGTTTGTATGTCTTTGTACAGAGCGAAGGCAAGCTTGTGCAGCGTCTGGTTCATGTTCCCCGTCCCATCCTGAGAATCCCCCACCTTGCCATTCACCTGCAGAGAGACATCAATGACTCCTTTGGACCTAACAAGGAAAACCACCTGTAAGCGCTAATTTAGCCATAGGATAAAAACGGGGAGCAGGACAGAGGTGGGATAGCTTGCTAGAATGCTGCTGTTTATTATGCATCTATATTTTTGTCTGTTGTAGAACACCTTTCCTGGCCACTGCCATACAAGAGGAGCTGGAAACAGGATCTGCCTCCTCTGGAGATGCCTGTAATGCAACATCCATAGTAAGATCTTGCAAATTCATGCTTTAGGTGTTCAGAACCACACAAGCCTGATTAAAGTTTAAGTATATCCTTTCTGCGCAGCCAAATGATAATTAATAGAGCTTTCAAGTCCTTAATTTTTAATGTGGTTTATTTTACGTTAGTTACGTGATGCGTTGATTAATTGAATTAATCGCGTCTTAATTCTCCTTGAAAACTAGCCATTAGCTAATAGACATTACAAAAAGAATATTTTTAGATAATATTTTGATTCACCACAGGATATACATAAAGTTTAACTCTACTTTGGCCATAAATGTTTTATTCCAGAAGCTGAATCTGAAGTGGCATTTAGGTATATTCACACACTTTTTCAGAGGTGGAATGATGAAATGACACTGTCTTAATGAGTGAGTCATTCATTCACATGGCTAATTCCTTCAGGAAGGAAGCAAATGATAATCTTTATGAATGGGGACTCTGAATCAATGGCTCAATTAGTTAAAAACCATGGATTAATTCACTTATGTGACACTGCCGTGTGTTGCTCTGAGATGAACAACAGTTTTGCTGTGGCTTTGATTGAAACTATTTTCGTTCTCAAAATTGAGCGAAAATGAACAATATTAACTTCTTATTTATTGAACTGATCACATTTGCAACTATGCAGATATTCGGGACAACTGCACTCTTGCTTTAGTGATATTTTTAAACTGTCAAATTATATAAATTTAAGATCAAATGATACTCCTATCTTGAATTTTAGTGGCATTGTTGCTACATTCATTCATGCAGTCAGTCATTGCCCTGCATCAATGATTAACTAAACTGCATGCAGTATAAGATTAGCCAGGGTGGGGTATGTTAATCAATTTAACATGTTATTTTTTCCATATTTAATTGCATCAAATTAGCACTTTAAGTCTACGGCCCCAGTAATTAATAATTGTGTGTTGATAAGTAAATTTTAGGCTGAAATTTTATAGAGCAATATTTTAATACTGTGATCATCCAATATTGATCTGATTGTACAAGCACTACACCCTATTCTACAACAACATAAACCATAACACTGTAAAATGGAGATTGGAGTTTTTGGAGTTTTTCCAAAACAAACATTTTGTTATCATTTACTCGCCCTCATGTCATTCCAAACCCATAAGACTTTGTTCAACTTTGAAACACAAATTAATTCATTTTTTTTTCTCATGAATTTCCATCCCTCCATTCAAAGTCTGTTCTTAAAATGTTAAGAATTTTAAAGATGTATTTTAAGGAATGTTAGATGGTGGCAATAGTATTCTAAATGTGAAATAGGGGGAAATTAATATGCACAATGAAACACAGATTGTTTACAGTTGATAAAATAAAATGTTTGTCTCGTTTTTTTTGCTTCAATGTGTTCAGGCAGAGAAGCATCACCCTTCACTGATCAAGATGCTGTGTGGACAGCTCGATGTCGAGACAAACGCATTACTGGACTTTGAGCTCTGTCTGGTAGACACACAGCCTGGCGTAAGTCTCTTTCTCTTCATGTTAGACAAATACCTAAAAGATCTCAGTTTTGCTTTCTACCTTAGTGAAAAATAAATATACCAAATTGTATTTGAATTTGTTATTTTACATTACGTTAACTACAAATACAATAAAAATTGTATGTACTTAATGTAAATACCACGCAATTGTACTTTTAATATTAGAAAATATTATAAATTAGAAAACACTGGAAGTACTGCTGAGGTCCAACTAAAGATACATTTGCTTGTGCTAAAATTGAACTATTGTAGGTATACTATAGCTTAAAATTAAGTAACCATTAAGATCTCATATAAATACTAATTAATAATTGACAAACTCTAAAAATACTTGACAATTTACTGTAAACTTCATATATATATATATATATATATATATATATATACACTTCAGGTTTGAGCAGCCTGCTTGGAGGAGAGAGAGGAGGGGGGAGCGGGGAAAGCAAGGATGAGAACAAATGAGTGAATTTATTATAATAGTGCAGAAAACAAAGGAAGTGATAATCCAGAGTTAAAGTCGTGGAACATGGGAGCCGCGAACGAAAGAAACTTGCGGGAGCTGCGAACGAACGAACCCGCGGGAGCCGCGGATGAAAGCGGGGAGATAGGCAAATGATATGAGAATCAGGTGTTCTGTGACCACACACATACACACTCAGGCAGAACTAGGAGACACTGAATTCATGAACCGTGACAGTTACTGCTTAGTGAAATATACACGTACAGTAGGCCTACCTCTATGTGAACAATAGCGATCACAATTAATTAATGTTAAGAATATGAGGTAAAAACTTCTGTAAATCACTTATAAAAGTATGCACTGTGGTGAAAGAACCTCGTGACTGTGTTATGAGAGGCTGTCATTAGGATATTTCCTGTAAAAATGCGCACAAGGATGCTTTTTTTTCTCGTATACCGATACAATGCTCGTACACCGATTCGACCCTCCATGCTCGTACACCGATTTGCTCGTATACCAAGTCGCCAAGTTTTACTGGGGTAGCCTTTTTTCTTTTTTGATGTTTTGCACAAAATTGTGCTGACATACAGAGGATTAGTATGCAGGGTACGTTTGTGCTCGACAAAGAGGATTGCTGTTATTTTTACCCGACTGTAGAGATTCCTGTGAGAGCGGGACTACCAGCAGAATGAAACATTACTTTAGAGAATCTAGAAGGAACAAGCTGAAGCGCTCTAATGACTCTCATTTCCATATGATTTACACATAAACTGCCTGTCAGAACTATGGCGCTGTGTTTTCATCAGGGCTTTTTAACTGATTACCTGATTTTGACATGTTTTTGTGTTCTGCAGGCACTAGGAGGTGTCTATGAGGAATTTATTTTCTCTCCTCGTCTGGACAACCTGCACAGTTGTTTCTGTGCCCTCACGGTACGCCTGAACACAGAGAGCAACATCTTATTAAATATTCAGTCAATCGCCCACTCAGAAATGATGATAAATAATTAATGCATAATTATGTCTTCTGTCCCAGGCACTTATGGAGTCCAGCACACCTGATTCTCTAGCTAAAGATCCAAACATTCGTGTGGTTACTTTATATGACAACGAAGAGGTGAGACAAAAAAAGAAGGAAATACAGTGGAACCCACTTATCTCGACCTCGGTTATCTCGCCAACCCTGTTATGTCGACGTTTTTGAAGTGGAATCGCCAAACTCCCTTTTTCTTAACATTTTATTATTGGTTATGTCGATTCTTATGTCACCGAACACTGATATCTTGAGCACGAAAGAGGGACAAATTTGCCACTTAACATCAGTTATCCCCGTGACTAATGGTAGTACCGAGTTCACTGTGCATGCGCTGAGTTCGTGTTGCATGCACATCAGTCTGTGTAGTCGGTCACTCCGATGACGCTTCACTCACTCTTGCGGCGCAGTGCCGTGCAGCCGCAGAACAACTCGCGCAAAAATCAAGTCTTACAGATGCTATCTTGGAAGAGGAGGCACAGGAGTTCGCCTTCACTGTCCAGGAATTCCCAGATTACATTGACATCGATAAAGACGTCGTTGCTGATAGAAGCTTAGATGCATTTGTTTTCAAGCAGACCGTTAAAGGCAAAGAACAACAAAGCATTTTAGACTTTGTAAAGAATCCATAGTAACCGCGTGTACAATACTGTTCAGAACTGTGTCTGAGCGAAATGACTGTGTTATGAGCAAATGTGTTTGTGACTGTTTACGCTGTGAGCGAAATTGTTTGCAATGTTGGAGAATATAATTAAAGGTTTGTATCGAGAATCGAATGTGTTTTTTATTGTATACTGCTAAATAAAATTGGCCATATTGGCTTTTGGTTATCTCGATCCTCTGTTATTTCGATGCTTTTTTGCAACCCCCGAGGCTGTCGACATAACCGGGTTCCGCTGTATTATGAGCAAATGCAGATTCTAAATCAGTGGTTCTTAACCTTGTTGGCGGTACTGAACCCCACCAGTTTCATATGCGCATTCACCGAACCCCGGGGGGGGTTGCGCGGTGATCGACTGTTGAGGGGAGGGGTTGCACGGTGATCGTCTGTTGTGGGTTGTGCGATGCTCAGCTCCTAACAATAAAATGGACGTAATTGTTTTTCCATGTACCAATACCATTTGATCCGCGATACGATCCGCGGACCGGGGGTTGGGGACAACTGCTCCACCGAACCCAGGTTAAGAACCACTGTTCAAAATCCATCACTCACTAGTCTCCTAACACAAATAATTTGGCTTCTTGCTTGATCTATAGGTGGGATCTGAAAGCGCTCAGGGAGCTCAGTCTATCCTGACTGAGTTGATTCTGCGACGCCTAGCTTCAACCCCTGACAATCTGACCGCTTTTCAGGAGGCAGTTCCACTGTCCTACATGATCAGTGCAGACATGGCACACGCTGCACACCCTAACTACCAGTCAGTGTTTTACTATGGCTACCTACTTGTTTCTATGGTAACACTTACGATTACCGTCTTTATCCTGGTACAATGTATCATCACTATGGTGACACCAGAATTTGTTCTTTTTTGTTTTAATAATAATCAGATTTCCTAGTCACGAGAAACACCTGGGAGTATCAAGGACATTTTTAAATGTTGTTTCCAGTCATGGAAGTAATTAAAATTATCAAAAAGTTTTATATATACAGTGATCCCTCGTTTGTTGCGGTTAATGGGGACCGGATAGATGAATCCCCCGCGATAGGTGAAAATCCACGAAGTAGGATCAGCCAATCAGCTCACGGGTTACATCCACTCGTGCTCTCATTCGTCGATCTCGCGCCGGGAACCAATCACGTGTCTTGTCTGAGTGCTTGTGGGTGTGTACAAAGCCTCAGAGTTTCTCTCTTTGTCTGGCATCCTGGGAAACCGTTTCTCTCGTGCATCACGATAAAACAACGCTGCTTTCCGCAATACAGCTGCAGATATGGCGGTATTTTGGAAATTTTATTTCCAAAAGGAAATAAAGGAGGCCGCGAAACTTGAACCGCGAAGTGGCGAGGGATTACTGTGTGTGTGTGTGTGTGTATATAATAAGAATAAGGGAACGATTAGCTTTATACTTAGACAAATACTTTGCTTGTTACATATACATGCATAATTTCAGCTGTAAATAATTTATAAATGTTAGCTAGATTATGTTCATTACCTCTCTAGCTGTGTGTGTGTGTGATATAATCTATCACATGCTGTTATGTGAAGTGAGTTGGATCACGTGATTTTAACGTGTTATGTGCTTCAAAATTTCTGTTAAAAAAAAGAAACATGGTAAGCATCGATGCTCCCTTAGGAGCAAATGTTCCAGTAAACTGTAAGGATTCTGCGAATTGATTGAGACACACCCTTAATCATCGCATTATTACTCAGAATCTGTTAAATTTAAGGGATATCAATCTGTACAATTAGGAAGCTTAAGTGATTTAGAATGAGTTTCACCTGCTTTGCTGCAAATGAAAGTGACAACAGGTGCACTGAAGAGGCATCAGAGACAACCCCCAAAAAGGAATGATTTTGGAAATGATAGACAATTGTTCTCTCCTTATTCTTCCTGACTGATTTGTCTTTAGTTTGTGTTTTGTTATGGTCTGTAACATGAGGCAGTACTTGCGACCCAATCAGGTTGCACAGGCATTCCTGCTCCTTCAGGATGGCACATCCATACGTGCCGTTGCAATTAGGTTTGGTGTGTGTCTCAGCACATTCTTAAGAGGATGGAGCAGAAACTGGCAGACAGGCCATTGCTCAATGGTTAGCTGGACAGGGGCGTAGAAGGGCAACAACCCAGCAGCAGACCGGTATCTTCTCCTTTGTGTGAGGAGGAATAGGAGAGCAATGCCAGAGCCCTACAAAATAACCTCCAGCAGACTATTTGTGTGCATGTTTCTGACCATAATGTCAAAAACAGACTTCATGAGGGTGTCTTTTTCTCAACAAATTGTGCTCACAGCTCAGAAATGTGCAGCTCGATTGTCATAGAGAAAACCAGAACTCAAGTCCGCCATTAGTGCCCGTTGTCTATACCAGTGTTTTTCAACCTTTTTTGAGCCAAAAAATATTTAAAATGGGCATTTGTGGTCATGTGGAACGAATTAATAGATTTTTAGTGCATTCTTATGGGGAAATTTGTTTTGGTGTACGAGCATTTTGGTTACGAGCTCACTCTTGGAACGAATTAAACTCGTAAACTGAGGTATTACTGTGTGTGTGTGTGTGTGTGTGTGTGTGTGTGTGTATATGTGTATGTGTGTATAAATGTGTATGTGTGTAATATATATATATATATATATATATATAATGTATATATGTATGTGTATATATATTAGTAATAATAAATATAGTTTTTATATATGTAAAAATTTTAATTTGAATGTATGATCATTCACCTTACAGGGAGAAACATGAGGAGAACCACAGGCCTGCTTTTCATAAGGTAACAAACATACATGCTAATGACTCTTCAACACATTAATGCAGACCTCTGCACAGCTCAATCATCTCTCACATTGTTTGTCCTGATTCAGGGTCCGGTCATAAAGTTTAACAGTAACCAGCGCTATGCCACCACTGCTGTAACTGCTGCCATATTACGGGAGATTGCTGGAAAAGTGGGTGTACCTCTACAGGTAAGTAGATGATTCCCTCCTCCCCTCTATTTCATTATATCCTGCTTCACCATCTGTCAAGATTCTTCTGACATATAAATCAGTTAAAGTGCTGCTCCTCATTATCTGAGCTAAAATTAGCTTTACTGCTTTGAAGAAATGAAATGCAAGAGAAGGCAGTTGATTGCTATTGTGCGGTTTGTTTTCATTGATATGCATTCATAATGTTTATTGATGTTTGTGTATCTCTCTACTACATACCATTGCTCCTAGCAACAGGATGCTCATAAGACTGTGTGGGTTTTATAAACAAAAGGCTGCCGCAGAGGAAAAATAATTATATAAAGAGGGTGAAAAAATGTCCTTGATCAGCAAGATACCATAAGTTTGCATGCACAGTTAACACTGATACAAATAATTATCTTCTCTGTGTGTGGAATATGCATTGAAATTAGACAACGCATTAAATGTTACCATCACAAGTACAATCTTTTGCTCCCCAAAAAAAATTCAGTGGAAGAGTTCATGAGTGATCACCTCACTCATCTTCTACATGATCTTCACTGACTTACCTGTGGTATCACATATTTGTTTTGAGATGCTTGTCCCTGTATTTCTTGTCTGTTCCTGGATCTTGGTTGTCTACTATATATCTACTATATCTTCTCTGGCTGCATTCAAAGCTTGGTTTAAAATGTATTGTTTTTTTGTAAAGCGACCTTGAGTTTTGCTGAAAGGCGCTATATAAATAAAAATGTTCTACTGCTTTTTCCCCAGGATGTGATGGTTAGGAATGACAGCCCATGTGGAACAACGATTGGGCCGATTTTAGCAGCTCGTTTAGGAATGGCAGTACTGGATCTCGGGGCACCGCAACTTGCCATGCACTCCATTCGTGAGATGTGCTGCACATCTGGAGTTCTCCAGACTGTCGACCTCTTTAAGGTAAACTCCATCTTAACCTCAGCTTTGCAGTTAGATCAGTTTTGATCATTCAGTATTATAAGGGCAAATATAAATCTAAAACATTCAAATTTCAAAATGAAAATTCCAGCATGTAAATGACAAATTGCATTTAAAGAAATGGTTCACTCAAAAAATAAATTTGTCGTTACAAACCTGTATGACTTGCTTACTTCCATGAACACAGAAGTTGCATTGGTCGCTTCTTTCCAATTATGAACAATGGAGACTGAAGGTTTTCAAGTTTCCAAAAAAAGCACCATGAATGCCTCATAAAATGTTGCTCTTTTGGTGAATAAATTATTCTGAGATGTTTTGTGAATGGGCGTAACCAATACACAGTGGAATACAGTTATGTCGACTGCCTCGGGATTTGCAAAAAAGCATCGAGATAACCTGCGCTAAGCTGCGCGAGGAATGGGGATGCAGCCCACGGCAGCACTCGCTGCTCCTTGAGAAGAGTAAGAACGATATGTGCTTTCACTTCAGAAAGTCACTTCCAAAAGTCTCCAATAACTCCAGATACAGTCATTAGATTTGTTGCTAGTCACTTTTTTGAAAATTTGTGCTAGAGTGGTCTGAAAACTCGAACTCAGTGCATGCGCAGTGAACTCTGTCACAAGAACCATGTGAAGTGGCGAATTTGTCCCTCTTTTGTGCTCGAGATATTAGATTTCGGCGACGTAAAAGAATCGACATAACCCACAAGAAAATGCTAAGACAAGTAGGGAGTTTGGCAGTTCCACTTCAAAAACGTCGACATAATAGTATTGGCGAGTTAACTGTGAGTCGAGAAAAGTGAACTCTGTATTAAAAAGGTCATAAGAATTTGTGCTTTGCATACTTTGAACAGCACTTTTTGAAACCTTATGCTTCAAAAAGGAGTGACATGAAAAAAACAAAGTTGTTCTGTGTCATGGAAGAATGCAAGCCCAATGGGTTTGAAACGACACAAGGGTGAGTTTTCAGTTTTGGGTAACCGTTTCTTTTAAGTATTAAGGAAGGATTGTCTAATAAAAAAAATTTTTTGGGTTGTAATAACTGTGTTGTAATGTGCAGGGCTTCTTTGAGCACTTCCCCGCTGTACGAAGCACAGTAACTGTGGACTAAACTGTGAGAGGAACTCATCAGAACCGTACAGATGGGATTCATGGATGTCATTAGTACCGAAATCAATATAACGTTTTCCACTCTCATTCATTTTCTCAGTGTATCAATCACTATCTGTTCTTTTGTCTACATCCATTCGTTTATCACTGCTTGGTGAAAAAGGGAGAGTTTAAACACTCCTATACTATGGCACTTCAACAGGGTTTCCATACTTTGTGAACTTGCTAATAAAACCATTAAACCTATGATGCCTTGTTTTCATGTCTTCCATTAATGTTATATTCATGTCATGTACCTTGAATGCGTAAGCATGAAGTCCAAACCCCAGACCAGCAATTATGATGTATGTACTTTGCTTATTATTCAAAATAATGGCATTACTGTACAGACTGTCATGCCCACTTTCCGGGTTTTCAGTCTGTCCGGGCCTCTCACCCCCTCCCTTCAGGAGCGCACTGGTGCTTCTTCTCGAAAACACTCATCTTTATCGCACTCTTACCCAAGTCTCGTGTTTCTGGAGTTTGGCACACGCGCAACATCACATTGATCGCTGTGTCATCTAAACATGTCGGTGTAAACGGAGACAGAGGAGAGAGAAGCCGGGGGAAGATGAAATCGGCGCGTCTTTGGATGCTTGTCTGTTTGGCGACTGCGTGTTGTCAGTTTGGCACCGGTGAGAGATACGGTACGTCAAGAGCACGAGCCACAGGTTAACTTCTGCTGACTGAATGATGCGAAAATAAACTGTATTGAAAATAAGGATTTTAATATTGATGCGTTTCTCGCCCCCAAACCCCACCCCACATTTAATGCATGTATTCTATAGTTTTGTGTGTGTGCTGAAATGTTACAAGCGTTTATCATCTAAAGCTGCATTTTGAATTAGTAAACGCGTTGTGTTATGCACGAGAACATGCTTGATAAAACGCTGTCTGCAAATTTGTGTCACGCAGAAGAGAGAAGAGAGTCGTGTGTGCTTGCTGTAAATGTTGACGTCGACGAGATTGTCTCTGGTGGGATGAATGCCAGCGTTTGAAAATATATTTAATTGTGGGGAAAGTGCTTCTTGTTTTCACCTATTATCTTTAAGATGACGATAAAACAGTTGTATTCATTTACTATAATGTTGGTAGTTTTGACATATGTACACATTTTAATAGCCTTACTGTAAATTTACGAAGTACAAAAACAAACTTTGTTTTGGGTGTTAATAAGTGAAAAGAGAGGATTCATTGGGAGTATTAGAAACTCTCTGAATAAAAAGCTTAGATGTGTGTAAATTGTACAACATATTTATTTATACACTTTCTTTTTTATTTATTTGCATTATCTTGTTGCATAATATTCTTATTCTCTGCCCCAAAAAAGAACAGAAACAAAAAAGCGAGAGAGAACATCACGAAACGGCATGATTCACAAACCCAGCAATAACGCAGCCTACCCTGCTAGTCTACTAGCGATTTATAACCACCGACGCAAGCAGTCATATATATATATATATATATATATATATATATATATATATATATATATATATATTGGGAAGAGTTAACACTATTTTTATTCTGGTACTGGTAGATAGTGGTATCACTTAGGCGCGATTATTTTAACAGTTGATGGGATCCTTTCTTTTTCTTCTTCATACACGGCCATAGTCCATTGCTAAGTGGTCTTGTTCTGATTCTTCATACACGGCCATAGTCCATTGCTAAGTGGTCTTGTTCTGATTGTTGTGGTGGTGTAAAATCTCAGCACCTTGGACAAGTCCAAGTCGATTTCTAATTGCGCACAATGGGTCGATTTGGGAACAAATGCTTCAAATGGAATTGGAGTTGTTGGGGCGTATGTGCATGTACTCTTGTGCGCTGCATCTATATTAGCTGCTCTTCTGCAGGCTGACTCACCACTGACGATCCATCTCACGTCATTCTTACAACAGCCGTCACTGTGAGAGCATACGTCACTCAGAAGCATTCAGAAATCTATGGGAATGTCTCATTAATCTATAGGAGAGCTGTAGCGTAGGAAGCTTAACCTGATTTTCATGTGATAAAGGTGGCAGGATAGGAGATGTGTAAATATTGGTTTCAGATTAAGAAAGGAATCTTGGGGAATATCTCTTCTCCTCTGTCACCCCATCTCTTACGTTTTTGCCTCACATACAGTCTCAGGAAGATTTCCCATTTATTTTGATATATGAGGCTCTTCAAAAAAGAGCTTTGTACCATTCTGCTATTTCTATCATTAACAGGCTGCAAAACGGAACATTAATTTTAATTTTTGTGTATATATATTTTGCCAGTCGCATGTACTGTATGACAGTTTGTGAAAACAAATTTCCCGTTAAGGGACAATGAAATCGATCTATCTATCTATCTATATATCTATCTATGCATAAAGCAGACTGGAGCAGGAACTCCCATTCATGTAACCAACGTTCATAATATGATTCAATTAAATATGACGAATTTGTCTACCCAAGTGTGTATGTATGTTTGAGAGCGCACAAGGGGACTGGAGGAAACGGAAGGTTGGCGGAAGAGTGTTCAATATTCTAGTATGCTTTCAAACAAACAAGAAAAACTCTCTTCCTATAGAGCTTGATGTTGTGTTTTTTCCAGTTGTAATTCTTATTTGTAAATCCTGTTAAGGAACATTTGTCATGAGTTGCAGATGGCAGTTGGAGCTACTCTTGATTGTGTTGTCTCTGCATTCTGGCAAATTTGACTAATACCCATTATGGTGGCTGGTCATTACTATTGCTATGGTGTTGAATTGATTGACACGGTCTGATAAGCAATTGCATATACTGACTTATGATGCTAAAATTGTTAGAGGTGTGCTGTATAATGAAAATGTAAGTCATATCTCTGGAATGTTTGTGCTGCTGTGAGCTAGAACAAATCTTGAAACAACCTGCCTGAAATATGTGAAGAGATGGTCTGTGCTGGTCTATTTTGTCAAATAGAAATATAATAACCTGAATGTCTTTCATACTTTCGGTTCTCTTTCTCCTTTTTTCCCCCGATAAGGTTGTCTGTTTGATGAAGGCCTGTGCTACAACAGTCAGGTTTGCTGGGATGGTGAGTGCTGCCATATTTTACAATTTCTGCTTTTTTTTTTACCCTTGCAAAATGTTACTCATCACTGGAAAATAATGTACAATAGCGATAAGACTTGAGTGCCTGGAAGAGTTGTGTAATTATGACTAGATAATAGTGCTATTGCAATCCCTTCAGTCTTTTGTTTTATTTGGCTTTCATGCATCAGTCTTGCCCTCATGTTTGTTTTATGTGTATAAAATTGCCTTTGTCAGTGCTGACAAACTGGTTTTGTTCCCAAAAAAATAATACTGTAAATACAGATCATAATGTGTATGTTTGATCTCTAACTATGGTGTAGCTTTTAGCAAAAGCTGATTCGTGCAGTTGAGTGTGTAAAAAAAATCATTGACTACACAGTAAACACACTTTCACCCATCACCTGGTCTTACCCAATCAGTGTTCTTCAACCATTTCCATGGCAACTGTGACATCACACAACTTCACCCTCTCCGTAGTCTCTGTTTATGTCTAATACATGCAGAAAGAGCAGGGGTGAGAAAGTAAAATAAAAAAAGGCATAATGATGTGTATATTTTGTTTGTGGCTGTCACAAATTCATTAAATTGGAAGCTGGACAATATACTGTAGTTTAGCTGTTTGATGTTGAAAGGCCATGACCACTGTAGACCCCATAGTATAATGTATTATATGTGTTTTCCAGATGAGCTGTTTGGTCAGTGTCTTGCACAGACACAGGAAAGGTTTCGGTACAGGGTGACTGCAGTTCTACTGGACAGACTTCAGACATTACTGCAAACGCTTATGAAGGAAGGTGAATTTCACATGCAAATTTTAAAATACTCCTTCGGTGGAAATGGAATTTCTCTGCACTTTCTCCACTTGCAAAAAAATGATGGTTGCCATAGAAACCACACTATGCAAATACAATGGGCAAAGTGACAATTCATCCACCAGCATGGCAGAAAATGGTACAAATATTAACACTGAAACCAAAGACAAAATACACTCACCTAAAGGATTATTAGGAACACCATACTAATACTGTGTTTGACCCCCTTTTGCCTTCAGAACTGCCTTAATTCTACATGGCATTGATAAGAAGGTGCTGAAAGCATTCTTTAGAAATGTTGGTCCATATTTATAGTATAGCATCTTGCAGTTGATGGAGATTTGTGGGATGCACATCCAGGGTAAGAAGCTCCTATTCCACCACATCCCAAAGACGCCCTTTTGGGTTGAGATCTGGTTTTAGTACAGTGAACTCATTGTCATGTTCAAGAAACCAGTTTGAAATGATTCGAGCTTTGAGGCATTATCCTGCTGGAAGTAGCCATCAGAGGATGGGTACATGGTGGTCATAAAGGGATGGACATGGTCAGAAATGTCACTCAGGTAGGTCGTGGCATTTAAACGATGCCCAATTGGCACTAAGGGGCCTAAAGTGTGCCAAGAAAACATCCCCCACACCATTACACCACCACCACCAGCCTGCACAGTGGTAGAGAGGCATGACGGATCCATGTTCTCATTCTGTTTACACCAAATTCTGACTCTACCATCTGAATGTCTCAACAGAAATCGAGACTCATCAGACCAGGCAACATTTTTCCAGTCTTCAACTGTCCAGTTTTGGTGAGCTTGTGCAAATTGTAGCCTCTTTTTCCTATTTTTAGTGGAGATGAGTGGTACCCGGTGGGGTCTGCTGTTGTAGCCCATCCGCCTCAAGGTTGTGCGTGTTGTGGCTTCACAAATGCTTTGCTGCATACCTCGGTTGTAACGAGTGGTTATTTCAGTCAAAGTTGCTCTTCTATCAGCTTGAATCAGTTGGCCCATTCTCCTATGATCTCTAGCATCAACAAGGCATTTTCGCCCACAGGACTGCTGCATATGGGATGTTTTTCCCTTTTCACACCATTCTTTGTAAACCCTAGAAATGGTTGTGTGTGAAAATCACAGTAACTGAGCAGATTGTGAAATACTCAGACCCGCCCGTCTGGCACTAACAACCATGCCATGCTCAAAATTGCTTAAATCACCTTTCTTTCCCATTCTGACATTCAGTTTTGAGTTCAGGAGATTGTCTTGACCAGGACCAACCTCTAAATGCATTGAAGCAACTGCCATGTGATTGGTTGTTTAGATAATTGCATGAATGAGAAATTGAACAGGTGTTCCTAATAATCCTTTAGGTGAGTGTAAATCAAAAGTAAACACATTTATAAATGATGCACATTTTTTCTGGCTTTATTAGAAATACATTAAAATGCAGAATAAAGATATGACTTAAAACACCTCTTCACTTTGACTTTTTAGGGTATAAAGTTTAAAAATGTCAGGGTGCTACAACCTTCCTGATATCATAAAGAATAAGTAATTCTTTAAAAAAAGAATACCTTATGATGATGCCATAGAGAGGACTGTTGAATTAAACTGTGACTCATTGCCCTATGAAATTTTCTAAAACTAATAACGCATGATATTTGTAATATATTTAACTTATACCCCACCAGTGGGTTTTTTATTATTTTAGTTGCCAATGCCAGTAGATTCCTAAGAATATGACATGTTCCCCTTTTTACTTTTCTTACAATGTCATTTACCCACAAACAATACAGACCTTTTTGGTTGCTCTGAGCTGATACGTTTTTCACTTATTTATTTTGCAGGATTAACTTGGCGGGATGATGTCACCCAATCAGTGATTAAGAAAGAACTTAGCAAAGTTCCGAAGATCCCACTGTCATCTGGGATAAAGAATGTCCCATCCAAAGAGTAAACAATTTTGTCACATATTCAGTTTCTCTTATTTTCCCTTTACTTCCACTGCATTTATTTCTCTCTTAATCTCTCTATTTTAAAAGGTCTCAGAGTGGCCCTATAAATCAGCTTAATTCCAAACTGGTCCAGCCTTATATGGACTACATGATTGTCGATCCACCTCAGTCATCTCTACATATGCAGAGTTTGGATCCTTATAATTACCAGCGAGTGAGAGAACCTGTACAAACACCAAACATTTTTTTTTAATTATCTACAACTACTTCTCATTAATTCCAGCATCATGTCTTTTTCTCTCACAGTATGGTTACCAAGATGAAGAGGAGCGCTCTTTGAACCTGGTGGAGGGAAGCAGATACCCGCCGGCCTCTTCTCGCATTAGGGGAAATTCACCACTTCCTCCGTCTCTAGATAAAGATGATCAGCTTTTGCAGGATCTGATGACTCTCCTCCTTTCCTCGCCTGCACAGCCGACCTCACGCCATCGTGTGGCAGCACCTCACTCTGCCTCATCTTTTTTTCAGGAGCTGGACTTCCCGCTTGATTACAAGGACTATAACAAGGACTTCTTTTCCCAAGATGAGAAAATCAACAGCCAGCAGGAGCAAAAGAAAGGTCCCCAGAAGTATGGAGTGTTTTCTGGGCACAGTGGTGAGATTGTTTGTTAATGTTGTGTGTGTATATATATATATATAGAGAGAGAGAGAGAGAGAGAGAGATATGGTTGAGGTACAGAGCTTTCCTGTAGCTCAACCAGTAGAGCATTGGTGTTTATAACACCAAGCTTATGGGTTTGATTCCCAGGGAAAGCAAGAACTGATTAGAACATCAATGTGTATCTTGAATGCAGTGCAAGTCGCTTTGGATAAAAGCGAATAAAAGTAAATGTATGCTCTATATACTTTGCCAATGACTTCTGAATTCTGACTCCAGGAACCAGTCAACAGAGCCTAAATGAGCTGCTCCTACAACATGGATTTGATCTAAACCACCTGAATCCTGAGGAGATGGAGCGTCTCTTCACTGTTCTTCAGCTCCTGCAAAGCGAACCAACAAACAATCAGAGAAAACGTGAGCACCCTGAGATTTCACTGGAACTTCTATAGATTAAAAGTATACAACTCCAAAATATATGCACCATTTATGTGTTGTACCTTCAAAAATATGTAGTCATATCTGCTTGTTTTCCTTTATGCAGCTGAAACAAAGGATTCTTCTGCGCTTCCAAAAGTGGTGAGCATCAAAATGTTTCTGCAGTAAAGTGCTTTAGTATTGTTATACGGTCTCAGTAATAATGCAATATATTACCGACAGGGGGCAGCAAGTGTTTAACTCATAGTACTATGAAAATAAATGTATAAAATGAGGGAAACCAGAACAATGATTATGTGTGAATTGTTTTGTAAAGACTTTATCATTTAGGCCTCTTACCCAACATTAGTGTATCTCTGGACACAGTATTTCAGGTGCTTTTTAGACTGCTGAAACAAGAAATCCTTTCCCCCACCTTTCAATTCATGATCAATAATCACGGGTTACAAAATAAACAGACACTACTTGATGGTCCTCCCAAAAGTATTTTAAAAAGAATACAAGAGAAAAGCCTTTGAAGATAAACATTATACATTGAACAAATGATTATCGGTTTTCAGTTTTAGGCTGGAATACACTACACTATTTTGCTCTGATTTACAGGATGTTTGCTGAAAGTCAGAGCAAGTCTAGAGATTTCAGTTGGCAGATTTCACAAACAATCATGTAGTGTATTATTTGTTTTAGTCTCAGACTATGATTTCATCCAGTTTAAGGATATCAGATGTTTGACATTTTGAGTACATTTTAGAACACATATTGTTTTCAATTGACAAGCTACAAGGCAAGTTTGAGTTGATTGAGTTCAGAATAACTTTAATGTCTGGTAGTGTGTGACAGTGTAAGCCAATCAGCAAGTATATGATGCCTAGTGTTTTCAAATATGTTCAGATTTGAAAGGTTGTGGAGTTTTTTCCCCACCCTATACCTGACATGGTATTTATGTGCTATATCAGATGAAAATTACAGAGGGGGAGCTGACCCATATGGTGGAGAAGGCTTCTGCCCCAGCTACAAATTCCTCTGTTCCTTCTCCACTCAACCCTGGGCCTGAAACCTCCCATAAGAGTCCTGGGTCCCCAGGAACCTCTCAGGATAACCCCATCAAAATGGGTGCTAGTGCACTAGGGCCTTCAGCTCTTAAACAAGAGGAAGGACGACTTGGAAAGGGAGCCCTGAGTGTGCAAACAGGAAATAATGAAACCAAGTTAAAGGAGGAATTTGGATACATTGTCACCAATCAAAGGTACAACTAACAGTTTAGACTGTCGGACTGAGTGCTAGTCTATGTGGGTGTTCCTTTTGTCTTAAAGCAAAGTAGTCATGTGTTATTTGTTTTTAAAACACCACGCTAACAAAGGACCTGAGGGCACAAGTCAAACTGGCTATTCAGTGGAGAGTCTGTTTGTGTGTTGTTTTTGTGAGTTCTGTGTTAGTTTGTGCTTGTGAATTCGTGTATGTGTGGGCATATGTCTCTCTACAGCCATCTTAGTCTGTCTGATGGGGTTCGTCTACTGAAGACCCTTGCTGAGAGGATCCATCTCACCACTGGCTCTTTCATCAATATCAGGTAGGCTTAGGTTTAGTGCAAGGAGGCAGCAACAGCTGAGGAGAGTTTCATAATTTGCTTTGGTGGTGGGCTTTATTTAATTTGCAAACTCGAAAATGCATTTACTAACACAGAATTTGAAGCTATGAAAATAAGTCAAGCTGCTTAACTTAACTTAGCTAGCAATGCTTTACTTAAGCAAACAGTCGTGATTGCCGTTTGTTGCTGTGGTTAGGAAGCAAACACTAATCCCACTAACCCTTTTTACTAAATCAAACTGGTGAGCTGGAACCTTGATCCATTGTCCTATTAGGACAGAGGGGGATGGCTAAGAGGGAAAGAATGAGAGAGAAAAGTGAATGGAATGAACTGACCTCAAAAGTGGATTTGCTTCACTACTTGTCCTTCCCTTATTGCTTGGATCACAATATCTAACAAACATAATCAGGCTTTGAAATTAAAACCTGCCAACCCATCAAATGCGGGCAAAAATCAACCGTGGCAGGTAATGCATTTCAACTCACTAGATAATTTGGCAGGTTATGATTCATAAATTATGTCTTCATGACATCGCTATCAGAGCCCGTCCCTAAGAGGAGCCTCCAACAATAGCAATAAAAAGCTTAAAGAGGTTTGACGAGGAGCGTTGCGCCACATCTTTAAAATTAGAATTTGTTTAGTTTTTTTGGTACCTGCAAACAATGACGGACATTTCTAAAACTGAAAGCCATTCAGTGATTCAGAATCAGATTTAATCGAATATATTAAAATCTAAGCTTTGAATTTGATATCTGATATTTTTTATATTTCTGAATGGCTTGTAACTTAAAAATTGAATATAGCCTAATTAGCTGGTGAGTGAAAAAGTTAATTTCAAACCCTGCACATAATCATGCGGGAAATTTGCATATGATTAAAAATTCTGCTCTACACAGTGTGGTTGGTCCAGCTGTCACTTTCCGGGTGCTCCCTAACAGCCAGAATTTAACAGCAAATGAGGTGTCCGAAAAGAGCGGTGAGTAATGAAGATAATGTTTCATGATTATTAAGAGTGATGTTTATCACACAGAAGTGTTTTTGAGATACATAATAATGGCTCAGAATTCATACACACACAACAAGAAAGAAGCTAAATACTTGGTTGGCTTATTTTTTTCCCTATCCTGTTGTATTTCTGAAGAGCTTGCCATTGTTTTAAATAGAAAATTCCCTTTATTTTATGTTACAGCCATGAACATGATTTGCCACTAGTTATAAGTTGGTGGTAGGGGGAGGGGTAATCTCACTAGCAGTTGATTTGACAAAATAAGTGAGAGCACCATGAGTAATCAGTTCCAGAATGAGCTGTGGTCTGTTTCTAGAAGAGGACTTGAGCATAAATGCATATAAAAAAAGTTAATTTTGACAGTTTTGGAGCTCACTAGCCTGTCTTAAAAGCTTAAAGACTAAAAATACTATAAAATGAAATTAAATTCTGTATTTGCACCAATGTCTATGATACTGATCAATGTAATTATTAATTTAACATTAGCTAGGTGTGTTGTATTATATTACGGTTACATACTATCATAGTAGCTATTCGATGTTGTGCTCTTTTATAATCGTGTAAAATAAATCACTGTAATGCACAACCTTTTGTGACTTGTTGCTTTATTGGGCAAAGTACAGCAAATAGATCTTATTCACAGCAACACCATCTTTGATTTTCAATGGGAATGAAAGCCAGTCTGCGAGGGACAGACATAACTCTCTTCACTGGGTTGTACTGTTATTTAATGTGTTTTTGGATTGTTTTGCTGAACAAACACTGAAAACAGTAGGCAAAAACACGTGATACAACACGAGCTGTAGAAAATGATACGTGATCTAGGGGCATTATACAGCTTTTTACTGCGGATGCCATTGAAAAAACTGTCTATCCCTCAAAGCCTCGCTTTCAGACCTGTCATGGCGCTGCTCTGAATAAGGTCTATTTAAATGTCTTCTATGTAGCAGCCTACAAAGTATAACAAATATGTGGAGAAAGCATTTGAATTAGCTGCCTCTGGCTTTACGATGATTTTATTTTTTTACACGCAGTGGCTCAAAAGAACCTTCTCGAATCAGAGACTGGTCTAAAGGTGCTTCAGGCAGGTGTTGGTGAGGTAAGGATGTGCAGAAACATTGACGAAATGTCTTAACTTTTGAGCCTGTTGTTGATCCCTTTCCCGTTCATTTCTGTCTCTGTCAGTGGTCGAGGAGGGAATATCTCACAAGACCCCTGACACCCACCCCCGTCTCATTTGCTTTGTTGCTATGACAACGACATCATACGTGTCAAACTGTCAGGCGCGTTCACGACTCGAAGCGCGCGGCCGACTGCCATCCCAAATGCTTCTCCCCTCAGAATCACGGTGTCTGTTCCAGGGCTGAGCTCGGCCACCGTTGTTCGTTTCCCGCGAACTTAAACTGACCGACCGTTACAGTTCCTAACAAAAGGCGAAATTCAAATGTCAAGAAAAGCTCTAAGGTTATTGTACAAATTTCAGCTCATCTTCGGCGGACCACCGGGCGCGTGAGGTTTCCGTTCTCCATTAGTTTATTGATTTTTTGGTGAGTTGAACTTCTTAAACTGAATTAAATGTGACATTGTTTTAATATCGTGTTACATTATATTAAATACTTATGTGTAAGTGCAGGTCGGACGGGGCATTAAAACTACAAAGAAATCCGCTTTTTGTCGATCCATCTACCTGTCGTTTTCAGTTTGTCGTTTTCACTCGGTTAGAAATCCCATACAGATCACATGTTGCGGGAAAAAAATGCGTATAAAAGACGTTCGTTATTAAACGTAACCGTTTTAACCACACACGTACTCCTCGGTTTAAGGTTTAGGATATTTTTTAAATAATAAATTAGTTTACTGGCTGCAATATAGACGAACTAGACTGTTTAAATTTGAATCTAGGAACGTGCTGTAGTTGTTAAACTGTTTTCCTTAAACTGCTCACTGATTTGTTGAAATAAAGAACGCGCATTAAAATAACCAATCAGAATGATGTGCACTTAGAATCTCAGCGCAGACAGTGATGTCAGGTAAAGTTGGTTGCTGTGGCGACAAGGTCAGTGCGGTGTGCACAGGAGTGATGATGTAATGCGTTGGCTCCTGTGTGGTCTGCATCATTCCAGCAGAGAAATAGAAACTGTGGGACTCTTGTGTTGAAATGAGGTGTAATAAAGGATTTAGATAGACTCCCCGCTCACTGTTTTTTCTCATCAGTTATTTGCTTTAAACCTATTGTCATTTTAATGATTACGAGTATTAAAACGAGTTCCCACACTGCTGTCTGGAAGTGTGATCTCAATGGGCAACATCATAATAACGTTTGATACTTACATCAAACGTTATTATGATGTTGCCCATTGAGATCGCAGTTCCAGACAGCAGTGTGGGAACTCGTTTTAATACTCGTCTTTACCTCATGGACCCTCGCTCCCTCTTCACTTTTCCATCTTAAAATGTTTAAAAGAAATACACAGTCATTCATGAGTAAGATCCGTACTGCTCTATGATATTCAAACTATGGTATCACAAGATTAATTATGGGATATATAAATTATTTGTGATTCATAAATTTGTTTTCATCTGTTTCCTGCTCTCCGTCGATGCAGAAGAACGATGGCCAAGCGTTGCCAGTGGCAACACGTGTGCGTGACAACACCCGGTGGGTGTTCCTCATGTTTGTGGGTGTGGCTTGTGTGGGTGGACTCCTGGTGGGAGCGCTGACCATCGCCTGCTTGCGCACACATGCCCGCCAGTTGGCCTCGGGGAAACTGGGACTAGGACCTGAAGCAGGAAATGTGACGCATTATGAATACCAGGTAGGAAGAAGTGTCTGAAATGCATAATCTCTTTGCACTGCAATTAAAACATTCTCTGAAGTCAAGTTATTTTAGTGGCTTTGGCTGGAATGGCATGTTAATATCAGACACTAAAGTGATCAGATTTATGATCAGACATATGTTTCCCTCCAGGCACAATTGAAACTTTCTTTTAAAATGAATAATGAACAGAATGAATCGAAACATTCTTCATCATCAATACAGAATATTTTAATTAGCTTCGATATTCAGTTATGTGCAAATTTCATATGCAGCATGTGCTGCAGTTTGTCAGCAGTAGATAATTCTCTGTTTCTTTCTCTTACATTCTCTTTCAGGATCTTTGTCGGCAGCACATGGCTGCTAAGTCCTCTTCGGGCAGGCAGGACTGCGGTGTCGGAGCTGCAGGTGGTGCCGGTGCAGGAGGAGGAGGTGGTGGAGGAACGGATACGTCACGAGTCAGCAGCGTGTCGTCACAGTTCAGTGACGCACCTCAGCCAAGCCCTAGTTCACATAGCAGCACCCCCTCCTGGTGTGAGGAGCCAGCGCAGTCTAACATGGATATCTCCACTGGGCACATGATACTGGTAGGCACGCTATACATTTATATATATATATATATATATATATATATATATATATATATATATATATATATATATATATATATACCGACACAAAAATGTGATTCTCTTCCACCAAGCAAATAGAGATTGTGAATCTCACACAATTCTGAACAGACAACTAAACAAATAACATGTTATTTACTAGAGGTCCTGACAAAATGGAAAATGCTACAGTCGATTTAAAAAGTGTTTAATTAATTTTAATGATTTTTTTTAAATGGTCAGTTTGATTGAATGATTCTTGTTTTAGTGCTGGATTAATCAGTTGCTGCTTCACAATTCACATACTATCCATCTTAAATATTTGTCCCAAATCGTAATATGTTGAAATGAGTATTCTGAAGATATCCAGAGGGTGTACTCTTTCTGTACCAGGGTGTCCGCGGGGTTGTAAAAGGTAGTAAAAGGTAGTAAATGAAATCAGCCAAAATTAAGGCCATTAAAAAGTAGTAAAAAGTAGTAAACGTCTTTTGACGAGGTATTAAATTTTCGAGCCCAATTTTTTTTAGATACGTTTTCAATTTGTGTTAAGTGCAGGCCTTTCTTTTAAAATTCGCGTGGATTTATTTAGATGTTGAAACTAGGACCTGAGCAATATCACGTGAGGTTGTGTTTGTTCGCGCGCGCGCCCAGTGCATTGCGAGCTGAGGTGAGTGAACAGCAGAGTGAACAGACTACACTGCAGCTGAGGCGTTGTGGTGTTTATGTGCGGCGGTAAAGTCACTCTATTCTTCTCCCACTTCAGCGGACACTTACTGTCATGTATTTCGGTAGAAGTGACTTAATTTACGTGTTGTAAATCCGACAGATCAGATTCTCCGATCTGCGACACAAACTATCAGCGAACAAGTTGAATATTTTGAATAAATAAGAGAAACTAAATGCATGCGATACTTTTTTGTGGTTGCTGTGCGTCACTTGACAAGCATGACGCGTCGCCATGGAAACACACACACATAAAACAGCAGTTTTGAGACGTCACAAGGAAAGCATGTTGAATAGCGGCGCGGGGCAAAAGGAAAACTTTTTTTTTTTAGCCAAATAATGAACAAAGTAATAGGGTTAGACAAACCATATTTTTATACAAACAACATGCAAGTCTCTCCTACACATGAGCACTGTTTTCATGTTCGTGGGACCTATCGTTTCTGTGCAGTATCGCCAAAAGCATAAAATGAGTAAAATGTTACTTCTTACCCCGTGAGCAGGGCTAGTTGTTACAGACAGAGGGTTATTTGTAACGCATGTTATGCAATGGATGGATTCATGTATTTTTATTTCTTACAAAAAGTTCAGTCTTGATGATCATAAGCAAAACTTATGAATGAAATATTATATTTTTATTTTGTTTATGCTTTGAAAATTAAATTTAATAGGTTAATACAATGCAAAATATCTGATTATTGATATAGGCTATGCAATGTGCGGCTTAGTTGTAACATCATGTTACAACTAACACCGCGGTGTCGTGTTTACCTCAGGACCGGCTAGCAGTCACTATGTGTTTTTCACATCTTTCAAAATTGTACCATCTTTTAGCCAAGAAGATGGTAATTATTGGACTAACATACTTTCACACACTTTGAAAATCGAAAAACAACTACTACAACAAAAAATATTTATATGCTGCCAAAAGAGTTTTTCCTGTGGTTCTCATCCAAACTTCGCTGAACTTTCTCGAAAGATGGCCAGAAGACGTGTGCAAACAGTGAAAAGCCCGTTAGTACGTCATATTTAATCCTGTGCAACTGTCTAAAACGTCTGCGTTACCATTTACCCCGCGTTACTTTGTGCCCCGCGCTCCCCTAATACTAACCTTATTTCAGCAAAATTCATTAATATTTTACTTGATTTATAGATTCAGTATTTTAAATGTATTATTGATACATTTAAATGTATTTTTGACTGTCTTCTTACTTTTAGTCTAGTCGTCTGATCAGATACAAAACTTTAGTTTAAATGACTCACAAATCAGTGGCGTTTCGACTAGTCGACTAGTCCGTAGTGTTTAGATCTAGCAACTAAACACCACTCTTTCAATTCCAACGATGGCTTTGGGGAGCTGTTTAGAAATGTTTCCGGACTCCGACATAGCGAAATCCTTCGCTTTAGGCAAGAATAAGTCTGCTTACATGATCAAATTTGGTATTGCACCATATTTTAAGAAGAAAAACTGGTGGAGACCGTAAACCAAGCAGGGCTGTTCATCGTAATGTTCGACAAGAGGCTCAACCAATCCTAAAAAAAAAATCCCTCCTTTTTTGGAGGATGGTTATGTTGGTCAAGATAATCGCAGTGACGCTGGTATTAAAAAATATTTTGAAGGTAGTAAAAAGGTAGTAAAAAGGTAGTAAATTCAACTTAAGAAGTTCCGTATAAACCCTGTGTACACTCATAGCAGCTAATATTGCCCACAACCCATTGCGTGTTGGATGAGGATTATATTAGAAACACCAATTAAAAAGTGTTACAAATTTACAAACATGGTGATGTGCGACAGGTAAGTAGAGAGGTTTAGGGTTCGAGTGATTAATAATCAGTAAATATAGCTTGACGAAAATAATATTTAATCAACAGCATTGTGAACTTTTTGTAGTTTCACAACATACTACAAAATTTTTCTCTAAAAAAATGGTAGGAAATCTAATTAAATTTAAAAATTTGAATTGAATGATTTTAAATTAGACAAGATGTTTGACAAGAGTAGTTTAAACTACTGTTTCTCAACCGGTGGGTCACGGAACATTCCAGAGGGGGTCGCGAGAGTTTTACTGTGTTCCAGGGGAGTAGCCAGATTTTTTTTTTTTGAGGGGGCCCAGCTTAAAATGAGGGGCAAAACTGCGCGCGATTGTTGACGGGGGTGGTGGGCGAGCATAACATAGTCGGCAGGATTAGAACCTGTGCTGGGAAACCCCAATGGATTTCTAGTCTAGCGCCTTAACCACTCTGCCAGAACTAGTTATGATGCAATGCGCAGCGCGCCAATGTTGACTTTGGGGGTGCGTTGCGATCGTTTTGTGCAGCGGGCGATATGTGCTTTTAATTTCGTTTTCACAGTTGCGATTTTAAACAATTGAAAATCTGAGGGGGCCGAACATGTAAATGAGGGGGCCCAGGCCCACCCAGGCAAGCCGTTCTAATGTTCATATATCGCGTCTATTTTCGAAATTTCCGGAAAATCCGCGATATATTTCTTTTATAATATATACATATGTAATGAAAAAAGTCCGCGAAGTCGTGAATCCGCGATGGTCGAACCGCGAAGTAGCGAGGGCTCACTGTATATTAAATATGGATTTACTACGTCGGACGAAAAACCACAATGCGTTGAGTGTGGTGAGGTCTTCGCAAAGGAGTCCATGAAGCCATCAAAACTTGAAGGTCACCTTCAGATTAAACATCCAACATGTGTCGGTAAACCTGTGAATTACTTTGTGCGAAAGCGCGATGTACTTAAAAGACAGCAATGCAGTATTGTGTCGCTCACGACAGCTTCGAACGCGCAGGTCGTGCAACGAAGTTTCTTCTGCCATTTAGCACTACCTATCTTTGCGAGTCGGGATTTTCGACGGTGACTGCAACGAAAACAAAAAGCAGGAATAGACTGACAACTTCTAGTTTGAGTGCGACACTACGAGTGGCCCTTTCCCCAATTCCACCGCGTCTGGATATCATCGTTTCAGAGCGGCAGTCTCAAATGTCACATTAACGTGTGTGAACGTGAGTGAAAATAAATAAATCAGTTCGTTTCATAGTCTGCCTAATTTTTGAAAAAAAGTTTTGTGAAATTAATTATGAGCACACACAGTATAGGTCTAACAAATTATTTCATTATTTTTCATTACTTATTATTTACTATTTTTATTTATTTATTTCTAGCCTTAGTGGGTCGTAGGACTGTCATACAAAAAAAAAGTGGGTCGCAAAAGGTTGAGAAACCCTGGTTTAAACTGTAAAGAGCTCTGTGGTCATTAAAAATCCCAGGATGTCTTTCGCAAGAGTAGGGGTGTAACCCCGGCATCCTGGCCAAATTTGTCCATCATGGCTTCCTAACCATCCCCTTTCTCTGATTGGCCTCATCACTCTGTCTCCTCTCCACCAATAAGCTGGTGTGTGGTGAGCGTTCTGGCGCAATATGGCTGCCGTCGCATCATCCAGGTGGATGCTGCACTCTAGTGGTGGTTGAGGAGATTCCCCCCTTCCATGTAAGCGCTTTGAGAGACTTTGATAAAGCGCTATATAAATGTAATGAATTATTATTATTATTACACACTCAAAAGTATGTATCTTTTTTTGGGGGGGGGGGGGAATTGTGGCGCAGCAAGTGTTTTTGAACAAATCTCTTGAGTGAATAATTCAATGACAAATACATTGTTTTACTTTGTACATTTAACATTATCACATTTTTTTTTTATCTTTTCAAGAGTAACAATGTAATTGATGTAATTGATGACATTTGAAGTGCCAAGTTACTTAAAAAAGGTAATTTAAAAAAAACAACAACAACTATACCCCATAGTTTTTTACCCCAACTATAAATTTTTAACAGTACTTCCGTGATCATTTGAATATTTGTAACACAGAAATAGTGATACTGTGTGGTTGAAAAGACAAAAGTGAAATGACAAAATGACAAAGGTATAATAGACAGGAGAATCATTGTCATTTATGATTGAGATTTTTTAACGAATAATCTTTCAGCTCTACTATATGGTGTGGACTTCCCTATTCTCATAGAACTACAACACATTAAAATTGTATTATAGTTATCATCCTAGGTGTGAAATGGCCTTTAATTCATTCCCTTTGGTTGAAGCTTTGAATATGAATTGCCCTCCAGCTGTTTGTAAGCGTTCATATTTACTATATTTACTTCATGTTTTACAAAGAGTGTTTTGTTTCTGTTTTGATTTTGTTAGCATACTGGCATTCTCTAAATTTTATTTCTTTTTTTAAGTATCACATGAATGTGCTGCATTTCTGAGAAATCAGGAGTCTCTACTGGTGTTTTTCTCTCTCATGCTTTCTAGGCATACATGGAGGATCATTTGAAGAATAAAGACCGTTTGCTCAAAGAATGGGAGGCTCTGTGCTCCTACCAGGCTGAATCCAGCACCATCTCAGCGGCTCAGAGTGAAAGTAACGTCAAGAAGAACCGCTGCTCTGATGCCGTACCCTGTGAGTAAGACCTCACTGCTCCCCCCACCCTCCTGCCTGCCTTTAAACTCATTCAGTGTGTCTGAAATCACATACTGTCTGACTAGGTACTACATCTGAATTTAAGCTTTGCGACCATTAAAAAGTATGTTGTATATAGTATGAATGTAATCCGGACGTACTACATCTGCCATGTTGACCTTATCACTTCAGTTGTGTCGCTTCACCTCCATTCATAAATCCTCTTCTATAGCCTCACGGTTATAGAGTGAAGTAAAGTGTCAATCGAATGCACAATTTAGAATCTCATTGAAATTAGTAGATCATCCAGGGACTTTTCGCCTATTTTTTCTCTCTCGAATGCTTACATACTACTCTGTTGTCATACTGTTTTTCACATACTGTATGTTAGGAATGTACAGTAATACCTCGGTTTACGAGTTTAATTCGTTCCAAGACCTCGTAACTCAAAATTCTCGTTCACCAAAACAATTTTCCCCATAAGAATGCAATAAAAATCACTCGATTCGTTCCACATGACCATTTTAAATATTTTTTGTTTTGTTTTACCTTATTAATCACAGTTAAAATTATAACCATTAAGATCTCATATAAATACTAATTAATAATTGACTATTAAACTCTAAAAATACTTGACAATTTATAGTAACGCGCACTTTACCTTTGAGTAGCATCGCTGCTGGTGTGATGGAGAAGAGAGGAGGGTTTTACTGCTTACAGGGAGAATTTCGTACCTTCTTTCTTACTCATCTTGAGGTCATTGTCTATATGCTGTACTGTACGTGTATATTTCACTACGTGAACAATAGCGATGTTAACAACCCGAGGTAAAACTGCTGTAAATCACTTATAAAAGTATGCACTGTGTTGAATGATGCAACCAAACCGAGCGACGCTGAGAGAATGAACGAGTGAAGGGGTGAGAGGCTGTCGTTAGGATATTTCCAGTAAAAATGTGCGCGAAGATGCTGAGCATTAGGACTTTTCCACAAAAAAATGCGTGTGAGTGATTTTCTCACACTCCGATACAATGCTCGTATACAAAGTCACTCGTAAACCGAGGTATTACTGTATTCGATTTTGGACGCAGAGCTTGATCTTCAGAGCTTGAGCTTAAGTGCACCTAAAGATTTAGTTCAATAAACACGTATCTCTTTTTCACACTACCTGATTTACTCTTTTTAATGGACTAGATGTGGAACTGTCAATTGTTTTATGCAGATGACCATTCAAGAGTGAAGCTGAAAGCTGAGATTAACCCCTCCAGGACAGATTACATCAACGCCAGCACCATTGTAAGTATGTGCACTTGATGGTTCTTTTTTCCCTGGACCTCATCTTGTGACACTGCAATTTGATGGGCCTGCATTACTTTCCCGTTCCTTCCCTCTGTAGTTGAAATCTAAAGCTAGAAAGCCCTCCTCCTTTCCTTGCATCCCCTTCTGTTACCAAGGCGATAATCCATTTATTCCTCATAGATGTGCAAGGCTGCCACTGGTTTCGGAATCCCCCTCTCAGCGTTGCCATGGTTACATTGTATTGATCTCATTCAGGATGTGTAGGTCTGGAATCCCCTGCTGCTCTGTTGTAGTTGAGAGCGAGGGATCATCAATTAAACCTTCATGGGCCTCAGATCACATTAATGGCCTGTTGTCGTGGTGATGGGCAGATTCAGGGTTAAGAAGGGCTAAAGCACTGACCCCTGACCTTTTGTCTACTATTGACCCTTTAGATCGAGCATGACCCCCGGATGCCAGCTTATATCGCCACCCAAGGACCTCTCTCACACACCATCTCTGATTTCTGGCAGGTCAGTCAGATCTATGTGTGGATATGAGTCCCATCAGTTGCTGAAATTGTTCAGAAGTCACAGAAAATATGTTTATATTAATAAAACAAATCTATTTCACATAATTGCTGTGTTTTTAAAGCTTTTTATTAATCAAATAAAACATAAATCAAATCACAGTCAAATCACAGTCTTCAATAGTGATAATCATAAAAAATGTTTCTTGGGCAGCAAATCAGCATCATGTGATCAAGGATCATGTGACACTGAATACTGGAATAATGATGATTCTGCTTTCCCCACAAGAATACATAAAACTTTAGAAATATATTAAAACACAAAAGAGGTATTTTAAATTGTAATACTATTCTATAAAATCACAGATTTACTGTCTTTTGCAGCTTTACTGAGCATAAGAGAATTCTTTCAAAAACGTAAAAAAAATTAATAGTGTATTCTGTATATTTTGCACTGTTCTACTTATGAATATACAGTAATCCCTCGCCACTTCACGGTTCAAGTTTCGCGGCCTATCTATCGCGGATTTTTCAAAAATATTGAGGAAATCAGCGTTGCTTCATCGTGATGCGAGAGAAACGATTTCCCAGGATGCCAGATGAAGAGAGAAACTCTCTCAGAGGCTTTGTACACACCCACGGCACTCAGACAAGACACGTGAATGGTTCCTGGCGCGAGATCGACGAATGAGAGCACGAGTGGAGTGGGAGCCTCTTCGCCTTTCTCAGAAGCAAATGTTGACGATGAGGCGCTTCCCGAACTGATTTAAAGGCCTCATTATACCAGTGCAGTAACACCATCATCATCACATTCATCAAACCGCACAGGTCTGTCATCGTCGTCATTACTGATAAGATAAGATAAGATAATCCTTTATTCGTCCCACAATGGGGAAATTTCTCTGTTCCAGCAGCAATTTTTTATAATATGTTACAAACATAAATTATATACATAATATACAGCATAATATATAATATGTATATATACAGCATATACAAAAAAGTATATCAAGTATTACAGTATAATGATTGCACTAAAAACAACAACAAATTGCACATATTATTGCAGTGAAAAACAGCAGCAGTGAGTATCATTGTAACTCGTTCACTGGGAGCAGCTCTGATTATAAAGACTATACTGACTATATAGTCTGTATAGTCGATTACAGACTATATAGTCAAAGTTATAGTCAAATCTGTATTGCGATTTGACTATACTGGAGTCAAATCGCAAGATACTACTGTCATTGATGAGTGTAGAGTGCCATAATACGTATCGTATGAGAGAGAGAGTAAATGTATGATATTAAGGTTTTATAACTAAATAGATTTAATTAAAATATATATAAAGTATAAATATACATATTTAAAACATTCTGGTACCCACACACACATATACGGAAGTTCCTAGTGGGGGCAACCCTACTTCGCGGATTTTCACCGCGATAAACGAGGGATCACAGTATTGCTTATTCTCTATGCATTCATATAAAAATGGCAATTTTTGTAAGCCGTATATGTTGTGCAGATGGTTTGGGAGAGCGGATGCACAGTCATAGTGATGATGACGGCTCTGGTTGAGGATGGAGAAAAGCAGTGTGATCGCTACTGGCCCGATGAGGGCTCTTCCCTCTACCACATTTATGAGGTTTGTAATAGTTCCTGTGAACCTGAAGAGATGCCCTGAGTTGTTTGCTAAATTATTACTCTTCAATTGTCTCACTCAGGTGAACCTGGTGTCTGAGCATATCTGGTGTAACGACTTCTTGGTGCGTAGTTTCTACCTGAAGAACGTCCAAACCCAAGAAACTCGTACCCTCACTCAGTTCCACTTCCTGAGCTGGCCCGCACAAGGAATACCCACCTCCACACGCCCTCTGCTGGACTTCCGCAGGTACTACACATGCTCACAAACACATGATCATACATTATTTAAACAAGTATGAAGGTCTACTAATTGCCTGATTGTGACTCTTTGATCTGCTTTAATGGCAATAAAATCATAATATTATGATATGTTATAAAATAATAAGAATCATCATTATTATTCAAGTTTTATTTGCCTTTATTTGTGTTTTAGGTGATATTTTTAACAATTATAAATGTTTATAGTTTCATTCTACAGCTGGAAATCATACATTTTACAAGTTTCACAGTGTGAACAGCAACTGTTTGTGTAATAAGCATACCCAAATTACAATTATTAAAATGTATAAATAGAAAACATTTTTTGTGACCAAAACCATGACAGCTCTGTGTGAATTTATGTCTGTTTCACATCACGTTCTTCATTTGCTCTCTCTCTCTTTTCTCCCAGCTGCTGGGATATCATTCCATCATGCTTTGCTCTTATTTTCTCCATTCTCTTAACCACTCGTATTCTGTCTCTTATCTGTCAGTCTCTTTCTGAGAGCGATGGAGCGCAGTAGCGAGGTATTGCACAGCTGTCTGTGTCATTTTTGTGGTTTGCAGCTAGTAGTCTGGTTCCAGTTGCATAGTCACAAAAATGAGCACAGACAGGTGTGGCTGCAGCAACGCTGATGAAACGCTCCATCGCCTAACTCTGTCCACCTCTACATCTTAGTCTCTTTTCATTTCCTTTTCTATGTCTCTCCTTTCTCCGTCACGTCCTCACATTACATGCTTTTTGATGTTAGGGGTTGATGTTGCTTGTTTCGTACCACTCTTGACTGGTATAACTCTCCTCTTTTTGATCTTTCTGACTCTCTGCTGTGCAGTGGTCCTGATGTTTTCCTCTGATCTCTGTGGGTCTCTACTCTACATTAGCCTCGATTTTTACAGTGCTTGGCAAGGACCACTGTATTGAAATTCCTCTCATCTTTTTTCATTTTGTTCTCCACCAAAGTCTGCAATTATTTCAGCTTAAACTGCTAAATATGTTCCACTCCAGACACAATCTCAACTTTCTTGTGTAGATAAAATTAAGCAGATGCTTTATTATCTGTCTTTTTTCTATCCACTGAGAAAATGAATTGAAATCCAAACATTCTTCATAATCAATACAAATCACAATACTGTTTTAAACATTAAAATTAATAACATCTAATGCAGCATATTTCTGTTTATTTCATTTTATTAAATGTTAAAGCCAAAGCATTGATCATAATCATCATCGTCAGTACAAATCACAATAGTCATAATATTAATAATATAAGCACACACTTGATATTATAAGCTCACAAAAGTTAAAATACAGATTTCAATGTATTTATTATCAATTATGTATTGATACAAGGAATGTATTTATTCAATGTACAAATACAATGTATTTATAATCATGTATGTATTATCAATACATTACATTGTATTATGTATTAGATCCATTATATATACACACTACCTCTCAAAGGTTTTAGGAAAACATTTGTAATGATGATTAAATAATACTTTTATTCAGCAAACATGCATTAATTTGATCACACAGTGGTCACAGTAAATACTTTTACATGGTTACAAAAAATATTTAAAAATGAAGGCTGTGTTGATTATCTATTCATCAGAGAATCCTGAAAAAATATCACTGTTTTTACAAAATATTAAGAAGCAAAACTGTTCAGCTGTTAATGACTGTTAACATACTGTTAATTAGCAATAAAATCAGCTTTGTAACCAGATGAATAAATTGCAATATAAATACATTAAAACAAAACACATTTATTTATTTTTAATAATATGCAAGTAAATGCAGCGTTAGTGAGCATAATGGACCTCTATTATCTTTCTAACCCCAAACTTTGAGTACAGTTTTTATAGACATTTAAGAAACTGACTTGCATCAAAAGAATGTTTGTTATTCAACATGGTAATATTTGCATAATGGATTTGGATTGCTTTTCTGGCATGTAATTGCATACTTTTATACTGCATACATCTTCCGTCGGATGCATTCTTGTGCACAGCTGACAGAAAGCAACATGTCTTGACAGCTTATAGTCGTCATTTCATTTACTCAGAACCACAGCTAATCAGAGCACTAGTATTTCCTTCAGGAAATCTCTCTTTCTGCCCTTCAGGAAAGTCAACAAGTGCTACCGTGGACGCTCCTGCCCCATCATTGTGCACTGCAGGTATTTTAACACATTGTTCCATTTGAGAAATTAAACGTTTTTATTAATGAGTGTAGTCGGATTTCCTTTTAGATGCTAAGCCCACAAAATATTTTATTAGAAGGAGATCAAGTATTGCATTGAATCGAAGTGAAATGTGGCCCTGTCCCAAATGGCATCCTAATACTAGCTGTCTTGCTACAAGTCTGACAAATGGGACACCCAATGGTCTTGTGGACTTAATGGGCATCCATCATAAGTCCAGAAGATCGAAGGTCCATAAGAAGTGTGCCGTTTGGGACAGGGCCTGTATGTTCACCAATGCCACGTTAGATTTTTGTCAGAGCGTATTGCTCACAGTATCACCCTTCTGTGCAGTGATGGTACAGGCCGGACTGGAACATACATCCTGATCGATATGGTCCTGAACCGCATGGCTAAAGGTCAGCACATGATGCCAACTTGTAAAGCTTGTGAAGAAATCACTGAAAAGTTTGAGAAAGTGAAGATGTTTAATTAAGTTTGTTGTATTGTTTTCCACTCAGGAGTAAAGGAGATTGATATCGCTGCAACCCTGGAACACATTCGCGACCAGAGGCCAGGAATGGTGCGCACAAAGGTAATGAAAGACCGAACAGCAGTGCTCAGTAACACCACAGAGCCCCTTATGAGAAATAAAAGCACAGTTTTACCCATAAAGCACCATAGTAGCAGCAGCTCTTTTGTTCTCTTCAGTTGTGTATCATTTTGATTGGTGCTGATGGTGTTATTAAAGGACAGTTTGACGGATGGAGTAATGGATTGTAACAGAAATGCTGATCTATGCGTTTCTCTCTCCACAGGATCAGTTTGAGTTTGCACTGACCGCTGTGGCTGAAGAGGTTAATGCTATTCTCAAAGCTCTACCACAGTGAAACAAATGACAGTGGCTGAGCAGACACACATATTTACACACTCATAGATTACATGCATGTGTGCATACATGCTTTATGTGTTCGTATTAAGGATGTGCACAAGTAATCAGCTAGTCAAGTACTCGTTCTACAACTAACTATTAAAACTCTATACAAACTATACTTAAACAGCCTTCACTTAAATCTTTTCAGCTGCAGTAAGTGCACTGGGTGGCACAAGAGGAAGTGTGCAATATGCCAGTCTTCATGGTTCTTGTTAGTCATGATTCCCACTAGATAATGATTCACTTTCACTTTCAATGAGAAGCCATGAGAGTTTTAAAACTGTTTTTGCAGCCTGTGCTAGAAGAGAACATTATTTCACAGCGGACCCTTTTGTTAACAGCCTAAGACGTACAGCTCTCGTATTTCTGGGTAATATTATGGTAAATGGTCAAATAGAAGTGGATTATTTGGGTAAAAATCCAGTTTTATCGTTTAATTAATTTTTATATTATTTTCATAAGGCATAGTTTGTTATCTTTTGAAACCAGAGAATTAGCCTTATGTTTGTGAATAAAAAATACCATTAACATATGCGTTAGTAACAATTTTATTTTAAGTATACATGTAATTTATTCTTGTTTTCAAAGTTAGAGTACTTGCCTACAAAATTACTCGGTGCCATCCCTAATTATTATTTCTGATTTCCTGCACTTAAACACTCAAAACCACATATCCCAACCAGTTCTCCAATATTGCCTTCCTACAGCATGTAATTTCAAATACTCCTTTAAATTAATATTTACAAAAAATGTGTGTGTGTGTGTATATTTATATACACACACATACAAATACTTGGACCTATATTTAAGCTCTTCAGGATCTGATATTTCCTTACCTTCGCTCTTGGTAACAAAAATGTTATTATCTAAAGGGAAGTCTGTTTCTCTGTGTTTGTACTCTCTTTCTCTCCCTCTCTAATGCTCAGTTTCACCATGGTGATGACTTAGTCCTGTCACGTACACTTCTTCAGTGTTATAGTCTTGTCTACTGTGGTGGTAGTTGGCAGGGAACACAAGTGTCATGAAGGTGAGCTTAACTGTAGTCTCATGTTCAACATATTTAACGCAGTCCATGTTAACATGTCCCCTCAGAATTGCACACGTCCCCTTGCATGTTCATTTATTTTAAAAAACAAAATTTCCATTTTACGGTTTTAAACTGTTTCACAAGCAGAACATAAAACGTGGGATGAAAAATGGCAGATTTCATTTGAGTCTATTCATGTGTCTCCACTTAAACTACATCCCAAAGACTCAACGTTTCTTTTCATTTGAGACTTGAAAAGAGAACTTAAGGTGGAAGAGATGTTGAATTTTAGATCAGATTTTGAAGAACATGCGATTCTATTGTGGGATCGAATTCCCTCTTTTCCCTTCCTCAGTCAAATTCTCTCTTTCCCTACTTTATCGTTATTGTGTTCAGCTTAATTGTTATATTCCTCTGGCAAATCAGTAAAAAAACTAAAAAACTAAAAATGTAATAGAATTATTTAAAAAAACATATTTTGTATCTTGTGATGACTAATAAAACTTGTTTGTGAAGTGATGCAGAGCATCACTGTGTATGTCGTTTTTCTTTATTCAGTGTTTTATTATTTTTATATATTGAACCATTGTTTTCCGTATTTATTGTACCTTTCATTCTTAAAGAAACAGAAACTAACATTTATCTATTGCTTGTGGATATTTGTAAAAAAATATATTTTCAAAAATCATAGTTACATTCTGAACATAAAAAAAGATCTCAAAACTTAATATGTAAACCTCATTAAATAAGTCCTAGATGCCATGATTTTTCTAGAAGTGTTTAAATTTACTTTTTAAAATGTAATGCTTTACAATATTATGTTACTCCCTACAAAAGTAACTAATTATGTTAATTAATATTAAGCAACTTCTTTTTACGTTATGTAAAAAAGTTGAATGTTTGAGGAAATTTAAAGGCCCTTGCACACCAAAATTTAAATAAGGCTGAACTAAATGCAAATTCACGAGTGCACAGTAATCTGTGTACAAATCTTTCAGCTGTGCTGATGTTCTGGATCACAAGAGAATAAAGTTTAACATTTCATAAATATGGTTAAACTAATCATTGAAAGTCTTCAGCAAGTACATTGGTCATTAAAGTGAGATTTATTTTAACATTTAATAAAAAAATTTTTTTAAATGCTTTACTTGAAAAAAGTAATCTGATTACGTAACTCGTATTACTTGTAATCCGTTACTCCCAAATGTAAACTCATGCTATACAGGAGAGGAGAGGTGTCGTTCAATAACGCAAAACTAAGTAACTTAAGTTATTTAAGAAAGTAACAGTTTGTTGTAAATTTAAAATACATTACTAGTTAAAGGAACCACGACAGCAAATTCTTACTGTACTTGCTGCTAAATAAAGCCAAAACACAACCATTTAAGATGTACCATATTTTATTGGCAAAATATATGGTAAGTGTGGTTATATTTTAACTTAAGACACAGTCTATAAAGAATGAATATGAAAAAGATCATAAAAAAATCAACTGAGGTCTGCTTTGGCACAATATTGATATCTATTTTGAGCAATATATGGTTTACTCCTATGTCCACATATAACGTCATACTGGCAAATTAGCAAATATATTTCTCTGGGCTTTCAGTCATTCAGTGCTCTTCCTGGAGTGCTTACTTGGCAGTAACCCTCTTCAGAGAGACATAGTACACAAGATGAACTGCAAGAGAAAATTTAAGATGTTACAACAGCTTCCTATATGCGTTCGATGAAGCAACCCATTTTACTTCCACAATTAATCAATGTTAACCAGCCATCTTAGTAAAAAAACATCTCAGATTTTAAAAATAATTGTCAGTGAGGCAGAAAATATAGGCACTAAATGATAAAATCACTTACATCATCATACTGGAAATTCACCATTCCCTGCTGCATTGTATCTCTCCTCCTAAAGTTTTCTACGAAAACAAAAAAGAAGCCTTACGATGTTTGATCAATAACTATAATTGGTGTAGTTATAATCAACAAGTTTTGCATAGAGTTGCATTTCCAAATTTGACAAAAAGTCTCACCTGTAAGTGCCCTTAGCTTCACACAACAAGCCACATAGTCATCAAAGTAGATCTTTCCAGACCTGCTGTAGCGTTTGATTATGACATTCAGAGCCTGTGGGCTGATTCGGTAACCTGTGCAAGCATGACAAAAAAAATGTTTGCTTGCATCACAGTCTTGAGTGCAACTACGGCTGCTGGTTAAGAGATGCAATTTTCCCCTTATAGAAACATGTACATTGCACCCTATAGTTTTCAGTTTGATTTGATCTTAAACTACCAAATTAGTGACTAGAACTAGGTACTTATTGGTCTCAGTCAATAGAAATATGAAAAGTCACACTCACCCATGTTAGCAAGGCACTGGGACATCTCATGAGGTTCCACCGTTCCACTGCAGTCCCTGTCCACCATTATGAAGTTCTGCTTCCAGCCGTTTAACACAGTAAACAGTTCTTTAAACTCATTGAATCCCATCTTTCCAGTGAAATCTCTCTGCACACACACGCTTAAAGAATCTAAACCACCTCAAAGGATCTGTTGGGTTACCGAGACTAGCACAAAACAAGTTGGAGAGACAAGAACAGTGACAGAAAAGAGCTGTGAAGGATACATCCAGCATGGCAATCATAATCCTGCAGGTTTCCAAACTGAAGGCTGAAAAAAGAAAGCAGTGAGGTGAGCATGATCCACTCACTCTTTGCATTTGGGATAAAAAAAATTATTCTACAATCTCTGTACTCACGATTGTAGGAGCCACTGATTCCAGTCTGGGTGAGGCACCTTTGAAGTTCTTCGGCATCAACTTCACCATCCTGACATAATATTTATTATTTATTACTACATGAACAACATAATGGGACAGAAAAGATGTTGTAGCAGTGTTGTAGTCAAGACCACCTAAACCGAGACCAAGACCAGAGTGTGTTGAGACCAAAACCAAACCAGGACTCCTTAAAAATCCTCTAAAAGATCCATATCTACTGTCTGAGAAAAGTCTCATATTTAATCAATAATAATAAGACACTATATAGAGCGGTTATCAATCAAATCACTAACAATAAAATTAATCTTTATATGGCAGAGGTGGCACAAACGTTGCATCTGAATTGTGAAGGAATAAATGTATACATATCTAGCTTTGTATGAATTAGAAATTACTGATTGCATTTATGACTAAGGGATTTAAAGGTTTAATGATGCAGGAATGAATGAATAGTTTTAGAAAACACAAACTGTTGATTGAATAGAGCAGTGCTTCTCAATTATTTTCTGTCACACCCCCCTAGGAAGAGGTAAAAATTTTGCGCGCCACCCCCCTCCCCCCATTTTGGAACTTTCGCCTTATTGTTTCCATGGCAACGCGTCATGCTTGTCACCGGACATACCGCAGTCACAAAAAGCGCTGTATAATAGATAATTCAAAATAGTCACCAACTTGTTGGCTCAACTTGTTGAAACCTAAAATAAATCTTATGTGGTTGAAAACACTGAATTGTTGTGATAAATGACAAGCTCTGAGCGCGTCTTTTTTTGGATCAGTGCCAGATATCGCGTGGAAACGTGTGAATTTAGTGGTTGATCACGTGACACATATGAAAACCGGTGTGATCGTACATGTCAAAGGAGGAGGAGATGGTTATCTGAACTTCATATCTGCTGCTCTTGTTCAGTGCAAGAAAACTACTTCCTGGCAAAAAAAAGCATGTACCCCAGGGTAACGCGCGCCCCCCTTGGCATCGCTCCGCGCCCCACTATTTGAGAACCACTGGAATAAAGGGAGTTAACCACAAACAGTGCATGTATGCATTTAACATACCATATTTGGGTATCTGGTTTGTGTGTGTTGTGCGCCTTGCTTTATGTTAACCTGTGTGCAGGAACGAAAGGAATCGGGATGGGTGGAGGAATCGGGAACACCTGCCAGCTGCCATCTTTGAAGAAAGGACAACCCACTTGTGCGTTAAAATGTTTAAATATATGGGTCAGGGAAAAGTCGCAGAGTACCTGGGCATGAGACTGGCATAGTATTGTGTACTCAACGAAAGCTGTGACCCAGAGCTCTGTATACTTTATTCATATGATTTAATTGATAATTAAATAAATGAAAAGCTTGTCTCTGCTCTCCTCATTAAAAGAACACGCGGACTTGAGGAATTGATGAAAAGTCCAACAATTGGTACAATTACACTAACATTATGTTGAGGTTAATTAAAAAAACAAAAGAATATAGAAATATTATAAAATAAAATAAAATGATAGGCCTGCTTTTAAATATAAACCTGAAACCGCCAGTAGGTGACAAAACATGAAATGAGTGAGCCACTGAATCATTTACTCATCTGATTTGTTCAAAACAGTTGATTCAATTAGGAACAAAACATACTGCCATAATAGCAAAAATGTAAATGCAAGTAATTTAACATTAACAATGTTTTTTGAATGTTTGTATAAAATCAATATTATGTTTGCAATCGTGCTCCCATTCATGAAATGTGACCCTTGCTTTTGTGATATAGTAATCCCTCGAAACAAGTTTTGTGGTCTCAGTGCATCGCAGATTTTTCTAAAATATTTAACGAAAAATAAAATTTAAAGATACCTCCATATCGGTAGCTGTATTGCGGAAAGCAGCATTGTTTCATCGTGATGCGAGAGAAACGGTTTCCCAGGATGCCAGACAAAGAGACAAACTCTCTCAGAGGCTTTGAACACGCCCACGGGCACTCAGACAAGACACGTGATTGGTTCCCGGCGCGAGATCGACAAATGAGAGCATGAGTGGATGTATCCTGTGAGCTGATTGGTGGATTTTCACCTATCGCGGGGTTCCGGTCCACATTAACCGTGATAAACGAGGGATCACTGTATTGCTTATAATGCAAAAAAAACGATCTCATACAAGTACTTTTTTGCAATCATATTTGAATTTGTGGGCATTTATATGAAGACTGGGCATTTACATTTTTTTGAGACAATCCTGCATTGATTTTGATCATGGCACAACAGTAACAAAACCAATAACATTAGAAATAAGTTACTGATTGCATTTCAAGCAGTAAGTTGTACATCACATCACATTAATGATGTTAATAATCAAATTAGACAATGCATCAGCAATTTAGTCCTCTCAGTTGTGGTCGTGAGATAAAATCCTCTTAGTCTGAGACAGAGAAAATAATGATTTCAAATGGGTTCAAGACGAGACTAAGAGCTTTACAAAATGGTCAAGGACTACAACACTACATTATAGCCACGAATACCTAGCAGGTCTCACCTGACCAGCAACTGCTGTGAAATAGCCCCACATTGGGTCCTGGGCAGCAGAAGCAGGAAAGGTCCCCTGATACCCCCCTCCATATGGTTGTGCGGGGTACCCACCAGCAGCAGGGACCCCTGGCATTGCCATACCCTGAGCAGGAACTCCTGGCATTGGACCACCAAACTGCAAATAAAAGAGAGACGCTTTTTAAAAAAATAAAATAAAAAATAAATCAAAGTTAGGGATGCACGACGGCTGGGATTGGGTTTGTTTTGACGGCCGGTCCTTTGAGGGCGCCGGCGAATTGTGAGTTTGCGCCGCACATTTTACAGGCTGCAGCCTCTCACTGTACGCGAGCGCGAAGAAGAAGAAAAAACGTCCCCTTGCCGCTTCATTTCCTCGCCCACACGTTACGGAGAAGACAGGCATTTTTTGTTTTTTTGTGAAGACAGGCATTAGCAATAAAATGGACGGCACAGAAGATGCTGTGGAATTCAGACGCAGAAGAAACCGGAGAAACAGATGTTCCTGCCAACTGGGACACTGATGAAAAATTAACTCCAGAAGAATGGGAGCAACTCTTTAGTGTCTCTGATGAGGAATCTGACGTTGAAGAATTTTAAATAAATATTTTTACTTGTAATTCTATTTCGGTATTGTGTTCATTAGTTTATGTTGTCAATAAATATATGTTATATAAGTATATTTATACAATAAATAAATGTTTTTTATCATGGCTGCACGTGTTCAACAACGTTTTTTTGTCAATTACAATGCTTGGTGTGAAAACAAATTTATACCGATTTTTAATCGAAAATTAGGGGTGCACGTTATACACGTTTGTGTGATATACTCGAATAAATACGCTATATCAAAAAACATTGATTGAGTGATTACATGAGACTTTTTGGTAAGCTGTACAGTTTTGTTTAAGATACCTTGTTATGTTCATTCTTGTTTATTTCGTGCTATAACTAGTAGTAAAGAGGAAGATATATGGTGAGATTTCATGCTACATTAAAGAGCATGTTTTATTGTCATTACAAAATATGTTTTGTTCATGCATTATCCGAAAACAGTATAGACTTAAAGATCTAATTTTCAGACAGAAATTTCAGTACACTATTAATAAGCCGTATTACAGCAAGATTCAAGTGGTTCGCCCTAACAACAACACTGATTAGGCTACAGCTAGAATAAAAATTGCAATCTAAATCAACCTTTAGTGTCTGTTCAAAAGACATTGAATACTGAGAAATGCATCAAGCATCAATATTATGAATATTCATTTACAAAATGTAAAGGAATGTATTACTCAACTTAGATTTGTTCTAAAACACACACAACTGTCCAGTTGAACTGATTGCAACCAGTCTGACATGTTCCATTGTGTTTTACCAAGAGCACAGACGGGGGTGGCCAATCACTATTTGGCCTAAATAAACTCCAGCCTACAGCCTGTTCATAACCAAAAGGATATACGTGTAGTTTCTGAGGTGAAAACCATGTCATATGTTCATGTCCCTTTTTTACATATATATTTTTATATATTAATCCCACTTTAGTAGTAAAAATCCTTAGCGTTGAGTCCAGAACCGGAATCATTTTTAAACATTTGTTTCTGACAGTGTTGGTAACAACCATAATTGTTCAGCATGATAATTTATTTCATATGATTTTAGTTTAACTTGTGTTTTGCAACAGATGGACGATGTGCCGTTATATACAGCACACAAAAAAAATAATAATAATAAAAACTAAAATAAATGTTATATATATATATATAATTTCCAATAAGGTAAAAAATTGAACAAGCAAATTAAACAAAACTAAAATGTTAAGACTCGTGTATTTTATAGTTGAAAAAAAAAACTATTTTCCTTGAAAACCAGTTCTGGGTGGGTAATAGTCCTGTAGTAAAAAAGTTCATTTTTGATACTGGGCTCAGGTATAACGTGCCGCGGTTTCAATCGTTATCCCTAATCCATATTAGTTTATACCTAATCCGTCAAAGAGCAAACGTAATTATTAAATGATATGCAATTGATTCAATGTAACAATTCAGGGCGTATCAACACATACCACACACATTCATCAACTAAATCTAGCTCTCTTCGGGCTAATTATCAAATTATATTTTTTCATTCTACAGCAAACAAAAAAAAAGAAGTGATACTTACATTGTTATATCCAGGATACGCCATACTTAGTGATTGCACCCTCAAGGAACAGTAACGATTTAAAAATGGGAAAGTTTTCGACCAGTCCAGATCACTTCCGTAGTCCAGATCACTTTCGACAGTGACGGGAAGTGATTGTATGACGTCAGACCAACGTGACTGACAGGCAGGCACGGTCACTGAGTTTTAGTTTAACCTTACGTCATAAAACATGACTCCATAAGCTTTACAGAGCCGATTTTGGATCATCTCCAAATGGAAGCAAGCGTTCAGCGAGAGATACTCGTTAGTCGTATGGCCATTTGACTGATAACCTTGGTGGGCCAATGATATTGCACAGGTTTGCTTATTAAATGTATAATTGGAAACAATGTGATAATCAAAATGATCACAGACGTGTTTACTGGTGATTAACTTAGAGTTATTCTCGCCATTGCCTGAGGTGACGTGTACATTAATGATGCGTGCTTATATAACACCAAACTGTAATTTACGTTGAAAGCCACCAGTCGGCGCTGTTACACTAAAAGTAGAAGCTGTCAGCTCCTGTACTTACACAATCCAGCAACAAGACTACGATAGTTTGGAGGCAAGTTTTGGACAGTGCTTCCTTCCATTCAGGCATATAAAAGTTGTGACGTCATAACATCCTTAAAAATCAAGGTACTTTATTGAAATCTATAGACCTTATTTACAGCTGCGCCATCTTTAACGTGAACGAAAGCGAGGTTATGAGAGATAGATATACATCTCTTGAGTGCGCTGTACTGTTCTTTATGTTTTGTATTGTTCTGCTGGTGAAAACCCCTGCAAAATATCTCTCCAGGGAATTTTAGTAGACAAAAAACTCCAGACAACATGAGCTGTGGAAAATTATAAGGGATCTAGGAGCATTTTACAGCGTTGAAAACACTTGTCTATCTCTCACAGCCTCACTTTCATGCCTGTCATGGCGCTGCTCTGAAGGTCTGTGGTTCCACAAAGAAACTTTAACATCCATTGAAATTTTCCCTTGTTGAAAAAGTTCTTTATAGTAAGAAATATTCAGTCAAGTAAAAAGGTGTTCACTTAAAGTTTCGTCGGTGAACCCAGAACGGTTCTTTTTTATAGCATCGTTGTGAAAATTGTGGTAACTTTATTTTTAAGTACTACATTTAAAATGTAATGAAAAAGCATGACATAAATACACTGTAAATGTAATATTTAAGCAATATCACATGTTCAGGAGTGCTGAATATCTGCAGGGCTGCAGCCTTGTGTCATAAATAATCACAGCTGAGCTGACATTCAGTAAGAATGCCAGAGTGATATTGCTCTTATACAACAGTTCTGTAAACAGGTAATTTATACAAAGTAGTTCAAAAAGTACAAAAATCAATCTTTGCTTGGCGTTTACCCAGTACCGCTCACATACGTGGTCTAGAACAGCATTAACACAGATAAACTGACTTATATGGAACAGTTAATCATCCCAGTGCAGTTATATATATTACACAACTCAGCCAATCAGATTTTAGTTCTGGAACTGTTGTATAACAGTAAATATATAGTCTCTAAGAATAATACATTTTTAGGTATATGTAACTTTTCTGTGGTTTGGCACCGAATATGTTACAATACATCATACATTAAGCATTCATTTAGCTTAAGTTGCTTTAGGATGATCAGAGTGTATGAAAGCTTAATAACTCTTCTATTCTCTGGCTCCATGGAACAGGGTCACCAGCAGGATTAAGACTAACCCTGCTAAAAGAGAGAGGAGAGAAGAAAGAGATCGAGCGTCACTAGGTTATGCAATACCTTGTTACTTTACATCGCCTCGTTACACAGGCTTTGCTGGGTTACAGTTTAGTTGTCAAACTGAGAGGTTCCTGGAAAGATCACAGACGCACGTAAATGAGATTCCTCATTGTGCCAAATGGATTGAATAGTCTGAATGTAAAGGCATTACACTAACGCAGCGTTTATAATCTGAAAAGGCATCACACACTAAACGCCTAAGGATCACACAATACCAGATTTTTAAATAACAATAAATGAATGCCGAAACATGGTTTGCGTTGCTAGGAGACACATGACAAATGAAAACAATGTGTTGGCATAAAATATTATACGTTTGATATCCTCCTACTGGATGAAATGATAGGGGCCTCGGCAGTGCCTAAATACTGAAAACTTTTCATGTGTTTTGGTGGTTTATTTCCACGACAACAGCCTTTTGGTTGCCTGAAAACGCAAACTTTAAAAAATGGGATTTAAAGTTTTTCCAAATTTTGTACACAAAAAAAAAACAACGCACAACACCATTTGCAACTTAATCCCAATTTTTTGTGTGTGTGTGTCTTGGACATTAATTTACAAAACAATGACATTTTCAGGCCTGAAAACTGTTTTTCAAAGGGTATAACAATGATACACAAAAAATTAAAAGCATTTTCTGCCGTTTTAATGACCCCCAAAGTGCACTTTTTTGTTATATAAACCAATACCATTGTGATCTCAGTGTAAACTACAAAAAGGTGACATTGTGCACATGTTCACTCTATAGGCACATCATTTTTCTTTACAAATGGTCACGGATTGTTTTGACAATTTTGTCGTCTGTAAGCAAAATAACTTTTCTGTTTTTAGTACATTGTTTAGTTTTGGGATTTATTCACGACAACAGAGTCTGTACCCATTATACACTACATGATTTTCTGTGAAATCGATCAACTTGGACTGTCCAAAACCTGCAGACTGCTCTGAATTTCATCAATTCATCTAGACGGCAAATAAAAGTCAAGTAGTGTATTCCACCCTCAAGCAGGAGAATTTAATGACAGTCATAAATGTTCATTTACCTCAAAAATAATCAAAGTGTAGGTGATGTGCCGCTGGCTTTAAATGAGACAAACCAAACTATTTCCAAAAAGAACCATATCTGTTTATGGATGTTTATTTATCCTGTACCTTAATAGTTTAGAAAATACAGATCTGTAATTGTACACCAAAACTGTACTTAGAAAAATCTTAACGAAAGAAATTGCCTTCAAAAGGCAATGAAACAACAGTTTTATCCACAGTGAAACAGAACTAGGGGTCTGTTGTACCCAGTACAGACAAGTAAGGTTGACAGTGAAGGTGGAAAGAGCTAGGGAGTTTCTTGCCATGCTTATTTACTACAGAACAGCGATCAGATGGCCTTGCTGTAATGCTTTGGTAAACAGTTAAAAGGTCATACAAACTTTGATTTCCCCCTATATCAAGAGCTGGCTTTCAATTTCACACACACACACCACTGTACAAACAGAACACATTAGAAGTGAAAAGTCTGTTGTACAGCTTATACAATGCAATTCAATTCTGCTTTTGCAAAAATATACTCATAATATACATAGATTTCACTTTTCAATTCCCCTTCTCTCTTTTTGCCCATTCCACCCCACCCCATATCCATACAAATAACATTACAAAAGCAGTTGAAATGACTTTTTCTGACAATTATAAAGCATTTTACTTGGCCAGTTGGAGAAAAATTGTGCATTGTTCCAGATTATAATCAAAGGTATATACACACCAATAATGACAACACATTGTGAGGTGCGTTGTCAAAAGTGTACTAAAAATCTCACTGAAGCACAGCGTTGAGAAAAGACACCATGCCCAATACACAAAGAAAGCAGTGCACAAAAGCCATATTTTTTAAAATATACACTTATTTATATAAATTCAAAGGTTATACTGAAAAATACTGTTGTGTCCCTTTACTTTTTTGTGTGAATTAAAGACAAAATCATTCCATCATGGAACCGGTGTAGTAACAAACAAATGAATAATAAAAACGTGGCAAGAAAGTCTAGAGACTTTTCAGCAGGCGTTACAGATTCCTCATTGGAGTGATTATAATTTGACACGAGCTGCATTTGGAGTGCGAGGATGCAATTTAAAGTTCTGGTCCGTTCAGCGGTAGTGAAGCAGTTCAGAAAACGTAATTTTCGGGAAAGGATGGCCCCACTAAGCACTGATCTCTGGCATCTGCTGGATAAGGGATACTGCTAGTCTCTTCAAAGTGTGAGAGGGGAACGGTGCCATCCTCAGGAACCTGCAACCCATCGGGGTCTGCTTTCAGACTGGGCCTCTGGTTATCAGGGAATGCCATGGAGAAGAGTGCATCGGGATCACACACAAACTTATACACGTACCGCTCTCCAGCAACCTGCATTGAATAAGAGAAATGTCTTAGAAAATCTTATTTGGAAAAAGCTGATATGCTTTAATGGGGTGGATTGTACTAACTACAGGTAATGAGGGAACTGCGTTCTAATTATTAAGGGATTGATAGAAGAAAAATGACATTGGAACGTGAACGTGCCTTTACCTTCTGCATGATGCCCTTCTCATAGTAGTAGCGCAGGGAGCGGCTCAGCTTGTCATAATTCATTGCAGGCCTATTCTTTTGGATGCCCCAACGGCGAGCAACCTATCGAAAATGTCTGTTACTTCTGCTCTTTGACTGAAATAAAAATAGTCTATAATATCATTGGCTTTCATAACACACTGACCTCCTCTGGTTCAATAAGTTTAAACTCAAGCCCCCGGCCAGTCCAAGCAATGAAATGACTGTTGGATGGGTCGTCCAACAGAGTTACGAGGAACTGCCAGAGTTGAAGAGACCCCCTTCGTTGATACGGAGGACCCTCCCGAAAAATGCCACCCTCCTGCTTCAGCTTTCCCTCCAGGCGGTCTGGGACGACACACGCATCATCATAGTAGAGGTGGGATTCTCCATCATATCCAAAACCTGCAATTGCCAACCAATTGCAGAAAAAGAAAGTGGATTTAATACAGACAGTCTGAGAAAGAACTCTCGTTATAACAAGACTAATCAGAAGTTGTTGCTTAAAACATCTACTCTAAGGAAATAGTAGATATAAAATAGATAATAAGAAGCCGTACCCTCACTGTTGGCGCCATAGAAATTTGCTGATTTGCCAAATGACTGGCAATTCTGTACTTCTGCAAGACAATTGAGAAAATAATAAATCACATTCATATTTTATATAAGACAGTACAATAAATTGTCACGTTAATAATATCAAGTGTGATTTCCTCATCTGAGCTCCTAGGAGTTGTTTCTACTACTGGGAATGTTGCACCAGACAAAAGATTTCCATGTGCAAAATTAGTCTTGAGTTTATGTTGCTCAAACGAATTTGCAATGTTGACCAACAGAAAGTGACTTCTGTGTGAGCTGTGCTTCATCCGTCACTAAACTATCACAATGGACCTTTCTTGCTTGTGAAATTTGGCCATTTTGACAGCTTCATAGCCAACAGTAAACCTGACCAAGTGGAAGCTAAAAGGATTTCTCATTACAGCACTACATGCTTCACAGGGACTGAATCCCAAATCTCAGAGATTTACACCCACCCGAGTCAAAGCCGAAGTCTCTGGGCTCCTGTTTGATTGACAGTTGGTGGATCAATGGTGGACGAGGAGGCCCCATGTTTTGCACACCCTGCTCATTGTAACGAGGATCCACCATTTCCTTTTTGAATCCCTGGGGAGGCATTGGCACCAACGGCTCTGACATCTGCCGGTGATAAGGGGGGCGGCTATGTCGGGGAAAATGGCCACGGGTCTGCAGGGGATAAGGTGTCTGACAACGGCCATTGGACTGTGGGAACGGCAGACAGGGCTCGGAAAGCTGCCGATGGAACCTAACAAGATGAAGAGTAAGAGAAAGGGGAAAAGGCATTATTCACAACATCAAGGGCAAATGAGATCATGACTTCCACGTCAAAAGGCTACGCAAGTCTTTGTGTTAAAGCTCTTTTTTTCCGTTAGTTAAATCTAAAGACTTGAACGGGATATACATAGAACTACTTTCCAGGTCAGTGTGGCACCTTTAACAAGATAATGCCTAATTAAAGGCTCAAGCTGAGCTGATTACAGTACTTTTAACATGCACGAGAAGCTCAAGTTGAAGTCAAAGATAGAAATGAGGTTAGAAATTGATCAGAGTGACCCAAAAAAAATTACTATGAAGTACTGTAAAAAAGAACAACCTAGCCATAAATTGTAAGCCTTAATACCTGTGGTCTGTACTGTAAGAGGCATCTGGGTGATTGACAGGCGGGCAGGGCACAGCAAAAGGTGGGCTTTGACTGTGGAGTGGAGTCTGTGCTCTCTGATGTGGTGGGGTTGAACTGTGGTTGTGACCAGGTAATAGTGGTGGTCCTTGTGTCTGGCTTTGGGCTGGTGGCATTGCTCTTTTTTGCACATGATGCGTTACTGTGCTGGTGGAGGAGCCAAAGGGGGATGCCGGTGTAGAAGGAGGAGTCAGTGGCTTGTTGAAGGAAAATGGCTTCCTCTCAAAGGCACTAAAATTGACAAAATACGAAGTAAGAATGAGTGAGGGGGATATGGAGAAGGGAATGATGGGGAAAAGACAAGGAAATGTATACCTGTAGTTATATAGGCACTTCTCTCCATATGGAGAGAGTCTCTGCTCCTGTCCACAGGGGGAAAATTCCCTGCTTGGGCTCAGTTCCCTCTTTACTTTCGTTTGAAGAGGTCCATGGAACATCACTAGGGAGACAGTTTTTCATTTAACTTTGTGTGTCAACAAATAAAAATACAGTTCTTTGACTTGGAACCAAACCTAGTATGTTTCTGGTGTCAGATGTTTGATAAATATTTAGTACTGAACTACCGGAACCTTTAAAATGGGGAGGAAAAAAGGCCTTTCCCTCTAGAAAAGGAGGCTGCAAGTTAGAACTCGCAGACCATCACGTGATTCCTATGGAAAAAGGGCCCCACTGCCCAGCTGTGGTGAAAGAGGGGCCTGTGAGAGCTACAGGCACGATGCCAGATAAGAGGAATTGTGCCAGACAAACACACACACAGCCTCTCACACACAATTTCTATGCAAACATATCCATGTGCATTCACGTTCTACAATAAACACCATTGACACCATAGAAAATGCATACAATTAAGACTTATTCAGAGCCAAATGGGAGGAAAAAACTAACAAGGAAACAGCCAGAGCACTGTTCACCAGCACATAATAACCAGAGTGTGTGCGCACCGAGGATCCAACCCCATTAAAATGTCACCAAGCTGGAGGCTGCCATGAGTTACAGCACCACAGCGGCAGACTGGGCCTCACATGTGCACACACACATACCAATTAAACATCTTAAACTTGTGCCTAGGAATCAGTTTTGGCTCTTATTGGTCATTTATTTTCTTGGTTTAAAGGTGGAAGTTACTATGCATCTCAAAACGCCATTGCAAATTGTCCAGTGCTAATAATTTGTGCAGTATAAATGTTTTTTCAAATGCCAGGAGTTTCTAGAATTCATAAAGGCAAGTTCTATATGCTATTCTGCAACCAACTCCACTTCTTTGCTTCATGAATATTCAAAAGATACTCACAGTTATCCGACTGGAAATCTGGAACAAACTGTTCATCATCTGGTACCTGGGCTGCACATGGAGAAGGAAAACAATTTATACGGACTGTCTTGGAAACATGTTTCAGAGTAAGTGAATAAAGGCATGAAATATTTAACATGAAAATTAGTGATTTGTAAGGCCAATTTGAATGGGTCAACCACTGAGATGATACATTAACCACAAAGTTGTGTTTTAACAGTAGCTATGAAATGTATTCCACAACCTAGACTATTCTAGGGCTGTCGGCATACCTTCTGCTATCCAAATCTCTTGTAGCTGGCTGAGATCTTGAAAGAGTTCTGTTGAACACAAAGATTGATTTGTGAATAAACAGGCTGATTTGTTTGGGCCTGGGTTAAATGATGTGTTTAAGAGATATCTGGATGGATTGATTGAAAGTTCATTTGTTTACCCTCTGTATCCTGTGCCAGCTCAGTGTCGACAAACTTCCGTTTTCTGTCATTGGAAGTTCTGCAAAATGGTCCCGGCATGTGAGACTTCTGTAAAATAAGACCAAGATTTAAAAAAATGAAAGTTGGAACAAGTGATCATTGTGTACAGCCATCCACCTTGATGGATATTCTGAAGTAAAAGATCTAAAAAGTGAATTAAAGTCACGAAAGTGAAGAAAACGAGGCATGACAAGAGACGTACACTGGTGGGCACCATGAAAGGGACCTGCTGGTCGTAAAATCCATCCATGTCGCTTGCTTCTCACTGCGGCCTAAGGGGCTGCAGCAGGAGGGAAAACGGGAATAAACAGGGATAAAGAGGGGGGTGGGCCCACGGGTGATATCGTCGCCTGTCGGAAGAAGAGCCGAGAAAAGTGGCACTTAGAGAAAGACAAGCACCTTGTCAGAATCTGAAGCAGCTGTCATTGATTATCCAGAGTCTTGACAGTTCAGGACCAACTGTCCCTTTGATCTGCGATAACTTCAGCTAGCAGGTTTGTTTGTGTAACACTCACACTCACTCTCAGATGAAGTGTGCTGCATTAGTATAGGACACTTATACTCCCTCACCCTCTTCTCTCTCTCTCTCTCTCTCTCTCTCACACACACCGTTTAAAGCTCACGGTACAGATGGGGGTCCTTGCATAACCATACAGTACCATCTGTTGACCAAGACTATCCAAGACTCCATACAAAGAATCTAAACTAAAGTCATAATTAAAATAATAAGCAACTATTTAAAAAAAACAGATAAGGTTCGGATTCAAACAGTGGAACGACAGCCTATGATATTCCTCACGCTTCGTCACACACGTATGTTTATTTTCCCTGACGCAAGTGTTCAGGCCATAAAATCGTATTACACTCGCGAGGGCAAGAAAACACCTCACAACCAACAACACCTAATCTGAAAAACTAATTAAACATCCATCGCTTAACATTATTGCTTCCTGAAGCTTATCAGACCTTTATAGAACAAGAGGAACGTGCGTCTGCACATTTCATGCTGAAAAAGAAGAGTTTGAGCTTTTAAAGATTTTATTGGCGATAATAAAGGCAACCAGCGGAAGCTATAATTGTTGAATAAGTTAAACGAAATTGTAGCATTATAACAGCGAGTTAACAGGTATAAGGGCGAGTTCAAGAAGTTCAAACCCTTCCCCCCTAGCGCCCATTATCGCCGCGCGCTCCCCTCCCCTCCCTTGACCGCTTGTTTTTCTCAATGAAGTGAAATTTGATGCTTCGTGCGCGCTGTTCCCCCCCCCTCCACCCCACAAAAAGTCGTTCCATTCATAAAAATACCAAACGCGCGAGACGCACTTAGTCAAACCGCAAACGAATTGTGCAGAGCCCAAACTATGCTTATGATGAAGTTTAAAATAAGCTCTATAAAGTCAACTAGGAAATGTTTGCCAAATATTCGCACAAAGAAAATGGCGTGCGAGCCAACAAAAATAAACGCGGCGTTTTAAGAAACACAACTTTACAAAAATAAAAGCAGAAACTTGCATCGGGTCATAATGAAACAATACGACGCTAGAGCAGCGTGCAAAATATACTCACTCAACGGAGATTTAATCCTTTGCTTTTGCACAAAAACAAAAGTGCTTTGGTAAATCCAAGAGAAAAACAGACTGCGTTTGTGAGAACGAATAGGAACACTCTCTCTCCGCTTGACGCGACTGCAATTTTGTCAATGGGATCACTTGCTTTTCCAAGAGCATCGGCTTAACACCCTAAGGCACGCTTATTGGCTAGTCCCTCATGTCATTCAAGTGATTGACCAATAGCTGACTCCTCGTTACCTACGTGATCGTGAGTCTCATCAGCCAATCAGAGCAGGCCTCTCTCCTGTTTTTATGAATGACTGGGTTTCATTCAACAACCAGATGTTTCTCCACCTCAAAGAGACTTTTAAAGGGCCAGAAGCAAAACGAGAGCTCTAAACTTGCGGGGCCAGTTCCAGAATGTTTCTTATCTGAATTTTATTCTAAGTTATTTTTTTAAAAGTATAATTTCAGCATAATAAGTAGATACAGTGAATTTAGACTATACAAAAAGTTAAAGTCCCAGATTCCACATAAAAACGTACAAAATGCTTATGATTTTTATCAAAGTTGTTTTTAATCATTCATTAGAAATGATATAACAATATAAAAGGGTAGAGAGAACATGTTTACAGTAGTCTAATCCATTGCTTTTTCAGTGTGAATATTGACTGAGCTTTGAAAACCACTGACCTCAATCTTGGGTGACAGAAGAGTGGACGTGTCACTCTCAACAATGATTGGAATCCTCTGTGATAATCTCATTTTTACCAAAACATTTCCCCACATCATATCTGTTTTTGCTCACTCTGTAAAGCCAATTCACAGATTGCTTAAATTTGCACAAGGTTTAAAAATACACAAATGAGTATACTACCTTAAATGATCATGGCACCATATATCCCCAATAGAGAGGCAGATTATAAAATCTGTCTTTCTGCCTGCTGGGAAACTCCACTGTGAGAGAACACTTTGTTGTCTGATCTATTATTCATGCCTGTTCCTCAAAGAAACATCTGCACATCAGACAGAGATGGTCTGATCTCTGGTTTCCCCTAGGTTACAACCTTATAATCTTCAAAGCTAATATGTCTACTCTACTATACTTATATTTTAAATCATTTTATTTTGAAAGAAATGTACACAGCACAAATCTGAATGTATTATTATATATTCCTTCATGTGGTGGAACCTGGAGGCCATAGAAGAATGCACATTGTTGAGGCTATGCATGTGAAACCAGTGTGACAGGGTTTCTGCTTGAAGAAAAGAAAGTATTCACAAACCTGTTTTACTTTTTACTAAAATGTTTGTGAATTGTTTATGCTGTCTTCATTGGAAATGAAATGGAAAAAGCATGTATAAAGGTGCTGGAATTCTCCAAACCCAGATTCTCCTAAAATGTAAACAATAAATGTAAACAATAAAACATTCACAATATAAGATGGAAAGAGTATCGCTAATGGCTAGACTAACAGCTTCTTCAAAACCTTCAAAATCTGGTGTTTAGTGTCAGCTAACATGTAAGTTCACATACTTTTTCTTGAAATTGAAGATTGGGGTATAATTCATTGAAGATGAGTGCGTGAAAATGAAAAATCATAGCTTGCAATGTAAATGTTACACCCCTCTGTAAGCAGGTGTCATCATTCATCCCCCACACACACAAACACACACAAATGCAGGCAGTAAGACAATCACAGGAAAGTGAGCAAGCACTCACTTAGTAATGTATCTATACAACTTTAAAAAAAAAAAAAGCATCCCATAAAAAATCTTTTACAAGATCAGGACAAAATGTCACCTTGAAAGCTTTGATGTTGCTAGTTTTCTAGTTGTCTCTTAACTGTGATTCTTAAAGTCAAGTCAAGTCACCTTTACTTATATAGCGCTTTTTACAATACAGATTGTTTCAAAGCAGCTTTACATTGGTCACATGAAAACATTATAAACAAAGTTTGTTTGGCTTAACGGCAGCCTTAAAAGAGCAGGCGAATTAATACAATTGATGAATATTAAGTGCTAAGTTATGATTATTGATCGATTTGATTGATTGATAGTTTGATTATTATATTGATAATTAAAGTCTAATATTAAGTCTAATTTTGGTCCGATTGGAGATGGGTTCATAATCTACACCGGGGAGGGTTTAGTAGAGTCACGGTCTCCGCAGACACTTCAGGGCAGTGCTGTGCTCGTGTCCAGGTGCAGGTCCTTCATCGGATCTGGATACGGCCCGGATCCGGCTGACCATGGTAACCTCGGAATAAACAGAGAATAATATCAGCGTAGATGCCATTCTTCTTCTGATGTATCGAGTACATCAGATGTTATGAGAATGTTCCCGGTTCCGGCTGACCTAAATTATGCAGCCTAACAATCATTTTACATGATTTGGATTAAAAATGTATGTATAATGTGTTATGTGTATGCCAGGTTGAAGAGATGTGTTTTTAGTCTAGATTTAAACTGACAGAAAGTCAGCATGAAATGAAAATTCATCTTTATTATCTTCATTGTTATTGATTTTATTATAAATTCTTGCATGTATATGTTTTATTATTATCTTATTTTGTTTTGACCTTATAATTTTGAATCAAAATATCCAACCCAATTTCATTGCAAAGCATATTTCACCAGGTGATAATTTTGTATAGGTCCACCCCTATACATAACAAATCAGAATGAAACAGATCATACAAATTAGCCACCAATTTTGTAAAAGAAAAATCGTTAGGAATTTGCTTGAGATTGAGTAGAACAACTGACTTCTTTCTGGTAGAATGCGTTAACCCCACCCTTTTTTACAACTAAGATTGCATTCAGAAGTCCCCACCTTTTTTCTTTTTCAATAATCTATATCACTTGGATGTACATCACTGTATGGAAAAAAGACTTTCACTGTGACTTTAATACTATCCCATAAACCAACAAAATCATTGGCTATATGAAAAAGAAGAAATAGAATAGACAATCCAAAACTGGCTTTTTTGCTTGAGGGCTAATATCCTTGTCAATGAATCTGCTGAACAGTTTAATTAAACTGAGTGATATTGCTCCTTATTAAATGAAATTAAACAGGTTGCCATAGCATTCATCAATGTTCCACGCGACGTGCTGCAAGGCCGCTCTAAATTTAGCTCTCAAACTCCTCTATTATATAACAATATGCTCTAAATTCAATTGAAATTGCAGCATGCTGCAGTACTGAACGTATCTGCCTCTTCTGTACACTGTAGCCAAAGCAACTTCACATTTCTGTTGAGTCATAGGCTTTCTGTTCATGAACGTTCATCTCTGACTCATGGTGAGGTTGAACATTTTTTGTTGTCTCGGATCGAAAAAGCAGTATGTTATTAACTGACTATTAATATGTTACATAGCCTTGATCTGCCGCTGTGCTGGGTGTGAGTCAGTGTTTGTTTTCTTCTTCGGGAAGAGCTAAATTCATTTCACAGTCCCTGGTGTGTCATACTATACAGGATACATCAAACCTGTGATTGCCTGTTGCTCCCTGTAATTGAAGGGAACGATTCTCTTTCATTCAAAGCTATAATTTTGAAAATCTCCCTTTGATTGATGACGGACGAGCGTGGTAATATGAATGTGTTTAAAGGAATATTGGAGCATTTAATCAAATAAATGCATCACAAATGTTTAAAATGATAAAAATCATGATGATGATTTATGGAACAGATCAAATTTGGGTGCATCAAAAGAACAAAAGCAAACAAACATACAGTCATGGCCAAAAGTTTTGAGAATGACACAAATGTGAATTCTGCTGCTTCAGTGTTTTTTAGATGTTACTATGTTCTACCAAAGTATAATTACAAGCATTTCATAAGTGTCATAGGCTTTTATTGGCAATTACATGAAGTTTATGCAAAGAGTCAATATTTGCAGTGTTAACCCTTCTTTCTCAAGACCTTTGTAATTCACACTGGCATGTTGTCACTGAGCCACATCCTGACTGATGGCAACCCATTCTTGCATTATCAATACTTAGAGTCAGAGTTTGTGGGATTTTGTTTGTCCAACCACCTCTTGAGTATTGACCACAAGTTCTCAATTGGATTAAGGTCTGGGGAGTTTCCTGGCCATGGACCCAAAATTTCAATGTTTTGTTCCTTGAGCCACTAAGTTATCACTTTTGCCTTGTGGCAAGGATCTCCATCATGCTGGAACATGCATTCTTCACAAGTTTTTTTTACCAAACTGTTCTGACGGTTAGGAGAAGTTGCTCTCTCTGAGGATGTTTCTGTACCATTCTTTATTCATGGATGGTCTTAGGCAAAAATTGTGAATGAGCCCACTCCCCTGGCTGAGAAACAATCCCACACATGAATGGTCTCAGGATGCTTGAGGACGAATGGTCACAGGATGCCTGTGTCTGTTGGCATGACACAGAACTGATGGTAGTGCAAACCTTTCCTTTTCCAGACATGCTTTTTTTTCCCCCTGTACCTTTTGCAGATCTTTGCTGTTCTTCTTAACACCAGGCCATCCTCCAAAAGTCTTAGCCTCACTGTGCATACAGATGCACTCACACCTGCCTGCTGCCAAGATCTGGACTGGTGGTGCGCCGATCCCGCAGCTAAATCAACTTTGCTGAACTTTCATGGTTGCCCTGAAGCCTTCACAACAATTTAATTTCTCTCTTTGTATTTCTTGAGGATTTAGGTTCAACGAGCAGCAATATCCTTGCCATTGAATCTCTTTTTGTGCAAAGCAATAATAACTGCACGTTTCCTTGAAGGTAACCGTTGTTAACAGAGGAAGAACAATGATTTCAAGAACCCTCCTTTTAAAGCTTCCTGTCACAGTCATGTCGGGTCTCCACCGCCTTCCTGTTTCCTTCCGAGTGCTTCCATGTGTCATTTCCATAACCTGTTGCATCAATCACTTCCCCTGTTAGTCTCGTCACCTGTTCCCAATCTTTGCTTGAATATGAGCCCTGTGTGTCTCTCAGTCTGTGTCCGTTCTCGTCTATTAATCTGTCTTGTTGATCAATGTACCTGAGCCCTGTGTTAAATAAAGTTTCTGTTCCCTGGATTCTTCGTTTCCACACGTCCCTGCTACACGCACCCAGTCTATTATTCAAACACAATCACCATGATTTAGTAATCAAGAAATCCTAAATCTCTGTGAAATTCAAAGTTCTGTCATGAAACCATAAATACAGTGTCCACTTATCTCGACTCACGGTTAACTCGCCAACACTATTATGTTGACGTTTTTGAAGTGGAACCGCCAAACTCCCTATTCGTCTTAGCATTTTCTTTTCAGTAATGTTGATTCCTTAATGTTGCCGAACACTAATATCTCGAGCACAAAAGAGGGACAAATTCGCCACTTCACATGATTATCTCGAGACTCATGAGCGTACCTAGTTCACTGCGCATGCGCACTGCGTCGCTCTGTCAGTGACACTTTTCTCTCAGTTTGCAGCACTCTCTGAAGTGAAAGCATATATCGTTCTTACGCGCTGAGCAGAGCGTGCGTCAGAACAAAAGCAGGTGTGTGTGCGTTTATCTAAGCCTCGTACTTTGTTCTGACGCACGCTCTACTCAGCGCCACTGCGGATTGAAGAACTCGATTATTAAAAGAAGTGACAAAGCCAAATTTGTTGAGAAAGCACATTAGACAGGCAGAACGCAAGAAAGTATGCAATCTAGTACAGCGTGATGACTTCACGAATATGTTATGACTGTTTACGCTGTGAGAGAAATTGTGTTTGCAATGTTGGAGAATATAATTAAAGGTTTGTATCCAGAATCAGAGGTGTTTTTATTGTATACTGGTAAATATCTGCTGTTAGTTGGTGCACATATGCCTTTTGTTTTTAGCAAACATATACAGTGTATGTACATTTTTATAGCATGCCGATCACTTCATCCATATTGGCTGTTAGTTATCTTGATAAACGGTTATCTCGATGCTTTTTTGCAACCCCCGAGGCCGTCGAGATAACCGTATTCCACTGTAGCGCAGGTTGATAGGCTCTTAACTCAATCTGCTTGCAATCACATCATTCTCTATAGGGCACGGCTGATTGGTTCCTGATGTATCAGTTGCCAATGATCTCGCTACTCAACCTTCAAATGCTTGGTCAGCATTTGATGTAGCAGTTGCAGCGTGCTTTCAGAAACAGCTTCTGTAGGTTCACATTTACAGATCTGCTACAGGGAATTTATGTGTGCTATATTTTACAGCAGCAACATGTCTTACTTGCTCACAGCAGCGTGTCATGTATGTCCTTGCGCTATAGCAGCAGAAGCAATAACCAACAGCAGCAGCAAAAGGATAGCAGATCTATTCCGCCAAGACCAAACGCATCAACACTGTCATATGTATCACCATTCCAAACACTCTGATAGTTGTTATGACAGAAATGCATTTTACTTTATGAAAAAAAAACAATGCATTTCCCCCTCTGCGTTTCTCTTCTCTGATAGTTGTTTTCTCAACATACTGTAGCTGTCTAATAACCCTTGCATTGTATGTATAGTATTGTTGGCTCAGTGAACAATTGTCAATGTAAGTTTCTTTGGATAAAAGCATCTGCTAAATGCATTATTATAAATTCAAAAATCCTATTATTTCATTAGTAATGTCTAAAGAGGTTGAGGTTTTGGCTAGGAGACAAGGTAAAAATTTCCTTTCTATTCCAGTTAGTGCACTAACTGCTCACTTTTTGTCGCTTCTCCATTCATTCAGGATTTTACATTTCTGTCACGTTCATTAAAACAGCAAAAGGGTTAAGAGGAGTTGCTAAAAGACTCTGAATTGAGAAAATGTATGTGCGCTTCTCCGTGTTCTTCTGCATTTTCAATGCTTCTACTCAAGCTCATTTACCACGGGTACAGTTAACACCTACCCACACACCCACTTTTGCAACCTGAACCTCCGAGGATCCTGTAGCCATGGAGATACCTTGGTCATGAGAGAGAGAGAGAGAGAGTACCAGAGAAAGAGAATAGAGCTGACTCACGGAACTACTAGATTTTCAAGAGTCAGAGTGACCCACAAAGTAAAAATAACTTCATGGAGACAAAATAAATAGCAATCGTTCATAGCAATCATTCGAGAAACAATCCTTTGAACTGTAATATAAAAGACGTATTTCTTTTCATAGCTAAAAAATTTCAGATTAGTTCAAGAATATAGATGTGTGCGTTTTCTGTGAAAGTTCTTCTGCGACTACTAAAATAAACTTCATGAGACATGTCCTAATTGTGTCATCACTTAAAATAACTGTGTGGCTCAAAAAATCAGTATATATGAAAGTGTAAGAGGCAATTATTGTTAAAAACATTTATTTTCAATGCCCAATACAACCTCTCACTTGTCTATCACTCCATTTCTGTCTGCATCTCTTGGACGGGTGATTCAGATGCGGTTTCTTCACACATCTCCATTGTCATTCCTCTATTTGAATCCATTTACACCCTCACCAATGGTCTTGTGTTCAGAGCTGCTGGTTTTCACGCATGCTGATGAAGCCAGGGAGGGCACTGTGTTGGCTGGGGTGGGAGACTGTTGGCTGCCTGGGGGAGGAGTATGAGGTAGGTGTAGGAAATGCAAGTAAACACATTAAACCCACAGGGCTCCGCCAGTGTTTAGAGTGAGATCAGGAGCTACCCCAAAAGAGTTAGAGCCTCTGTTAGAAACATCAACCCCTTCCCCCAAACCTTTGTCCCAAATGCAGCTGAAAGCTGATTGAGTGTGTGGGGACTCAGCTTTGGCTAATAGACTAAAACAAAGTAGGCCAGATGCTGTGCCGATGTGTTTAAGCGACTGCTGTGCCTGCTCGCTTTAAGCGAGCTCTGGGGTAACTGGAGCATAAGAGAGATTGGAGTTCAACACATGCAGACACACAAAACCACTTGCAAATAGAAATTTTGTTCAAAAAGAGGTGCTTAAAAGTATTATTCATCCACCTCAGGATTTGAAACGAAATGTCTGTGAAATTCTTGCTACCCTGTTACTTGGGACACAAGGAGTCAATATTTTGACTCGAACAAGACTTAACCAAACAAACTAGTAAACAAAACATACGTTTTAAATTCTAAATATTGGATATCATAGTGGCAATTAACAGAGCTGGCTGCAGATTTAGTTTAAATTGTCATTCAGTAGTGGTAGACAATTTGCTTATAACTTATATTTTGCATTTTTATAAAATTTTGTATATTAATGTTATTTCTAGTGTCACAATGTGATGGAATGTTACATTTGTTAATGAGGGAATAAAGTGTTAAGAGCACATCTAAATGTTTTAATAATTAAAACAATGTTATATCATTTTAATTGGAGAATAAACAACACCAAGGAAATTAGCTGGCACAAAGGACACTTTTTAATGGTAAGACATTTCAGTTGTACTTGAGTAAAATCTAATACATCTCTCAAGATGGGTTTTATGGTTTAATTGCATTTTAAAAGTAAAGGGGCACCAACTCGACCAATTTGATTTGAATTTGTCAAGAGTGCCATACGCATAGCATTAGTTGTTTCTTACTTGCTTGCTTTCTCGCATGTAACAGACACAAAGCCCTCTTCACCTAGTTGAGAGCTACAAGTAGGACAATTATTAAGCCAAAGACAGTGTAATGTCTGATGTCGGACTGTATCTCAGCACTTACTGTATTTAAGCAAGTCTGCAGTAGATAAAGAAGTTTACTGTGGCCACTAAAACTGCATAGCAATCAAATGTGTTTCTTTTTTTAATTAACATACAGTGCACACTTGAATGACTTGCTGTCTCCTTTCCTTTGCTTTCAGTGCGGTTTCTGAAAGTCTGGTAACCATGCCTGTGAACTTACGGTATATCTTGTACTATTGTGTACTTGAGAATACTTTCAATGTCTATTAATGCTGCATTCATTCTTGTTTACAGTAATTATGAGATGACAACATGTGACTTTCTATGCTGTTCTGTGGCACTCAGGTGGTGCAAGGGTCACGTGGTACAAGATGAAGTTCTCAGAAAATTTGGAATTTAAAAGTTGAGATTACAATAATTACGACATGGTGTGAATGCACTCTGAACGCACCTTAAGGCCCATTCACACCTTCTTCCACTTCATTCTAGCATATTTTTCACTGGTGAGTCAGATTTTTGGTTCATGGCATGCATGGCATTTTGCATGGTCGAGCACACTGTTCAGGTGTATTTGGGTGATCTTCAAATATGCTTTGATCATATCCTGTCAGGTTTTGTGCCAGGGAATGAAGCGAGGACTCAATTGCAGCGAGATGAGCAACGTTATTCAACAAAAAAAACAATCAAAAACTCAACAAAAACAACCCCGTGGGGGAAAAAACAAGACTAGACCGACTCGACACGAATAAGACTCGACTTGACTAGGAACCAGAAGCACAGCCATAAAATGATGACGAAACAGAACAAGACAGCAAATACGAAGGGATTAAATAGACACAAAAGGACGGGTAATTGAATGGGAAACAGCTGGGACAAATCAAAGTAAAACACTAGAACAAGGTGGGTGGGGTTCTCAATGACAAGACACGAACACGCAGCCAATGTGGACGCACATGGCCACGTGTTCACATGAACACAAAGACAGCGCGCAGCTGGTGAAAACCAAACTGCGCGCAACACGAAGACACAACATATGAAAGCACGCAGCCGATAGTACGCCCTTCCCGCAAGGCGTGACCTCATGCCGAATGAGGAACACCCTGGAAGGAGGGCACCCTGGAGACCGGGGTACACAAAGTCACAGTCAGGGTGGTCTTCAGGGTGGTACAGCAGTCCAGGGTAGCGCCGGGGGAACAGGGCACCAGGGTGGCGCAGTAGTCGACGGCCTGGGAAAACAGTTCATACTCGGCCGCGGGACTCCGTTCACGCAGTGCAGTGACTCGGACGTGGTGACCGGGATCGCTGGCTCGGATGCGGAGACCGGGGTTGATGACATGGCTGCCTACTCGACCTTAAAGTAGGACCCATTGAGCCACAAAATGAGGCTGATGTTGTCCCTCAGAGAGAAGCTTGTTCCCTCAAGGCTCCCGAGGGTCATCATGTCGAGCCCCCATTCAAAAAGGGTGTTTAGGTACACATTGTCCAATCTCACCCAGTACGAGAGGTCAATGAACTCGGCCACGTAGGTCTCCAGTCGGTGAAAAGCGGAGCTCAGCTTTTCGTTGGTGAAAATGGTTCATTTTGAACCTCTTGAAATAGTAGTCCTTGTAGGCGACCATACCTGGTCAGTGATTCTGTTATAAGTAGATATGCTGGTGTGCGATGCAGAGAAACTCAGATGAACTGAGTTTAACGAAAACAAAAGACACTGTAAATACAAACATAAAGGGCACACGAGGGTGCAAAACTCTGACTCGGAGAAATCCGGAAGAATGACATCCACACACACGCAACGACCACATAACACTGACAATCACCGACAAGGACAAGGGAAACATTAGAGGGATTTATACACAAGGAAATGGGGACCAGGTGACGCCAACTTGGGACGTGATTAGACACAGACGGGAGCATGCAGGACAGGGAAGATACACAAGGGAACCCGGATGTGACAGACGCGACAAGACTTCATCAGTATACAGTATACCAGCCTATAATCACATTAAGAAGTGTTTTAAATGTAATTAAATCACAACTGTGCATTTTGGTGAAAGTTTTGATATTACACCTCTTTTAGGACTCTTCACTTGGCACAGGGCACCTATTACAAGTTGCTCACCACACTCCACCAGTGTGCCCCTGTTGACGGATGGCATTTCACAATAACCTGCCAGTGCTCCAGTGACGCAAAGTTGTTTTGATGTTGCTATTTGATCTTTTTACAACGTGGTGGAAGAAACAGAGCAAGCTCCTGAAAATGTCAGCTCCGCATTATTCTCCACACTACGAGAGAAATGAAAAAAATAAATAGGATCAGAAAGAAGAGGAGGAACAAAAACAAAGAAAAAAAACTAAAAATAATGCTGTCTACAGTTATATGACCTTTTTGATAGAGGCGAGAAGTTGCGGTGAGGTGATGTTACTGCCACCTCTGATAAAAGATGGCAGTGGTTGGCTTGAAAAGGTCTCAAACATTTTCTGCTCACAAAGGACACATTATGTTTGATTGAGTATGAGCGCTTAGTGTCATAACAAATATTGTTTACTAAGGTTCTCGGAAACTATAATTGTAAATTCAAATATGTTGTTACCTGTAAGAGATGATAGTGCAGTTCAGTGCTGCAAATTATAACCATTTAAACATTAAGAAATAAGGGAACATGACAATAAAGGAGTACAATAAAAAAAAATAGACATCCTGTCTTAAAAAATAGGCAGCCATCAGCATGCTGCCAAATTTCCACTGACCTTTAGACCTTGCCTTCAGAAAAACACATGCACACCGATTATGGTTATCTGGGATCAGGGAGTCAACAATTTCAACTTCATCATTGAATATTCAATCACTGTGATGGCTTGCATGGTCAGTAATCCTTTCACCTGCTGCCAGTTGAGACAAAGATAATCATTGGCTGACGCTATATTTAAATACAAGAAAGATTACGGTCACTGACCTGCAGCTTAAGTGTGTGGTCATTCACAAATGTGCCTATTTAATGTGGACACATCAACGTTATTTTTAACATTATTATTTAGACTGTAACAGGACTGAAATCATATCCCACAGTTTAGTAAAAGAATGCATGTTTATTTTCTACCTGCTTCACTGCACATCAAATGTTAACACAGCAAATTCTAATGGGTGAACTTTAAACATTATAATATTCACCTATTGAGGATTGCAGGTCTCTGTTTAGGTTTTAGCCTGTTTTGCCTGTGGCATAATGATGATAACCACACACACGCAAAATGTGACTCATCCTACATTTTATTTTAAAAATAAGCAAAATCAAGGTTACAGTGAGGCAATTTCTATGGAAGTACATGGGGCCAATTTTTTACATTTACATGAAATCGGGATAATGTAAAGCTTGTAAAGCATCATGCAAAGCTTATAATATTGTTTGTTAAAAATTAAATTTCAAAATTTCATTACTGAGGACATAAAAATCTAATTCGTTTTGCTATATCTAGATTCATCAGGGTATGTTGTGTATAGACTAATATAAGTAATTTATTCTCACAGAAGAAGGTCTGGGTGTTGCTTTAATAAATATTGTTGTTTAAACGAATCAGCTAGAAAGCTTTTAACATGGACAGTTCTGAATGGAGAGATCTTCCAAAAGGGGGTTTGGCATCACGGAATCTTTGCTTCTAGTAGACCGTTGAATAACAACTTTTTTGATATATAACGAGACACACATGTCTCCCAGAAATCATGCAGAATTCAACCAATCAGACGATGATTTCGAAACCTGAGGTGTTTCCAATTTTTTCACACAGCAACTGTTCAGAAAATGGTTTGTGGGTATGATGTCTGAGTCTGAGACTAAGAGGCTCCCAATAGATATCCCCATCCCCAATAGATATCTCCTCCAATAGATATCATAGAGATCCCAAAAATCAAATTAATTTGTGCAGGAACACAGTGCCAAAGCTCGATTGACAAAACAGCTACTCTTCTAGTGACAAGCAATTTTATGTTTCAGCCACAGATGGCGATAAGACCAAGAGTTCTATTGTGAAGTAGGTTTCACATGCATCCTTCACATGCTATCGGAAATGTCCTACTTCCCACTTCTGAAGTTCTGATTAAGCTCTTGTCATGTTCAAGTGCTTTGTTGTCAGAAAGAATATAAATCATGGACACTCTGGACACTGTTACAAGGGGTACGGAAATATATTCAGACCCCCTTAAATTTTTCACTCTTTGTTATATTGCAGCCATTTGCTAAAATCATTTAAGTAAATTTTTCCCACATTAATGTACACACAGCACTTTATAATGACAGAAAAACACAAAATTGTTGACATTTTTACAGATTTATTAAAAAAGAAGAACTGAAATATCACATGGTCCTAAGTATTCAGACCCTTTGCTGTGACACTCATAAATTAACCCAGGTGCTGTCCATTTCTTCTGATAATCCTTGAGATGGTTCTACACCTTCACTTGAGTCCAGCTGTGTTTGATTATACTGATTGGACTTGATTAAGAAAGCCACACACCTGTCTATACAAGACCTTACAGCTCACAGTGCATGTCAGAGCAAATGAGAATCATGAGGTCAAAGGAACTGCCTGAAGAACTCAGAGACAGAATTGTAGCAAGGCACAGATCTGACCATGGTTACAAAAACATTTCTGCTGCACTTAAGGTTCCTAAGAGCACAGTGGCCTCCATAATCCTTAAATGGAAGACGTTTGGCAAGACCAGAACCCTTCCTAGAGCTGGCCGTCCGGCCAAACTGAGCCATCGGGGGAGAAGAGCCGTGGTAAGAGATGTAAAGAAGATCCCAAAGATCACTGTGGCTGAGCTCCAAAGACGCAGTCGGGAGATGGGAGAAAGTTGTAAAAAGTTACCCATCACTGCAACCCTCCACCATTCGGGACTTTATGGCAGAGTTCCCTGACGGAAGCCTCTCCTCAGTGCAAGAAACATGAAAGCAAACATGGAGTTTGCTAAAAAAACACATGAAGGACTCCAAGATGGTGAAAAATAAGATTCTCTGGTCCGATAAGACCAAGATAGAACTTTTTGGCCTTTAATTCTAAGCAGTATGTGTGGAGAAAACCAGGCACTGCTCATCCACCCATCCAATACAGTCCCACCAGTGAAGCATGGTGGTGGCAGCATCATGATGTGGGGGTGTTTTTCAGCTGCAGGGACATGACGACTGGTTGCAATCGAGGGAAAGATGAATGCGGCCAAGTACAGGGATATCCTGGACGAAAACCTTCTCCAGAGTGCTCAGGACCTCAGACTGGGCCAAAGGTTTACCTTCTAACAAGACAATGACCCTAAGCACACAGCTAAAACAACGAAGGATTGGCTTCACAATAACTCTGTGACTGTTCTTGAATGGCCCAGCCAGAGCTCTGACTTAAACCCAATTGAGCAACTCTGGAAAGACCTAAAAATGGCTGTCTACCTAAGTTTACCCTCCAAACTGACAGAACTGGAGAGGATCTGCAAGGAGGAATGGCAGAGGATCCTCAAATCCAAATGTGAAAAACTTGTAGCATCTTTCCCTAAAAGACTCATGGCTGTATCCACTTCCAACACTACAATGCTCATGATAACTTTCATTAACTCTACAATAAGTAAATCCACTTCATCAGCCAATTACTCTTCGACAGCGATGCCATAGATGTTCAAAGAAAAAATTCTAAAGATGGCTGCATGCTTGTTTCTCTGGTACATGAGGTCTATATAAGACAAGTATTCTGCATTCTGTGTAGAACTCCAAGCCGAAAGTAAACCAGGCAGAAAAAGAGACTGGACATGTGGTAACAGGCTTCGTTTTTTCACGCTCATGTTGAGGTGACTGGACTCATCACGAAACCCAAATGTGTGACCATCTGTGCTTATGTAGCTGTACCACCATCTCTCTATTAGAGCCAGTAGGCTCACATAACAGTTTCCATTCATAATAGCAAGTATTGTGTAACGGCATTAAAATATACCTCCGCTTCACACTAGACCCCACCTCCCGTGTTAGACTTTATATTATATTGATCAAAAAGATCAATGAAAAAATCAAGCTCTCGCTTTTAATTTTAGAGACATTTGTGCTAAAAATATCAGATTTCGATGGTTCCACGCAGAGCATGATCCAGTCTGCAGCCCAGTAAGTTAGGCTAGATATGATTTCTGATGATGGATGAGCATTCCCTCGAGCCAATGTCAGTGAGAGGAAGCAACACAGCTTATGTAATGTTTATGCTGTTTTTGCCAACAAAAAACAGTTAGGTCTATATATAGGTCTATACTCCTCCATGTTTTGCATGTCATTTGCCAGTTCTAGAATCCTCTAAAACATGTATTATAAAATGGACTTGTTAAAAGTGTACCAATCTTGTTATGTGCCTTTACTAACTGCTTTGACCTGTTCACTGTAGCGGATAATTAGTTTTGTTTAGTTGGCAGAATCTACACTACCGTTCAATGGTCCAGTTAGTCAGTGTTTTTTTTTTAGCAAGGTGGCATAACATTGATTAACAGAGGCAGTAAAGAAATTAATAATGCCACAAATGATTTCTATTTCAAATAAATTATATTCTTTGAACTTTCTATTCATCAAAGAAAAAATGTTTTAAACACTGATAGATTTAAAAAATAAAGCATATTATAATAATTTCTAAAGGCTCGTGATTGGTTCCCGGCACGAGATCGACCAATGAGAGCACGAGTGGAGTGGGAGTGGAGCGCCGGTAGCAAAAAAACATCGATATAACCGTTTATCGAGATAACCAACAGCCAATATGGCGATTTATTTGATGAAGTGATCGGTATGCTATTAAAATGTACATACACTGTATATGTTTGCTAACAGCAAAAGGCATATGTGCAGCAACTAACAGCAGCGATTTACCAGTATACAATAAAAAACACCTTTGCACTATTAATTATATTCTCCAACATTGCAAGCACAATTTCGCTCACAGTGTAAACAGTCATCACGTTTACTAGATTGGATACTTCTTGCGTTTTGCCTGTCTAATGTGCTTTCTCAACAAATTCGGCTTCATCCCGTCTTTTAACAACCACGTTCTTCAATCCGCAGCGGCGCTGAGCAGCGCGCGTCAGAACAAAGTATGAGGCTTAGATAAACGCACACACACCTGCTTTTGTTCTGACGCGTGCTCTGCTCAGCGCATAAGAACGATATGTGCCTTCACTTCAAGGAGTGCTGAGAGAGAAGTGTCACTGACAGAGTGACGTGCAATGCAAACTCAGTGCATGCACAGTGAACTAGATACGCTCATGAGACACGAGATAACCATGTGAAGTGGCGAATTTGTCCCTCTTTTGTGCTCGAGATATTAGTGTTCGGTGACATTAAGGAATCGACATTACCGAAAAGAAAATGCTAAGACAAATAGGGAGTTTGGCAGTTCCACTTCAAAAACGTCGACATAATAGGACTGGCGAGTTAACCGTGAGTTAAGTCCAACACACACAGAAATTCCTAGGGGGGGCAATCCTACTTTGCGGATTTTCACCTATCGCGGGGGGTTCCGGTCCACATTATCCGCAATATACAAGGGATCACTGTAATACTGAAAATTCAGCTTTGCCATCACAGTAGTAATTACATTTTAAAAATATTAAAATAGACAAGTTATTTTAAATTGTAAAGAAAAGAAAAAAATCACTATAATATTTCACAATATTACTGTTTTTACTGTATTTGTGGCCTAATAAATGCAGCCTTGTTGAGCATAAGATACTTCTTTCAAAAACAATGACAATGTAGTGTATCTGTGTGTCATAAAGGCAGTCGATGAATTTCCTAAATAAAATAAATATCTAATGAAAATGTGTCAGTATTTATTTATTTACATACTAAATGTTTCATAAAAGCAACAAAGGCACTCAAGGCTGTTCCATTGTGAATACAGTCATTGCTAAGGGCCATGCAGGCATGACACACAGCCTCTCATATACACCTCTCATATGTTGTTATTGTTTAAATATACTCTTATGAGGTAAAGTATACAAGCTCAATTCTGGTAAGTTTATTGTCATATTTCTCAACACTTTGACCAATGTTATTGCCTATCATTATAAAAGCTAACTACAAAGTCTTTTTTTAAAATCTCTTTCTCTTTTTTTGTGAGATGCAGCTATCCATGTGGCCATTTCTAATACGATCACTTACCATCTCATTCATTGAAGAGAGAAAATTGAATGTTGCCTGGCAACCACAAAGAGCACTTTCTTTAAAAAGTAGATGTTGATGTAATCAACAAAGCCAAAAGCACTTATTTCAAATGCTGTGCAGAAAACAGCTTAATAACAGGCTTTTGTTATTTTCCTCAAATGACAAACTCTACTAAAGAATATCTGGGGTCAGAGAACTGTAATTCTCTGTAAATTTCAAGTATCCTCTTCAACGGGACACCCATAACTGTGCTCTTAAGCGTCCTGAAAAGGGGATTTAAAAGGGGATTTTTTTTTCTGTCAGACTGATAAACAACAGGCTGGATGAACCAAAACCATTAATATTAAAGTAATACAATAATCTTTTGTTTATTTTTTTGTTGTTGAAATGTTAAACACATGGTGTCTGGGTTCTGTGTGCCACAGAGAGAACATTCTGTCCTGCAGCGTCTTGAAAGCATGTTTCACTACAAAGTGCCTTTAATCTAGACTTTAGAGGAAGGGGAGGGAAATAGGTTGAGAGGCAGGAGAAAAGGTTGCTAATAGAAGAGGTTCATTCTTGATATTCAAGACAATACTGCTGCCTGCTGTTCAAAACAAGAATGTTGTTTTTTCTCGTTCAAAACAAGAATTCAAATATTTTATTTCTTACTCAAAGTCGCCATCTTGTGTGTAGATTACAGCTCTGCGCACACGGGACATTATCATAGAGATGAGTAAAGTAAATGATCTCCAAAATATAAATAAATAGATGTACGTACATAGATGCCTCATTAGCTGCTGGTTCTATGAGTCGTTACGCTTGGGCTATCCGCCATATTGGAACGGTCAAAGCCAGCCGGTCCCTGAAAAGTCGAGAGCAAGTTGGCTGTGCGTCTGCAGCTTCAGCGGATGCTTTTGCTAAACTAACACAATACAACAAGACGACGGCGTTAGCTAACACGAAATTTTAATTATCACCTTTGAAGTTAAATCTCACCTAGCATGTAAATCTCCACGGTTGTATAACTATATGCTTTTTAATGTTGTGGCATTATTAATCAAACTCATTGACTTTTACCTTGAGTGACAACAGCATCTGAAACGTTGACCTTTCCAAGATGGCGGATGCGTCGACGTGTCTGAAGCGGTCGACTATGAATTCTACGTACAGTATGATGATCTCAAACAACTTCTGAGGTGCAACCTGGCCCTAGTTAAGTTCAAAACCGTCCGCCGTTCAAATCCAGCGGACGGTTGCTACGTTGTCTTCTGTCCCTTAACCATCCGGTTCCAACATTTAGTTCATTTTTATATATATATATATATATATAAAGATATATATATAATGATAATAATAAAAAAAAAACATCTTAGTCCCTCTATTCTCCAGGCTTGTACTACTTGTATATGTAATGTTCAAAACGCTGTATTGTGAGCACTCTTGTGTACTTCTGCATCTTTAGGATGAATCGCTTTCTGTAGTCCTCAAATTGTAAGTTGGTTTGGATAAAAGCGTCTGCTAAATTAATAAATGTAAATGTAAAAATGTATTAATTTACTACATACATATATATATATATATATATAAATTTGCTGTAGGCTATGTATGCAAGCATTTTATATCTCCAAATTTGACATATAGCCTATTACTTCCATCTGTTTTAGAAGCATTTAAACGTAAGCATTTTGTTAAAAAGATTACGAGAAATCAACTAATTAATTAAATTCAGGATTCAAACAGCAACAACATACAAAAAACAAACAAACACAAGATTAGTCCTTTTTGTTGTTGTTGTTGTTGTGGTGGTCTTACAATATCTAGGTCCTTCTACAAAACCCATCTTGTTCCTTGATAGTGTAATTGAACTTTTATAAATTTTTATATGTAGCTTCCTGAAAATAATAACCTGTTCTGTATATATTAGTACCTTGAGATGGTACAATGTAATCTTTTGACACCGGTTTTAAAACATACACAAATTTAAAATAAAATTAAATTCTCAAAATGCTCCTGCTCATACAATATCCTGACCATGGTATTTTACCATGGCATTTGATATGCCAATTAACCAACAGGCTCCAAAAAAATCTGGAATGAATGAATAAATGACAAAGTTTCAAAATGACCATTTATTTTTTCTTCTTTTCTTTTTTGTAAAAGAACTTAAATACTGCTAGATTTGTCTTTTACACAATTATATTCCATAAAACAATTTTTTCTTTCAAATTTGTTATAAATTAAAATGATATGCATGCAATTTTGCATTTCCATCTTTAATTTTCAACTTTCACAAAAAAGGAAAAATTGACACATTGTTATTCTTTTATCTGGAGCTCAGATGAAGCTGCTGTGAAACAGGAGAGAGCAGGATGATGGGAAAGGATGAACAACGTTCCGGTTTTACAGAGAAGTTCCATCTGATTGTCTCAGGCAGCAAATTAAGAGATTTCAGATTTTTAGTTTAGTCCAATGGGCATCGACTGCCAAATTCCTCATGTTCATTCATCCTCATTATATAATTAACAGAGAAGCATGCTCATAGACAAATGCATACAGAATGTACTTGTTGCGGTCCTTCGTTTTTCAGTTTATTTTTTCATTAAAATGTATTCATTTGAAAATGCACAAACTAGCATAAATCAATAAGGCGAGAATATGCAGGCGAGGAAATCCAAGGCCTTTAAACTCTGTAAGTTTCAGGTCCAGGTGTGAATTGCTTCCATATGTTGAGGATCTCCTTGTCCTTAGCCAGCCTTTCACCCTGAAAAGGTATGAGCAGAAGAACGACACTTTGCGGGTTTAGTTATTGGTATCTGAGATGGGGCAATCGGTCTTCCTTTGCCAAGGAGGTCACTGCATATCAGTTGAAGTGGGCTTGGACGGCAGCTGCTCCAGTTGGCAGGGTAGAGAACAGGGTGCCAGTCACTGCTAAAGAATCAGAGCTAAACTAACCTTTTCGTCCTGGAGTTACATTTAGTGCTGGTCTTTTTTTTTTAGAGACAACAAGCACCCTAGAGAAAAGATGCATCTATTTAAATTACAATGTACAAAAGTGCCATACTTTTAAATGATGAAAATTAATCATAAAAAGTCTTGCTAACTCTACTGAGGACTAGATCACAGCGACACTTTTTTTTTCAGCATTCCTATGTTACGCATCTCTCTTTAAGCTGACTTCCTAGCTAGAAAAAATACCTGGCAAAAAAAAAGAGTCCACGGGACTGGATGCAGTAAGTCATGCTAAACTGCACAGATGAGTGGCTGTTTACGGCAGAAGTTATGTGGAAATTCCTCGGCCTAAGTTTTCAAGGCTTTGGAAAATTCCAAGGTTATGGTATTTAAAATTCCATATCTGTAACAAATGACAGCTGGCAGTAGGTTTGTGTTACGTTATTATTTAAATGTTCCAGTTTGGCAGCAACTTTCTCGGGGTCTTGCGTTTTGATCTGTCCGCTCAAGTTATGCACTAATGACAAGGAAAGCATGCGGTCAGGTAACATGCTGGCAATAATGACATAAAGACTAACTGAGCTCCTTGTTCAGTTTTCAGGGATCCTGTATACACCCTTTAAAACTCTCAAATTCTCTGCTATTGCTAGCTTCACAGAATATTTGCTTTTAATGACCAACTAATCATTCATTTCCATTTTGAAGTTAAATGGTCGCTTGGTAGAAGTAAAACCTGCCTTTTATGCAACAGAATAGACAAAACGAAAAGTCAACAAGCATGTGAAAGCATAACAACTGTCAATTGCATGTTAAAAGGTCCTCTTTTCCCAGGCAGACATGTTGAGCCTTGTATAAGCAGGTGGAAATGCAGGCTTTGGTCAGATGGCGAAGGTTCAGGAGGGGTTAAACAGTTTTTGCTTTGTTGCTCAAGAGACCCTAACAAAAGGAAAACGTAATGGAAGATGTATACAATTCTGGACAGAAGCCATCTTGGCTTGGTGGCTCTGTGGCTCAGGCTTGGAGGACGAATCGGGGCAGGGTGGCTCAGAGCCGGTGTCGTGAGTCCTGGCTGTAGCTGCCTGGGGAACTGCGATTGCGGTGGGGCTTGTAGGTGTCCTGGTAGGGGTCCTGGTAGCCCTGCTGCTCTTCCATGTAGTGGTGGTCTCGACCGGTGCCACCGTGCTGTGAGCCAGAGGAGCCCCGGTTTCGTCCCTTGTGCGCTCGCTCGTTGTGGTAGTTCTCATCTGAGGTCATCAGGTTGCGCCGCTCGTTGGGGGTGGAGTTGTCCCCGGTGTGGTTTGCGTGCCGTGTTTTTTGTCCCTGTTGATTCTGATGTACAAGTACCAAATAAAGTAAGAGCCAGCACTGATATTAAAGGGATGGTTCACCCAAAAGTGAAAATGTGGTCATCGATTTTAGAGTTCAGCACAGGAAAGAAATTCATACAGGTTTGGAACATCTTGAACTTTCATTTTTGGGTGAACTATCCCTTTAAATGTTGAGCTTTATTAGTGTTTACCGTTCAAATGTTTTTAAATATAAATTAATACTTTTGTATTTGGCAAAGATGCATTAATGGGTCAAGTCACAGTAAATACATTTATAATGTTACAAAAGATTTCTGTTTCAAATAGCTGCTGTTCTACATAAAATAAATAAACAAAGGGGCTTTTATTTTAAAGAAAGATAACTAAGATGGCCATAGTTGTGATGAACTACACATGGTTTTTTTTCTGCAAGGAAGGACAGCTGTGCAAATTTGAAGGGAATTGACTTCATACATTGAAATTCACCTTGGCAAAAAAAAAATTGGTTACAATTTACAATAAGGTTTCATTAGTTAACATGAATTAATAATGCACTGTACTTCTACAGCATTTATTAATCTTTGTTAATGTTGATTTAAAATTTAATATTACATATGTATTTGTTAACACAGTGTAAAGTAACATGATCAGACAATGAACAGCTGTATTTTTATTAACTAAGATGAAGGTTACAGATGAATACAGTATCAAATGTATTGCTCATGCTAGTATTAGTTCATGTTAGTTAATACATTAATTAATGTTAACAAATTAAACTTTATTGTAAAGTGTATCCAAAATATTGGTCAGAAAAATGCAGTTAAGTTTTGAGAAAAGGTATTTAATAATAATTGTAATTTTATAAACAACTGTAATAGTAATTTTAATTGTTTTTATAAGCTTTGGTATTGATATTCTGTTATGTAAATAAATTAATAGTTTTTAAGTGTCCAAATATTGTATAAGCCCACTGTATAAGGTAGTCGACATGTCCTGACTACGCGGAATGACTCTGCTTAAAACTATTGTATACAACATTTTGCTATTAATAATAATAAGAAAATAAATTATATATCTAGATTTTATGTCCTTTAATTAATTGAGAGACTAAATTAAATAGTTATAAAAAGTTATCTGCCCATGATTTACACCTATGTATGGGAGGAGTGTATTTAAATGACCCTAACCCTGACCGTCGTCAGTAGAGCATGTGCAGAAATTCCCACTCCCTTCTACGTTTTTTTTGGAATTGCACTCTAATGCTAATTTGCTATGTTTAGTAAATCTGGCCCAATGTGTTAAATAGCCATCTGTTTGTGATGTGCTTGAGTGACTGCGCACCTGCAAGCCAGATATGGCAGACGTAGTGTAAGGGGCCAGGGCAGCAGGGCCGAGGTTCCTGCCAAGCAGAGGGTTGAGTGGGGTACTACTGGAGGTGTGGGTGGCCTTCCAGTACGCCTCAAGATACTCAGCCAGGTGCTCACATGCGTCTTCCAACTGATTCTCATCCAAGATGATGTCAAACATCTCCTGTTGAAAAGGAACACAAACATACATACAGCCATGCCAAACATAAACGCATTCAAAACTATTTTTCGAGTGATGGGCAACGATAATCCACTTTAGATATTTTACTAACTACCAGAAATTATTTCCTAAATCCTTAATCCCTAAACTAACAGTTCACTAATACTCTAATGAAAGTTAGTTGACATTTAGGCCCTATTTACATCTGGTATTAAGATGCATTTTCACTGATCGGATCACAAGTGGATAATGCTAAATGCAGGTGTAAACGGGGTCTAAAACAATTTGAATTTGTCCACTTTAAATCACTTCCAGAGGTAGTTGAAAACGCATTTGGCCCGGATTGCTTTCATGGTGTAAATGCTCATGTGGTCAAATGTGTTCGAACAGCAACAAAAGACCACCTATTCTCTGCCTACTGCCCAAATGTGTACAGTAATCCCTCGCCACTTTGCGGTCTCAGTACATCGCAGAAAAATATTTTCAAAAATATTTATCGTTTTTTTAATTTTTAAATACCGCCATATTGCGGAAAACAGCATTGATTTATCGTGACGTGCAAGAGAAACCGTTTCCCAGGATTCCAGACAAAGAGAGAAACTCGACAATGAAGCTTTGTACACAGCTTTGTCAGTTTAAATGTAGACTAAAAACACACCTCTTCAACCTGGCATACACATAACACATTATACATACATTTTTAATCCAAATCATGTAAAATGATTGTTAGGCTGCATAATTTAGGTCTATGAGGTTACCGTGGTCAGCCAGATCCGGGCCGTATCCAGATCAGATGAAGGACCTGGACACGAGCACAGCACTGCAGAGAGTGTCAGAGAGTGTCACAGCACTGCACAAGTGTCTGCAGAGACCGTGACTCTATCAGACCCTCCCCTGTGACGATCATGAACCCATCTCTAACCGGACCAAATTGGACTTCATATTGGATTTGAATTGTTGTTAATATAATAATCATGTACTGTTTGGCTGTTGGCCAGAGGAGAACTGGTCCCCCGACTGAGCCTTGTTTCTCCCAAGTTTTTTCTCCATTCCGTTCTTCATTCATTACGTCACCTGCTGGAGTTTTGGTTCCTTGCCGCTGTCGCCTATGGCTTACTCAGTTGGGGAAACTTAACACTTAAAATTCATCAATTGTATTAATTTGCCTGCTCTTTCAAGGCTGCTGTTCAGCCAAACAAACTTTGTTTATATTGTTTTTCCTGTGATCACTGTAAAGCTGCTTTGAAACAATCTTCATTGTAAAAAGCGCTATATAAATAAAGGTGATTTGACTTGACTTGATTACACACCCACGGGCATGGTTCCCGGCGCGAGATCGACGAATGAGAGCACGAGTGGATATATCCCGTGAGCTGATTGGCTGATCCTACTTCGTGCATTTTCACCTATCGCTGGGAGTTCCAGTCCACATTAACCACGATAAACAAGGGATTACTGTAAACATTATGAGAATCGCGCTAGCCAGACAGGATTTAAACTTAGATGGCTGAAGACCCAAGTTTGGTTTGAAAACGAAAAATTTCTAACACACACCCATCGTGTTCGCTGTGGTCTTGCGGTTTTCAGAGCAGAAATGAAAGCCACTACTCAACGGATGTTTATCAGTTGTCTCAGGGCTTATTCACATGTAAATTCCGCCAGCTTATTTTGTCTATTAGATTGAAATACCCATAGATTTACCCACCCATAGAACCTCCCCTTGATGAAATCAGGACAAAAGTGGTAGAAAGTGGACAAAAGAGACAGATTAAAACACCAGCTGTGTATGTCTCCCCCGTCTACTTGTGATCCGATCAACCACAATGCATCTTAAAACCATGAGTAAACATGGCCTTAGTTGCAAATTGAGAGTTAGTTGACGTGTAATTGCAGTTACTTATAGACTGTCTAAAGTGGACTGAGGAAATAAAGTGTATTTCTCTATTTTTCTTCCACAATTGTGAATGTTTGTACATAAGGGAAGACGCACCGGAGGACACTGTGCTAGTTTGTCTGCTGCTACGAGCTGTACATTGAGGTGTTTACTCTGTGACTTTCCTCTGGACTTGATGAGCCGCTGGAGGACCTACAGGACAGAAGAGTTGGTAAGATTTTGAAGTTTGGTCTTTCCTTAATGAAACACTAAAATCATGACACAAGTCGCACCTTGGGCGAGGACACTTTGACATGGACGATGATGGGTGCTAGTGAAGTCTTCAACAGCTGAGCAGGATGGTTGATGGTGTCTGCATCCAGCACAACCAGCTGGAGTGAGCGAGCTAGTTCAAATATGCGCTCAATCTCGCTCTGTACCTCAGCTGTACATGCACATTACACAAAGAGTTAGATGTTAGTTTAAAGTTTGCACATTAATAGAACATAAACAAACAAATAGAACAAACTAATCAGGACTTGGAAGTGACTCACATTGACATTTGAGTATATGGTTGTATACACTCACCTAAAGGATTATTGGGAACACCTGTTCAATTTTTCATTAATGCAATTATCTAATCAACCAATCACATGGCAGTTGCTTCAATGCATTTAGGAGTTTGGTCCTGGACAAGACAATCTCCTGAACTCCAAACTGAATGTCAGAATGGGAAAGAAAGGTGATTTAAGCAATTTTGGCGGGGCATGGTTGTTGGTGCCAGACGGGCCGGTCTGAGCGTTTCACAATCTGCTCAGTTACTGGGATTTTCACGCACAACCACTTCTAGGGTTTACAAAGAATGGCATGAAAAGGGAAAAACATCCAGTATGCGGCAGTCCTGTGGGCAAAAATGCCTTGTTGATGCTAGAGGTCAGAGGAGAATGGTCCGACTGATTCAAGCTGATAAAAGAGCAACTTTGACTGAAATAACCACTTGTTACAACCGAGGTTTGCAGCAAAGCATTTGTGAAGCCACAACACGCACAACCTTGAGGCGGATGGGTTACAATGACAATGAGTTCACTGTACTAAAATACGATCGATTGGTCGACCTTTATCACCATCCCGGAAGCTCCCGAAAATAAGAATGTTTCATTTGCCAACTTAGCGAGTCTGTCCCGATAGGATGACCGCTCCGCTCCGTGCACCCCACCCCCCTCGTCAACAGGATGACTGCTCCGCTCCGCACAGCACCCCCCCGTCAACAAGTCGATCTTGCCTCGCATTTAGGCAGAGGAGGGTGATCTTCAGCTTCAAAAGGTTGGTGACCACTGCAATAGAGCATCTTTGGGATGTGGTGTAACGGGAGCTTCATGCCCTGGATGTGCATCCCACAAATCTCCATCAACTGCAAGATGCTATTCAATCAATATGGGCCAACATTTCTAAAGAATGCTTTCAGCACCTTGTGGAATCAATGCCACGTAGAATTAAGGCAATTCTGAAGGCTAAAGGGGGTCAAACACAGTATTTTGTGTTGAATTTTGTATGTTTATTCCGAGGTTACCGTGGTCTGCCGGATCCGGGCCGTATCCAGATCAGATGAAGGACACGAGCACAGCACTGCCCTGAAGTGTCTGCGGAGACCGTGATTCTACTAGACCCTCCCCTGTGACGATCATGAACCCATCTCTAACCGGACCAAATTGGACTTCATATTGGACTTGAATTGTTGTCAATATAATAATCATGTTCTGTTTGGCTGTTGGCCAGAGGAGAACTGGTCCCCCGACTGAGCCTGGTTTCTCCCAAGGTTTTTTCTTCATTCGTTACGTCACCCGCTGGAGTTTTGGTTCCTTGCCGCTGTCGCCTATGGCTTACTCAGTTGGGGAAACTTAACACTTAAAATTAATCAATTGTATTAATTTGCCTGCTCTTTTGGGGCTGCTATTCAGCCAAACAAACTTTGTTTATATTGTTTTTTCTGTGACCAATGTAAAGCTGCTTTGAAACAATCTACATTGTAAAAAGCGCTATATAAATAAAGGTGACTTGACTTGACTATTAGTATGGTGTTCCTAATAATCCTTTAGGTGAGTGTAGGTTTGAATATAGCATTTGATGGAAGTATGCCAGATTAAAGTGCCACTATTATGCTAATTTAAAGGTTCCTAATTGTGTTTTGGAGGTCACCTACAACAGGTCTACATGCATCCATGGTCAAAAAACACAATCTCACGTGATTACAACTTTTCTCACACTGTCTGCAATAGTTCAATAAAGGATTCAGTTTCTCTAAACCCCTCCTTTTTGAGAGCCTCCTCTGCTCTGCTCTGATACAAATTCCTAACAGTAGGGGAATGTAAAGCATAACTACTGGATTTAATGGGCAGTGCCCCCCTGGGCAGTGGGGGCCCCTATAATTGTCACCACCTTTCACCCCACTAGCGACGACCCAGATTACACACAACATAAAAGGCAATATCTGAAAAAGCATATTAGGGGCACTTTAAATTTAACCTGGAACATTCTTTATTAACCCTTTGTCAGTTATGTTTAGGTTCACTCTATGTCTTACCAAGACTGGATCTGGTATTTGAGCGCTCAATAATGGCTCTCTTGCTGGGATTGTTAAGCACTGATCTCTTTGCCAGTGAAATGTCTGCCGTCACACGTGTGATAGTTATCCTAGGATGATAAATACATAAAATCTGTAATTATAACATATCAGCCACCCCTTTTTGAAAACAAACACCTCAATCACAAACGCCTTTTATTACTTACCTGCCATCAAACCGGTGTTTCAAGAAGTCAAAAAGAGCTTTCTGCATCATATCAGTGACCTGTACAAAAGAGTAAGAAAATAATAACTTCTTATTTAAATAGTAACATTTGCTGTGTTCCAAACAATGTTTATCCTTATCAGGACATTGTACTGTAGCCGAGCGACGTCAAACTACATTTTCAACAGCCTTAGTTTGTGACGTATTTTACCATTTATTTTTCTAAAGGGATTAAAAACCAACCAGCTACAAAGTGAATCAAAGCACTTTGAATTTAAAGCAAAGAATTTTGAAATCAGACAAAAATACAAAAGGTACAAAACTAATACTTAGGTAATAACTAAGGTACTTTAATTAATTGCTTTAATCAGGACAAGAAGTATAATCCCATGAAGCATTGAAACAGAGGCCGGCTAGTGCAAGTAAACGTCACACCCCTGATCTCAAGAAGCGCTGAAGTGACTGATGCTAGGGTCTGTAGTCTTTATCCTCCTTGTTAGCCTGTCCAACTCCCATGCCGGAGTCCAGGACTTGAGGCCCGCATAGTAAGACCTGATGGTTTCATTGGTGTTGTGATGCAAATGGGAGTGAGGTTTGGGTGGGTAAGAGTATCGGAGCCCAGCTAGTAAGAGGTGAACAGGTGAAATGCACTCCCCTGACTTGAAGAGGAGCTCTAGAGACTGCAGTCTTTAGACTCCTTGTTAGCTCGCTTTCCTCTCACGCCGGAGGCCCGCACACAGCAGGGCGAGTAAGACTTGAGGGATACATACATTTATACAAAAACGATATATTTTACATATACTGCATATATTACGCACAACAATACAGTAATACCTCGATTTACGAGTAACTTTGTACACGAGCAAATCAGTGCACGAGCATGGAAAGTCAAATTGGTGTACGAGCATTGTATCGGAGTGCGAGAAAATTTTTCCTTCGCCCACGTCCATTTTTTGTGGAAAAGTCTTAACGATCAGCATCTTCGCGCAAATTTTTTGTACAGTACAGCATATAGAAAATGGCCCCCGAAGATGAGTAAGAAAAAAGGTATGAAAAAGATGATGATAACTGTGGAATTGAAAAAATAAATGATCGTTAAGCATGAACTATGTACGTGTGTTTCAGATCTGGCAAAGATTAACAACTGTTCGACGTCCACAATCTGTATGATATTAAAGAAAAAAGATTAAATCAAAATGATAGTGAACGTCAGTCAAGAGAGAACTCCACACATTTTACCAGAAATTCTCAAGCAGTAACCTCCTCCTCCTCCTCTCGTCTCCTTCATGCCAGCAGCGACGCTACTCAAAGGTAAAGTGCGCGTCACAGTAAATTACAGCATGTTACAGCGCGTCAAGTATTTTTAGAGGGTTTTTTATAGGAGATGTTAATGGTTATAATTTTAACTGTAATTAATTGTTATTGTGAAAATTGTTTGGTGTACGAGAATTTTGAGTTACGAGCTAGCTCTTGGAACGAATTAAACTCGTAAACCGAGGTATTACTGTATTTGAAAAATTATTACAAAATTACTGATCAATTATTTTATAAGCTGAACTAATGCAGGCTGATGGCTTGAACAAAAGCATAGACCATTTATTAACAACTATTTAGCTCACAGCTGGTTTACGAGTTATCATTCAAAATCAATCGCCTATTGAGAAAACGAATGGGATTAAGTTTTTACTTCTAAAACCTGTTGTACTTTATTAATTTCTAGTTGAGTCTCCTGTGCAAAGTGCTATTTGTGTGCCACATATGTTGAGCGTTCTAAATTGTTCACTTACAAGGATCCATGACGGTTAAGAATCTGCCAGGCAGCTTTTGATAACAGAGGTAATTTTTTTTTAACTCCTGCCTTATCAATGCATCAACTTACTTAAAACAAATCACAGTAATTTAAACACCAAGAATTTGCATGAATAAATGAAATTCTTACAATAAAGCAAACCTGCTTCTAGTTGTGCCATACAAAGGAACTTGTTTTCCTTATTCATTTTCTGTACATCACTGTCTCGCTTCTCTTTGTCTCTCACATGCCTTATTTCGTTCTCTCACTGATTTCCTCCCTCCATCACCGTTCCTTTTCTTCTCACCCTTTTCTGTCTCTTTCTAATTTCAAACCGTGCTCTACTTTCTAGCACTGACGTCTCCTGAACCCCGGAAGGTTGTTGCCGTGGTAACAGAACGGCGGAGAGGAGGAGGAGTATGTTTTTGTTTTCTCTGTGTGAGGAGATGGAGAGACTGGAATAGATATTATATTTTGCTGGTATCAATGCAAAATGCGCACACACAGACATGCAGCAAGTCATAAACAAAGAACGTCAGCACCTCGGACTTGGCGCAGGAATTTTCTGTTCAGTGTTATTTTATGATGAATTTGCGGATTCACCTTGTAAAAATTCTCCAGATTGATCTGTGACAAAAGCTTTTTTTTCTGTAAACAACCCAAGTTTGATGATGATGATACACCTCAACATCATTTGTGAAAACCCACCTCATATCCTTTCAAGGATGGACCAACCAGGACCACAGGCCTCATGGAAGGCACAACGTCATAGGGAGTCACATGTTCAGTCTGCATATGAGATCATAGGCAAATAACAAAGCATTAAGGCTATGGGTTGCATAATATCAGTTCAATACGTCAATTAGTTTTTAAGCACAATGAGTTTAGTTTAACTTGAGAGGAATTTGTGTTTAAGACAGCGGTGACAGTCTCCTCAGTGACTGGACAGGAAGGTTAGGTGGGGATTCTTCCATCCTGTGGACACACTTACCACTTTCTGTTTCTGCTTGCCTGTACAAAAAGAAGGAAAAAAGAAAGTCAGAATAAAGTACTGTTAAGTTCTTCAAATTTGAGAAAACCATTCAAGTCATTCATGGTCCACTGTCCCATGCTCACAAGAAGCTGCTCGTTTGATCTTTAGCCTTACGCAGGACAGTGTTGAAGTAAAATCATCCACTGATGAATTGCCTACGATTCCATTTTTTTTTTTTTCGGGGAGATTCCTGTAACCCCACCCCCATCTCCTAAAGCCCCACCCCCACCAGATCATTGGCTCACCTGATGACATCACATCCCCCAAACTGGAGGAGGAGCTTCCACTGGACTTACTAAAGAAATGAGCAGACAAACAGAGACAGAGACAGACCATTTTTAGTCTGTGTGTCCAAACACATGAGCAGACTACTCTAAATCTCTACATTTACTACTACATGCTATAATCTCTAATTAGCTATGCATGAAACCTGATCAGACCCACACTGATTCTATGTCGTTGTCCATGTACTGTGACCTAGACTTGATGCTGCATGTAGAATTGTTATCGATAGTCACCTGGGTTTGAGGGTCAGTCATCCGAGCAAACTGCGAGCTGGTGTCACCTAACCTGATACCCAGTTTTCAACAAATCAGATGTCAAACAATCTCAAAATTCCATGTTTTAGTAAACTGCCTCATAATTTGATGCTGGGTCTCTCATCTGGTAGTCTCAGCAAAAGACAGCCCACCCATGGACCTGGTCTGATGCCTATTTTGTACAATAAAATGGCAAGTCTCCAAAATTCTAAGCTCAAATCTAATTAGCTTCAATGAAGTTTCCAGTAAGCAAATTTTTTTATCAGTATACCTGGAAAAAAGAGACTTGTTTATATAATACCAGGCTACCACAATGAACAAAATTTGAGAGATTCATCATTTAAATCTTTAAAAGATATTCAGTTGAGTATATTCCTGTGCACAACTGTATTTTCTGTTTTCTTCAGCTCTAGTTCTACAACAACTTGCATAGACCGTGGTACCATTATTTGAAAGGGTTACTATATGTTGTAACAATCTCTACTAGTCTTGTGTCATTGACTTAACATTTTAAATATTTCCCTCTAGTTTTAAACAAAGTTTCAAACAAATTAAAGAAAAAAAGACAAAGACAAACAAAGACAAAAATAAATGATGAATGAATGCTTTGCTTTTTCAAATGGACAGTCTAAGGTTCTTGGCCAGAATATCATTGATTGTATCATTGATTTAACATTTTAAATCTTCTCCCATGGTTTTTCAAACAAACAACAAAAAACAAAAACAAATGATGATTGAATGCTCTGCTATTTCAATCAGGCAGTCTAAGTGGGTGGTTACTTGCCAGAATAAGCTGCACGGTAAATTAGATACTAGATATCGATGTTGATACTGAAAAGGCTGGTTCTGGTACTGCATTACTGTAGCTAAGACATGCAATGAAAGAAGAGTGAAAAGTGATAAATGTACAATTTGGAGTCAAATTCAAATCATCATATATATTTGGCAAAGAAAACAGTCCGGATCATACTGCATACAAGTAACAGGTAACAAAAGAGGGTAAAAATTCAGATATAACATGAAATTGACATGCAAATCCATACCCTCTAGGTTTAAATTTCAATGCTATTCACCCAGATTTACTGAGGCAAAAGTAAATTGTCTTTAAAGGATACAGCTTTTCTTGAAACCCACAACAACGTAATGGTAAGGTGTGCAGACTGGATATTCTGTATATATAGGCATGCAGTGTCTAATATGTGATATTCTTTTGCTACATTATAGTGTCTACTGTATCTATAGAACAGCAACTATAGAGCATTTGGTTTTCTACAGATTCAAAAGGGCATCAAACATAAGATTTAATGGATCAAATTACATAAAAATGAGCATAGAAATATGTAGTGATGCACATTTTTGGAAAATGTGATTAAATTGATTAAAAACGGACTATTAAGGACCAAGAGGTAGTGGAAAATCAAATGCTCCATCCAGTAGTTAAATATGTTCCTTGTCTGCTTACCCTTGTACACGGCTTTTCTTCTGTTCCAGTTGTGCTCTGATATTCTCCAGCTTCAGGGGACTGGGGATAAAACCAATCTCACAGCCTTCTTTCACCAGCCTCCCAATCCACCAGTCATTATTAAACTTCTGCATATGGAGCAGAGAAAGGACAAAATAAATAAAGGCTTGGAAAAACTTTATCCCCTCTTAGCATTGGACCAATAATTCCAGCTTTATTAATGAATTTTGACTTGAATTTTTTGTGTATTCAAAGTAGTGACCTTTTTAATAATGGGCCACCAGGCCACAGTACCTCTTTGATGTGCAGGAAGTCTTTTGCATCGAAAGAGATGGCAGTTCCTGGCACAGGCACATCTTCATCCAACGCACCACAGTAACTGACATTTGTCTTCACAGCAAAGGCCACCGCTTTGGCCTGGAAGTTGAAAGTTTTAGAATTAAAAACAAAATAAATATATAAAAATAAGAACACACACACATAGTTTGGTTTCCATATGTGTTATACTTATTAACTTAGCAATGCTTTTACCCAAAGCGACTTTCAACTTGAGGAATACAGAAAGCGATTCATCATGAAGAGACAAAAGTCCACAAAAAGTGCTCACAATATAAAGTTTCAGACATTGCTTGGAGTAATATAAGCGTGTAAAATGGAGGGACTAAAGGAAAGTGAAAGCACAGATTGTTTTTGCTCATGGAAGAGATGAGTCTTCAGCTGTCTTTTGAATATTAACAGGGATTTAGCATTCTGAAGGCAGGGAGATTGTTCCACCAGCAAGGAACAGTGAACGAAAATGATCTGGAGAGTGATTTTGTGCCTTTTTTTCTAGAGGTGCTGTACCGCCAAAACAAACTTTGTTGCATTATTTTCCCATTATCTCTGTAAACTCTTTATACACTGTTGCTCTTAAAGAAGATTAAAGAAAATAGTACAACACTGTGGTACAACGAGCACACTCAGGCAAAAGAGAGCAGCCAGAAAAATCGAGTGTAGCTGGAAGAAAACAAAGCTAGAGTTTTTCGGATTTCATGGAAAGACAGTTCTATGGCATACAGAATGGCCTTAAAAACAGCTTATTTTTGACCCTCTTAGAAGAAAATAAATATAAACTTAGGTATTTATTTGATACAGTAACTAAATTAATGGGAAATAAAGCTTCAATCCAAGATTCTTCTAAACAGCACAGCGGTAATGACTTTATGAACTTGCAAGTTTCATAATATTAGAGAGAAAACTAACTATGCAACCGTATATTACAGTATCACATAATACAGTAAATTGTAGTGTCTCTGAGGAAAAATTCCACTCTTTCATTGCTATAGGAGAGGAACAGATGTTTGTTGGCCAGATGAGAACTGGTCCCCTGACTGAGCCTGGTTTCCCCCAAGTTTTTTTTTCTTCTCCATTCTGTCACCTGGTTCCTTGCCAATGTCGCCTCTGGCTTGCTTAGTTGGGGACATTTAATATTCATCAATATTATTGATTGGCCTGCTCTTCTAGAGCTGCTGTACAGCCAAAAAAACCTTTTTCCTGTTATCTCTGTAAAGCTGCTTTGAAACAATCTCTATTGTAAAAAGAGCTATATAAATAAAGTACTCGACTAATCCTACTCATCACAGAACTCATATTTACTTTTTCAAAACACTTCATTAGGTATGATTTATGTAAAACTATCCTTGTAGGGACATAACGTTAGGAATACCAGGCATACACACACACACATACTTGGTTTCGGTATCTTTGTGGGGCCTCTCCATAGGCGTAATGGTTTTTATGCTACACAAACTGTATATTCTAAACCTACCCATGACAGAAAACTTTCTGCATTTTTCCATTTATAAAAAAACAAACAAACAGTATTTAGTATGTTTATTACTCCACACAATGCAGGTGATATTATTCCTGTAGGGACATTTACCCACAATGACCTGATAACTAAAGGATAACCTGAACCACACACACAAATATATCAAATGTATACTTGGCTTTAATAAATTGAATGTCTTAGTAAGGTATGCAACCCCCATTCCCCATTGACGAATTGGGATATTGCCTGAGAGCTCAATCACCTTCGAGTGTGAAAAAAAACAAGCCAATGGACATTGGTGAGTAAGACTTTCATCGTGAACCACGCCCCACAAAGTGGGTATGAATGGAAGCGTGCTGCACTCGCTCATATAAGTTTTGCACTTGAAACAGTGTGTCCTGGCTCTTCAGTGGTGGTACAGCATTTGTCCCTTCATGGAACGTAAATGACTCTGTAAATAACAGGGATTACATAAATAACCCAGTCTTTCCCTATCAGTTTGTCATGTTCAACGTTAATAACCCAAGCGTTCCTTATCAGTCAGTCATGTTCAACGTTGCGTCAGATATAGGGGCACATATCCAAGGATGGGTCTCAGGATCATGTGAGAACTGACCGGCCCAAATTCTGTCTTAAGCTCTACTAAATGCAGTGGCTCAAAGGGCACTCTCTGCAAGGCTGATAAAACCAAGGAGAGGTTCCAAGAGGAAACAAGGTGAGGGCGGGGAGAATTCAGCCTCCTCCTTGGGGAAATATATATACTTGAGTAGGCATTGAGGCAAGCTGTTTGCCAACACATCAATGCCGAGGGTTCCCTTGGTCATTTAGTAAAAAAACTTGCAGTAGGATGTGTCCAGAGAAGCAAACAGAACTACCTGTGAGGCTCTGAAGTGTCTCCAAACAACAAGTGTCTCAGCTGTGACCATCTGAGAGTTTAGTCTCTATTCACCTGGGAGTGTGACCTGTCATGAGAGGCACTGGATACATGTTGTAGAGGAATACCTGCCCGTAGAAAGGCAATGTCTGACCACAGGCTGAAGGTTTGGTGACAGGTTGGGGTGACTGCCACACGGTGTGTGCCGTATTGCATTGCTCATCTCGGTACTCAGCTGTGCTGAAGCGGTCTCATATGAAGCAACTCAAACGGATGCCATATGTCCCAGGAGCCTCTGAAAAAATTTCAGTGGAACAGCTGTCCTGCCCCTGCACAAATTCAGGCAGGTTAGCACCAACTGAGTGTGCTGAGAGAGGTGCTGTCCTGTTTTACCAAGTCCAATTGCATTTCAAGAAAATATATTCTCTGCATACTAGTTGACCCGAAGCCCAAAGATAGCTGAGGTGAATAAGCACCAAGTTCCTGTGTTTGCACAACTGCTCTCATGAGTGGGCCAGGATAAGACAGTTGCCGAGAGCTGAGAATGCAAACACTGTGATCCCTGAGAGGGTCAAGGGCTGGCTCTGCGACCTTTGTGAAGACACAAGTTGAGAGGGACAGTCTGAAGAGGAAGCTTGTCCCTTGAATGCAAAGCATAGACATGGTGTGTGTTAAAGGGAAAATCGAGACATGAAAGTATGTATTCTTCACGTTGATCTCTGCAAACTAATCTTGCGGTTGAATGGACACAAACATGCATTTCATGCCTAAGTATCTTGAACGGGAGTATGATGAAGTAAGGGATGTAAACCCTTCTCAAGTCGGCTGGAGGGACAGGCTCTATTATGTTCTTTGCCAGTAGGATTTTGACTCCCACTTGCAGAACAGGGGCATTTTTGTCCTTCAGTGAGGTGAAGCAGACGCTGCTGAACCTCGGGGGCTGAGTCTGATCATTCAAGGGAGCCAACGAGCTGGGCTGGGGAGTACTAGCCAGCCCCCAGACACCATGCAAGCCACACCAATGGAACAACAGATGTACCTGCGGTGGCACAGCAAGGTGGAGCACAGGGAACCGACCCGGAAGGACGTCCTGAAGATCATGAGTGTGATGTAAAACTTACCAGGCTCCACGGATCCTGCAAGGGAGTGGCTAGAGGAGTTACGTCCTCGAACCACAAACTCCAGCCTGCTGGTGAAAGAAGAGTGCGGAGAGAATAGCAAAACATAGTGTCGCTAACTGTCAAACCGCACTTCTCCTGACCCAGAATCTGCTCTTTTTTATTGAGAATTCGGGCACCGTAGGCTGTAGGGCCAGCGGAAGAACAGAAATTAATTACTTCTGAGGAAACAGGAGGGGAATATGCACTCTACATCTCCCGTCATCCTGTCTTCCTGCAAGGGGGTGGGCTCGACGTCGAGGCTGAGCTGGCTAACTTGGAGCACTTTCCTTTTGTTTACTGCCGAGTGACAGATGCCCTTGGCAACAAGACTGAGGGACAGTTATCGACGTTCTGATAGCACGTCGGGGGCAGGCTCTTGATTGCCTCAGCCTACTTTTTGACTGCCAAAGTCCCATTCCCTGATTTTGTGGGCATGTACCTCAACTGCACACTCCAACTGGTGAATCCCCATGAACCCTCTGACTGCCCCACCATCAACGGTAGTGAGAGAGGAAACATTTTTGAAGCAGATTTTGGCATGTTTGGCCTTGCATACTAGCACTAATGCTTCCATTTTGCCAAAGTTCTTCATGCACCTCCGGGGCAAGGTGATTTCCATGTCATAATAGCCCCCTTTCCAATGCAGTTATCAACATCTGATCCTCATCAAGACCGACGAATGATGCGCTGAGTTGCCGGCATTTCGGCGGCACACAACACGTTGAAGTTTACAGGGATTTTACCTGGTGGAAGAGCTCCCAGTATTTCCCAAAAGCAAAGAGAAAAGCTTAAATGAATAAGCGCAGAGTATGAATTATTCAATGAATTTCTGCAATGCAAATCTCACTTGCCAATATCAATTGGCTTGTTTTGTTCACGTTTAAGGTGATTGGGCGTCTCAAGGGAGATCCCAATTCGTCAGTCGTTCTGACATAACGTCGAACGTGAATGTCTGATAGGGAACAGTAATTACATAGTTAGTATAAAAATACAAAATAGAATTGTATTTCGTCTCTCTTTTTTATATGATGTTTATTTTACCAAGAAAAAACATACATTTACATTTGGTATAGAAGAAAAATATGAGGACTTTACCTTATTATATGTACATGCACATAGTTGGGGTAATGCATTACAGTATAAAGCATGTGTTGAATATGATAAACTCCATATATTAATATGTAGTAAGTGTGATTGAGTCTGTCCTGACCTTTGCCCTCTCCAGCTGCTGTGCAGCCTGCTGTTCTCGCTCCTGCCGGCCCTGACTACCCCCCTCCGGCCTCTCCTCCTCCAACGACACATCTGAATCAGATGGCCTGCTAGTGTAGGAATCAGCTGAACCCTGCGAAAAAAAAGCACATACTATGTTACTTACATGCATGCAGTTTAGTCATGGCTTTAAATGTTATTAGTCCACCCAGAGCACTAATGAAACCTAAAAAATGGGTTCCTCTGAAATATTAGCTCATTAACATATGGCAGGTCTGTCATGTTGATATCTATTCAGTATTCAGATACTTAGTGTGTCGTGATGAAAGGCAGCCTGAAATATGCCAATATGTAGAACCAATCATAACCAAGGACATTTACATGAATTCTTAAAGGTAAAGTATTAAAAACTGTAGCCCGATCAGTAGAATATGAAAGTAGCAAAGCCAAGGTCATGGGTTTGATTCCCAGGGAAATCAATTGTGCACCTTGAATGCAATGTTTGGATAAAAGTATCTTATGCCAAGAGTAACACAATTAAAATGTTTCATTCTATAGGTCAAAGTTAGGATAGAATATTGCCATGTAAAAATGAATAATGCTTGTTTTGGGTTTAAAAAACCTTGAATGACCATGAATTGGACAGCTGTACAAAAACTGGGGTAAAACATTGAAGAATGACTGAGGAAAGAGATTTAATTGAAACCATTTCTCCTTCCTATTGCAGAAATACATTTAGACATTTTACCACATTTGTGCATTAGAAAATAAGGCCAGACCTTCCACACTGTAATTGTAATTTTAATGGTAAAAGACTGTAAAAATACAACAGTAAAATCTGTTAATTGGTTAATGTTATGGCCTATTCAGTTCTTATAGGCTATGTTATATCTTATGCTTGTTATGTGTTTTTTTTATTATTCTTATTATTTTTAATTGGGTTCATTGTGAATGGAACCGTGCAACTTCTATAAATAAGTATTAGTATTAGTATCATTATATGGCAATTACTAATACATAATGTGGAAAAGCTATGAACTTTGTTTTATCATGTGGCTTTCTCTTTACCAGCTGTGTTTTTAAAGTGGTCGGCTTTGTGCAGATAATACAAAAATAAACTTTTCTCTTAATAATTTTATTTAATAGTAACTGTTTTTTTTTTACTGAAATCTATAACACTTTAAAAACAAGAAAAAAAGACAGTTGTGATTGACAGAACTTATACAGAAATATACATATTGTTTTACAGCGCTTTGAACCGTCTTGGTCATTATGCACATTGGTCTGGTCTGCTGGATTTTCATTACGTCTGTGATTCTCATGTTTGCCTATTCAGACCACCGCAAACATGGGTCAGCAAAAAACCCACCTGTACCTCTATTAACTAGACAGAGCTGTCACTGATAGAGATACACGCTCCTTAAGCAAACAGAAAAATACACCTGTGAGCTGAAGGTGAATTCAGGTAAGCTCCTTTTGTTCACTCCATACTACATAGTCTTTAAAAAATAGCAGATACATTTACTAAAATACTACTTTTTATATATAATAATAATTGAATATGAATATTCACAGTTTAAAACAGTGTAACCAATATGCATTCAAATGATTTGGACTATGATTCCCACCTTCAGCCATCTGTCACCGTCTGAGACAAATATAAACATACTGAATCCTAAAATAGAGTAACAGGCAATGAAACTTCATATTTTTACCAACAGGATAGAAACCATTTACCTTCACACAAAAACTATGAATATATGTCTAATTCTGAGCTTCCAAAACCTTTTAACTGCTGTACATTAATTTCTCCTCGTTCGCTTCCATCATCCATCAGTAGTAAAAAAAGAAGAAGCTCCATTTACAAAAAACTACTCTAAGCCTTCAAGAGTACAAATATTAGACCAAAGTAAAAACTCTCAGCATAAATATCCTCTCAGCATTCCGCTGTAAACACATAACTAGATGGTTTCCTTTAAGAATACATACCTTCACTGCTGGCTTATCAGGACCATGTAAAACTTCACAATACATAATCTGAACATTTTCACCTGAAATCTCCATAAAGTCCTCAGATGGCTCCATGACATTCAAATGAGAAATAAAAACGTATACCGTTGGCATTCACACTTTCCCCTTTAAGATAATAAAGAAGATCAAACCAGCAAGAACATAGTCCTCTAATTAATGAGAGATACTGCTCAAAGTGAAGTGAAGCTGGGAAGCTGTATTCTGTTAATCCAATTTGGAAACAACATTAGCTCAAGTCAGTGAAAAGAATGATCGGGTCAATATCGCATTAGAGAGAGAGGCAGAGAGAGAGAGCGAAAAAGCCTCACAGTCGGCTAAAAAAATTTCAGCATGCTGCCTATGGCTAAACACTTTTTCCCTGAAGGCAGGCGCTCGACACAAGCTTACTTCAGCAGGGACCCAATTGAGGCCGGTGAGTCCAATCACAAAACGCCTGATTCGGGAAACAAAAAATGCACAAGTTTGCTTATCTTTCACTGCAGAAGTGATGATTGTGAGCAAAAAACGAAAATTCAAATGAATGGCTTTCATCCTTGATTGTGACAAGATAACAGCTTTTTTGCTGAAGAGTGACTTTGGAGGGTCTGTGCAGATTCATGTACAACATCATGAAGAGAGACAAAAGTTTCTGTACAACTAAATTAAGCTTTTATTAAGCTTTATCGGCACAATTCAACTGGGCTTGCAATTCAAAGCGCATGAATGTGGTTCAAATTCATCTGTATTTTATTAGTAAACAAATATAAATTCTCCCAGAAATCAATTTTGTATTATGTAGAATCTGTCATAGGAACACCGACAAAGTAGTTACACAGCATCTACAAACAAATGTCTTGAACATTATGCCTACTCACTGAAAATTTTGGTAACTCTTTAGTTTAGGGTCCTATTCTCACAATTAACTAGTTACTTATTAGTGCCCTAGTTTAAAGGTTATATGTTAATGCTGACTAAACATATACATATCATATATCATGTTCATTCACTAAGAAACCTGATTATGTTCTGTATCTTAAATAGATTGTCTATATACATATAGAACACTGAAATATAAACACAGCTGATGGGAATTAGAATGGGTTATACGGGCCTCAAACACATACACACAATTCCTGATGGCTTTTCCAGACTTCTGGCTCAATTTCATTTCAAGGCATTCAAGTGGGGCACCTAAGCCATGTGACTCATTACATTCTACACATCAGCAAGGAACGGCTCTGCCCCTTTAACAGCCAGACAGTAAATGAAGCTTTACAATTTTACCTATTTGATAACATTTTCAATCTTAAAAGATCTGGTAGGTCGTACAAAGAATAGAAAGCCACATATCGAAAAAAAAAACTTGAATTGAAAAATGAATGAGTCGTGCTGTGTTTAGTTTTTTTTTACTGTAGCATTTTTTAACCATGCCATGAGTTAAAATGGAATAGGAGTGAATGTTCAATGGGAATGTGTGCTATTAATAACACATACAGAAAGACATACACACACAAGCCTCTGGTGAGCATCTCCCAATAGTACACCCACGGAAATTGGTGGGCTGCATCTTAGAAAATCATGGTACACTGAGTCTCGCAGGCCCTGTATGTGCAGCACAGCTGAGCCAGTGTTCGGCACACGCACACGAGCGTGCTCACGCACGCACACATATAGCCAGTGGGAAAACACTATATATAGCCGTAGCCAATTCTGATCAAGAAAAAAATAACTCACCGCCTCCGAGTCTTCAAATCCATGCAGGTACAAATTGTCATACATGGAGGTTTGCTATTCCAAAGAGGTCCTCTTGAAGAATAGAAAAAAAGGAGGTGGTGGTGGTGGAGATGAGAGAGAGGGGGAGGAGGAGGAAGAGGAGGAGGAGGGAGCCACCACCACAAAAAAAAAAGAATCGATGGGGGGGATGACGATCCCCTTGCTCCACAGAGGAAGAACAAGGAGGGAAAAAAAGAGTGAGAGATGCCTCACGAGAGAGGATGGAGAGAGAGAGAGAAAGAGGGAAAGCAGGCCTGTACGGACGGCTCGGCCTGCAGGATGGAGTGGATCCCTCGTTCAGTCTCCAATTCTCTCACATCCTCAGGCAGGGAGAAGCTTCCCAACGGCTCACTGACGCGGATGTTTCATCATCTCTCAGCAACACGCTCACACACACACACGGCACGCACAGCGCTGCTCCCCGCATCAGAGAGAGAGAGAGAGAGGGTAAGGCAGAAAGAGAGAGAGAGAGAGAGAAAGAGAGAGAGAGAACCCTTCCTCAATCTCAGGCTGATGACACAGTTGACCAGCTGCATGTTGATTGGTCGAGCAGTCATCTAGTCAGAGCTGCTGCTGCTGACGTGTGTTCTCCTTGACTGTGAACACTCATGAGAGAGAGCCTCCCTCTGCCTCTTTCATTCTGTCTTTCCTTCTGTCAATTCTTTTGAATGTACAGTCAGTTTTTCCCAGTATGTTCCTCTTTATTTGCAACGATCCTATTTTCTTCTTACAATAAATTATATTTTGATTTATTATCAAAATATAATTTATAACAATGATCTTAAAATTTGTATTTAATCATAAACACTGAAACTCACATATATACTGTAAATGTATATACACATACCTACAGTAAATGCATGCATACATACAGGACATATATGTATGTACATAGTAAAATATAATAATTACAAGATTATAGTTAACCTATAGTTAACCTATTTAGTTTTATTTCCACTTTTATCAACATACATTGTGTGATTTCACACGAGGTCTGGATGATGTAAATATGTGTATACTTATGTACACAATCTGTAACAAAGATTAAATTGGAAGTGTAATAAAAAGAACAAGAAGAAGAAAAAGGTTTTCACAGGCATGCATCACAGCACATCAAGCCTTTCTGAACAAAACAAAGAATAAGGACAGAATATGTTTGCTACATTACATGAGTCTGATTACTAGTTTTACTGTTTAAGTGACTAATTTGACTGAGTCAAAAAGGGGTGAATAACCTTTTATGAACAACATTTTACCTGAACACTTCCAGAAACTGACAATTTCTTTACCTGTCTCAGAATAAAACTGGTGGAGGTAGTGCTGCCATCAGACCTCTTCAGTCGACTACGGCGTGAATATGTTCCCCTGTTTACCTGTAGAGGGAGCAATGACAAAAATATGAATGAATTGTTTCAGAAGCAGTTGGTCTTCAATCAATCCCCAATCACTTACTTTTGAGAATATGAAGCATTTATACTAATGAAATCATGTTTATTCTATTTGATATTAAGGTAATACTTGAGAATAATGAGCCGTCATTAATAGGCAACTATGCAGGAAGTAATGCAGGGCAAATGAGTAGTCCTACACTAACATTTAAGCAACTGCTATTAACTAATTGTTAGCAAGATTAACTAATCAGAATATAATATCAAATTTAGAACTGAGATAGTTCCTTATTAGGTAATCAATAATTACTGAATGAGATTAGCCTCATTAAGAACTACTGACTATGACAAATAATAAAGAATGACCAATTACTTACTAATCACAATACAGTGGAGTTAACTTATCTCAACTAATGGTTAACTCGTCAATCCTATTATGTAAATGTTTTTGAAGTGGAACCGCCAAACTCACTATTTGTCTTAGCTTTTTCTTGTGGGTTATGTCGATTCTTTTATGTTGCCGAAATCTAATATCTCAAGCACAAAAGAGGGACAAATTTGCAACGTCACGTTATTTCGTGTAAATTTTTTTAGATGAACACTGATCGCTTCATCAAACAAATCGCGGCAACACTGTTGTGTAAAAAGACACCAAAAACACAAGCATGTACGTTCTCATTTAATAACTCACATCATGTACATCAATACATTTTCATTTTTCTTTCTTGCAAAGGTTGTTATCTTTGGCGCTTGCACTATCACTCTGACAGCTGCCTTGCATTTGCGCTCACTCTGACAGCTGGCGCTGATAGGCTGTCTGACCTGTCAATCATGCAAGAAAACATGATTGACTGTGCTGCCATGAGGGCGGGCTCTTCTCATCACATCCAACACGCTTCTTAAAGGGACGAGCTGCTGCACAGCGCAGAGAGGAGAGTGGGAGAGACTGCTTTTTCTTCTGATTTTGACTTGTGTTTGTTTTCTTATTGTGTGAATTTTGCCCACAAGCACTTTGTACCGAGCCTGAACAGTTATGGATAATTGAGGTCATGCGAGCAAGATTTGAAATTCGAATCTTGCACAAAAAAGTTCATCAGTCTATAGCTGCGGGTTATGTTAACGATTTTTTTTTACACAAAACCCCAAACCCGCTGGCTATATGAGTGTGCGGATTATCTGCGTCTGCGGGTTATATGTGGGAAAATCGGTAATATGTGTTATATAGGTTATCTCAATAAACGGTTATCTTAACGCTTTTTTGCAACCCCCGAGGCTGTCGACATAACCGAACTCCACTGTAGTAAATTGCGTCTAAGAACTAAGCAATTGTCTTTTTTTACACCGAACACGTATTTCACTTTAAAATAATGGTCCAGATGACTAGTACTTCCTGCAAAGTGACTAGGTGTCAGTTAGCGGGTGGTGTGCGACGCGGGAATCACGAGGAGACGCTGGTTTCAACTGAAACTCTTTATTCTTTCAAAACACGATAAACAAAAGACTTTAAATGGGAACAAAACAAATGGCACTCATGTGCAAACCGCTGGAGAACTCGGAACACAGAACATGACATCCACATACCAGAAAACAACGTCAACGATCGACAAAAGACATGGAAACACAAGAGGGTTTTATACAAGAGGTCAGGAATTTACAGCTCCTAGTTCACTGCAGTTAAGAAAGGCTTTGTGCCTCCACCACGGGCTGGGGTACCATGTGCAACGGACAGGAAACCTCTGGCTCCTGGAAAGGACCTTGACTGCAGTGGCATGTCAATTGTCTCGGTTTGCTAGAAGTACAACACATCAACCTTTACGTACATCAACCATCAGGGTGGTCTATGCTCTTTGTCACGTTGCAACTCACCCACCATCTCCTCCTCTAGAATACACATTCTGGATAAGATTTATATTTCTGGGAGAATGGAGACTGCATGCACCCCCAGGTGGTCCAACTAATTTGGAGATACATCTGGGCCGCACTGGTAGATCTGTTTGCCTGTTTAGCGGTTTGTCCCACTGTCAGTTGTTTTACTCGCTGACCAAGGGGACACTTGGCACAGATGCACTGGCAGACATATGCTAGTATGTGTTTCCCCCAGAGAGCATGCTTGCACAGACAATGTGCAAGGTCAAGGAGGACAAGAAACAGGTCTTAATGTTTGCACCGTAATGGCACACCTGGAACTGGTTCTTATAACTGATTCTCCTCACGACAGCCCCTCCCTGGTGTACTCCCCTAAAGAAATACCATCTTTCTCATGCATGGGGCACCATATGGCACCTTTGTCAAGACCTCTGGAATCTCCACATATGGACTCTGGATGGGACATGGAAGACTTAATTGACCTACGCCCAGCAGTGGTAGACACGATCACTACGCCTACATCTTGAAGTGGAACCTGTTTGTTGATTGGTGCTCTTCCCACTAGGAAGACCCCAATAAATACCCAATCAGAGAAGTGCAATCTTTCCTGCAAGATAAGCTAAAGTGAAGAATGTCTCCCACTCTTAAAGTGTATGTTGCCACTGTCGTGGCACATTACAATGCAATAGATGGCAAGTCTGTGAGAAACCGTGACCTTTTCCTATTCAGCTCCTAAACTCTGGAACAGTCTTCCTAATACAGTTCAGGAAGCAGACTAAAAACACATATCTTCAACCTGGCACACACACAACACATTATACAAACATTTCTAATCCAAATCATGTAAAATTATTGTTAGGCTGAATAATTTAGGTCAGCCGGAACCATGAACATTCCCATAACATCTGATGTATCTACATGGCATCTTCGGTGATGTTGGTCTCTATTTATTACGAGGTTGCCATGGTCAGCCGGATCCGGGCCGTGTCCGGATTGGATGGGGGACCTACACACGAGCACAACACAGCCCTGAAGTGTCTGTGGAGACCGTGAATCTACTAGACCCACCCCTGTGAAGATCATGAACCCATCTCCAACCGGACCAAATTGGACATTCATTCCATCACCTGCTGGAGTTTTGGTTCCTTGCCGCTGTCGCCTATGGCTTGCTCAGTTGGGGAACCATAACACTTAATATGCATCAATTGTATTGATTCGCCTACTCTTTTAAGGCTGCTGTTCAGCCAAAACAAAGCTGCTTTGAAACAATCTGTATTGTAAAAAGCTCTATATAAATAAAAGTGACTTGACTTGATCTTCAGGTTGTGGAGAGGTGTGAGGAGATTGGTAGGTGCAAACCTCCCTGCCATCACCTCATTCCATCCTGGATCCTCTCCTTGGTTTTAGCCACTACTTGGTCTTAGCCACTACAGTCAGTCAAGCTTAAGATCCTGTCCTTCAACCCTTTGACGCATACGATCACACCGGTATGATTACAAAGTTTATTGCGTCACACGATCAACTGTTAAATTCAAACATGTTTTCACGCATTGGCTAGCGCTGAGCTCCAGACGGGCACTTTCAGAGCTTGTCACATATCGCAACTACTCAGTGTTTTCAACCACATAAGGTTTATTTTAGGTTTCATAAATTTAAATAGTCATATGTACTCACAAAGCAATACATTTATAATATAACTAGCAAGAATTGCCCCCGGAAGAGGCAGACAAGAGGCATCATGTTCGATGATCGATGATGTGAGATGTGCGCCACCATCTTAGTTTGCGCTACAATTCAGAGAACCTGATCTGTCTAATTTACAACACGTAAAATCAGTCACTTCTCCCGAAATACATGACAGTAAGTGTGCGGTGAAGTGGGAGAAGAATAGAGTGAACTTTATAGTTACCTATGCAATGTGTATCTGATATGAATCAAATTCCTTGTCAATTTACAATTGAACGGATTGCTATTTCCGCTCATATAGATATCAGTGTGCATTTTTCAAAATATAAATATATTGTTTTGCCAGTACTTATGAATATTTAAATGGCTGAAAACCAAAAATGTAATTTCAAAATATGGTTTAAAACACTGAATAGTTCAGCGCCAGCTAACACGGGAAAACTGCTTGAATTGATACTCGGCTGAAACAAGTATCCAGTACGGATAAAGCATTTTTGCCAAGTATGAGTATTATGCGAGTAATACAAGTCATTATCTGTACTTGGATTGATTAAAATTCCTCATTGGGTAGCTGACTGTGTCAGTGTTCTGTGATAGGCTAGTCACAGCGCCCCTCCCCTACACATGCAGATTTGTTGCATGCGTCCCGCCCTGCTCATTCACACGCAGAACACTGAGAAGAGAACAGCTCTCATTCTCTCTCAGTCACTCAGGTTCGCAGGTCTTTTCCGTTAACGTTTAGGATTTCTTCAGCTTCAGGTTTGTTTTTTTATTTCGCTTTGTTTGTAGAACTTACTTATTAACCACTAGAGTTCTGGTAAACGTCGGGTTTGTTCAGACGTGGTGCTTGGTAGAATGCGTTGCGTTGAATAGTCTGTTGGAGATATTTTTTTTGTTTTTTTTACCATCTGCTGGCTCTAACCATTTTTTTGACTTCACCCAAAAAATAAAGTAGTGGTATAAAAACTATATTACAAATGAATTAGACACAAACAAAAACACTCTCTCTCTGCCGGTCATCAGAGGTTTTTTTTAACAGTCTGCTGGCTCTAACCAGTTTTTTTACTTCACGCACTGAGTGTCTGACAATTTCTTGCTGTATTTCATAAAAAAAATAAAGGAATGCAAATCTTTAAAAAAAAAGCGTCGGACTATTTGATCCGTAGAACACACAGTCCCCCCAGCCCCGGTCTCTCTTTTTCTCTGTCTCTCTCTTACTCACTCACACACACACACATACCTGGTGTGGAAATTAAAAAAAATCACACTGATCATAAAAAATTTTTAAAGTAAAAAATTTATGTTTAGATGAAAACTCTTGTTTGTTACATTTTTCTTCATAATTGCAACCGCATGTGTTGTATTCATTGTTGCAATACATGTTCTGTATATAGTTTGTTTGTTATCGTGATCAAAACCATTGATCTGAAGCTCAATGCTGATGCTGTCATGTAAATAGTTAACAATATAACTATAAATAATTTCTGAATAATTTATAAATATAACAATTTCTGATCAACCCATATCAATTACATGATTAAAAATAACATACCGGTTAAAGCCCCGCCCACTTCTGGGATAGGCCCCACCCAATCCGAGTACAGATACAGATAATTCATATGGTTAACAGATACAGATAATTCTGTACTTGCTCATCCCTAGATTGAATTTAGAAGTTGATCACATGACGCATTAGCTTAAGTGCTAATGTAGAACTACTCATTGGTCCTGCTGCATTACTTCTTGCATAGTAGCCATATTAATAATCATATTAATATTAACCATATTAGTAATCATTAATGTTGAACCATTATTCTAAAGTGTTCCTGATATTAATAGCTCACAATCAGAATAAGGAGCAGGATGAGTACTGAATTTGTTGGCCATTATTATTGAATTGGCTTGCTAGTTATTGCTATCAAGGTTATAAGAAACGTACAATACACAAATAGTATGGAGACTAAAATGTTGCATGTAAATAAATTAGAAATGGGTAAAATAAGGCTTTACAATACATTGTGAAGAAACATAGTTAGCCAAATTTGGGTGATGTACCAGCAGAAAACACTGTGCTGATACCAATAATGAGTGAAGTTCATTCAGTAATGACAGCCACTTGCATTAATGTAAATTATTGGTGCAATTTATAGATAGTGATACAACAGTAGGATAAAACTAAATACAAAGAGATCATTCAGCTAGAGGTTATATCAGAGATATTAACCCCTCCACATCCCTGGGGAGAAATAAAATTATAGCTGTATAAACAAAATGTAAATTTGAAAGAGCAAGAGAGAGACAGGGGTGGACTGACAAAATAGAGTCACTATAGGGACACATTAATTAGCCAGGTCTGATTTGTTTCTATTTCTAGGCATCTCTAGAGTCCTATAGTAGTGTTGAGGATAGTGAGCTTGTTCTTTTTAAAGTTTTTTTAATAGGGCCACCAAAAAGTAGGTCAATGTGCTCATTTCACACCATTAACGCTGTTCTTTATGTCGTCAGGTGAGTTTCCTAAATTGTTACTGTCAAATACTCGCTATATACTAAATATTAAGTATTTACTTGTGCTTCAAATATTTCACGTGATACAAGCATACACTCTTAAAAAAAGGTTCTTTGTTGGCATCTATGTTTTCATGAAGAACCTTTAACATGCACGTGACCGGTTCAATCCAAAAAAAAATTTCTTATAGTTCTTCGGAAAGGTTTTTTGAGTAACCAAAAATCGTTCTTTTTATAGCATCACTGCGTAAACCACTATTTTAGAAACCTGGTGTTCACAAGACTGTAGCAAAAGTCTCAACGCTTTAATTCATAGGTTAAAAGAACCCTTGACGTCCCAAAAAAATTGCAGAAGACACTGAAAACAAAGTGTACTTCAGTTTAACGTCCTTCAAAACAGTTTTCTGAGAGTACTTACACACACACACTAGGAAATACCAACTAAAACTATTATAATCATATAATAGACTATAAAGTTATCCAATAAAATTAACAAAGAACTTTAAAATGATGCGTTAACTCATGCATGGTCAGTCACCTGAAAAATAGGCGCTTGGATTCCCTCGCCGATCTTATTCCTAATATAAATGTGTCGAGACATCTCGGCCAGCACATCGGTCCAGATCGGGGGTTGCTGGCCTGCTGGCCCGGCCCAGTGGAAGTTTGGAGGGTTTCGGACGGCTTGATCCAGCTTCGTTGATGTGTGTGAGTGTTACCCCGTGCTCGTGAAGATCCGCTCTGGTCCCGTGCATCAGAAGAGCCAGAGAGAAACTCGTCACAGTGTGACAGGTGTCAGGTGCGCGCGCACCACAGCACCTCGCAATGTGATCACTCTAAGTCTACTTCATCAAACTAATAAAAATAAAACCCGAAAGTATGTTTTCTACGAGAAAACTGCAGTTGTAATGAAGTGTTTTGTTACTCTGTTAATACGACCATAAAGAAAAATGCCTTATGATCTTATAGAGCTGCAGCACCATTGCACCTCTCTGTCTCCACATAGTGGCGCTATTGCGAAATCATTTTAGGCACAACAATCTGATTTATACACATTCACATTTTGCAAGACCTTTTAGACAAAAATGGCATATTCTTGTTCAATAACATGAACAATAACATAACATGAACTGTTTAAAATTCAGATTTCATGTACCAAATAGGTTTTTTCTGGTTATTATAATATATATATATATATATATATATATATATATATATATATATATATATATATATATATATATATATATATATATATATATATATATATATATATATATATATATATATATATGTACACACATTTGATCAATTCTAAGTTTATGACTTCCATATTCATCTTCTTTTTTTTTGTCTACCATAATAATGTCAAGTGTTTGTTATTGAATGAAGCTATAAACACATCACTCATATTGAAATACCTTCTTTGGAAATAGATTTTGGTTGTTCCAAATGTAAGCTGTGTCTGATCTGGTGCCTACAGAACACAAGAGGGCAGCAGTAGCTTTTCAGGGAGCACTGACAGGGGGTGTGTTTTTTTGTTTGGCTGGTCAGCATGTCCCCTTTTGCTGGCATATGGCGAAACTACATCACAATATGGTGGCAAAAATCCGGTTTCCTGATTGATGGGCTTTCAAATATATACATTTATATATTTTTATTTTATTTTTTTTGGATCACAAATATTAAAAATGAATTATTTGTATTCCTCCTATGATTGGAGTCATGCAATGGTTTACATACAACAGTTAGCAATATCGGGTTACAATGCCCCATTAACTAAAAATGTGCAAAACATTTGTTACAGAGTTTGTGAATCTTTGTAAACACTAAAAAAATAAAACGTTCATTTTCATGATAGCTCAGTTCCATTAAATATTATAAAAAGATACAACCTTTGGTTACACTTTGTTTTCAGGTGTCCTTGTTATAGTCTAATTATACATTTAAGGACAGATTAATAGTAATTAACTACATTAAAGCACTTACTATTGGGTTAAGATTAGTGTGTGGTTTAGGGTTAGGTCGTGCAATTGTGCACGTTTTATAGTAACTACACATAATGTGTAGCAAGCACACTCTAAAACAGGGGTGTCAAACTCAATTGCACAGGGGGCCAAAATCCCAAAAAACTTCAGGTCGCGGGCCGAACAGGATAAACATTTATTGAAAACACTAAAACTAAACTTTTAAAACTTATCTTTTTAAAAATTAGATGTGAAAAAAAACAGACAGAAATATTATTCTGGAATAAATCAACTTATACCTTAAATAACTTAAAAATATAAAAATATTTAAAAAATACTTAATTTTTTTTTAAAAAATATATCCTGTCTAAATTATACAAGTTAGAAATAAAGTAAACAAGTAAGTAAAGTAAAAGTAAGTAAAAGTTAAAAGAACAAACATTCAAATTTCTTTACTCTTATGTAATTTTATATAAAACTTAAAATTATTTATATATAAAAGATTTTGCTCTCCATAAAAATATATCCTGTCAAAATTATACAAATTCAAAATATGGACATGCTGCATAACAAAACCTGGAAATCTAAATACAATTTTTGCTTTTCAGCAATAACAAATCAAATCATTCAGTTGAATTTGCTCTTATGTCATTTGTCTCATAGTGCCGTCTTATTAAATTATTTAATTACTGCCACATTAGCTCCGCAAATGTATGTCAGTAAACATATACCGTATTTTCCCGCATATAACCCATTTTTTTTTTTTTACACGTAATAATATTTCAATATATTTGTTACGTCCCTAAGGACGTAATGTTTTTTTTTTTTTTTTTGCGCTGTATTTTCTTTCTGGCGCTTGTACTCTGACTCACTCTGACAGCCTGCGCTGATATGCTGTCTGACCTGTCAATCATGCAAGAAGACGTGCTGCCATGAGGGCGGGCTCTTCTCGTCTGATGATCAACACTTGCATTTCGCGCACAAGCACTGTGTACCGAGCCTGAACAGTTATGGATAATTGACAATAACAATCGCGCGGTACTAGCGCGAGCGCGAAGCATCATTAGCCACTTACTGTTTAATACAGGAAGTGTTCGGCGGGTCAGCTGGAGCGCGGGACATCTCGCGGGCCATTAATAAAATGCTCTCGCGGGCCGGACATAATTACACGCCGGGCCGGATGTGGCCCGCGGGCCTTGAGTTTGACACCTATGCTCTAAAATAAAGTGTTACCAACTTTTGATTTTAATAATGCATTACTAAATGTTGAAATTAATTTGAACTAGGTCTAATAAATGCTTTTAGAAGTATTTTAACTAATGGAACATTATTGTAAAGTGTTACCGATGCAAAAAGCCTAAAGCATTTTTTACCAACAATTGCCATGTTGAAAATCTATTTCTACATCCTCTTAGTCTTAATTTTAGCTTTGTTGATGTAACCTAAAATGTTTAGGTTAATCCAGTAACGTTAAAAAACGTTTTATTTTAAAAAAAATATATAAAGATTTTTCCATATTTAGCACATTTTAGGTTATATTTTTTCCAGTGTTAATTTCAATTTCTTGTAATCATTGCATTTATTCCAGAATATTTATTTAATGTATTATTCAAGTAACTTTTTCAGGTACTCTTATTATTATTATTATTATTAGTTGTACTATTAGTAACTCCATTATGAACAGAAAGAATCTTTCTCAAATATTACCATGCATTCTGAAAAATAATTTTTCCAACCAACATGAAAATAAAAGTAAAAATTGCATTATATTATAGTATGTTTTACCAGATTTGAACCAAGTGTAGATCAGAGACAGAAAAGCTTCATCACGATTAAAAGAACACAATCGATGTGAATGGTCTCATATTCTCTCTTTAATGGCATCAGATATTGATGACAGCATTAATACAGCATTACTCTGTTCTAGACAGACATAATATATCTAAGAGGGCATCATAAAAGATACAAGGTCATTACCATAAAAAGAAATAAATACAAATCAACATCAATACAAAAATCGTAGCATATCTCTTAAATAACGTTGTACAAGCATACAATAAGTAAATCAACATCAGTGTCAAAAACAGAATCAAAAAACAACAGTGATATGCAGATGACAAAATAACAACAGATCATTTGCATGACTGAAACAAATTCACATTTCACAATTTGACGAGTGCTTGGCACTGTACTCTACTCTCTCAATGTATCGATATATATTCCATTTATGAATGTATCTGTTGTTAAAAAGTACAGCACAAAACAACAGCATCATCATCTATTAGAAAGACGTCAAAGTTGTCAGTTGTTGCTGCCAGCTGAACACAGTGATACACTGATCTCAATTTGCCTCAGTTTCTACGCTGGCCCATAGAAGAAACTTGTCAGTAATGAATTTATTTAACTTACGGTACTATTTTTGTGAAGAACAACCTCAAAGTTGAAGCAACTCAGAGGATGTACTGTGCACGATCAGTTTGGATAAATGTATGAGGTTTACAACTCTAACCTGGTTTATTTCCTGAAAGTTCCTCCACGGGTATATGGGAGGAATGGGAAATGACACTTGAAAATGGGGGAGCCTCAACGTATAAACACGAGGCAAGAAGAGTCATGTGACTTTAAGCCATGAGACAGATTGCTATTATGCAGGTGTAGCTTAACATACTAAACACACAACAGTTTAAGATAGACAGTCATGACTACAGTATGAAATACAGCATAAAGGACTAAAGCCTCCATTATGCACTATAAGGGGCCAGGATTACAAAATACATAGCGAAAATGACTAAACCCTTCATTGTGCGCTACAGAGGGCCAATATGATAAAATACATGTAATACATATGTGTTTGATGATATTGAGCTTATGAAAGAGAACTGATGCGATATGTTTTCTACTGCATCTACAAATACAAATCAGTGCAGTCAACATTTCCACTTCAAGTTCATGCTCGAAATGTAAATGTGCGATGACCATTGAAACAAACTGCAATAGTATTTGCGTTGAGCAGATTTACTGTAGCTTAGTTTGAAGAACCTTGAATTTCTAATGTGGAGGACTTCTGTAACATCATAACTAATAATATTTCTGTATTCCATCCAAACAAGAGGCATTTCATTAAGTCTCCACTTTTCCGAAAGTGCCATCGGGAGGTCTGTAATATTTAGGAAAGGCCTTCAGCTGCAGACAGTTAAAGGCATACTTGCGACATCCAATGTTCTTCGTGGCATTCTCACGGCGGCAGCCCTCACTGGCAGGGGAATGGGGCGGGATTGAGTGTGTAAAAACAAGTAGAAAACAAACAGAACATGAAGCTGTGTTTAGAAAAATCACAAGTAAAAATGATCACAGCCGCAAAAGATGGCAGCAGACATTTATGAGCATGAGTGTTACGGGTGAAGAGAGAAAATGAGGGAGGCCAAAGCTAGTCATCATCAAAAAAGCAGCATAAGAAAACCACGTTACAATGCAAATACAGTGGTACCTCGAGATACGAAATTAATCCGTTCCGAGGCGGCCTTCGTATAATGAGTTTTTCGTATCTTGGAACACATTTTACATGTAAAATGGCTAATCCGTTCCAAGCCCTCCAAAAACAGCCCATTAAATTTCATAATAAAGCTAAATTGACCTATAAACAATGAAATAACGTAAAAAGTCGAAGTTTACCTTTCGAGTGAGGCTATCTCCGAAAGTGGTGGCAGAGGAGGAGGAGGAAAAACGGCAGATAACGTACGTACGTACGTACGTACAATTAACTTTACGAAAACACATAAAAAATGTAAAGTTTCGGGTGCGGAGTGGCTGAGCTGAAGCACGCCAGCACGTACGTATAGAAGATGCATGATGGGAGGGATGCTGTCCAATTAGAGAGAAGGATCTCATGGCTTGGCTAGCATCAGGAACCAATGGGAGAGCAGGAGGATGGTGGCGAGTCTACTATAACTAAGATGGCGGTGTGCGGCGCGAGTTTCAAAATTGTTATGGGGCGAATCTCGGACTTTCAGAAACCTTTCGTATCTTGAAAACTTTTCGTATGTAGAGCAGTAAAATTTTTCGTCTTTGCTTTCGTAACTTGGATTTTTCGTAAGTTGAGCCTTTCGTATCTTGAGGTACTACTGTACATGTATGTGGGGATAAAAAAAATCTGGTTGCTAAAAGTACTTTAGGACTTTCCTATCAGGTAGAACATACAGGCAAAGTTGATGAAAATGTAACGAAATCTTTAAGAGCAGCATGCTACATTGGCTTTGTATTAGGGTATCAAACAATTATCTATGGTAAATAATTACATTTGATCAGGGCGATTCCAAAAATTCCTTTTCAAAATTTATATACACATCTTTTATATATACACGTAAAAATAGAACAATAAATTAATTCCTTTAAACGTCTTCAGTGAGTACTGTTGTAATGTAAATGTAAATATCAGTAAGCATGATATGGTAAGATTTACTTCAGGCCGTTGTCATACTGTCGAATTAGAAGTTAATCATCTGTGCAATTTGTCCAAACCCATTTGTCTTACTTTCTTCCATGGAACACAATAGTACAAATTCTTGAAACATATTTATGTACCTCCATAGAGTGAAAGTACACTCTAGCAGTCTCTGAAAACACCCACCATAAGAGTAGTCTATATGACTTGTGCACTCTTAAGCCCTGGGTATACTTCATTTTCCACATTCCGCTCTCTCGTGCATTAGCGGCGTAACAAAACGTATGGTTCGGAACGTAACTCGGTTTTGAAGTCATGAGACAGTAAGGGTTTGGAACAGCAGTGGGGAGAAAACGTCTCCGGTTACTATCGTAACCTCCGTTCCCTGAGAGAGGCGGGAACGAGACGGTGCAACGGAAAGATGCATTTGGGAAACAAATTTACGTGAAGGGGAGGTTTCCCAAATGCATCTTTCCGTTGCACCGTCTCGTTCCCGCCCTCGAAAGGGAACTAATCATAAAATTGCTTTTTTATTTATTTAACAGTGGTTTACTAAACAAATTCTGTCTCTGTCTTTAAATGAATTAAATTATAATTAAAAGTTTCTAAAGGATAAAAAAAACATTACCTTTGCTAATGCTGTAAACTATATAAAGGGAGCCCTTACTTGCACATTACATAATAAAGTATAACAACAGAGCCCAAACTATTACACTAAACTATTACAATAAGTTTTTGCATTAATTCTAAATCTAATTAGAAAATTACATTTCACATTGCATTCAAGGAACACAGTGACAATCTAATTAGTTCTTGCTTTCCCTGGGAATCGAACCCATGACCTTGGTGTTGCTAGCACCACACTCTACTGAATAATTTTCATTACAGATTTATTTAAACATACATTAAACAATCAAGACATCACTAACATGTTAAGTAAATTATAATGAATATGTAGCCTAATTTAGTGCATATATTTAATTATTTTCTCTAGTGAACTAACAAATTGTGGACATTGAACGGCTGCCTGAGATAAAAGTGATATATTTTTCACAAGCTGGCTTGATGTTGTCTTTCTGTCGTTGAAACAGTGACAGAGATTACACGAGATAAGTTTCAGTAAGTTGTGCTGAATCTTTCAACATACCGTCAGATGTTCATTCATATTTATTCATTTATATTTAAAGAGGAAGAGATGATCACGTTCACTCACGCTCAAAAGTGATGGGAGCATCAAAACATATTAAAGAGCATCAAAATAGCATTTTTATTTGAATTTTGTGATAAAATGGACAGAATTTGAAAGATGACACTGATTCTAATTGAAAGTAACAAAACATGGAGGTTATTGCAATTATTGGTGATTAATGGTTATAGGCTACAACGTCGTGTTCACATTAGAAACGCACAGAAAACTCATGGGAGTACTTGTACCGCTACACCTTTAATCACCATTTAATCAAATGTCAAGGAAGAAAAATGAGTTTTCAAAGTATACTCAACTGCAGAGAAGCGCGAATGGATCTGTTCGACATGCACAGTACAATTGCTTTTTTTATTCTCTACCAGAGGGCAGCAATGAATCGTGTCATTTACATTCGTTCTGAAGCATTGAAGAAGGAAAGTAGCGTATACGCCATTGCATGCAAAGTTTAGAACAAGCACCAAAACAAAAACAATGATGAAGGATATAATCCCTCTATACACATTCTTTGACTGGACCATAGCGGAATGTGGACGACTGAAGAATACTTTGGGCTTAAAGGGTTAGTTCACCAAAAATGAACAAAAAAATTACTATGGATGTCAATGGCTACTGTCAACTGTCTAGTTACCAACATTCTTTAAATATATCTTCTTTTGTGTTCAATAGAAGAAAGAAACTCGTACAGGTTTGAATCAACTTAAGGGTGAGTAAATAACAGAATCTTCATTTCTAGTCTTCTAAACCCCTAAATGGCAGCTTTGTGAGACAATGAAATTGAAGTTGTTCACTGAAAAATCGTATGAGAAAAATATCTGGAAAAGAGCAGCTTGGACTCTCTGCTAAATATCTCCTTTTAAGTTCCACTGAAGGAAACAAACATACATGACAAAAAAAAAAGTTTTAATTTTTGACTAAATGAGCATGAGGTAGGACTAAGAAGTCTATTTTGATCTTTGAGTAAAAGGTTATATTTCTCAAATATTGTTTAAAATATTTAAATGTTGTAAGAGGAAGCATAAAACAACTGCATATTGTATATTATCTTTATAAAGTATGATTCTTAGAGCACAAAAGCTCAACAAATCAAAAGTGCTGTTCTCTGAGCCCATTTATTAATCAAGAAAATTCAATAAACCAGTCCACAAAACTATTCCCTAATCTAAGATAATCATTTAAAACATTTGTGTTCCCAAAACATTCACCAATACAGCTTCAAACCAAGAACTGACACTTAAAACTAGGGCTGCACGATCAATAATTTTTTTTATTTTTTTTTTTTATTATGAGTATGGCTGCCATGATTAATCATGAATGTCTAGTACAGCACTCCATTTAGAAAAATATTACTTTTGCAGCATTTGAACAATCACAAACTGGTATGTTGTGCGAATCAGAGGCATTTAAGTCTATAGGCGTAATGATGTCAACATATGCCAATGAGGAAGTTATTTGTGAGTTATTTGCAGAAGCACAATGAACACAGGTTAAAAAAACACTAAAAATTAATTTGCAATTATTTGGATAGATATTGCGCAGCTTGTTCGTAATGTAGACAGAGTAACATCAAATTTACACTGCAAGCTGTATGTAATAACATGCAGCTGTTTTAATATAAATATAAAATATTGAATATACATTTTCTGAAATTAAATAAATAATAATTAATAAAGATACTGACAAAATAAATCAGATTACAATATAAAAGGAGATAATCTATCTTTTTTTTGTTGTCATAATCATGCAGCCCTACTTAAAACCAATGATCAAACTTTAAAGCTATCAAACTTAAACTGAGACCTACCCTAAAATTCTATTCGACAGTATCTTAGGCTGTCACTTACTGTATAAGATCTTATCATGCTCAGAATACAGCTAGTAAACATTATACAACATGATTTAAAACAAACAGGAAAAAGTCTGGAAGTCATCTCTGACTTCTGACTTAAAGCAAACTGAGCAAAAATAGACTCACAGAGCCGCAACATAATTATAAATGAATCCCTTCAGCATCTCAAATGGAGATATTTTGGGACAGTCAATTTCTTTAGTGGGTCAGATCAGACGAAAGCCTGGTAAAGGCTTTTTTTGTCGTTTAAATATAACGTTCTTATAATGGGCAGCTCTTTAGACCATGTAAACTCAAGCAGTGCTAACTTGTAAACAGCAGATGTACTGGCCGTGGCATGTGGCCAGACACATTTTACAAAGCAAAGAGAGGCCATCATTTGGGACAGACGGAAGCACGATTAAACTGGGAGTCCTTTAAAATGATGTAATTTTAAATCATTGTGATAAATATTTGCATATAAAATATTTATTTAAATAGAAATTAGGAAAGAATTTCTGAAGATTTGCAGCCTGTAGGTCATGATTAGTTTTGGCAAAAGAACATACATTCTATTCATTAGTCCTGCATAAGTACACTTTCCTTAAAAGCAACACAGCATGCTCTTGTCATCTAAACAGACACATCTTAAAAGGACTGTTCTAGGTTCAATACAAGCTAAAATTAATCTGATGCCATCTAGCAAACATTGAGTATGTCTCTGAATATGTAAAAAGAATCAGTGGTTGTACTTGTAAAACTGCGTGTTTTAATGACACCATTGACTGGCATTCTTAGTGCATTAATGTAAAGAACATTTTATTTGTTTTTATAAATTGCCTGTGGTAATCGGTCGTGTCTCAGAAGTGTTTATCAGATGTGTGAACCCGGAACATTCCTTTACACAACATTCCTATTCAACCTATTGCAATGTACCTCATGTCAGCTGACAGTGAAAAAGTAATTCTCAAGTGCATAATTAGGATTTCCCTGACTGAAAATATAATCTTATATGGCCAAATTTAACAGTTTCATTGGAAAGGCTGCAAACAAGTTAGTGCAGACCAGTCATGATAAAAAATAATAATTCTTCCTGCAAAACATGGGAAGACATGGACACATTTAATACCCTAAAGTGCAATACATTTTTAAAGCAAGTGCGATGATAGCTTAAATTAGCTTTGGCCAGGCCTTAGCTTTGCATTTCGATAGAAACACATGGAAGACGTAACAAAATCGACCACAAAAATCACTGGAAAATTCCATGATACTGTTACAGAAACAATATCTCATTATTATAAATATTTTACAGACCACCAGCACACAGTATGCATGTGCTGAATAATAGTTTGTTGTAATAACATAAATAAAACAGTTTTATATTATAAGAATATTTAGTATTGAATAAATAAATCACTGTCTTAAATATACATGTTCAGTGCACCCTCTAAAATAATTCAGAATATTTGTAATATGTCACAAATTCATGTACAAACGTTTCTCTTATGTCATCCAAGATTACTTAAGAAGAGAGAGAGAGAGAGGTAAGGCAGAAAGAAACACCAGAAACACTGGTGTTATAGCCCCGATATACTTCGAAGAATGGACTGGAGTCAAACTAAATCAGGTCAAATCTATATCTGTTTGAAGTTTGTTTCAAAAGTTTGAAAAAGCAGAACTTTCCAGAAAAGTTCACTCTGGTTGGTAAACACCTCAGAATGAATATTTGGTGGTGATTACGTAATAGGTAAATTTGCTCTGAGGTTCAACCTTCTTTGATAATGGAAATCCTCTCTGGTTCATTTCCTCTGTTCAGTTTGTTGAGATCAAATCAGAGTAAAAACATAAAAACAAGCTGTTGTTCTAACTGAAAGTGACAAGAAATCGATTGTATAAAGTCCTATATAAATAAACGTGACCTGACAGGAGTGCCAAATTGCAGACCAAATCACTATCATCAGATGCTTTCTTAACTGCTGTTTTCTAACTGCTATCATTTTTGTTAGTGAGAGTTATGTTATATTCATCTAAACGCTCTCTCAGCTACCGTACGTGGGCAGCATTAGGATGTTCGCTAACAGTATACCTGCTAATCTTCTTTTTATCCCTAAGCGAAGAATGAAAAAGGTCTTTGTCTTGAGTATATCGGGGCCTTTAGAGAAAAGAGCTGAAATGAACCAGAGAGAATTCAGCATTGAATTCAGCTCCTCACCCACCAGTGGAGAAAGTGAAAAACAGAGGGAGGAAGTGCTGAGATAGCTGGAGCAAGGAAGAGAGAGAAAGCAAAGTGAAAAAGGGGGGTCTCAGGCTCAGCTGCAGCGGAGTTTGGCCAGCAGGTAGGCTATGCTGAGGAACACCCAGACGATGAGCAGGTTTGGGCTCAGGGCCAGAAGGGGAAGAGAGTAGAGCAGACTGGGGTCCAGCCTGAAGTCACGTACGGGCAATAAGCCGCTCAGGTTCTTCTGAGTTACCCCCTCCCTGGTCCCAATGCTGCAGAGAGGGGCAGGGACGGAGGGACGGGGACGAGGGAGCAGCGGCAAAGGCCAGAGAGAACAAACAGAATGGGACGACATGCACAGGATGGGGTGACGTGACCACAGAGGTGGTTCCGACATTAATGTAAAATAATAATGAAATGAAACATTGAAGAGAAGATTAAATCGAGACATGAAGAAAAGGTGTTGAGTTGAATCCATCCGTCGGATATGGATGCAAAGCGAAAAGTAATTCCAAAAGACAAAAAACAGACAACGTGAAATAGGAAAAGAAATATAGACACAGAGAAGGGAAGGAGAGAAAATAAAGAAAGAGAAAATTAAGAGTGATGTTCCGCATCTTTGCCATTTAAAGTAAAGAAATGGGCTCCATGTTGGACAGAAGTGGGTGTATGGGGGCTGCTGCTGCTGCCAGTACTGGGCCATGCAAATCAACCGTCCTCCCAGCATGCAACAGGCCAACAGAGCCATCATAACAAACCAACTGTTAACATTTAATTAATCTTGTGTAAGGGACTCGGCATCTATAAGGAGATCCAACTGTTTTATATATAGGCTTGTGAAGAATATATAAAAATATATAGGTATAGATAGACTGCTGGTTTTCTGTGAGATGCTTTTATAGTCACTCAATCTCACACGCACACAAGGGACAAAAGCAGCGCAGTGGGAGATCATGCACAGTGCATTGTGGGTAATACTTTGCCGTAACATCCAATTCATAAACATTAGCTGCTGAATTAAATATTATGAACTATCAAAGAAGAACATCTTTACAGTACTTATTTTTAATCGGCTCTAGGTTAATGTTAATTCATAAATTGTTCACTTTGATATGATATAATAAGAAATGCAAATTTACACAAATTGAAATGTAGTTGTAGTACACTAACCTTCAAATGCGGGGTTGATACAAATATTTTAAAGTTTAAAAAGATTTTTGAAAAATTTTATGCCCACCAATGTTGTTCTTACAGTAAAAGAGTAATACTGTGAAATATTAAAATACTACTTTTATTTTAAATGTCTTTTTTATTGATTTGGGTCAAAAACATTTATTATTATTATCAATGTTAAAAACTAATATTTTTGTGGAAACCATGATTTTGTTTTTGGAAATAGGATTGTTTGATAGAAAGTTCAAAAGAACAGCATTTCTTTGAAAGAGAAATCTTTTGTAAAACTCTAAACGTCTTCATTGTCACTTTTGATCAATGCATTAGTCCTTGCTGAATAAAAGTATACATCTTTGTCCAAAAAAGGAAATCTTGCAGAATTTTCCCAAATTTTTGAACAGCAGTGCAGTATAAATCAATATCATCTAGATTAACAAATGATGTTCATGATTCCTAATGCATTAACTGATGTTTATGAATGTTTAATGAATTAAACCGTATTGTAAAGTGTTGCCATTGAGTGTTTACTAAAACATCAACAAAACCGTCCTGTGCTCATCTTGCCTCTTTCATCAGTTTCCATAGGACAGATAAACAGTTTTCAGTACAAATTTAAATACATAAGTTTGTTTAGATCTGTTCTCAGATTCCACAGAAGACAAGAGGAGAAAATTACGGGACAAACTAGACACTCTTACTACTTCACACACTTGTTTAAAAGCACAGAACATCTGGCAAGCAGAAAGCCAAACAAATCAGCCAATTCAAGTTTCAGCAGTTTCCTCACTCTACAGGAGAGATTTATTTGTGTTTACGTCTCTCCTGGAGCGTAGAGAGAGGGATAAAAGATGGAAAGGTGGAGTGGGGAGGAATAAACACTCTTATGTCCCTAAACAAGTGAGCCAACATAAAAGAAATGAACATATTTGGCCACATAAGCCACAAAGCAAGAAAGACAGAAAATTGTTACTGCAAACAGCAAGAAGCCACAAGCAATGAGGGATGATGTACTGGGGATCGTGGAGAGAGAAGAATAAAGAAAGGAAGAAAAGACAAAGAGAAAAAAAGAGAGGCATATCCCCAAAGCGTGCAGTGCTTACGAACGGGGAGGTGTCTTACCTGCGCATGCAGTCGAGGGCCTGGGTGAAGACCTGCGGGGCCATGCCGTGCTCGTGTTGCAGAATCAGACACTGCTCCAGAGTCACTGACATAGCAGTGCGATCCTTTGCACTTTTACAACTGGTAAAACGCACTCCATTCAGTCGCCGACAAATCTGAGCATGGAAGGGGGGAAAGGATCAGGATTCAAGTGTCCTTTGTCTTTGTTTTTAGATTTATATTTACATTTATGTATTTGGCCGATGCTTTTATCCAAAGCGACTTACATTGCATTCAAGAAACACATTGACATTCTAATCATTTCTTGCTTTGCCCTGGGAATTAAATCCATGACCTTGGCGTTCCAAACGCCAACACTCTACTGTTTGAGCTACAGGAAAACTGTATTGGATGTACTGTACTGTACTGTACTGTAAGGAAATACTGTGTTGAATGATAAAAAATCAGTTTCAGACATAAAAGTTCTCTAAAATAATTGTTTTTAATGAAATATTTTAATCTTTATTCTAAATGATTTATCAGTGGACATAAAAAAAAATGAACAAATCAAAATAACTTCCCTTTCTTCTTGCAATCACAACCTGTCAGTCACAATAATGAACCGCAATGATCCAATCAATTCCTGATGGTCAAAATCAAAATTTGCCCTACATTTTAAAAGTTATATTTTAGATGAACTAAAATAATTTTTAGTTTTAATTTGTCAAGTAAACATGTAAAAGGTCTGATTTCAGTAAAGTCCCAGTACAATTGACCTTGATATCATGTGCTTGTACTGAAAGACAAGAGATGACATGCAATGTGTGATCTCAAATAGAGACTAGCTCAACTACACAAAACACCACAGTAGATCAGTTACAGTGTACTTTTTCATCGGTGCTGGTTCCATTTATTTTTCCATAGGGATTTAAAAAAAAGTCCTAATTATAGAGTTATAAGCCATGAACAAAGCCAATCAGCAACCAGGTGAATCACAACATTTAAAACTTTGATTTGAAACAAAGAAGTTTTTGAAAATCAGGTAAAAAGATATAGTCTTGAAACTATTCAAGAAGTTACTATTAAAGAATTACAATCCCATGATCCATTTTGAACAGCATAATAAAATAAAAAAAATATTATTTTATACAGTAAGTTAAATTTACTGCAATATATATTTATTTGTATATTTCAGTGGCGTAGCCACGGGGGGGCCTGGGTGGGCCTGGGCCCCCTCATTTACATGTCCGGCCCCCTCAGATTTTCAATTGTTTAAAATCGCGACTGTGAAAACTAAAGTGAAAACACATATCGCCCGCCGCACAAGTCGATCGCAACGCACCCCCAAACTCAAGAATAGCGCGCTGCGGGTCTCATCACAACCAGTGTTGGCTGAGAGGTTAAGGCGATGGGCTAGAGATCCATTGTTGTGTCCCTGCGCAGGTTTGAATCCAGCCGATTATGTTATGCTCAGGCCCCCTCATTTTAAGCTGGGCCCCCTCAAAAATAAATTTCTGGCTACGCCCCTGGTATATTTATACATTCTCAAGACACTTAAATGTGTGTATATATATATATATATATATATATATATATAGTAAAGTATTTTGAGAGTGTTGAGAGAGATCAACTCGATTATGCCATTCGCAGTGCTTCATGGGAGTGGGTGGAGCTAAAGAACTATTTTGGCAAGTGTTGCTTTTTTGGCTCTATGATTAGTGCAATTTTCTGTGCATGGGTTCTTTTATACCAGGAAATCAGCAATTAAAAACACTTGACGTTTTAGTTTTTTGTTCTTATGGACTATGGGTGGTAAACCTCTTTTTTATGAGAGACTGAAATATACTCTTTCTACTAGACCCATCTTAGTTATTTAACCTTTTAAGTAGGAGATTTGTTACCTCAGCAGCCTGCCATAAGATGTCTACATTTTTATTTTTCCTAGCATGAACATTTTGACCAAGGAACCGCAACAGCTCTGGGAGACACGTCTGACTACGAGAGCGAGGAAGACCTGAGAGAGACAAAAAGTGACTTGTGTCATTCTGTAATGTCCTTTTTGATAGATGTATAAAGAGAGAAACAGAACATGAGAGAGAATGCTAGCTTACAGTCCTCTGGTAAAACCTCTTTGAACTGCTGATAATAAGAGTTAAGACGCGCCAGGCTCTCCCCATTGATGAACTCTTGAAGTGACGTGTCTCCAAATCTACAACACAAAACAATTTGATTTCCCTTTAGATAATATGAGTGTGAGCCAAACTGAAAAAGAGATCATATGAAAAAATTATGGTGTAATGTTATTAATTAATGTTATGCAAGCTCTCTTGAGGGCTGTTTACATAATCAAGACTCACTTCTCGGCAAGCGTTTGCTGCTCGTTGATGCCCACGTTGAACAGCACCGGCTGTACTCGTAGCAGCATGCCGTTCTGGATCTCCCTTGGCAATGCATCAAACATGCTACCTGGGAGTGGGATGCGAACGTTGAATCCATCTCGATTTCCGGTGATCACCGGCAGCATGTCGGGGGAAGAGGTGGAGATGGCCTGTGTCACCTTGAACGTAACATTCCGAAGGTCCATTATTCCTATGCTCATGTCCTCTAACATGGCCAACTCCTCTCCTGTGCAGAGTTGAGAGAGTTTCTTTAAAAATGTATTCAGTTAAATGTACAAATTCATAAAAAAGTGTAGTGTAATCCAAGCACCACAATATTAAAGTAATGTAATCTGATTACTTTTGGATTCCTTCAAAGCAATAGAACCAACTCTGAATTAGAGATGCGTGGATCAGTTCTAACCTCAAACAAATTCTCTTTTAATGCAAATCATTCACCTGTCACCTACTCGAACCTGTGATTTTCTCTGATTTAGATATCCGCACCCGATTGTCACATTACAATTATTTTAGTTCTCAGTGCTAAGTGTGATTATATGGTAATATATTGAAGTAAGATTTTAAATGAACATTCAGCAATTTGAAGTTAAAGTTCTTCTTTGGCAAAATTGGATTTCCTAAACACAGGCATTACTTCCATCACTGCAACTTCCCAAATACGCACACAAGAAATTAAATAAGTTCATCCCAAGCTAAGGCTGGGTATACAGTAGGCTTTAGGCTTTATGAGTTTACTGTAATATCACATACCCATCACTTGATTCGTCCTGGTAAACAATTCCAGCAAAACGCTCCCTCATGGTACTTTTCTTTTAATTCTCTTTTTCAAAATTTGTTATCCGTTTTGCCCCCATTGCTGTTTAAACATGTGAACTCCACAACTGTGTAGCTTAATGAGTCTGCAAATTAGTCCCTGATGAAATATTAAGCTTTAAACACATTAATATTTCCATAATTATGTTGGGCAACATTCTAAGAATAATTTCTGTTCAGCTTGTGCATAGTTTTAGAAAGCTATTACGTTATTGTTATGTAATGCAGGTTTTTCCTTTGTGTTTTAGATGATGACAACTAGAAGGTGCTAGTTGTCATCATATAAATATATTTTCCTTGACTAGTTTTCTTTGAAGATATACATGGCTCTTGAAAATGGAATTAAAAGAGTGACATTCATTGCTTTTTACAGTAAAATGAAACCTCTCTGTCTTATTAAATATAATGCTATTTTTGTATTACTAGGCCTGCCTGAAAACGAACTTATTCAGTTTTATGTGAAACCATTGTAATCCTGATAGTGTTCTCATTTTGTACAAAATGTAATTCTGATTCCTTTGTTTGTTGACATAACTGTAACGATCAGATTTTTGTATCCTGATTATGTAACACCATTACATTCCAATTCTCCCAAACCCTGCTCCTGTGACACATACGCACAAACACACACACACAAAATGATATCACGCTTCACTCACATAGGAATAATGAGTTTAAATAACATAAGGGCTTTGATTCAGTGGTCACTGCGTATCCAGGTGCAAAATATGGGCATTCTGCATGTAAGTGTATGTTTACCATAAGTACTTAATAGACATTCGAACTGAGCGAGCAGACCAATGGTGTAAAGCTGTCTCAGGAAACCGTCGTCACGGAGACAGTTTCTCAGTTTGATGATGAAGCCACAAATTAGTGCTGTGAGCTTAAGAGAGATAAAAAGACAGAAAAAATAGAGAGCAAGAACACAGTGTCAGAAAATGACAGAAAAATGGGTGTAAAGTAATAGTTCTCCCAAAATTATTTAATCTTCGTTATGTCACTTCAAACCTGTGCGAACTGTAATTTTCTGGAAAGACTGTGAATGTGTGAACTCGATTAAAAAATAAAATGGAAAAGGTAACAAAATTCAGGTTTGAATGACTTGAGGGAAGACACATTTTCAAGTGAACAATCCTTTTAAAGCTCATCATTACAGTTATTAATGTAGATGCAAGGCTATCTTAAACCTCATTTCAAATACATTTAAAGGGATAGTTCACCCAAAAATGTAAATTCTGTGATCATCTACTCACCGAAATACCATTCCAAACCCATATGACTTTTTGACTTGAGTTAAACTGCTCAATTCAAATGGATCTCTTTTATATTTTTTATATAACTATAATATTTTATATTATATATAATCTAATTTTGTGTGAATTGACTTCATAAAAAATATCTTCATTAGTCTTTTGAAGATGAATGAAGGTCTTATGAGTTTACAAAGACATGAGGGTGATTAATTGATGACGATTTACATTTTTAGGAGAACCAAGTCTCTAAGGTCATGGAGAAGTTCACTAATGTGTGTGGTGGAGAACTAACTGTCTGGCAGAAGACCACGTCTCTGCGGTACTGCAGGTTGAGGTCCATCACGATGGTGGGTGCACTGTCTTGCATGAGCAAGAAAACCATCGACTTCTTGGCTTTGTCACTCATCATGGCCACACACTCCGTTAGGGTCGTCAAGAGAGGATACAGGGCCTCGCTCCACTCACCTGACACGCACAGAGTTATCAAATATCACATATTCAAATGCTTCTCAAGACAATTTAAATTCTCATGTTTCACTTTAAAGACTCCATTAAGTCAAAATTTAAGTTGTTACTTTCTAATTTGTTTTCTAGTCCAAAAATGAATTTACTCGCCCTAATTTTGCTTCAAACCCATTAGACTTCTATTCATCTTTGAAACACAAATGAGGATAATTTAAAAAAAACCTGAAAGATTTCTGCCCCTTCATTGAAAGGTCTTTCCACAAAATGCTTTAAGACATAATCTCTTTACATAATGAGCAGATTACAGATACATGTTTTTTTTACATTATTTACATTATTCACATATAAACATTGACCAACATATACTTAATATACAACATAACCGAAATCTTAAAAATGCTTGCTTAAGTCAAATACAGTAATACCTCGGTTTACGAGTGACTTTGTATACGAGCAAATTGGTGTACGAGCATTGAAAGTCAAATCGGTGTACGAGCATTGTATCGGTGTGCGAGAAAAATATTCCCTCGCCCACGCGCATTTTTGTGTGGAAAAGTCCTAACGCTCAGCATCTTCGCACACATTTTTACTGGAAATATCCTAACGACAGCCTCTCATAAAACAGTCATGCGGTTCCAACCCCTTTATCACCCCTTAACTCGTTCATTCTCTCAGCGTCGCTCGGTTTGGTTGCATCATTCACCACAGTGATACTTTTATAAGTGATTTACAGCGGTTTTACCTCGTGTTGTTACATTAATTGTGATCGCTATTGTTCACGTAGTGAAATAAATACGTACAGTACAGCATATAGAAAGAAGGTACGAAATCCTCCCTCTAAGCAGTAACATTTCAAAATAACAGTTTTAGTGCATTCTTATGAGAAAAATTGTTTTGGTGCACGAAAATTTTGGGTTACAAGCTCGCTCTTGGAATGAATTAAACTCGTAAACTGAGGTATTACTGTACATTTGAGTTTACATTTACCATATCTGATATGCTCAATGTATTGATCGATGTTTATATGTGAATAAAAGCCTTAATTAAATTGGCTCATCAAATAAAGCAATCGTGTCTTTTCAGAGTTGGATTGGCCTTACAGAACTTTTTGAAGCACTGAAATTTAGGGGAATGGACGTTCAATGGAGGGACAGAAATCTCTTAAATTTCATTAAAAATATCTTGATTTCTGTTTTGAAGATGAATGAAAGTCCTATTGTTTATGGAACAACATGAGTGCGAGTAACTGATTTTCATATTTTGGAAAAAATATCCCTTAAGGTGATTGTAAACTGAGAAATTTGCTTTTAAAATGTACAGTCCCTCTCTTCCAGGAATACAGACCCCAAAAGCTGAATTTTGTCCAAACAAATGCTTTCTAGAACTGGAACATGCCTTCCCTTCCTGAATTATAAAAAAAACCCCACTATGCTTCACATCAGAGTAAATGAAGCTTTGACAGGTTGTTTTTTTTTGTTTTTTTTTGTGGTATAAAAACAAAACACCATTGGCTATTCAGAAAAAGAGACAAGCTCTTCAATATGTCTAGAGTTCCTTTTTCATTCAAAACTATCATATCATTAGCACATCGGAGGTAACTGTGCTTGGCAAACCACAGGGAATTTAAAGTAAACATGGATGCACTGGGATCAGAAGAGTAGCAAAGACTGTTTTACATTAAGTAATGTCATTAACAAGGATGAAAGACAACAGATGAGACAAAAACGTGAACATCTATTTAGCATAAGCGCATAAGCTTAATGGAAGGGGAGGGGCTCTTACCTGGGTAACTCTCCTCTCCGCTGCTGCTGCTGCCATCTAGAGGGATGGAGGTGCAACTTGCAACAGTTATTAAGCGAGTGCAACAAGCACAGCACACACAGACACTGAGACAGCAGCAACAATGTTAAAACAAGTCCAGCCGATTTAACCACTAATACTTTCCCACTCAAGTGTAAATTGGAATATTGCAAAAGTTTACCTAGAAATAATATACAATAAAGTAATATTCACAGCTGCCTGCCAAACTAGTGATTTCATAGTCATTATATAATGGAACGGACTACTGTAAATTGCAGCATGGTGGCACTGCCAAGTGACTAACTGGCACAGACTCCCAGCACCAGACAGACAGCCTGTGAGTGTGTTAGTCAGCCAGCCAATAAAACGAGAGCACCCGGTCACATGTTCACAGTAGGTAAATATGCTGGGTCAAACAACAGAATGTTCCAGAAACATATTCCAGAGACATGGCACATCAACAGAGAGTCGCATGGAGTCAACACACACTCATTAACATAAACTGTGGCATTGAATCCACTTGAACGTCAGTTTTTCTATACAATAATATTGCTTGCTTTGGCACTGACAATTAAAAACAGATAAACAAATATGGACATATTACAAGACTTACACAATGATGTACCATAGGTACATAGATAAAAAAACAGGTACAGATGATGAGGTGGATTAGAAACAGTTGGAAAAGGAATTCATGTCACAACTATTTAAAACTTGTTGCTATGGCAGCATGCAAACCTGTCTGAAGATGAACAGGGGACACAGTGTTTAATAAATAGATACAATAAGGGTGATAATTAGATAGAAGAGATAAGTATATACATGTGTTAGTGTTTGTACTACTATGTAGATGCAATGGACAAGCAGCAGGGTATGTGATGCAAAAATGCAGAAAGACATAAAAATATATATAGAGAGATCGAAGGTGTGAACAAAACAAACCTAAGGCACCTACAGGCATGATTTTCTGCGTTAACTGGGCATGCAGGGTTCAGATCGGGTGGCGAGGATGAAGGAGGTGATGATGGCGATGAAGGTGACAGCGGGTCAGCGGCCGAGGAAGACTCTTCCATGCAGACAGGGTTGATCCAAAAGGCTTTTGTTTTCTTATTACCTTTCTTACTGACGCCACCCTGCTGGTCAGCCTGGAACATGTCCTCACTGCTGCTACTGTGCAGACGGTCCCTCTGCAGCAGTTTGTCCACTCGCTGGATTATACACTCCAGACTTTTGTCAACATTCCCCCACACTTTTTCCTGTAGAACAGAAACTTTTTGTACATAGTGCAACTTTTGGGCACAAAAACATACTGAGTATCAATGATATTAATTAACTGCATGTACTTACTATAGGTTTGGGTTAGGATTAGATTATTTTTTTTAGTTGCATGATTTATAATTATTATTATTATAGCAACTACATGTAACAAAGACAAGTAAAGGGCCAGTCACACAGCGAAAACGAATGAATCACGCACGAATTACGCCCAGATTTCTGCGCGGAGCGTGCGTCGTATGCGTAATTCGTCGGTGGAACGAACGTGGACCGCCAGTGATTGTAAGTGGATGTGCGTTGAAGGCGGTTTGTGCGTGATTTTGAGTTTTGAACGGTTCAAAATTTGTACGTTTGCGTTGTGGTGTATCGGTGTGCGTTATTCATGAGTCCCCGTGCGTAGTTTATGCGTCGAGTATGCGTGACTATGTGCGGGACACGCGTCGGCCGTCAGTGCTTATGCGTCGGAACCGCGCACGTCCACGTCCGTCCACTGACGCCCCACCTTCATATCACACATGAACTGCACACGTATCACGTTCATTCCACTGACATCCACTGACAATGTGGATTCTGAAAGTGCTTGTGCGTGGAACGTTCGCGAAGTGTGCGTGTTTGGACGCGCTCCATCAGTGATTCATGCATCGGATGTTCGTGGAATACGTCGGTCAATTTCTCGACGCACAAGCACGCACAAACCCAATCTGTGCGTGACTTGTGAGTGATTCGTGCGTGATCGGCTGTGTAACTGGCCCTTAAAGTGTTACCAGAATTGAAAAAAGATTTCTATAAATTCCTTCACAATGAGTCTAGATTATTATACTATCTATTCTATGATACTCCATTGTTATTATATTTTTATGCTAAGGCTAGGTTGAATTTGTAAATGGCTAAAGCTGTGTTCTGCTGTAGGTGAAGACAGTGAAAGCATTAATGTATTTATATTTATTATTTTAATAAAATTATATTATAAAATTATTGTTTTAAGTAAAATAGTTAATTTAGGACTTTTTAGTGAGTATTTTCTTCTTCTGGATTAGACATCAATATTGATCTGTAACACACCGTTCAAAAGTTTGGGGTCATTACAATTTTTTTATTAACACTTTTTTTTAATCACTTTTTTCAGCAAGAACACAAATACATCAAAAGTGATAGTAAAAAAATTACTTTGTTACAATAAAATCTACTTTAAACACAGAACATTTTATTTATGTAATAATTTCTACAAAAAAAGATCAATACTGTTTTATGAAATCAACATGTTAGAATGAATAAAATACATTTTAAAATATAAAACATAAAAATTGTAAAAAAGAATTCCCAATATTACTATTTTTAACTGTATTTGAGCAAATAAATGTATACTTGGCTGGTTTAAGAGACTTCAATTTTTGTTTTTTTATATTAGCTCCAAAATTTTGAATGGTAGTTTAGGTGTGATAATTTACACTAGATCTGAACACATTTACATTTAAATCAGGTAACCAAACACCTGTCAGAGAATGGTGAAAATCCAAGTGTTAAATACTATCACTTATTAGACTGAATACTTATACACCAAGTGTTATAAGTATTTTAGATTTGCAGTTTAGTTTCAATGGATTTGCTGTGAACAGGCCTCTAAAGCTTTCTTACCCACTCTTCCTCGTGCCAATCAACGTGGAGGGATGAACGACTGTTGCTGCCGCTCCATTTAGCCAGCAGTGTGTCCTGATCGTTCCTCAGCACCACCTGCTCTGAGTCAGCAGAGGGTGAGTTTTTAGAGGCTATGTACTCGGGTCTAGCTGCATTCAGGGCCTGCACTGCCGACGCCAGCAGTTTACAGTCACACACCATCACCAGCTGTCGTGTCTGAAAGTGAGAAAGAGAAAGAGGTTGTAGTATCAGTCTCAGACCAAACTGGGGATAAGATAAGCTATATCTACTCTTACACTCACCTTATCCGCTAAGATGGCGAGGGTTCTCTCCATGCCGTTAGCGGAGCGTTCTTTAGCAGCGCGAGATAGGCGCTCAGCATAGTAGCTGACCTGAGTCTTGAGTGTGTTGATATGGGAAATGATCTCTTTGGCACGGACAATATCCTGAGGGATGTAGACGATGGACTGGGAGCTGGACAGAGCACTGCTGCTGGACCAGAAAGAGCTTGATTACTTACACATCATACAAGCAATAAACACACACATAACACTACATTAGTGCACAACAACAGACAGATAATGACTGTGCGTTTCATTCAAACAGTGATGCTCCAGAGACTTTGACAAGCACTAAACACTTCAGGTCCTCGATCGCGATTTTTCAGAGCTAAGAGGAGAATAGTGCCATCAGTCCTTTGAATGGCAGAAATGTTTCGCATAAGTGCTTTTGTGCGTTACAAAGTACAGCGACAGTAAAGTGTGTATAATAGCATAATTTTGAGAAACATATATGGTTGGGTGAATCTCCCAAACCTGTAGAGAAATAGGGACTGTTATATTAAGTTATTTTTTATTGCACTGTGGTATTGTCACTGCAAAAACTGCCAAAAAGAATCTTATGTGGATGCGACTTATGGAGGAAATATGTTTCATAAAAATAAAATATTCGTTTCGTTTTGGGGAGGAAATACGAGGACCTGGACATGAAATCTTCCCACATTATTGCAGTAAGTCAGCCTAGAAAAATAATAACCATCCTGAGATTCTGAATAACAAGGAAAGCACACACAGGAAGCACACACACTCACACACACATATACATATATCTATATATACACACACACCTATACAAACATATATATGTGTGTGTGTGTGTGTGTGTGTGTGTGTACGCGTGTGTGCTGAACAAAAGACAATGATATAAAAAAACTTAATCCAACACACACTATTATTACTCTTTGGTAATAACCACAGTAAAGGATGATGGAATCACAGAATAATGAATATAATTTTGTTCCAAAACAGAGTGACAGTCTATGCATCATAGGCGCTCATCTGGCACAAATGCTGTTCTATAACATAGGCAATCTATTTACATTGAGTCCAAATTTTAAGCCAGCATTGAAGGCAATCCCACAATAAATTAGATGAGCTCTGTTCTCAAGGCAGTGATGCAGCTCACTATGCTTTGGATCAGAGATGTCATGCATAAAATGCTAACAAACCACACAAAAACAAATAAAAATAAATTCAAACAAACTCACCATTCCTCTTCATAAATGCTGATTAGAAAGCAAAAATGCAATTAAAACATATGAAAAATGAACTGAGAGTATTTTAAAGGAAAACTGCCACTGATGTAACATTAGCAAACCAAATATAACCAAAAGCAGCCAAGAGAAGGTGATAAACACCAATGAGAAAAATGAAAATAGAATATACATTCTACACTATTAAAGGCAAAATACAATTATAAACACAATAGTTGCACAATAGTTGTGTGCTATGAGTTGATAAAACAAGCAAAACTCTAGTGTGATTGTAAAGGGCCCCTATTATGCCCATTAATTATGTTCATGTACTTTTGTTCAGGAAGTCTACTACAAGAGGTTTACATTATTTAAGGTTCAAAAAATATTTTGTTTTATAATTTACATTGTTGCAGGACCTGTTTTCACCCTTTGTCTGAATGCTTTGTTTTAGTTTCAGTTTCTTTAAAATTCGCCTAACGAAAAGCTCAATCTGAATGGCCCCAATAGTATTTACAGGTGCTATAAATATTACTATAACTACGCTAACTATGGTGTCAGTTTTTCTGTTCAAGTGCAAATGTGATAATGACAGTTAAAAAGAATAAGTGGATCGACCCAAACCACCTTTACATGTGTAACTTGTACATGACACATAATTTTTGTAGTGAGAACACACTAAAAAAGATTGTGGATGTACTTTGTTAAAAGTGTATTAACATCAATTCCTCATCCATTTAAAGTCATAATGTCTTGCCTTTTTAGTGACCTTCCTGAATTTATAACTATCTTTGTTTGAGAGCCAGCCAAAGTAGCTGCAAACGGAAACAGAAATAACGTCAGAACTACAAATGAGACATTCAAGGCAGATGTTTTCTGATGGAGTGAAGAACTCCCTTTGGCACATGATTATTTACATGTACAAACAGCTATATTACACACTAAAGGAAAGGTCAAGTAAATAAAAAAACATAATAGGTTCCCTTTAAGTGTTCCTACATGTTCATTCAGTAAGATGCTTATGAATAGTTTTATCCTTATTGAGTGAAGCAACAATTTTCCCCCTACATATTACAGCATAAAGGAAAATATAATATCTAGTTAGGTGAAACTACCATAGAGCTGATTAACAAAAATATATATACAGTATATCTAAACTGCTGTCTGTGCCTTAGGCCATTACCTCAAAATAAATGGACATGATAGCTCTTTCAATACATGCAACATGCACAAACATGTGAATACACGTACAGAATGCTCAATTTCCATTTTGTATCTATTCAGATGCATTGTCATCCAGGCATTGTCAAACTTAACTTACACTTTCTTTGCCTCCTCAAACTTCTGTAGGAGTTTCCGCAAACCACCGTTTTTGAAGCCCTGGCAGTGAGCTGCAGGAGCCCCAATTGTCACCAAATCATAAGTGTGATCTAGAAACACAAACATCCACATTCCTATTACACTTTATATAAACATTCATGTTACATTACATAAGTACTAAGAAATAAAGATGAACAATATAAATCTTAGAATATAATTACATAAAGATTGTGAGTAGTTGTGAAGTCAGTGCGAGATATAAATTTGCACTTACAAAAAATATAGAGTGATAAAAAAGTTGCAAATACTAGAAATCAAATTAGACATTGTTCCTCAATTTTTGCAGCAAAATAGTCTTTGGTTTAAACAACTGGTGCCCTTGAGATAAAATGCTACAATTCTATGTAAAAAAATGTAGCACTATACTTGGGGGTAAAAACTAAAAATACATCAGTGATTGTTGTGTTTGTGTTGAGTGTATGAAAACTTATGTATGACAGACATGTGACAAGTGCTCTGCTCTGAATAATAACACCGACTGCCTGCTGGGATTTACTCACACACTAAAGTGTACAGGAATATATAGAGCAGTGAGAAAAAATCTTTCAAACTGAGGGAAACAAAGAAAAGAGAAATGGGATGACTTAATGAAATAAGTCCACAGAATCAAAGAAAGAAATCTAACCGCAGCCAGACTCATCCTGAACCCTCATTCTCTGCACATGGAGGTTGGTGGGCATAAATTCCAACTTCCTTTCTGCTTTCAGATTACTAGCTTTAAATGATGGACCTGTAAGAGACAGACAGATAGTAAAAAAATCTCTTGATACCTCTTTATCATTGAAATAGGTTAGACATGTCAAACTATTCTTAGTCTTCTAGGTCATTGGAGAATCTGTCATAGAATTCTGGGTCATCTGCAAGTTTTTTTCTGCCAGTTTTACCCAATTAACTTGGATTTCTAAGCCCTCTAAATTATCAACATCCTTAAAACTTTTACACAATCTACTGCACGCCTTCTGTCATCTGATAGATAGTTACTTTTCAGGAAGTAAAAGTTCTTTTAGTACCATTTTAAAAATGTCCACGTTCAGGTCATGGTACCCTGGAAATCCTTACAAATTTGTGTAAAATAAATGCATGAATAACTTCTATACTGAATCAACTTGTCTACTTTATTATCCTTACATTATTTAGAAAAATCATGCTAAAATATAATACAACAGGCTTTTTGAGGAAAGTTTATTTGTACATCTACTAATCATCATTGTACTGCATTATAAGTTTGAAATTTGCAGTATTATTCAATGTGTTAAGCTAATTTCCACTGAAACAGTGGAAGACAGGGTGAGACATATCGATCAGCTCCTCTTTTTTTTAAATAGCCAGTAGCGTTTCATAGCTTGGCCAAAGTTGCTAAGCTCGTATAGCACCACAGTTTCCTCCTCCTCTTGAACCATTTTTCCTCCTAATCTCCTCCATATCACTTTAAAATACAGTATTCTATGCAGAATTCAAATGGGTCCAATGTGTTTTGTGGTCTGCGCCAACTTGTGCATATGATCCGGTCTGTGCCATCATATCTCTGGACCAGAGTAGACTGTGTGCACTGCGGCGGTGTGTGTGACATTAATGTGAAACTAGACTTCAGTCGCCCATATTTATACTGTCTGAATCGATCCCTATCCCCTATATTGCATTATGTGCCATTCACTATGCAGAAAAATGTGTGAACAAGCAATCTGTTTTAGTCCTACAGCTTCAGATTAAATATAAAATGTAGGGGGCGGGACGCTTTAGATTATTGAGAGCATTTGACTGGACAGGAAACTTGATGAGAAGGTCATCAAAGTCATTGATCCATATTGGTTAACGTGAGAGACTGTAAGTTTTGAATAACAGTTTAGTGAGAATGGGATCCTAATTCTAAAGTCTGACTCAAAAATATGATACTTAAATATGATACTTTTGTAAATAAAGTGTAACAAATGTAAACCCGATGATCATTTTATTTAGCATGATTTCAGAATTTTGATTAGTGACCTAGAAATAGACCAGAATTTAAAAAAAAGTTTATGTAATTATTTTTTTAATGCTACTTTATTTCCAAATTTTAAATTATACTTTAAATACCAGACTATTAGTGTGGTCTCACATTTTTGGACCCCACTGTATAGTCATGTGATTCTTTTGAATATCTTACATGTGCTGAAGTACCGAACATCAGAAAGTACTAAAATAAAGTAATACAACAGGATCATCTCCTGAAACCTCAAAGTACAGACTGACCTTTGTAGTCCTGTAGGTCAGCGATTGTATCCTGATAGGTCAGAAGGATGCTCTGGTACTGCGTTACGATTTGCCGCCGGAGATTCTCCCAACAGGGCGATAACTCCCCCAACTCCTCCAGCTCACATACTCTACGAGCATGAAAATACACAATCATGTAAAGGACAGCTCTTTGTATACATACACACACCCTCAAAATGGTCATAGTGTGCATGTTATGATGTACACCTGGCAGAATCCTCTTCCAGTAAGAGTTTGACGAACTGTCGAGGGATGTTAAGTGACAGGACGCTCTCAGCCATTTGTTCCAGGATTCGCAAATGATTCCCATCAGTGGTTGGAAAACGGTACATCCGTGACATAGTGCCACCAAACACTGAGATGCAGAAACAGGATTAATCCATAAAGAGAAATCAATTGTGCAAGGCTGCAGCATTAAAACTGAATTTTTTGAGCATTTATGATATTATGAGCAGGCCCTGGATTCCACTTCTGTCAATAAAAAATGCAACTAAGTGCCCTTGATCTTGGGAAAAGCACTATTACAACAATGAAACATAATTATCATTAGTCCCAGCAATGTTTCTGTCAATATTTCCCATAGTGATATTAAAGGCCCACTAAAGTGCCTTATAACATGCAGCGTTATAAGGCTGTGATTTCCACTGAAACGGGTAGACAGGGAAGGATATATCGAGCAGCTCCTCCCCTTTTTTTTGAAATAGCCAATTGCTTTTAGTTTATATCAAAGCTCTGCCAGAGAAGTTGATTGAGCTTGGAAAACCCGCAATTGACAGCTTATGATAGCCACACTGTAAAACAGGGGTCAAAGGGGCCAAAATCCAAAAATACTTTAGGTCGCGGGCCGAACAGGATAAACATTTATTAAACACACTAAAACTAAACTTTTAAAACTTACCTTTTTTTAACATAAATGTGAATAAAAACAGAGAGGAATATTATTCTGGAATAAATCAACTTATACCTTAAATAACTTAAAAATATAAAAATATTTAAAATACTTTAAAAAAAAAAATATATATATATATATCCTGTCTAAATTATACAAGTTAGAAATAAAGCAAACGTTAAAAGTTAAAAGAACAAACATTCAAATTAATTTACTCTTATGTAATTTTATATAAAACTTACATTTTAAATATCCCAAAAGATTTTGCTCTCTATAAAAATATATCCTGTCAAAATTATACAAATTCAAAATATGGACATGCTGCATAACAAATACATTTTTTGCCTTTCAGCAATAACAAATAAAATCATTCAGTTGTTTTTGCTCTTATGTCATTTGTCACATAGTGCCGTCTTATTAAATTATTTAATTGCCGCCACATTAGCTCCGCAAATGAGACACACGGGTATACCGGCAGTATGTCAGTAAACATATTTTCCCGCATATAACCCGTGGGTTATAACAGATTTTAACTGTTTGTACTATCACTCTGACAGCTGGCGCTGATAGGCTGTCTGACCTGTCAATCCTGCAAGAAGACGTGATTGGCTGTGCTGCCATGAGGGCGGGCTCTTCTCATCTGATGATCAACACCTGAATTTTGCGCACAAGCACTGTCTACCGAGCCTGAACAGTTATGGATAATTGACGTCATGCGAGCAACATTTGAAATTCGAAATGTGAACTTGCACCAAAAAGTTAATCAATCTATGGGTGAGGGTTGTGCCAATGATTTTTTACACAAAACCGGCGAATTTGAGGGTGCGGATTATCGTCTGCGGGTTACATGCGGGGAGATACGGTACTCGGTTTTTAAAGACTCTGTTTTCAGAATCAACTTTTCTCTTCGGCATCGTGAGGGCTAGCTTCGCAAGAACTTGCAGCATCATAAGCTAGACTTGATTAACACGAAGTGTCTGTAGTTTATTGTGTTACCAGTGCTTCATATCGCTGGGCCATTAATAATAATAATATATAAAATGATCTTGCAGGCCGGGCATAATTACACGCCGGGCCTTGAGTTTGACACCTATGCTGTAAAAGATGCCCGTTTTAAATTTAATATGAAACTGTTAGTAAAGCAAAACAGTGAACATATTCATCTTGTTAAAAGTGTGCAATTTAAAAGGTGTGTTGCTGCATGGCACTGTTGTTATCTCTTCTACTTGTCCGTGCTGTTTCTAATGTCAAGTCTCTCTAACCGTTTTTCTTTCTAATCTCCTCCATATCACTTAAAATACAGAAATAAAGTTCTGTGCAGAAATAAAAGGGGTAAAATATGTTTGTGCTCTGTGCCAACTAGTGCATATGATCCACTCTGTTCAGATCCAAGAGCATTTAATTGGACAGGAAATCTGATGAGAAGCTGAGTGTCGGGTGATGTCATCAAAATGTTGATCCATGTTTTCAATGCTTATACAGTGGAGTTCACATATCTTGATTAATGGTTGATTCTCGCCAACCCTATTATGTCAACGTTTTTGAAGTGGAACCGCCAAACTCCCTATTTGTCTTAGCATTTTCTTATCAGTAATGTCGATTGTTTTATGTCGCCGAACCCTAATATCTCAAGCACAAAATAGGGACAAATTCGGCAATTCACATGGTTATCTCGGTACCTAGTTCACTGCGCATGCACTGCGCATGCACTGAGTTTGGTTGCACAATTTGTTGAGAAAGCACATTAGACAGGCAGAACACAAGAAAGTATCCAATCTAGTACAGCTTGATTACCTCACGAATACGATATGACGGTTTACGCTGTGAGCGAAATTGTGTTTGCAATGTTGGAGAATATAATTAAAGGTTTGTATCAAGAGTCGAAGGTGTTTTTTATTATATACTGGTAAATCTCTGCTGTTAGTTGGTGCACATATGCCTTTTGTTCTTAGCAAACATATACAGTGCATGTAGATTTTTATAGAATGCTGATCGCTTCATTAAATAAATCGCCATATTGGCTGTTGGTTATCTCGATCATCGGTTATCTCAATGCTTTTTTAAACCCCAGAGGCCGTTGACATAACCGTATATCCACTATATATTTTAAATGAGAAATGTGTCATTGTTTTGGAGCACATTAACTTATAGATACAGTAAGGTGAACATATTCATACTACAAGAATGCCAAAAAAACGTACATTTTGATTTGCAACTTCAAGCAACATGTAGTGGTGGTCAGTGGTCGGTGCTTTACAAGAGTGGGGATACATACAGTACATACAGCACGAGCTGCAGAGTCGCAGCACAGAGCAGCAGGAGTCAGATTTGACTAATCCTGTGACAAGACTCAGGAGAGATGAAGGACAAGACTCTGGCGGACGATTTGGTGTACAACAGATTCTGAATGTCCACACCAAACCCCAGTGTTACTGTTAATACTGGAGTTGTTGCAAGTTTATTAACAGGTGTGAAAATTTACTCACTGTGAGCCTAATTTCTGTCACAATTTATAATTCATAGGGTTGAAAAAGAAGCCATTATTCAAGTGACTGATATACTTACCAGATCGTAGAAAGGAGTCTTTCCATAGAGAGGCATATTTCACTCGGACTCCCACAGATTCTGTCAGACTCTCATCCACTGGGAGGACTGTCTGCAGCAATGGCACATGAAAGAATAAAAACACTCTTATCAAAATTAGTGTTTTTACTTGGTTGAAAATAAACAAAGAAATTTTAAAATGAAAGAAGACATTGGCTGTATTGTCAACACCCACTTTCTTACCACAAGGAACATTTAGAATTCCTAAAGAGAAAGAGGAGTTGATAGTAGAAGCCCTGTACATTTACATTTATGTATTTGGAAGACGCTTTTATCCAAAGCAACTCTAATTGCATTCAAAGAATGACATTCTAATTAGTTCTTGCTTTCGATGGGAATTGAACCCATGACCTTGACATTGTAAACACAAATCCTGTAGGAAAGCCTGTAGGCCTAAATGTGTGGACATTCGAGGTCTACAAATTGTCACACTTTTAATACAGTAGGGGACATTGTAATCTGATTGGTCAGTTTGAATGTTTCACATTTTGGGTTTCAATCACATGGTCAAGGATTGGATAAAAGAAGACTGAACAGTTGCTCTGTCTATTCTTTTTGCTGAGGCTTCTTTGCTCTGGCAGCTCTTCCCTCTGCTCTTCTTTTCCTCTGAGTCCCTCTCTTGGGGCCTGTTTTCTTTGTCTCTCTCTCTCTCTCTCTCTCTTTCAGGTAACATTCTAAATATATGCTATGTATGATCAATGGTATTTTTATCATCTCATACATTTATTTTGTAACAATTTTGAGTGTAACCATAAACAGATATTTGTCAAGTGCAAGATGACAAACACCTGTGTCTTGTTGCAGTAACTGGCGTGGAGAGACCGGATAAAAGCCACCAGGAAGTGGAAGTGGGTGAGAGAGACCGGATAGAGACTTGTGAGGAAAAAGGACCAAGAAAGGGAAAAATAAGTTGCAGTTTGAGGAGGACATTGAGCGCTGAGCATGAACGTTTGTTGTTGTTTTTTATTTTTAGCAATAAAATTCACGAGTCTCAGTCAAGCTGACCCAGTCTTCTTCTTCCCTGAACAAAGAACATTGTTACACTGGTGCCAAAACTTGGGAAGGAGAAGAAATGTCACCACTGTCATGCAGTCTCCGTCAGGTTCACCACTTGCAGAGGTAATCACTTGCAGGACTCCACCAAGAAGATCACCATGCACTTGTGGACATGAGGGATGACCAGGAACGTAGTTTCCAAACCCTCATACAAGTATAGCAGGAAGACCGCGAGCTGTTCCAGAGTAGGATGGACCGGGAGGTCCGGGTGGAGGACCATCGGTGAGCTCAGGCACATCCTCACACATGCCAATGTCGAAAATGGGGCCGATGGTTCATCCTGAGGCCTTCATCGACTTATTTGAGCTGCAATCAGGAGAAGCGCAAGTGGCAACTGCCCTTACAGAGCCTCCTGGTCTACAAAGACAAGCCATCATCCAGTGGGTCGGCCCAAGTCCAGAGTCCCGAGTAACACCGCCAGTGGTTTCGATTACGGGACCTGGGTGATATTTATGCATGGATTTATGCTTTGGAAAAGAGAAAGCGAGGGAGGAGAGTGGTCGCAGAGGTAGGGAATGTCACAACTGACTCACAACCATCTGCGCACAATGTCAGTTGAATGTCAGTTGGTGGCACCTCTTATGCAGGTCCCCTTCTGAGAGAATTGGTGTGGACCTCATTGGGCCATTAGAACAATCAGCCCAGGGTCATTGATTTGCATTAGTGATAGTGGACTATGCAACTCGATAACCAGAGGCAGTCGCCCTCCACAGAATTTCTGCGAAAAGTGTTGGGGATGCAAATAATCTTTCAAGATTCCCACTGATCAAGGCACAGCATCTGTTACGAATGTTACACAGATTTTCCAAGTTAAATTAAATCGAGCCATTTAATCGGGTAGAGGTGGAGCGGTTTAATCATTTTAACAGATTGAAAACCATGATTCGATAGTTCGTTCATGAGAATGCCAAAAAGTGGTTTGAGCCCCTCTTTTTCACCGTGTGCAAGGTCCCACAAGCCTCCACAGGGTTTTCCCCGCTTTAAACTTCTCTATGGGCGCCCACCACACTTGGGAGAACGGACCTTCAAATAGCTGAAATGAAATTCAGTACGTGCTGGACCTTAGAACTCCACAATTTGGGGCGGCCAAATTGAAAGTGGCCGAACTGATGGCCAACCTGAAAAAGTGTGCAGTTGGGCGTGTGAAGGTCAGGAGTCTGGGTTTCCACTTCGGTCATGGGCAGGCAAATTGATAAAACTGCAGCAATTGCAACCTGCCCGCGACCAAAAAGGAGGTAAGGCAGTTTCTGGGGCTGGTGGGATATTATAGAAGGTTTGTGCGGGCTGCAGGCCGGATGGTATGTGGCGAGGGGGGCAACCAATGAGAGACGAACGCGTGTGAATGCGTCACTGCCGGCGCGAGCCGGTGACGTCATGAGGAAGAGCATAAAAGCGCGCCCGGGACCCGGAAGCGCCAGCTCTGAGTGTCTTCAGCGTGCTGTATGTCTGTGTGAGAGTGATTTAAAACTAAGACTAGTTTAAAAATCAGGGACTTTGTGTGAAAATGGCGATTGAACAGGCATTTAGACCGTGTGTTTTTCCCTGTCCGCGTTTTATAACGGACAGGGATACACATGTTATGTGTGTTGTCTGTTTGGGAGTGGAGCATGCGCGGTCGGCACTTGAGAATGCCGGCTGTAAGGACTGCGAGAAGTTCTCTCTGCATACGCTCCGCTCCCGCCTGGCGGTCTGTAACGAGGCCGCTCAGGCTAGTGTTCCCCGCGGTTCGGGACCTGCAGCAGCCGAGGCTTTGCGGCGCTCTCAGTCCTGGGGATCACAAATGGATCTCGCTGAGGCAGCTGGGATGGGTCTTCCCTTATCTCAGCTCTCACAAGATCAAGCGGGTCCCAGTCACGAGCACTCCCCGAGAGATGTTCGTGCTGTGACTCCAACACTAGCTTTATCGAGTTCAGGAAGTGAGATGGATCTAGCTAGTGTTGGCCCGGTCGGGGAGGATTCGCCAACCTCCTCGCCGGCTTTTGAGGAGTTAGTTGAGGTTGTGGCGCGAGCGGTCTCTCGTCTGGAGATTGATTGGCCGGCGGAGACCAGGAGCGCTCGTCCGAGAAAGAGTATGTTAGACGAGCGTTACCTGCCTGCTCGCGTCACTCCCCCGCGCCGAGCTATGCCCTTCCTGCCTGATTTACATGCCGAGGTATCTAGATCTTGGAAGAAGCCAGCCTCCGGAAAAGTTCATACACCACATAGTGCGATGTATACTAATCTTGTCAGGGCTCAATATTATGGTTATGGGGGGATGCAGAAAGTGGACGAGGCTCTTGCGAGTTACCTCGTTCCCCAGTCTGCGTCCTCCATTAAAGCTCCGGCGCTCCCCTCCAAGCCGATGCGCGTCACGTCGTCTCTGGTGGGGAAAGCATACTCAGCTTCGAGTCAGGCTGCGGCGTGCCTACATACTACGGCACTGCTGCAGGCCTATCAGGCTGAGTTGCTGGGGGACCTCAACGAGGGCGGCGGTATCGGTCTGGAGGCAGTGGCAGAGCTGCGCCGGACCGTGGATTTGTCTCTTTGGGCCACTAGGGAGACGGCCTACTCTGTCGGTCGCTCCATGGCAGCTCTGGTGGCCACGGAGAGACACTTATGGCTTAATTTGTCAGTTATAAAGGATAAAGACAAATTTGTTTTGCTGGATGCCCCTCTGTCCCCTTCGGGATTGTTCGGCGATGCCGTAAAAAGCGTCGTCGTCAAGTTCCAGGAGGCTGCTCGACAGCAGGCGGCGTTCAGTAAAGTTCTTCCCCGCCGCCCTCCACGTGAGACCGCCAGTCAAGCGTGGTCTCAAAGCTCCTCGCACAGGGCCGCTCAGAAACAGAGTGTCGCTACCCGTCTTCCCCCGGTAAACCCCGGAAGGTCGGGCCGACAAGTTCAGTCCGCTGGTAGAAAGGGTGATTTGATGGTTGTCCTGAATACCAAGAAGGCCAAGACTAAGCGGCCCTGATGCCAAGCCGCAACGTGGTGGTGTCTCCCAGGTGCAGCTCCAGAGTCAGCCCGCCATGGGAAAACCACCCCCTCTAAGGAGGGTCCTAGAGCAGTCCACCCGTGTCTCCGGAAGCCCCGGCTCAGTGGTGGATATGTTCACAGTACCAGAGACCAGCCCCGGGAGGCTGGTTCACCTAGTAGAATTCCGGGCTGCGTGGTCACAGCTACCCGGTATCTCTCAGTGGGTCCTGGGATATGATGCTCAAGCAGGTCGTAGTACAGATCAGGTATGACTGGTCCGGCACGGTCAACATCAGAGACGTATAATCCCTTGTCTCCATCCTTCCACAGTGGGAAGTGCCTGTGGTTCACCTTCAGGGGGGAAGGCGTACCAGTATCGGTGCTTCTTTTTCGGTCTGGCGCTCTCGCCCCGCACGTTCGCCTAGGAGTGGACGCTGCTCTAAGCTCCGCTGTACTTGCAAGGAACTATCGTGTCCTAAACTAGGTTGACGACTATGGCTTATCCTGGCCAAGTCGCCGCAGTTAGCAGCACAACATCGAGGTGCTGTGCCCGCACATAAAGGAGCTGGGGTTAAGGCTGAACACCAAGCTGAAACCACTTTCTTGGGAGTCATTTGGGACTCAGTGGCCATGTCTGCTCAGCTCTTCCCCGAGTGCATCCAGGCTGTTCGTTTAGCCGTTAAGAGCATCAAGCTGGGCCAGCCACTCATGGTGGTGGCTAAAAACCAGGGGTTCTCCCTGAGGGGTACCCGCTTCGCAATCAAGGTCACGGGGCGATGCACACGCACCCTGAGCATGCGGAAGAACTCTTGGTTCTCGTCTCACGACGCTTAGGGCTGAACACCAAGAAGAGTGTACTTTCTCCCACTCAGAGAACCACTTTCTTGGGAGCCATTTGGGACTCAGTGGCCGTGTCTGCTCGGCTCCTCCCCGAGCGCAGCCAGGCCGTTAGTTTAGCCATTAAGCGACGAGTGACACTCTTAGGGCTGAACACCAAGAAGAGTGTACTTTCTCCCACGCAGAGAACCACTTTCTTGGGAGTCACTTGGGACTCAGTGGCCATGTCTGCTCGGCTCTTCCCCGGGCGCATTCAGGCTTTTCGTTCAGCCGTCAAGAGTATCAAGGGGCAGCCACTCACGTGAAGGGTGTTAAGGCTCATGCAGCGGCTCCAGCGTTATTCCACTGGGCCGGCTGGGCACGAGACCCCAGCAGTGGTGGCTGAAAACCAGGGGTTTTCCCCGAGGGCTAGAACTCTTGGTCCCCTTCTTATCTGGAGCAGATTTGGGAAAGATACGGAAGGCACAGGTCGACCTGTTTGCCTCAGTAGAGAACACCCACTGCCCTCTGTGGGCTATGGTACATGCGTGGCCAAGGTTACGCCTGTACGCCTTTTCCCCCGATCGCTCTGCTCCCGGGAGTTCTGGCTGGCCTCTGAGCGGGTCCAGCTCATAGAATCCGGTCTCTCAGCCGAGGTTGTGGAGTCCATCCTTCAGTCCAGAGATCCCTCAACGAGGAAACTGTACGCCTTAAAAGTGGAAACTTTTCACGTCTTGGTGTAGTGAAGGGCAGGTGAACCCAGTAACCTGTCAAGTCGGCAAAGTGCTGGAGTTCCTGCAAGAAAGATTTGCGGCAGGGTTGTCCCCCTCCATCTTGAAGGTTTATGTGGCTGCCATATCAGCTTGCCATGTACCTCTGGGTGGGGTGTCCTTGGGCAGGGACCCCCTAGTCACTCGTTTCCTCGATGGCACATTAAGGCTGAGACCTGCGGCACAGACTGGGGTGCCTGCCTGGGACTTGTCCGTGGTACTCCAAGGCTTGTCCCAGGCACCCTTTGAACCTTACAGGAGCTTTCAGCTTCTCTCTCTTAACACCCTTCTTTTGCTGGCTATTGCCTCGCTTAAGAGGGTCGGGGATCTTCAGACCCTCTCGGTGGCTCCCTCATGCCTCGAGTTCGGCCCGGGATGGAAAAACCTTTGTCCACCCGAGGTCAGGCTATGTCCCCAAGGTTCCCACTAATGTGGCTCGGTCTGTCACGCTGAAGGCCTTCTGCCCTCCCCCCATTTGGCGATCATGAGTAGGAGCAAGAACAAGGTATGTCCAGTGCGAGCACTGGACGCTTACGTCCCAAGACTGCCACTTGGCGTAGGTTGGACCAACTGTTCGTTTGCTTTAGGACCCCTAAGGGGGCTCCAGCTTCTAAGCAAACCCTAAGCAGGTGGATAGTCGAGGCTATCTGTCTAGCTTACGAGTCGGCCGGACATGCTTCCCCGTTAAGGGTCCGGGCCCACTCCACTCGGAGCGTGGCGGCATCCAAGGCTCTCCTCTCCGGAGTTTCCTTGTCTGATGATTGTGCTGCGGCTGGCTGGTCCTCGCCGCACACATTCATGAGGTTTTACCAATTGGACCTCGATGCCGCCCCAGGAACCAGGGTGCTCTCTCAGTGGGCTGGGACACACCCGGATGCTGGCGTCGCTGAGGTGGCGTTGGTATAGCGTTCCCCTAGCGCTTTGACGCAGCTCGAGTTCCCTGAAAGGGAACGTCTCGGGTTACAAATGTAACCCTGGTTCCCTGAGGGGAACGAGACGCTGCGTCTTTGCCTCAGCTCCTTGCGCCTCCGGGCCCGCTTCAGACACTCTTTTGCTGGCGCTTCCGGGTCCCGGGCGCGCTTTTATGCTCTTCCTCATGACGTCACCGGCTCGCGCCGGCAGTGACGCATTCACGCGCGTTCGTCTCTCATTGGTTGCACAGATCTTCACGTGACTGACGCAAGGCTATTTCCCCTAGCGCTTTGACGCAGCGTCTCGTTCCCTTCAGGGAACCAGGGTTACATTCGTAACCCGAGACGTTTTCTACCATCTTGGTGATAATGTTTCTTTAGTCATTCAGTAATCCTGAAGCCAAACCCCTATAGACAAATTACCCTTACACTAGTAAACAAACAAGCTGTTAGGTGGGTCACTGGGGCACATTCAGACTCACCCTGCCATTGATGGTGTCTTGCAGTTGTTTGATTGGTGTATGATGAACATTGTTCTCCTCTAGCTGCCAGGCAATGACTGTAATACTACCCACATCCTTGTTTTCTGCTGACCTGAGAAAAAGCAATACCTATACGTTCAAACTGCACAAGCTTGTGGTCTTTTTCAGTAATGAACCAAACTGTTATAGATGCTTCATCTAGGATATTGCTCAAACAAACTATCTTGACTTCAAACAAAGATGGATTGGATCACCTAAGAGGCAAGTTAAGTCTGTGGTTCTTTTCCTGCAGAAGGTCCTTCACTGGGAACATTGCTGAGCCAAGAAGGTACATCTAGACAGAAAGAAAAATATATTAAAAATAAAAGGGACAAAGCAGCATAGTCTGACCTGTTTTTATATACAAGAGCCCTTCTTATTTGATGTGCGTGGTATGTATCTCACCGTCCCTTGTGAGCGATCTTTTACATCGTACACACTGAGCTTGACCTGTGTGTGCTGGTTAATGTGGGAGTTTTGGAAGAAAGCCACACTGCTGAGGAACATGGGATTATTTGTACCCTGCAAAACAGGTCAAACCATATGTTTTGGTTAGTCATCCAAATCAGTCCACATTGGTGCATTAATGACAGAAAATTAACAACTGTCTTGGGTTACTAATAATGCTGGGTAAAAATATAGATCTTCTGATCGTTTGTGAACTTCGTTTGAACTTGAGAATTCTTAAACCAATCATACACACATATTTATACACACACATATAATAATATCAGAAATAAGAAATCAGGAAGGGGGCAAACTCTATTTCACACCACTGTGTATATATATATATATATATATATATATATATTCTTCTTTTGTGTTCAGAACTATCCTTTAATACCAGGTGGGAATAGTTTGGGATTTAGGTAAGAGCGTTGAGCTGGGCTGACAATAAAACAGAGATATTTGTGTCCATCTCACCTCAATGATCTCTGTCTGTGCATGCTTGATCCAGAAAGCCTGTGGAGGTGTGGTACAGCTGACAGCAACAAAACAGTTGGGTTTTCGGTCCAAAGATGGGGTGGTCAGCTCACTGCAGACTACAAAACCACATACAAATGCATTCTCACAGAGGGTCGTAACTGTACAGATTTTCCACAAGAAGCATTGTATATATGAATGAACTACAGTGTGCCTCAAGTGTTATTTACTAAGACTTGGCGATTCTCTGAGATATAATCAGACCTCCACAGCTAAACGACTTTTATTTACAATTGATGAGAGATAAAGGCAGTGACTTAAACCAAGCACAGCTGCTTAAGCAGTTATCTTCACATAAGCATACAGTAGGACACAGAAATATTTACACACCTGTTCAGTGTCATTTACAGTCTAAAGATCAGACCTGATAGTCAGTTGAACCCTTATATCCCTAGCAGTCTTGGCTGCTAATGGAGAACAGGTCATTTCTGGTGCCATTTCTTCTGCTTTAGAACATTTTGAGTGTGTGAGTGTGTGACTGTAAAAGAGCTAAACAAACAAGACTGACCAAGGCTGAACTCCAATACTGGCTCATCTGGATCTTGACTGTTTCCTACAAAGAGCAGAAATAGAGAGTCCAGATATAATTCATATTTAAAGTAAAACGTAATGCAAAAGAACACCAAAATATATGTTCATGGGTACTACCGTATACCTTCCAATGCAAGTCCAAGCATCTCTGAAGAAAGCTCTAATGTATTCGCCCTGTACACCGACCATGGCCGCTCCCTCCGTGACATTGTGGCGGGATGTTTATGTATGTTGATGCTAGAGTAGCAGGAGTGGTGAAAACCCCACACAGCCAGGCACCTCCTGTGTGGCCGTTTTCTCTGTTATCTGAGAGAAAGATAAACAGTTTTTTCCAGATTTCGTGGAAACAGAAACTTTGGAATACTTCACGGACCAATTTTTGTTCTTATGGGCACTACTCGAGGGTTCAAGAGTAAATAGATGTGTAATAGATGTGTAAATAAAGTTTAGGGAAGAAGGTGGAAATCGAGAAACATTTTTACTGCCGCCCACACAAACACAAAACACAACGTAAAATCCAGGCCTGGTCCTCTCTCATCATTCATGTCACTCCTCCTTTTATGCTTCCGTTCCTCCGTGAGAGTGCAGTGTGCTCAATCTCAATCATGCCACAGGCCTTGCACCGTTCTCACGTCCCTCGGCACCACCCTGTTTGCCATAAGATAAAATCCTTGTGAGGGTTTACTGGGACTTCGACAATTCTGAATCTTCAGAATTGATTGTAAGCTTAGTTTTTACTATTCATGTGCAGTGTGCGCTAGCTGTAGTGTCTAGACAGTGGCCCAAAATGATCGATCACACCGCAATATCTAGTTGTGATTTTTGCCTCATTTACTAATACTTTAAGAATTAGTGGCTGCAAAAAGTCTGGGACCAAGCCATTTTATGACCCTTTAGATGCTAAACAAGACACCTCATGGGTCCTCTCTTTCCCCACGCTCCAAGGAAAAAGGCCATCTGGCAGGCCAAGACCTGGGACACACACACACACACACACACATGCATACACTTGGAATACACAGGAAGGTCTACATGCTCTCTGTTAACTCAAAAGTCCAACTATTTCAAACTGGATATGATATATTCTTATGTATGCATAAGTATGTATGCCCTCCATGTTGTAACCATTTTAGTTATATTTAGTAGTTAGTTTTGGATGTTTAAATTCGTGTGAGAAGATATTCCTCTGCCAATCACTTGTAGCCCTGTCTTGTTTGGTCTGTAACTTTTCCTCTCTTTATGCTTCAAATGATAACGTATATTATGGTATGCTAAGATGCATCATATTATTTCTATCACCTTTTTCAGTCAAAGTCTGTCCAAATCTGACAGCGCCATACAATATGCTAAATAAGGTGGGAAAGTAGACAAAGGAATCTTTCTTGCTTCCAATTTCCAACGCAGTGATTGGCTCTCCAGTCAAGAATCGGTGTGTCCTTGTGTGTCCTTAAAAATCCATCGCCATCCTTAAAAATCCATCGTCCTTAAAAAAAGATCGCTCTCGTACTCTTATGCGCTCTTACTCTTACACCCTCTTACTCTTACCTCACTCCTCTTTTCACGGTGATCTCACCTTCAGAGAAACATTGTTTGAGCTTCCTGTGGACTCTATCAAAGAACTCTTCAAGGAACGTATTCAGCAACAGAGAAAACCAAGGAACTCTTAGAATGCATGCATTCCTTGCTCAGCATGCAAGTAGTCATTATCACTCTTTAGATGCATTTTTAAGATTGTGTCCGAGTAAGGCGTAGTTCAATTTGTTGCTGGCTCTCAAAAAAAAGTGAACTGTTTCTCTCTCTCTCTGTATGTATTCTGTGTTTTAGATGTGTATTCATGTATATTCATAATTATAATCTATTGTGCGTAATTGTCAATATACATATTTCCTTTTATGGTTGATTTATGTGCGTATTTGATCATAACACGTTGTGATTAAACGCGTAGATAAATCCTGCCTCATTCGCTACACAGCCATATTATGCTTGCTGTTAAACACATGGGCTTCGTTGTGAGAATCCTACTTTTGTTACTGTACTTGTTACTGGAATTTTACAAGTATCTGTATTTTATCATTATTATTTTGGGAACATTCACTAAATTCCAAAGCATAATATTGAACATTTTACTACACTACATTTCATGAAAATATGAAAATTGTTGCTCATTTCATCTCTTTTCATGAATATGCACTTTTAAATCTACTAGATTCGAAAAAGAGGACTGGAGAATCTTAGAATTATTTAGAAAAGGACAAGATACGGGGGTTTACTGAGAACGGTTTTAAAAGCTACCATTAGCCATTAGACTATATAGGACAATATGCCAATATTATTCTTCACTGTATATCTGCTTATCCATTTAGATTTTTGAAGTACTGTATTTGGGAGACCTTTTATGAATCATTGTGCCTCTAGTAGGCATATAACATCATAATGTTAACAGACATGGTTGATGAACAGAACCTCGCCTGCCCACATCATCCTCTATGAGTCAATCAAGAACAAGAGGAGCTGATGTTAAAGTGAAGACACGTAGGTGCACAAAATCTCAACAAATGCCCCTCTTTATAAATCCATGGACATCCTTTTTTCACTAAATTACTAAATTCAGTAACATCTTTTTACTAAATTTCCTATTTCACTGTATTTTAGGTAATGCCATGCAATATCATTGTAAAAATTGTTAAATAGAAGAATTTTTACACGTGGACTCAGACTTAAGGAGCCCACAGTATGTACTCTCACACAAATGACTCAAGTTCCACAGATTGCACAAACACCAGTGATAATGGTACATTATGTGAATAGTGAATATGTATTTTTGGAAGCAGTATGGCAGCTTGTTTAGTCCATGGTGAGCTGCAAGCATGTGTCTGTGTGTTTTACACAAGAACACAGGTAAGGAGAGATTCCCCTCTTCAATTCATCAACTCACAACTTTCTACCTTTATTTACTTTTCTTTCTGTAAATATAAGAAACCTGATATTATCACATGATACCAGCACAAAAGAAGTATTTGTCTTCACAAATAGTTTTAATGGTCTATTGTTAAACATCATAAATTGTACTTAGACAATTTTTTGAAATATGACCAAATAAGAAATAAGAACATTACTGCTCAACTGGCTGTCTCCATGGAGATGGTGTATTGTGGTATTGTCACTATGTGGGATTGTTCTTTCATTAAAGATGAAATACAAAAAACAAAACAAGACCTGCTGTGGGAGATTCTTAAAGCAAGTGGGCAGCAAACTTTCACTTGCTATTGACATAACCTCAATGACCCATCTCTGCAGCTTTTCAAAAAGCTACAAGAAAAACAAGTTCCCTTTCAAGGGAACTCGCGCTGCGTCTTTCGATCGCTTCGATCGCTTTGGGGAATACTTGGACAATGCCTCGCGAAGCACAATATGTAAACTTCCGTCGACCGAGTGTGAGTGACGGTCGCAGGTCGGTGACGTCACGAACCAGGTCATAAAAGGGCGACAGAACCCAGAGGCAGTAGCTTGTTTTGTCTTCGCAAGCACAAGTGTGAGAGTGTGTTGTGTTGTCGCGCTGGTTGTTTGAGTTCCCTAGACTAGTTTAAAAGAAAAGGGCTCTCCAAATTCCAAATGGCGAATCAAACATCTGTGTAGTGCGCGTATTCCTGCCTTCACTACATTTCGGGTGGGAACGCGCACTTACTATGTGTGTGCGTGGGAGCAGAGCATGCATACAGATGCTCCGCTCCCGCCTGGCGGTCTTTGACACTGAGTCCGTCCAGGCTCGGCTCGCGCTGCCCATCGCTCAAGTCCCGCTGTAGTCAAGGATATGCGGTGATATGGGTCCTGGGATTCGCGAATGGATCAGACGGCGGGGTGTGAGACGAGCCCTGCTCTATCTCAGCCCTTTCCCGGCAGATCCAGTGCCCGTGCAGCCCGAGGGCTGTTACATATAGCACAGACACTGCAATGATCTATCTCTGAGGAGTTTTGACATTGTCAGCATTTAATGATGAGAGAATATTCGCCACTTTTCTCTCCAGTATGAGGAGTTTTTCGAGGAAGTGACTCGCGCCATGTTGACTATTTATTGCCGGCAAAGAAGCGTTCCTCCTAAGAAAATAAATAATTAGATGAACGCGTCCTGTTAGCGCGAGTCACCCCCCGTGATATATAAAATGATCGATCCTGAGACTGAGGAGGCGCTTGCGAGCTACCTCTCTCAATCAGTATTGATGCAAAAAAAAAAAAAAAAACCCTACACTGCTCTATAAACCCGTGAGGATTATTTCTACTCTCCTGGGCAGTCGAGCATATAAGATTCAAGAATTTTATTTTCACATACAGTTACATACAATATACAGCTGTCAGTGAAATGTAAACAGGGTTATTGGGGGACCTCGATGAGAGCATACATATATATATTTCATTATATAAATCTATCCTTATATGTGTGTATATAAATATATATATATATATATATATATTATATTTATAAAAGAGGCATCTGCGGCTCAAACCTTTAAAGATAAGGAAATAAGTTCCTACTGGACGCCCCTCTCTCGTCTTCTGGGCTTTTTCGGCGACACAGTTGAGACGGTCGTCGATAAGTTCTAGGAGGCTGCTAGCAGCAGGTGGCGTTCAGTGTGCTGCTGCCTCGTTGCTCTGAAATTAGGGGCTGTGAGCCAGCCACAGCCCCAGAGCTCCTCACAATGGGCCGCTCTGAGGCACAGCGTCGCAACCCGCTAACCCCTCCAGAAACCCGGGGGGTCGGGCCGGCACTCCCAGCCTCAACCCTCTGGCAAGAGGACGGATCTGAGGACCGTCATCCTCGCCAAGAACATCAAAAGAGGCTACATCAAAGAGGTCCTGGCGCTACGGTGCCAGACCTCGCACAGGCGTCCCTCCTCAGCTGCCACCCGTGAGTCTGGTTGCTCTGAGGAGATCGCCCCCTCCAAGGAGGGTCCTAGAGCATTCACTCCAGGCATACCCCTGAAAACCGGGCCCTGGAGCGTCTGCCACTCAAGCACCAGAGGCCAGCCTTGAGAGGCTGGTTCCCTCATTAGAATTTCTGGTCGCATCTCATACCAGAAGTTTCTCATTGGGTCCTGCAATATATATATATATATATATATATACATATTATTTTCTTTTAGCAGGGTTCTACCCACCGTGGTGGACCCTGAGCAGGCTCTGGTCACGGAACAGGAAGTAGACACTCTGTTGAGGCAAGGGGCCATAAAATATGTACCCCCCTCGGACAGAAAGTCAGGCTTACAGTCATTACTTCATCGTTCCCAAGAGGGATGGAGGATTGCGGCCCATCCTAAATTTGCGCCTTCTAAATCACGTCATCAATTTTGACTTTGAACTAGATCGTGACAGATCAGGTCCGAGGACTGGTCTGTCAAATCGACCTGAAGGACGCATATTTTCATTCCATCCTTCCACAACACAGGAAGTACGTCAGGTTCGCCTTTGGGGGGAAGGCTTACCAATATCGAGTGCTTCCATTTGGCCTAGCTCTTTCACCTCGCACGTTCATCATATGCATGGTCGCAGCGCTAACCCCGCTGCACCTCTAATGAATCAGAGTTCTCGATTATACTGACGACTGGTTTTTCTACCCAGTCGCTACAGCTAGAGGTTCAACATTGAGATGTTGTTCCCGCGCTCTTTAATGTGTTGGGGTTGAGGCTAAACGCAAAGAAGAGTGTGCTCTCTCCTCTCCAGAGGACCACCTTCCTCGGCGTTGTTGGGTTTCGGTTATGATGTCTGCACGGTTTTTCCCCGTGCGCATCGTTTCCGTCCTGTTAGCCGTCAAAGAGTTTAACTAGGCCAGCCACTCACTGTAAAGCACTTCCAACGAGTGCTGGTTCTCAGACAGCAGCTTCCTGCGTTACCCCGCTCGGGCTGCTGTACGAGGTCGTTACAGTGGTGCCTCAGAACCAGAGGGTTTTCCCCGAGGGGCAACCCTTTCCGCACCATCAAGGTCACGCGGCGAGGCTTACGTGCCTTAGATGTGTGGAAGGAATCCTGGTTTCTGTCTCATGGACCCGTATTGAGAGCTCCTTGTCGACGCGTATTGCTATCGACGGATGTATCTCTTACGGGCTGGGGAGCAGTCTTGAGAGACTGCGCCGCCCAAGGTCATGAGTACCTGTATTGGGAGCTCCTTGTCGACGCGTATTGCTATCGTCGGATGCGTCCCTTACGGGCTGGGGAGCGGCCTTGAGAGACCGCTCCACCGAAGGTCATGAGCACCAGTTATCCTGGCACATAATCCTGCTAGAGATGATGGTTGCTTGGAGGGCGCTTTAGGCGATCCTCCCAGACCTTAGGGGCCATCATGTGGTTGCTCAGACCGACGGCACCACTGTGGTCTCCTATATAAATCATCAGGGAGGTTTATGCTCGCGACCATTATAAAACTGGCGCGGCAGATCCTCCTTTGGTCCTAAGGGAGACTGCTCCATCTACGGGCAGTTCACATCCCTAGGACCTAGAATGTGGGAGCAGACGTCCTGTCGAGGCAGGGGCCGAGGCCCGGGGTTTGGAGGCTCCACCCCTAGGTGGTGGAGCAGATTTGGTTGAGATTCGGCCGAGCACAATTAGACCTGTTCGTGTCCGAGGAATCGACTCATTGCCCTCTGTGGTTTTCACTCTTGCACCCAGCCCTGCTCGGGCCGGGTGCCATGGTTCAGACATGGCCGGGGCTATGTCTGTACGCCTTTTCCCCGATTGCTCTGCTCCTGGGAGTTCTGGAGAGAGTTCGTCGAGACTAGGTCCGTCTCACACTATTTGCTCCATGTTGTCCGGGCAGAGTGTGTTTTGCGGATCTTGTGTCCCTTCTGGACTGAGCCCCCCGGGAGATCCCAGGGAGGATTTTCTGTCCCAGGCAGCGGGCTTGATGCGTCTCCCCTGCCCAGAACTGTGGAAACTGTGGGCTTGGCCTCTGAGGAGGCCCAGCTCATAGAGTCTGGTCTGTCAACTGAGGTTGTTGAGACCATCCTCCACTCCAGAGCTCCCTCCACGAGGAAGCTGTATGCCCTGAAGTGGAGACTCTTCACTTCTTGGTGTAGCGAAAAGCAGGTGAACCCAGTTACCTGTCACGTTGGCAAAGTGCTGGAGTTCCTGCAGGATAAATTCACTACAGGGCTGTCCCCGTCCACCCTGAAGGTCTACGTGGCTGCTTACCACGTACCTCTGGGTGGCATGTCCATTGGCAGGGACCCCCTCGTCACACGTTTCCTCCGTGGTACTATTAGGCTGAGGCTTGCAGTACAGACCAAGGTTCCTACCTGGGACTTATCCCTGGTACTCCAGGGGTTGTCCCAGGCACCTTTGAACCTTTGGATGAGGTTCCCCTAAAGTTCCTTTAAAGACTTTAAAGACATTATTCTTATTAGCTATAACATCGCTAAAAAGAGTTGGGGATCTACAGGTGCTCTCTGTAGCTCCCTCTTGCCTTGAGTTTGCGCCTGGGATGGTGAAAGCCTTCCTTCATCCCAGGCCAGGCTACGTGCTCAAAGTGCCCACTCATGTGGTCAGGTCTATTGTACTGCAGGCCTTCTGCCTTCCCCCCTTTTGGTGACCAGGACCAGGAATTTAAAAACAAGGTCTGTCCAGTGTGAGCACTGGACACTTATGTCCACAGGTCTGCCCTTGGCGTAAGTCAGACCAGGTGTTTGTTTGCTTTGGGACCCCTAGTGGGGCCCCAGCATCCAAACCTACTTTAAGCAGGTGGATAGTTGAGGCTATCACCCTGGCTTACGAGTCGGCCGGATCCCCTTCGCCTCTAAGGGTCCGTGCCCACTCCTCTAGGAGCGAGGCTGCCTCTAAGGCCCTTATATCAAGTGTGTCTTTTATCTGATGTTTGTGATGCGGCGGGGTGGTCTTCCCCCGCATACCTTTCTGAGGTTTTACCAGCTTGACCTCAACTCCGCTCCGGGAACACGGGTCCTCTCGTAGTGAGCTACGAGACACTCGTCGGCCTTCGTCACTGAGTCGGCGTTGGTATATCGTTCCCCAAAGCGATCAAAAGACGCAGCGCGAGTTCCCTTGAAAGGGAACGTCTCAGGTTACGTATGTAACCATAGTTCCCTGAGAGGGAACGAGACGCTGCGTCTTTGGCCTCAGCTCCTTGCGCCTTCCGGGCTTGCTCAGACACCTCTAAGCTACTGCCTCTGGGTTCTGTCGCCCTTTTATGACCTGGTTCGTGACGTCACCGACCTGCGACCGTCACTCACACTCGGTCGACGGAAGTTTACATATTGTGCTTCGCGAGGCATTGTCCAAGTATTCCCCAAAGCGATCGAAGCGATCGAAAGACGCAGCGTCTCGTTCCCTCTCAGGGAACTATGGTTACATACGTAACCTGAGACGTTATGAAAGTAGTGATACATCAAAATGGAAATGATTTTATAAAAATCCTGGAATATTAATATTTCTAATTAGACAGTTTGGAACAAATTGTATTATTATTAATAATACCATACTTTAATAACAATAATACTATTAATTAAAATAAATTAAATTTTTAAATATATTCAAACAGAAAATTACTTTAAAAAATTTGTAATAATATTTTGTAATATTTTTACTGTATTTTGTATTAAATAAATGCAGAATTGTATTAAAAAAAATGTTTAAAAAAAAAAAAAAAAAAACTGTAATTCCAAACTTTTGACAGGTACTGTACACAGTCGTGGTCCGAATTACTGATAGCCCTGGTAAATAGGATGAAAAATGGCAGTAAAAAAAAATCTGCAGTTTATCCCTTTCAAATTTCATTCAAAAAGTATCTTTAATTAAAAGTAAACTAAAAGTAAAAGGTAAAAGGGGGGAAAAAAAACAAAAAAACAAAAACAAATCACATTTTGAAATATGTGTTCTCTTGAAAATAAGTTGGCCACAATTACTGAAATTATTTATGAGTAAAATATCAATGAATTATAGTCAATGTAAATGTAAATATTTACATTTTTTAGCACACCAGGGTGACTAGGAACATGAAATTCTTGTTTCACAGGAGTATAAATATGAGGAAACACGAAGGCCAAACACCCTTAATCATTCATCACAATGAGTAAAACCACAGAACATAGTTCTGATGTATAGCAGAAGATTGTCGAGCTTCACAATATAGAAATTGTCTGTAAGAAAATAGCTAAAGTTTTGAAAATCCCCATTTCCACCACCAGGACAATAATAAATATTAGGTTTCAATCAAATAAAGATGTTAAAAATTTGCCTCAAAGAGGACACGTGTCTATATTGTCTTAATGCATGGCAAGGAGGAACGTTTGACTGGCCAAATACTCTCCAATGATCTCTTACAGAGATTAGTTGATTTGTGACACGATCTGCTTCAGCGTAAGGATTTTGAATTTGAGCTTTGCTACTGAGTGACTAAGACCCCCAATCCTTCTTTGGAACATTGAAGTACTGACTGTAGAACCCGTCGAACTCCCTGCTGGAAGGAGGAACAAATTCTATTTCTTTTTACAAAACTTCTACCTAACATCAGAAATGCTATACTAAAAACAGACAAACACAGAGTGGACAAACGATTCACATAGAGATCTTGCTGAAGTAAGTTAGCACGTTGGGTTGTCAGGTGTTCTTCATGTTTTTATAATGTTTGGAATGAGCACATGGCTCCTGTCTAGTATCTTGACCCAGCCCATCTTTTAATCTGATTATTGGTTCAGTTGTCCCACCTTCTCCATTACCCTTTTTGTTTGCAGTCCTGTGCCCCATTGTCATATAATGTTTCCTGTTGCACTCCTTGTGTCCAGCCATGCTAAGCCTTGACAGTCTGTTTTCCCACTACAGGGTACTTTTTCTTTGTTTTGTTTTGTTTTATGATTAATAAAGCCAATCTCTCTTATCACTGAGTCCTCGCCTCGTCCATGAACATATCTGTGCCTTCTTAAGAACAGCCCACAATAGACAACAGACCTTTTTACAAGAAAGGTGGCAAGTTGTTTAGAAACAGAAGTGTCTCTCCCACTTGAGAGATGATTCCTCTTTATGGTTTAAGAGTTTGTGCTCAATAGGATTCCTGCATCTATACAAACAATGGACTCTTTTTTTTTTTTATTAATGCGGCAATAACCAAGATATTGATAACTTCTGGGCACGAGGACTTATGCACAGCGGGAAAATGCAAACAGTGTAATGCTTCCTTAGAATTAGAAAGTTTATGTATGCTGTTAGGGGCTGCCCATTTGAATTTCTTCACAAGAATCTCACGACACAAACAGAGAGGTGGCACCTAGACTATATAATGTTCTGGTCAAATTTTGGGCACAATTTTGGGTTCTGCCATTGGTTAAAAACAAAATAGGTTTTTAATGCATCCTAACAAGTGCTGAGTAGAACACAACAGTAAGAATTGTATATAACCTTATAGAGTTACAACACATTCAATTCCATAGGCGTACATGTAGCGAGGTACGCCTGTGATGTAGCTTTCATGTGGCATTTTCACATGTATCTTCATGAAACATGCATGGAGTGCAGACAAATTGCACATCATAAATTGCAGTGGATGCTCCAGATTGAAATGAGTCAAAAATAAATATAATCCACTGTGTCGGTCACGAGATATTCCTCACGGAGCAACAAATTTAAAAATGCCTTCTGGGTGTCAAGGGTTAAATAAAAAGGCTACCTTGCTTCCAAATGCTGTCCCTTTTGATTACTTTATGCTATCACCACAAAGTTTGATGCACATGCAGCTCACATGTATGGGAAATGGCAAATAATTGTCCTGCTAACTTATTTTTTTTCCGGAGTTGTATGTCAAATAAGAAAGATAAGTAAAATTATGATCATAAATTATATATATATTTGTTGCTTCTGCCATTGGTTACACATGTAGCCCTCCCCTAAGTGTCAGGGTTCTGGCACATTCGGTCTAGTAATCTCTTGTTGTTGTGGCAGAGCTCTGACACTACCGTAATGTCTCGAGTTGTGTGTGCATGCACGCGGCTTTGAGTGTTCGAGTCGCGTGCACACTTGTTTGTCTGACGTCTTGTGTGCAAATTATGATGTCTGGTCCCGATACTTTGGTCTGGTTCAGTTTCGGTTTTGTGTCGGGATTCGGGCATTCATTACTCGTGTGTTCGTCCTTGTCATGAGCGCGCGAGCCGAGTGTTTCCTTGTTCTCGTGCGCTCTATGTTTTGTGAGTGTGCGCGGTTCAAGCTCTGCTCGAGCCGCGTTCTCTCGAGTCCGTGTACAGTGTTGTGAGCACGTGGTTTGTGCTTTCATGTTGTGTTTCCGTGTTGAGTCGCGTCTTTGTTTAGTGAACACGCGGCAATGCGTGTTCGCATTGGCTGCATGTTCATGTCTCGTCAATGTGTAAAACCTCCCACCTTGTTTCCCTGCTTCACTTTGATTTCTCCCAGCTGTGTTCTCATCAATTATCCTCCCTCCTGTGTGTATTTAGTCTCCTCATGTTTGCTGTCCTTTGTCGCGTCGTTGTTGTTATTTGGTATGTTGTTTCTGCCGTATTGCAGTCCAGTCCAGTCGAGTCTTGTCTTGTTATGTTTTTCCCCCTCGGGGTTGTTTTAGTTTGAACTTTTGTTTTATTTTGTTAATAAAAAACCCTAGTCCCTGCATCGAGTCCTCGCTTTTCCCTTCTTCCCCCACACCTGACACTAAGTTTATGCAATTTGTTGAGCCATGATTCTGGTTAGCTTGGATGTTCAAATAAACAGTAAAGTTTTAACAGTGACACACTACTAATAGTTTACTTAATTGCATATTATTTTAGTATTTTAACATTGAAATAGTAATGCAGAAAGGCACTACTGCGTCAAGGTACAGATTTAGTACTTTCTACAGTACAGTACTGTATCTCTCAAAGTCTGACCAAGAAAGACTGCCTGATGATCAGTTTCATCAGAAGATGAATTTTTACAGTTGCAGTTATTTGAAAGAACACATCAGTTACAAACAGACATTGCTTGACTACCTTGGCTGTATCTGAACTGAACCTTCATGTTAATCTCAGTGGATCAGAAATGACATTAACACCAACTCTGAGTGCCACTTATAGGTCCTGGAGTCCCCACCAGATTTATGAGTCACATGAACTGGAACAGGGAGAGCTTTTTCAGATTATCCCTGTGGACTACCTGACACACTTTTTCTTCATGTGCAGAGAAAACGGCACACAAATTCTAACAGACACCTCCAAGCAAGTATGTAATACTGTAGGAGTCCATTGTCATTTCAAACAGCAAGAAATGCTTCAACCGGTACTGGCACTGGCACTTTTGGCAGAGGACAAAGAGAGTTCAAGTGAAAACACTTCTCACTTCTCTCGATTTCTCAAGTGTAACAGACAGTATTTTGGAATAAGATGCAGCTGATTGCCCTAAACTGCCTTAAATAGCCAGAGATATTTCCTTTTTTGTTTAATCTGCCTGAGGTGAAAGCTAGGGCTGAGTGATTTTTCAGATTTTTTTCAGATGTCTGTAATTTGAATGTTATGTTTCGCCACAATTTTATTATTTTGAAATCGCAGTTTTGGATAACAATGTTAGCAAACGTTACAATTAGACATGTTGACAATACGGCAATGATACCATTTAAGGGAAGAAAAAAATAAGACCACATAATAGCGTACCTTAACTGCTCTTGTGCGACACCCTCTAGCAATAAAGAACACATTACTGAAGCGGCTATTTACACAGAATGCATTTTTAATGTAATAAAAGTAAAAAATGTCGGCAGTGGAATGGGAAAAAGGCAAGCATAGAATGACATTCTAACTACACAGCGCACAAGTAAAAAAATAAAATAAAATCTACCTTTGCGGCAAGATGCTGCAAAAGACATTATCGCAACAGCCAAAACAAGTCCATTAACCACACTTTTACATAGAAAAAAGTCAATGGAAAAACAGCTCAGTAAGGAATTTGTCAAGAACTACTATGGTAGATATTTCATGTTTGTATGATGGTGATAGTTGCTGTTATTTTCTGTTTTTACAAACATTAAACCGTTAATATACCGAAGTATCAAGATCCCCCCTATAGTTCTGCTCCCACAGACTTAATCTCAATCTCAACTGTCAATACATTTCATTTTTATAACACCAAATAAATAATTACAACAAATTTATTGGGGAAACAAACGCTTGAACACATACCAATGTGACTTTTTTTTTTTTAGTTTGTTTCCCACACGATTCCCTGAAGAGGGCAGGGTTTATGACCTATACTGCAGCCAGCCATCAAAACGTTTTAGCTTCACTTTTCAGGTTGTAAGCTTTTTTTCTTGCACATTAAGCAAGTGTACAGTTCAGCAGTCATTAACCATATGTGATGTGCTCCACAGTGTGTGCTTTGATGAAAGTTTGTATTAGGGATGCACAATATTATCAGAACAACATCAGAATAAAAAAAAGAAAGTTTAAAACACAATACTCGGCATCAGCTCAATATGAAAAAAATCACCCCAATATGATGTGCTGTTAGTTATGCGCCTGCGAAAACTAGCGATTAAATCATGTCAGCAGTGTTTTAACTTTTGCATGTATGGTGAATAGATTAGTGAATAGATTCACCGTTTTGAATTGCCAAACTGAACTTTTGAATGCGAGTACAGAAGGGTGAGTTCGTTTTCGGAGACACAACGTAATAGGAATGCCAGTCGTTGATTGGCTACCACGATCAGTTGACGTCACAGGTACTGTTTCAGGATCTACAATGGCGCCTAGAGAGAATGTCACCGACTTCAATTGTCTGAAGCAGGATGTCCAGGCATGCCAAAAGTTTTGCAAGTAACAGATTGCCTTGTTCCCCTTCTCAGGGAATCATGGTTACAGTCGTAACCAGAGGTTTTCCCTTTCTACACTACATCATGATTTGACGCTATGGGAATGAAATACCCAATATGCCATACTGATAAAATACATGCATCATAAAAGTAAACCATACAACTTCAGTTTTGTTTTGCTCTATCCTCTGTGCTTCCTCGTTCGTCAGTTTTCACCTAAGCTTATGCTAAGCCTACAAGTCAGAGGTATCCGGCAGCAATGTCACCCTGTAGCCTAAGACTGGTTGACCACTGAAGCTAAGCAGGGCTGAGGCTGGTTACTTTCCTGGATGGGAGACTGACTTGGTTGCTGCTGGAAGTGGTGTTAGGAGGCCAGCAGGGGGTGCTCACCCTGCTGTCTGTGTGGGTCCTAATGCCCCAGTATAGTGATGGGGACACTGTACTGCAACAAGCACCGTCCTTCGGATGAGACGTTAAACTGAGGTCCTGACTCTCTGTAGTCATTAACAATCCCAGGATGTCCTTCGCAAGAGTAGGGGTGTAACCCTAGAATCATGGCTTCCTAACCATCCCCTTTCTCTGATTGGCTTCATCACTCTGTCTCCTCTCCACCAATAAGCTGGTGTGTGGTGAGCATTCTGGCGCAATATGGCTGCCGTCGCATCATCCAGGTGGATGCTGCACCCTAGTGATGGTTGAAGAGATTCCCCCATGTAAGCGCTTTGATTGTCTATGATAAAGTGTTATATAAATGTAATAAATTATTATCATTATAACCCTTCCACAAGAACGCATTCTTGCGAATGTGCATATGGCTGTTGCCGGAAGCCAGTTATTATAGTTCATACATTTTTAAATATGGATATTTTTGATAGAAAAAACTAACGCTTCACTTCAGTGCCACTGGAATAATATGGATTTGTTTATTAGTTAAATATGCTTTTTGGAGCTTCAAAAACTCTGCCCTATTCAATGCCATCACGATGTCATGGGTGCATGTAGCAGGGAAGCGTGGAGATGAGGAATCCAGGGAACAGAAATACAGAGCTCGGGTACATGAATAACACAGAGCTCGGGTACATGAATCAACACAACACATAATAGACGAGAGAACGGCTGCAGACTGAGAGACACACAGGGCTTATATACAAGGGAAAATTGGGAACACGCGACGAGACTAATGAGGGAAGTGACTGACACATCAGGTCAGGGAAATGACACAGGGAAGCACATAAAAGGAAACAGGAAGGTGGTGGAGCCACAGCATGACTGTGATGCACAAAGCTGGGAAGAGCCAGGATATTATTTAATAAAACTCCAATTGTATTCAGCTGAAATAAAATAAAAAATGGCTTGAGGTTGAGTAAATTATAGGACAAATTTCATTTTTGGGTGAATATTTCGTTAAGTACAAATTACATTTATAATTATATGACTGTACATCAGTAATTATTATTTTAATGGCCTTGCAATGCAAGCATCATAAATATTTGTTATCGAATATACAGCAATGGTATGATATGCAAATTGTTAGGCCAATTTGTAGGCCAAATTTAAAATGTAAAATTTTTGCAATTGGGTCCCTGCTTTGCATTACCATCTACCGAGGGGGTCCTTGTTTGAGAACTTGGCTATAAACAGTCAACTTCCAGAGAATGAAACAAAGGCACTGAGAAGTTTATGCCTGGTGCGAGAAATTAAGTGCTATTTTGCTTTAGTGATAAGTGTGGTCAAAACAAAGCAAGTCTTTTCAAATATCCATCAGAGATAGAGAGAAAGAGTGAAAAAAGAATGTGTTTGTTTTAGATGACTCTTTTTCCACAGGCACTGAGTCAGGAGGAGAGCAGAGACTGGAGACCGTAAAAGGCCAAACCTAGTTTTCTAGTTTTCACTTTCTGTCTGACTGCCAAACCTCAAACCTCATCTCACACTAATAGACTCTCTCTCTCTCTCTCTCTCTCTCACACACACACACACACACACACACACACACACACACACACACACACACACACACACACACACACACACACACACACACACACACACACACACACACACACACACACACACACACACACACACACACACACAATAAATCAAATGACATTAAGGAATTAAGCAGGTGAGTGGCCTGAAACCTCCTCAGATGTTCTGCATCCCTAGTTAAACTTCCCACACACAGAGAGAGAGAGAGAGAGAGAGAGAGAGAGAGAGAGAGAAACCAAGCTCAACATCCAGAACTGATCATCTCTATAACACATCAGTGTCTCCTTTCCTCTACCCACACACCTCTCATTTACAGCTGCATCACTTCCTCCCACACACACACACACACACTCAGGTAAAACTTTCTCAGTTTTAAATTGTCATTTTTACTCTCTCTCAAGCGCTGTCAACGCCAATCCATCCTTCTGATTTAAAATGTTCAACAATGGACCAGTTCACCAAAATATACCACTATTTGTCAAATGAAAAAACAACCCAATTTTATACAGGTTTTCATATAAGTAAGTTCCTTGTAATTCAATTGTGCTTCCAGGCATAGTCTTTTACATTAGGGATCCACAATATTAGGACTGTCCTAATCAAGTTCTTTGTGCCCCTGATCTGATGCGAGTTATTGAATATTGTGTATCTGCCTGATCCAATATTTCCCTAATACTTGGTGCGCAGGATAAAATCTTAATATTTTCAATATATACAATATATTCTGTAGTTATAGGCCACTTAGAAAGTGCCTACGCATACCTGTATGCATTGGATAGTTGTTGTTTTTTAATCTACTTTATTTATTGGCATTTAGAACATATATACAGGCAATTCCCTGTGCAAACAAAAAATAACATTATTAACCCAATCCCACAATATACATTGGATGGATTTTAATAACTTTAATGTGCAGACACTTTCTAATATATAAGGTAACACTTTAGTTTACTTTAAGATCCAGTTCTCACTATGAACTAGTTGCTTATTCGCATATATAGGATATATCCATCACTAGGATATTGGTAGTTTATTAGTATACCATCTGAGGACTAACTGAGGACCATCTGTGCTTTGGAACTAAATCCTCTGCAGAGGTGAGAGCTGATCCGTTGCTTGTGAACGAGTTAAACTCTTTCTACGCTTGCTTTGATTGCAATCGCTGCAGCGCGACGTAGCCGAGTGGCGGGTCAGAGAGAATCACTCAGAGCAGCAACAATCACGTGATCTCGGTCTTGGAGGATGAGGTTCGGAGGGCACTCAAGCATGTGGATGTTAGGAAAGCTGCTGGGCCGGATGGTGTTTCAGGTCATGTTCTGCGGTCCTGTGCTGATCAGCTCGCCGGGCTCTTCACATCCATCTTTAATGAGTCCCTTGCTACATCTGTGGTCCCAACCTCCTTCAAAAAATCCACTATGATCCCTGTCCCTAAGAACAGTAAACCCTCTTGCCTAAATGACTATCGTCCAGTGGCTCTCATGTCTTTAGTCATGAAGGTCTTTGAGTGACTCATCAAAAACAACATTTGCTCCTCCATCCCTGACACTTTGGACCCTCTTCAGTTTGTCTATCGTCCCAATAGATCGACTGAAGATGCCATCTCTCACGTCCTCCACTCCTCCCTCACTCACATCAACAGGAACTATGCAAGACTGATATTTATTGACTATAGCTCAGCCTTTAACACCATAGTTCCCATTAAGCTAACTACCAAACAACTGGATCTCGGCCTGAACTCTTCTCTCAGCCACTGGATTGAAGATTTCCTCACTGGCAGACCTAAGGTGGTGAGAGTAGGACAGTTCACCTCCACCTCCATCACCCTGAGTGTGGGAGCTCCACATGGCTGTGTCCTCAGTCCCCTGTTCTACTCTCTCTACACACATGACTGTTTGTCCACACACAGCTCCACCTCTGTCATCAAGTTTGGCGATGATACTGTTGTCCTGGGCCTCATTTCCGACAACAATGAGACCGCAGACTTGGACGAGGTGGAGCAACTGACATCATGGTGCCAGAACAACTGTCTCTTTCTGAATGTTAGCAAGACCAAAGAACTGATTGTGGACTTCAGGAAGAGACAGCAACGGTCATACTCCCCTCTTATGATCAGCAGGACACCAGTAGAGAGATTGAGCAGCTTCAAGTACCTGGGTGTAAACATCTCTGAGGACCTGACCTGGACTGCACACATTCAGACACAGGTGAAAAAGGCCAGGCAAAGACTGTACCACCTGCGTCAGCTGAGAAAATTCAGGGTTTCACCAGCTATCCTGAAAGCTTTCTATTTAGGGGCGATAGAAAGTGTACTGATTCAGTGCATCACAGCGTGGTATGGTAACAGCACCAGTCAAGATTGCAAAGCCCAGAAGACATCCCGGTCTTGTTGAGTAGATTTGAGTAGAGCTCTTTCTGAGCCATCTCAGGGTCCGCTCTCCCATCTCTGCAGGACGTCTACACCAAACGATGCAGAGGTAGAGCTACAAAAATCATCAAAGACATTAACCACCCTGCTAACCCTCACTTTACCTGGCTGCCATCTGGGAAACGCTTCCGAAGCCTGATGGACAAAAATGAGAGACTCAGGAGGAGTTTCTTCCCCCAGGCCATCAGACTCCTGAATGCTGTCACTTAACAACACATGACTTCACTTGACTTCAGTATGAACATCACATACTCATATTGCACTGCACTTTATGGTCTCTTTGTTACCATGTAACAACTCGTTATAATCCTGTTTGCACATTATACTTCTGTACTTCTGTTAACCACTTATTTATTTATATAGTCTACAGTTTACTTCACAGTTTATCTCATTTATTTTATTCTACATCTCTTATTTTTTTACTCGATTTTTTTTTTTTAAATTCTACATATGTATAGGACCTATATTCTATATCTATTTTATAATTTCTTGTGTTTTTTGGTAATTGTTATTTGCACTGTCCATGGAGTGGACCTGTTTACAATTCACTGCCGGTTGTATATTCTGTATGTGACTGTGTATGTGACAAATAAAACTTTTGAATCTCTTGATTCTTGTATGTCTAAAGCACAAATGAATGCCCTAAACCATATTCTACATCCCTTAATTCTACCCAATACCTAAATTTAACAACTAACTAACTTACTATTAACAAGCAAGGTAAATTAGGTTTATTAAGGAAAATGTTGTAGTTAATAGTGAGAATTGGACCCGAATCTGAAGAGTGACTATACATAATGTTTTACGTAAACAATTTACAATGAGGTTAAATTCGTTAATGTTAGTTAACTAATGCCATTTATTCATTGTTACAGTATTTATTCATCTTTGTTAACACTTGTTAATAAAAATACAGCTGTTCAAATGTTAGTTCATGTTAGCTCAAGTACATTAAATAACATTAACAGAGACATTTGATTAACCTTCACTTAGATTAATAAATGTAATATGAATAAACTTTTTTATTAGTATTTTACATGGTTATTGTCATGATTATGGTGTTCTATTTTAATATTCTGCTCTGTTCCCTTAGTTTCTTTTGTCCTGCTCGGTTTAGTTCCGGTTTCCTTGGTTACTAATTTTCTCCTCATATGGTTAGCTATAATTAACACCTGTCAATTATTATGTTTGTATTTAAACTCCATTATGTTCAGTCCCTTGTCAGTTTTTAGAAATTATTTATTTGATTTGCATATCTAGTTGAACTTTCCTGTAGCTCAATCAGTAGAGCATTGGTGCTTACAACACCAAGTTCATGGGTTCGATCCCAGGGAAAGCAAGAACTGATTCAATGTGTTCCTTGAAATGTAAATTGCTTTGGATAAAAGCGTCTGCCAAATGCATAAATGTAAATATAAACTAATGTAGTTAACTAATGGATCCTTATTGTAAAGTGGTATTGGTTTTACAGAAATTACTAATGTTTTTCCAATAATGGTTTCTGTCATTTTGTGTAGTTCTTATCGCACAGACGCATGTTCTAAGTATTAGTTTTTTCACTAAGTTTGGTTTTAGCTATTTGATGCTATAAAAACGTTTCACTACTTGTATATCACTGGTAATGCATTTTGAACAACTTTTAGCCCTTAAGTGAAGAACAAAAAAGATCAATGCTGTATATCAGGCCCTTCAGTATTTTATCCTAATGCATATTACTCTACATATTTGCATATTTTATTTCACATACAAGCATCAATTAAAGCGTAATAAAATAAAATAAATAATTAAACCATGGACAGCTAATGGGAAGTGTAATACACATATTTATGGCACTGCACATTAGATCCTCAAAACAGTCATGTTTGATTTTCTGTGAAAAGGGGGAACGGTGGATTACTCAATCACTTGTTACTGAGCAACAAATGTTGGTAGTATATTTAGAACCAGGGCATAAACGCTTTGTAATTTAATATTTTTTGGTGTGCAATTGACTATGCAACAGCAAGCACAATGACAATCTTACATGGTTTACTAGCTCACTACTTTCCATTAAATCACTGCTTGATCTTTTAGGGTGTTTCTGCTTGATTAAAACCAACTCTTATGCGATTGCTCAGTTAGTGCAGTACATTTGAATAAATATTTATGCTGCCATCCGAACCACGGTGTGCACCAAAGAAGTAGACCAAGACCCCTGAAAATATGGGTCTCGAACAAACAAACACTGATGCAGTTCAACTGAAATGTGAACGCAACACGAACCTAAGAGATGTACCGTATTTTCCCGCATATAACACGCAGACGCAAATAATCGGCACCCTCTGTAAAAAATACGATAAACGAACATGATGTCACAAAATGCTACCCTAAAAAGGACAGAATACCCTAGCGTACCTGTTTTTTGTAATCATAGTCGTGATATTGCCTATCACAGTTCGGTACAGGAATCAGAATCCGGTCTCCTTGCACCAGATCTTTGGGGCAATAGAGCATTTTATAAGCTCTTCATGAGCTGTCAGCTTTATCATATATCATTAGCATTCCATCATATGTCCACACATACTTTTGTATCTTGGGTTTTGATGTTTAAAAAGACAATGTGAACACTAAGCAAATCAAATCAAGACTAAATGTATAATTTTCTTTTTTGGTCTAGACAAAAAAACAAAACAGAGTACAAGTGTACACCCTTAGAATCCTCTGGAATCGTTCTCTAAACTCGAAAAAAGCTGTGTAAATCCATTGAGTTCAAATTTGGTACTGGGGGGGGGGGGGGGGGGGGGGCACACACAGGAGGACAGTCGTTTTCAAGGGATAATAATGATTCGCTCCTAATGTTTTCTGTCAGAGGGCGTCCTGAGAAACTTCCACAAAGAGATTTGTGTAAAATCTCCAGATGGCATTAAGGAGACACTGATCTATGAGCAGTAAACACTGCACTAAGAAGTGTGTGTGATGGAGAGATAAATAGGGAGAAAAAGAGAGGGAGAGCCCTTGTGTGAGCGTGTATGTGTTTTTGTTCTCAAGAACAAAAAAACTGCCCATCCTTTTAGGTGGTTTGTTCATCCAATTGGAGCTTGCATAATTTCTTTAGAGGACAACCACAGATGTTACCCTTTGAGATGAAAATGAGCAACAGCCATCTTTCCCCCAGCATGAGCTCATAAACACAAATACAAAGCATTATTCATTATTCTTTTTGTATGCATAACATGTATAACAGGCTTCTTTTTTTTTTTTTTTTACAAAGTTTTATGGAACCCAAGCCTGTATTAAGAGTTTGGTTGTATACCAGCCTTAGCCAACAAATACATAACCCCAGCCAACTGGTGAAATGAAAAATGTCAGTCGGCAGAGCAGATTCAATAATTTAGTGTAAATAATTTGCAATTAATTAGCAGTTTTATAATAAACAATAACAATTAAATAATTTGAAAATCTAAAACTATTAAAAATATTTTTGTTATTTTTAAATATAGCTGAAATAAAATAGCATATTAAATGGAAAATAGGTAGCGCTTCTGATATCTAAAAAGGTTACTTGGTTACTTTTTAAGAAAAGTAATGTGTTATGTTACTTTTTCTCGTATCTGGGCTGGGCTTGTTTGTTTTTTAATAACAAAAAAAGCATATATTTTTGGCAAATGTAAACGCCCTTTCACACCAATATTTAAATAACAAGACTGAAGGAAATGCAAATTCACACGTGTATAGTAGAGCTCAAACAAACCTTTCAGCTGCTGTGATTCTGGATCACAGAGGAGGAAAGTTTAACACTTACTTCAGTAAAAACATCAAAGATTGGTCAACAAAGTGAGATTAAATGCATAAAAATATTTGTTTTGTTTCACATATACTAAATGGACGTTTGTGTAGTATTTTGATTCTGCATTTCAATTATTCAATTCATTTTGAGGAATACTGAATCTATTTTATTCAATTGAGATTAGTAAATGCTCACATTTAGTCTAGATAGAACTACAATAATCATCATGTTTACACACAATGACACCCAACAGACTACAGTCAGTCAGTCCCTGACTACAAGACGTCAGTCAATACAAATACTTTACAAATAAATACAATACAAATAAAAAAAAGTAACTCAGATATTTGGTTTAAATTTAAAAGTAATGCGTTACTTTACTAGTTACTAGTTAAAAAAGTAAAGTTAAAAGTTACTTATAATGCGTTACCCAACACTGCTTCTCATGTGATTGCTCAACCACGGAAAAACATCAAGCATTTTGTAAACAATATATAATGTAACATTGCCATTTCCATTACAGCCTTGTAGTACAGTAATACCTTGATATACGAGCATCCCAACATATGAGTATTCCGAGATACGAGCAAGCCTTCGAGCTAATTTTTGCTGTGAGATACAAGTAAATATTTGAGATACGAGCACACTTACAGACGCCGACACTAGGTGGTCGAGCACTCGGAGCAGCCCACAGCGCCTCACTCGACTAAAATAAAAGTGTTCGCACAAGCAAAAACAGCAGTCGAGAGAAGATCAAGCGTGCGTGGGGAATGTTGGGAAATGCGGGATTAAAACGAGTTTGCGGGTTCCCGTTTTTTCAAGTATAGATCTGTTATCTGTTCGCTGACGTAACTTATGCGTGCACAAACATCAGTTTGTGCTCGTTTCTTTTTGGCATGGATTTGTTGCTATAGTCGACTTTCGTAAGATATCTACGTAATCTACTTTATCCCTCCTCTTCCGCACATGCTGCCATTAGCTGCTACTGTATCATCTGTCTCGAAGGTAAAACCAAATTTTATTTTATATCACAGGAATATTATATATATTATTTATATATATATATATATATATATATATATATATCCCTATAATTAAAAATAAAACATTTTTTTTTTTCCATTGTTATTACCACTATAAGAGAGCTTTTTTTACAGGGCCGGAATGGATTAATTGTTTTGCTGTTATTTCTTATGGGAAAAATTATTAAAGGTATTACTGTAGTTACTTAAAATAACTCCAGAGAGGAACTCTATGCACTATATTATTCATAATAATATTTACTTAATTTGTGATATCTTATTGATTGATTGATTGAGGAATGCTAATGCTAAGTTTGATATCTAACTTGAAATCAAATGAATGAGGAGGTAGTGAATGACGTCTCGGATTACTAAAGACCCGAGGTTTAAGACTTTTAAGACAGTTTTATTCAAACATACATTAAGTATTTTTGAATGTCATTCACTACCTCCTTATTCATTTGATTTCAAGTTAGATATCAAACTTAGCATTAGCATTCCTCAATCAATTTATTATAAACAATATTACAAAAACATAATTTAAATTATAAAAGATTGCCTGTTTTCCCATTCATTTTTTGTGTGGATCTGGTGAACAAGTTATCATTGATAAAAATATTGATTTTGAAGAGGTTGATAATAATAGTATTGAGAATATGTTTGAGATCGGGAATATGAGTCAGATGCTGAATACACTGGGAAATGAGCACAGAGGAGGACAGTGATGATGGTATAAAACATCTGCTCAAACTGAACCCTTCCTAGCTCCAAAAGGGAACAAAACATTCTGCATTTAGCTCTTCTGTAATTGTTCCTCGAGTCTAATACCAGGTGAGATATTATCAGAACAGGTAGAGCTCTATCCGTGTTAGATATAGATCTGGGTCATAAAGAACCCGAACATGTAATAATGAATAATAACAAAACATTCATGCCTTTAAGGGTTGAATGTTTATACTTTAATAGCATAATGGAGTAAAAACATGATTATATGATCAAACACAAAAAATCCTTATGTGAAAATATATAAAAAGGTTTGTAAAAACAGAAATAAAATGAAAGCTAAATAGAAATATTAAAAAGCTTTAGAAAGGAAAAAGGCCAAAATTACTAAAACTTACACCACAGTTAAAATATAATCTGAAAATATAAAAATAAAAGCTAATTAAAAATATTATAATAATATATAAATAATACTTTAAAACACTTAGTTAACACTTTCAGGTTTTGTTTTAAGGAAAGAAAAAAGAATCTGTACCTTTTTAGGTCTGGAATGCACAAGGAATGCTCAGGGATTTTCCCCCGTGTTTACCTGTGTGTAACAAAAAGTTTTGCAGTTTTTGTCTGTTTTCATTTCATAGTGTTTTCTTTAAACAAATTTTAACTTCTACTTTCAGTAAATCATCATGTTGAAGAAGCTGCAGCCATAAATGTTTAACATTCAATTTCAATCTCTCTCGGAAAATGTTTAAGTGTCACAAAGTTTAAAGCCAATGATAAAAGCTGAATTAAGTCAAGAACTGTTTACCAAGAAATGAGCAGAAAAGAAACAGCGAGTGGAGATGCATTTGGGTAAGTGCAGCTGGAGCAGGTTGTTTTGCAGGTCTTAAGGGAAGTGGTTTGCCACGTGCAGCATAAGAATGACTTTGAGGAAGTACTGTAGATAAAGATCCATCAGCTAAGATGATCACATTCTTTATTTTGGGCTATGATAAAATGACTTTCTCTATACTGAATGCCAAAAACAGCTCATGGGACAACACATCTTTAACTAGACCTTTACAAATGGCCTACTCTCTAATGGAAAACAGAAAAGATGCACTCAAATCTTGTTACCAATCCCTGAATATAAAACACTTGTTCAGCATACTTCTCTCTGACTAACAAGGAGGACAACTCTGAAGGTCAGCAGGAAATGACATAGCTGTGCACTGATGCACAAGTGCTCGTCAGATATTGGGCTCCTGTTTCACAGAAGTGCATCTAAATGGGGGAAGAGAGAAATGTAAAGATTGCTGGGTACCATTTTTCTATTCTGGCTTCAAACAGATCAAAATGAGAAAGGAAACATTACTATACTTAACCCCTTTACATATTTTTGATTCTTCAGCATTGTTGATTAAAATCTGCGCTTTTTGTAAAATTTTTAAACAAAACTAAAGATGTATAGAGAATACAATAGGAAACCACCCAAGCCCCTTATTTTCCTTGTCCAAAAGGAAGATTTATTCTATAATTACATTTAGCTTTCTCATAGATTGTTATTTTATGTTGTGTTTTCATGTTTTAGGGGGAATTTCCATAGACATAATGATAATAATTTTATACTGTACACTTACCTTACCCATAAACCTACCCATCACAGAAATGTTACATTTTAAAAAACATCAGTTAGTATGATTAATACGCTGTTTTACTCACAGGGACTAAAAAATGTCCCGACAAGGATTTCGGATATTGCCATCTTTGCGGGGGACATGCAAGAACAAGTCTTCTGTAAAAGCACGCTAAGAAATAAAGAAAACTTCTACGGGATATTATATTATTATTACCGATATTATACAAAGTTTCCGTAAGCCAGAATAATAAACTTGTCATTCAGGCATCCCACTAATTGATTAATCTTAAAAGAAAGAAATAAAGAAAGATATTTTTATATTTACATTTTTTTGCTAAATTAATAAATGTAAATAGATGAATAAATGTAATATATATATATATATATATATATATATATATATATATATATATATATACACAATGGAGTCCACTTTTCTCGACCTCAATTTACTCGCCAACCCATGTCGACATTTTTGAAGTGGAACCGCCAAACTTCCTATTTGTCGTAGCTTTTTCTTATCGGTTATGTCGATTCTTTTATGTCGCCGAACCCTGATATCTCGAGCACAAAAGAGGGACAAATTCGCCACTTCACATGGTTATCTCATGACTAATAATCATACCTAGTTCACTGCGCATGCGCCGAGTTCCCGTTGCACGTACAGTGCCGCGCACCCGGAGAAGAACTTGCGGAAGTGGCGGAAAAATAAAGCCTTCTAGATGCTATCTTGGAAGAGGAGGCGCAGGAGTTGTCCAGGAAGTCCCAGATTACATTGACATAGACAAAGACATTGTTACTGATAGAAGCATTTGTTTTCAAGCAGACCATTAAAGGCAAAAAGCAACAAAGCATTTTAGAGTTTGTAAAGAAACCGTAGTAACAATAATTTTCAGAATACTTTTCAATATGTGTCAGAGCGAAATGACTGTGTTATGAGCGAATGTGTTAATGTGTGTTGTGACTGTTTACGCTGTGAGCGATCATTGTGTTTGCAATGTTGGAGAATATAATTAAAGGTTTGTATCGAGAATCGAAGGTGTTTTTTATTGTATACTGGTAAATCTCTGCTGTTAGTTGGTGCACATACGCCTTTTGTTGTTAGCAAACATATACAGTGTATGTACATTTTTATAGCATGCCGATCGTTTCATCAAATAAATCGCCATATTGGCTTTTGGTTGTCTCGATCATCGCTATCTCTATGTTTTTTGCAGCCCCGAGGCCGTCGACATAACCAGGTTCCACTGTATATACACACACACACACACACGCTTGGTGAAAAAGCAAAACTGTTCAATTTATACAGAGCTATTGAAAGTATACAAGCTATTATATGCATATACAGAATAAAGACCAACATTTAAAATAAATACAAGATCATTTATGTCTTTGCACTAATAATTTGCTTCAATTTTAAAACAGTGGTGGCCATTAAAAACAAAGCAGCTGTTCCAGGCAGCAGTTGTACATTTATAATTCATCCAAGATTGCATTCGAGACATAAGCATCCACATGACTGGAGAAGGAATGTTACGTGGAAATGGTCTGCATCAGGACCAAAATTACATAACATACTTGCCTCAACATAGCATACGGTTGAGGACCTTTCCACAACATCACGTTTCCAATATGAGTACCTTTCCAGGGCAAAAATAGAAGCAGACAGTCCTTTTAGCTCGACAATATCTTATATCCAAGGAAATATCAATAATGCAGGCCTGCATTACATAACTACCGGGCATGAGTTGGGAAGCACCACGAATAAGTTCAACAACAAATGCTCCACAGATTGGTTATGATCTGCTCCCAGCCTCCATGCAGTTGAAGAAGCTGAGTCATTATAGATAAAAGACTGAGACAGATCCTAATTTGATTCGATGCGAACCACAGCATGTATCTCAGCACAGTAGAAGTTCGTTGCTGTTCAAAATAAAACAGAACCTCAGAATACAATGTTACCAGTTTGTAGGCGATCAGTCTCTTTACTAAAACATAAACTGATTGTGAATCTGATTTATGAATTTCTTCCACAGTTAACATAACCTCAGTTGCAAATTGCTTCCCGGTCTGGGCCAAATGGTCTCTGGAAGCCATATAGAAAGAAAGAAAGAAAGAAATACTTTGAAAACCTGGCATAGGGCAACATAATCTCTTGAGAACGCTGCCAATCTTTAAGAGAAAAACATGTCTCTGTGATTGTAATTCTCAGGCTGTAAATCTTGTGAAGGTGCCTTTTTCAGGTAGTGAAGGGGAGTAATCAAACAGCTCACACTGCCTGAGGAATGTGTTACATCTGACTCACAAACATAACTGACTGTGACAAGAGGCTGAAATACTGATCTCAGCAGAGCTACACGTGACCTGCGTTGAGGCAACGCTGATAACGAGGGTGAAGAGATCATTTTTATCGACTATCTAAAACGCACCAGCACAAGCCTAGATAAACACATATTTTATGTCTCATTTATTAACATGGACATTTTGTTAAAAAATTGCTTTTCTTTATTACACATTAACGGCTCGATTAGTCGTTCAGATCAGCAAAAAAAAGGAGTCGATGTATCTTTCCATTTATTACTCATTATTAAAGACAACTGAACAGTCAGTAAAATATAAGAACAAATGCACAAATTACAAGCATATATAAATACAATTTCACATAAAGTAATATCTAACAGTAGTACTCAAGTACAGAAATGTAATAATTAAATGTAAAATAACACTATAGTGTCCAATGTAAAAATTAAATATAGATTAATCTTTGGTAAAGGTTTGCTTTGTTGTTTGATTAACATTAATGACAGAGACAGCAGCAGGTATTTATAATGCGCATTGATAACAGCACCCCGGTAGCTAAGGGAGTTCTCTATCACCTCTTCTTGCGGTTGAATGGTTTAAAATTACTTGAATGTGTAAATTGGCAAGACAACACACATGCAAATGATAAATCTTCACTTTATGATATTTATATTTTACAATTAATCTAAAAATCACTGGCCCTGGACCGTACGGATCACAGATCAACTATGATTTGTTAAACCCCAACCAAATGAAAAATAAAACCATATAACGAAGAAATGCATACTTTACAATTTTTCTCTTAAAGGCCTGTCCTGATGAAGTCTTTAAAAAGGCACTTAACGCAGGCTGCTGTGTGAAGCCCGCACATGGCCCATGTTTTCCTCTCGAATGAAACCACAAATCCCCTAACGAAGTGTGAATAAGCACACTGCACTTGAACCGTGCTTATGCAACAGCCTGCCAGCTCCATGAAATATCAACTCCAATCAGGAATAAACCAGTCAATCCCTATTAGGTCCATATTTGTTTATGAAAGGAATCGTTTTTTTTATGTCTCATATTTATATTTAGTGTTTTAAAAATTACATTACATGTAAAGGCTCAATCTTATTCTTGCAAATCTTTATTTATTTGTATTTACTTAATATTATTGAATGGATAGAAAGACCATTTGCCAGTCACAACAACAGAAATCAGTTAATGCATTCCATCAACATGTCTCATTGAAATTCACTTTTTAGAAATGCCAGGTTGTGGGTATTGTAGGAAAGAATAGAGTTAGTCACCAAAAGGTAGCGTTACTAATAATTTATTGCAGCAATATTTCTTTCAAAATGATCTTTCACTGTTTTACTTTATTATTGTAATAATACCATAAATTAATTATATACTGGACAGTAATTTTAAATACTAATAATACTTCAATTTGAACTACTTCCAACAATGAAATTCATTAAAATATTTAATAGTATTGTTTAATTTAATCATTTTTTTATTGAAATATATATTATATATCTAATATATATATAGTGATTTGTTGTAAAATATGATGGTTTTGTATTTATTTAAAGTTTACTTAAAATAGATTACTCAGGTCTATAATTAACTAGATGTTGTTACTGTTCAAAGCCAATGAAATAACTATTACAAATAATTATAAAAATATGATAAACTGTTGATGTTGTTGTTGTTGTTTTATATTATCATTTAGGATTGCATTTAGAGATTAAGTTTAACAGGCAATTATAGATTGACTGGGATTGTTAGGAAGTCAAGAAACAGCTGATTGGCCCCAGTTTCACTTTCATAGTTCAGTACAAATGTAAGGTACGCGAAGACTGGCCCTTCAGGTCACACCGTGAGTCTGGTGGTACAATTCCCAATGTCAATCTCACAACAGAGAAGCGATTATTAAATGACACCGCAGCCAAGTCATTCAAATAGCTTACAAATGTAACTTATCTCCAGTTCGCCTCCTTGCGCACTACTGAGCTTACAAACACAGATACTTTATGGTCATTTCCCTGGCTGTGTAGTCGACCTGACTCTACGGAATGTCTCACAAATCAAATGTACTCACATCTCAACGGGCGCAGTGTCAATCCATATTGCCTTCGGAGTTGTGATGCATGCGTATCTCTGTTGCCAAATTCCAGCGCGCTGCCTCTCGCTCTTCCTTGCGCTGCTGCATAGTGTGGCCCCGCCCTAATCGTGACGATGGCCTGCCCGGCCCCGCCTTTCCCACGCGCTCTGTCCGCAACTACACGTGCATGCAAAAATGCCAAATATTGTTTTAACAAGACAACGTAGAACGCACTGATAATACTTAATACTGTATAATAGTTTAGGATACTGGCTTGAGTACAGTCCCTTTAATAATGACTCTCTAGAATTCTAAACATTATACCTTAAATATAATTTTTTTGTTTATGTGCATATTAAACTAAAGCTGAACAACATTACTTTAATGAAAATTTGCCGAAGTAATAAGCGAGGCAGTTATTTGGTTCATGGTGCTTTCGAAAAAAAGTATGATTAATAACGTAACTACTTCACATTGATCAAATTATCAGATTAATAGTATGCTAGGCTATGATGTTTTTCCTACCACGCAAAATTAGTAAAATCATGGATTCCAAGATCTATATTGCCATCATGTGGAGGGTTGTAAAAATACAGTCAGTTTGTTTTTATTTAATTTTCTGTTTTAATTTTCGAGTCATCGGCCATGCAGGACTACTACTGTGTATTTGCATAGAAGTACATTGTTTGAATCTCTCAACAGTATTCACTAAAAAAATAGTTTTGAACTTTGTGCCAAATGAAACATTTTAAAGATGTTTTAAAAAATGACATATCAGTGCACACACAGTGAATGAACATGTGTTATGAACACACGTTATGAACATATTTTTAAGAATTTCTAAAAAGTACAACAACATTATATGAGAATTAAATGAGATTCAGTCCAAATGCTCTGGAAGAAGAGCATGCGTGTACTGATAAATCTATACAGAAATCTAATACAGCTGAGAGATTTGTACTTATGAACATTAGGCGAAAATGGTTAAGTACATTAAATAATAGTTTAACAAACTATTATAGAGAAAGAGGTAAGTCTTTCTTAGTCTCAGGATCAATTTAAAACTGTAACCCTATTTTATCTATAAATATCCTAAACTGGGCCATTATTATTCTTTTTAGGTGGATGGATGATTTTTATACCACATATTTACATTCACATTAGTGAATAGGGGTCAGTCAGCAATTATTAAATTATCCACACAAAAAAAAAATCGTTTAAATTTACATGGAAATTTAATAGCAAAATGCTATTTTCATGTAATAACAGTAATCAATGTTAGTTCCTTTTCTACCGACATTAGGGGTCACTTTGAGAGATCAATTACCTCAGAGACTCTGATCTCAGCACACACGCTGAGACGGCGTTCATGGATTGTTAATGTTTTCACTGTGAAAAATCAACCATGCCAACATTGCATTTGAGACTCTCTTTTACTAATAAAAGGAGTCACCTCAGCACTGCCCGTTCTAGTCCTTTTACACTGCACGAGGCAGCAGCAGCGAGCATGTGCTTAGAGAGCAACAATGGGAGCTTCTCTGCCAGGGAAATGCCTATGGACCTCCCATTCCTCATCTAAAGCACATTAGAAAGGCAGAACGCAAGAAAGTATGCAGTCTAGTACAACGTGATGACCTCACGAATATATTATGACTGTTTATGCTGTGAGCGAAATTGTGTTTGCAATGTTGGAGAATATAATTAAAGGTTTGTATCGAGAATCGAAGGTGTTTTTTATTGTATACTGGTAAATCTCTGCTGTTAGTTGGTGCACATATGCCTTTTGTTGTTAGCAAACATACAGTGTATGTACATTTTTATAGCATGCCGATCGCTTCATCAAATAAATCGGCATATTGGCTGTTGGTTATCTCGATAATCGGTTTTCTGTGGTGTGTTTGGTTCAGAAGTCATTTTCACATGACTAGTGATGTAATGATACAGGCTCAGAAGCAGTGGTTCATTGCAAGGACCATTCAAGTTTGAAGCAAGCTTCAGAGTGTCGGTGTCAGATGTAACATCACTACTTTCTACTTAACCAGATAAGCCTGATCTTTTCGTTCACACCAGCTCACTTGAACTGTCACTTCACTAGTGATGGCCAAATGAAGCGTTTCAAAGCATTATTGCTTTCTGATACAATTGTGTCAAAAATGGTTCATTACTAGAACCTTCACTCACCTAGAAATTGCACCACCATCTCCTGGTGAAGTAAATGTAATGCAGCAAAGCTGACAACCATAAAATGCAAGTAGGCTTATATGTTAACGCCGTTTATTATGTTTACCAAGGCGATCAAAGCTGAAACCATGTTAGTGCTGTGAAACTCTGGTGCATTTTACAGATACTGATGAATTTTATGTGTGCACCTTGATAATAAAACATTAAGCATGATGTGTGTGTGTGCAATTATTTCTTTAGACAAGGACAGAAGATAAGACCAGCTCAAACAAAGTTGGAAACCATCACAGAAATTCTAATGGTTTCTATTAAAATACCATTGAAACCATTGGCTTTTACCATTTAAACCACTACAGAATTACTGGTAATTATTGGTAATTACCCACCAATAATACTCACATATCAGTAGAGACCCACAGAGACCACTATAATTCCCATTACAACCAATACAATTCCCATGAAAACCATTAAATCCAATAGAATTTCTTTAATGGTTTTTATAGTTTTTTTTAGCAGGGCAGTATCATGTGTGAAAGCTTTATCTTGTTTAGCTGTGCGGAAGCAGAACTATATAACTTATTAACTGGTGGGACTGATATTTTTGTACGATGAAAGAGATGTGCTTGTGTAACTGGTTGTACTTGTATATGTAGCAGAGGGTTTTTAAAGTTGTCTTTGATGTATGTTTTTATGTAACAATGTTCATATGTTCTCTGATTAATCTGATTAATTAAGGTGTGCTTTGGGTACATGCAGAAGGCTTAGACAAAGTGTTCATTAAATGGTATAGTTTTTATTCAGAAATGTAATTTTCTACAGTCTTTGGTGAAAATCAAGTCAAGTCACCTTTATTTATATAGCGCTTTTTACAATACAGATTGTTTCAAAGCAGCTTTACATTGGTCACCAGAAAACAATATAAACAAAGTTTGATTGGCTGAACGGCAGCCTTAAAAGAGCAGGCGAATTAATACAATTGATGAATATTAAGTGTTAAGTTTCCCCATGAAAGGTGATATACAATTTTTTTGAGATGCAGAAGAACATAAAAACTGTTTAGAAAGCTGATATAAATGAGAATATATTGCTTTGAATATACAACGCTGAAATAAACTCAATCCACTCTCCTCAACAATAACGCCAATCCAAACACTATCTACTAAAACCCACGGTGTTGCCACGGTTTGGCTTCACTTTTATAAGAAATACTGGTTTCAAACCTGTCGACACTGGATTGGGCTGTCCAAGCAGGGAAGTGGTTCACTACAGGCATTGAACAGTGTGTTTGCTTCAGAACTAATTTTCAGATGACTAGTGACGTAATGATACAAGCTCTGAAGCAGTGGTTCATTGCAAGGACTGTTCGAGTTTGAAGCAAGCTTTGGAGCATCGGTGTCAGACGTAACATCACTACACTTCACACTGCACAATTACCAGCTGTCTGCCTCTACATTGCCTTGCTCAATAAAGTTTAATCATTGTACTTACGTCTGTGATCTATCACCATGACAATAATGTTTTTAAATTATCACATTTCTAAAAACTAGACAAACTTCTAAATTTGTGCTGTGTGAATGTGCAGACATGGATGCATATTTAATGTACTTGCATGTGTATTTATTTCATATTCACACTCATGCAAAACTAGGGTAAACTGCTTAAATCAGATGTATTTTGCACATCTAAAATATTGTGTATTGACCTTGAGTTACCATAATACTTACACATCACTCAGTTTTCAGATATACTAACCTCAGTATGTTAACCTTTTACATTCAGAATTGTATGGTGCTCTAAACGTAATATCTGTCCTGAAACTATTTATTGCATTGGCAAAGATCAAGTTCACTACTCTGTGAATACAGCAGAAGAAGCTGTCATACAGGTGTAAGTTGTCACACTTGGTCCTGTCTTTCTGTCACTTCCCTGTCACTGAGGTCATGGGGTCACTTCCTGTTGTCACTCCCTGTCTATTGTGATATCACTTCCTGTTCACTTCCGGGGCTTTCTAGAACCTTCCACACCTTTCTAGTTTCAATTACCTCGTCAGTGTCTCCAGGTGTTTCCCATGTCTGTCTCTATTTATACCCTCTTGTGTGTCCTGGTCTTTGTCAGTTGTTGATCCTGTTAACGTGACTTTGCTCCAAGTTCCTGTCGTAGTAAGTTTGTGTGTGGATGCTATCTCCGTGTTTCTCCTGGTTTCTCCAAGTATTTTCTGGTCTCCTAGTTTTGCACGACAAGTGCCGTTTTCTGTTTATATTTAAAGTGGTTTTGTTTCGCCGAGTTTGAATAAAAGTGAGTTTCTGTTTGGAACCTGTTGCTCCTCTTCCTTCCTCTCCGCATCGCACACGTTCCTGCTCTCCCGTGTTGTAACAGAACAACTGACTGGGCTTGTCACCCCAACAAGACTTCTCGTGGCAAGATGGAAGAACCCGCCATCAAACTCGCGTCTCTTCGCCAAGGAGGTCGCTCACTGGAAAGCTACACTAGTGAGTTTCTGGATCTGGTAAACCAGGTGAGCTGGGGGAATCCTGCTCTCAATTACTGCTTCTGGCTGGGTCTGGATGAAGAGCTAAACCAATTCATCGACCAGGAACACTGTTTTGAACCAGTCATGGACTTTGTGAACTACGTTCTGATTTTGAATGGTTCCAAGTTTATGGTGGGCGAACAGGAAGACAAGGTTAGCCGTCATTCAGACCAGCCCGGTGATCAATGGGACACCGTCGCTCACCCACCATCGACCACGACCGAATCAAAGCGCCGCCACCGCCGTAAATGGGCTAGACCGAGTCCTGCGGCCGTTCCCTTGACTCACCAGCCAGAGGCCGTGATCAGCCAGCCAGAGCCAGAGGCCGTGATCAGCCAGCCAGAGCCAGAGGCCGTGATCAGCCAGCCAGAGCCAGAGGCCGTGATCAGCCAGCCAGAGCCAGAGGCAGTGATCAGCCAGCCAGAGCCAGAGGCCGTGATCAGCCAGCCAGAGCCAGAGGCCGTGATCAGCCAGCCAGAGCCAGAGGCCGTGATCAGCCAGCCAGAGCCGATTCCCGAGATCCGTCTGCCAGAGCCGATTCCCGAGATCCGTCTGCCAGAGCCAGAGCCCGAGATCCGTCTGCCAGAGCCAGAGCCCGAGATCCGTCTGCCAGAGCCAGAGCCCGAGATCCGTCTGCCAGAGCCAGAGCCCGAGATCCGTCTGCCAGAGCCAGAGCCCGAGATCCGTCTGCCAGAGCCAGAGCCCGAGATCCGTCTGCCAGAGCCAGAGCCCGAGATCCGTCTGCCAGAGCCAGAGCCCGAGATCCGTCTGCCAGAGTCAGAGCCCGAGATCCGTCTGCCAGAGTCAGAGCCCGAGATCCGTCTGCCAGAGTCAGAGCCCGAGATCCGTCTGCCAGAGTCAGAGCCCGAGATCCGTCTGCCAGAGTCAGAGCCCGAGATCCGTCTGCCAGAGTCAGAGCCCGAGATCCGTCTGCCAGAGTCAGAGCCCGAGATCCGTCTGCCAGAGTCAGAGCCCGAGATCCGTCTGCCAGAGTCAGAGCCCGAGATCCGTCTGCCAGAGTCAGAGCCCGAGATCCGTCTGCCAGAGTCAGAGCCCGAGATCCGTCTGCCAGAGTCAGAGCCCGAGATCCGTCTGCCAGAGTCAGAGCCCGAGATCCGTCTGCCAGAGTCAGAGCCCGAGATCCGTCTGCCAGAGTCAGAGCCCGAGATCCGTCTGCCAGAGTCAGAGCCCGAGATCCGTCTGCCAGAGTCAGAGCCCGAGATCCGTCTGCCAGAGTCAGAGCCCGAGATCCGTCTGCCAGAGTCAGAGCCCGAGATCCGTCTGCCAGAGTCAGAGCCCGAGATCCGTCTGCCAATGTCAGGGCCTGCGATCCGCCGGCCGACCTGGACCTTCCGTGGCCCGAACCGCCGGCCGACCTGGACCTTCCCAGGCCCGAACCGCCGGCCGACCTGGAACCCCCGTGGCCCGAACCGCCTCCGCCGGTCGAGCCGGCCCTCCCAGAGCCTCCGCCGGTGCAGCCGGCCCTCCCAGAGCCTCCTCCGGTGCAGCCGGTCCAGCCACAGCCGTTCCAGCCAGAGCCACAGCCGTTCCAGCCGGTCCCGTCAGATCCAGAGCCGGTCCCGTCAGATCCAGAGCCGGTCCCGCCAGATCCTCCAGAGCCGGTCCCTCCAGAGCCGGTCCCTCCAGAGCCAGAGCCGGTCCCTCCAGAGCCGGCCCGGCCAGATCCAACGGTCCAGCCCGAGCCTCCGGATTCATCGGTCCAGCCAGTTCTCCCAGAGACTCCGCCGCCGGTCGTCCAGCCGGAGCCTCCGCCGCCGGTCGTCCAGCCGGAGCCTCCGCCGCCGAAGACTGCGCCACTCCGGGCCCCTGAACTCCCAGCACCACCCTGGGACTCTGTTCGTCTGGCCTTAACCTGGAGGCCTCCTTGAACTTTTTCATGCATGTTTCTTATGTTCCATGTAGTCAGTATTCCTTATTCTGTGTACCTTTGTTTCTTGCATGGTCCATGTGGTCAGTGTTCCTTGTTCCTTCCATGTTTCTTCCATGCTCTGGTGTTGGTGTGTCCTACTCTTGGTTTCATGTCTGTTTCTTTCCTTGTCTTGAACTGTCCCCCCCTCCGGGTCACCCGCCCACCCTCCACAACTGTCTCTTCCTAGGCGCGAGGACGCGCCTGCCGGGAGGGGGGGGGGGGGGGGGGGGGGGGGGGGTAATGTCACACTTGGTCCTGTCTTTGTCACTTCCCTGTCACTGAGGTCATGGGGTCACTTCCTGTTGTCACTCCCTGTCTATTGTGATATCACTTCCTGTTCACTTCCGGGGCTTTCTAGAACCTTCCACACCTTTCTAGTTTCAATTACCTCGTCAGTGTCTCCAGGTGTTTCCCATGTCTGTCTCTATTTATACCCTCTTGTGTGTCCTGGTCTTTGTCAGTTGTTGATCCTGTTAACGTGACTTTGCTCCAAGTTCCTGTCGTAGTAAGTTTGGGTGTGGATGCTATCTCCGTGTTTCTCCTGGTTTCTCCAAGTATTTTCTGGTCTCCTAGTTTTGCACGACAAGTGCCGTTTTCTGTTTATATTTAAAGTGGTTTTGTAACATAAGTACGCTTATGTGTTTTATTTGCACATTATTTAAACGTACAACACAAGTTAATATTTCAGTATAGTTATTTCACAAGTACATGAATAGGACATTAGTGTCTTGAGATGTGAAAAGATCTATGTCAGAGTTAAATAAACTTTTCACAGTCGCACAGCTATTTATTAAAGAAGGGAACCAAATACTGACTCCAGTAATGCATGATGACAGATGCTATTTTCTGTTTCATTACTTCACCAAACAAGATTCAGTTTAAAATCCAGTGTTCTCTGATTTCACAGTGTAACTTGATATCAGAAGTGCTACAGTCAGCGATTAAAATATCAGTCACACATAGTTTTTAGTTACAGAAAAAGCAAGTCCCTACAGCTTGACTCTAAGAATAGGGAGGTCTTTTTTTATCATTGGTCATTGCACAGTGGCAGCACAAGTAATAGAGACATTTTGCTTGAAGGACAAGGAATAATGAAGACAGTTGATCAACAAACCAGCTGGACAGTGTTAGTAACACAAACCAACTAGTAATGTGAACATTTTAATTTGATTGAGAGACTGACAAGAAAATACTTTTTCATCAGCAATGCATCTGGTAGTTTTACGGTTCCTGGCTGGATTTTTTGGAGCTCTAAGCTCAATGTTCCTCCTGGGATCTCTTGGGTCCGATTACTGGCTTATGGCATTTGAATCTTGTGATCATACGGCTTTTTTCAGAGCCACAGAGGTAAGGATTGGAAATATTCTTTATATTCTTTATAGTGTTTATAGTGTTAAAAAAGATTTGTCCATGTGTTCATTAGATTTTACAAAATTAAGAGACTTATGAGAGAATTCAGCAATACAGAGCTTTATCTGATACATCAGAGATGCAAAGAATAAATTAATCATTCTGAGACCATTAGAATTATAAGCCTGCATTTTATTGTAGTTGATGTTTAATTAAAAACAAACGAGAAAGAAACTTTTTCCAAAGAGCAAATATTTTGGGTTTCCCAAAGAGCCATTCAGCCAACAGTTTTAATGGCCATATTATTATTTTTTCTTCTCATATATTACCTTCCATGCTACTTGTAATATAGCTGTTTTTGAATGGCAAAGTGGACAATAAAGTTGAGTTATAGTCTCCCAAAAGAAAGATTTGATTCTGAACTGCCTGAAACGAGATGTCAGTAATGCCAGTTTACTTCCTGCACAAACCTACGTAGATTTGTTATAAATTTGCATAACGCTCACATATGGTCTCCATTGGCTGCCAATCAACAATGTCTATATTGACCAACACTGCATTTGTAGTTGAAGTTCTGCAAGAGATTGTTTTGTGTTGTCGAGAAGATGCTGTTACGAATTATCATAAATATTAGTTTCCTAGGGGAAAAATTGGAGATGAACACCCTCTCAAATAAAAAAATTGATTGCAATGAGCTTGTAATCATGACTTCAGAAGTGGGAAGATTGAAATAGCACCTGAAGCTATTCCCCAATAGCACCTGAAGGCAGGATCAGGCTTGAATTGATATGGTAAAAAAAAAAAAACGATGCTGCTGTTCATATCACACTGCACATATATAAGTGCTGTGGATGCCTCTGGAGCTGAAATTCAGATATGGTAATGGTATTTTTTTTTCGATGTATGCATAGATTATAAACTTATCGCAACAGACTGGGCCATATAACCAATCAGAGCAGAGTAGGGTCTCAGAAAGTTTAGAGAGATCGAATCCTTGATTGAGCGTTTCAGACAATGCTGTTGGACGAACACGCGCAACATGGCTGATGGTCCAGGATGGGCTGGACCCTGCCCCTTTCCTGGATCCACCCTCCTTCACGATTCCCGAGCACACCAGGACAGTGTTTCTGGTCCTTGGATGTAAACCTATTGTTAGAGACTTCCTAAACAAAATTTGAAACCTTTAAAATAGCATAATAAGGTTTGAAGATCTTAGTTTGAAGAACATTTTAATAATCTAAAGAATCTGTTCCCACCGTAAAGTAACTTTTGTGCAATGGAAAGGTTCTATGGATGTTAATGGCTCTCTATAGATTCTAAAAAAGAATAAATTGAGTTTACATGCATTATGCTGTTTGTGTACCAGCACAGATATGTTATTCACCAGCAAAGAAATCTGGTTAATCATCTCTCTGATGAAGCCGCAGCTGATCAAAGAAGGTTTGCTTGTTAAGAACTAGAATCCAACCCAAACATGTTGGTGCCCTTTCAGCAGGATAAAAAATATGAACAATATCAATATTAAAGGAACAATTTTTAATTTTATTTTATTTTGTTTAATTAGGATATCTCTCAAACACAACCAGACAGTAGTAATCAGGCTGAAAACCCCCTACTGTTCTACCACGAGGGCCTCTTTTGGAGATGTTCCTATAGCGGTACAAATGGAGAGCAGGACAGCATTTTGGCTTTTTGGATCAGTAAGTCAACTTTGTACTTGGCATGCAACTTACAGTTTAAAAAACATTGCTCTATTTATTAAATTACTTCCATTTGAAAGAGAAAAGGATATAGCAGGAAATTGCTTATTTTTTCATTCTAATGCTCTGAATATATTCTAAGCCACAAGAATATATTATATTCTATTTTTGACCCCTTTTTACCCCCTACATTTTGTTACATTATAATGAAAATGACGATACAGATTTTATAAACAGCTTCGCTTAAAAAGAAAAGAGTTACATCCAACATGACAATAAAATGAAACCTTGTGCTGCATACACAACCAACACAAGACATGAACTAAGAGAGCAGAAGGTTATATGCACAAAGGATAATGAACTTACTAAATACAAAACAACTGAACTAATCAATGAAACAATTAATCATCATGACATCAAAGGAACACAATCTAGAAACCATGTTACATCTGAAATACTTCCCTACTACATAGTGTGCAAAAAAAGAAAAAAAAAAGAAAAAAGAAAACCGAACAGTAGAGTAGCATGTCCGAATACATAGTATTGGGGGAAAAAAAGTACCTAGATGACCTTATACTTCCACCAAGATTTTGAATTGCGCATTCAATGTACATTTTGGATTTATGAATAGCAGTCGACGCAAATGATTCTGGAAGTTCATGTTATAGTAACAACATAGCAGATGTAGTATGTCCGGATTACATTCATGCAGCCAGTTTTCATACTATATAGAACACACTTTTTCTACACGAGTCTAAATTAGTTACAGGGGGACTTAAAACAGCTCAAATTGCAATTGTGTCTAAATACTTACATTATGCCAATTGTTATATTTCATAATTTTTCTTCATTTTAATACATTTGCAAAGTCATCACAAATGACAATACAGTGTAGAATCTTTCTAATGCATTAATAATTTCTAAATTTACTTAAAAGTTTACTTTTTTCTATAGAAAGCTAGGATTTCTTATAGGTGCTACATTTCTGCTAACACTAATTATAAATAATTGTAAAAAATAAAAAAAATACAAACATTCCTTCTCTACAGAGGAAGCACAACACCTGACTGTTCTTTCTTATAAAAACACTGCTTCATTTTCTACCAGCCAATCAGCCATCCCAGAAGATTTGCATGGCAGCCTACTTGTCTCATGCTCCGGTTTCAGGACTTCCCAAAGGCATTCTAACCTCAGACTCTGTCACAGGTGAGAGTTCAAGCAGCAGTTTGCGCAACAATATGTTGCCAAAATGATGGAATTCTCATGGAATTTAATTTATTTAGTCAAAGTATTATAACTCGATTTTCCATTGTTAGTGCAAAGGGCCTTTTGGTGTGTTATATTTGTGCTGGGAGTCCTTTCGGTGATGATTGGGGGATTTGTCACAATCTGTGCAATCCATGGGACTAATCATCGCCTTTATGAGGCTGGAGGGGCTCTATTTATATCCGGGGGTAAGAAAAAAAGTCAAAATATTCACTTTGTAGTGGTTCTATAGTGATTTTACTCAAATAGTCTCTCTTTTTCTCTACTTTCACATGCAGGTGTCTTAATCATGTCTGTAGTGCTGTTGTTCGCTGTGTGGGTGCAGATCTCTGACTCTTTAGAGCGGTACGGTCTTCAGCGCAGACACATAGTGTGCCCCCGTCTGCAACTCAGTGTGCACTATGGTCCGTCTTTTATGCTGGCTACCACTGCTGCCTTCTTCTGTTTGCTCACTGGTCTACTTCTCCTGCTCATACCATCAGTCAGTAGAAGATCAGCCAGGGACATAGAGAATCAGCTATTGTCACTGCGAGAGGAATGTGTGTAGTGTTGTTGTGTATACATGGAAATTACTCTTTCTCAGGTTACACATAAAATGAAAATTTTGTCATAATTTACTCCCCAGCATATTGTTCTTAATGTTTATGCTTTTCTGACTTCTATATACTACAAAATGTTTAGCAGGATATTCATGTTCCTACATACAAAGAAAGCAAATGCTGACTACAATTAAAAATGACAAAAAACACCATAAAAGTATGGTGGAAGAAAGTGAAAAAAATAAAAAAATAAAACCATTTCAAATAACTTTTAAAATTGGAAACTTATCACACTTTTTTTTCTACTGACAGCCATATTTTTAACATTAAGGGCCAGATTTACTCAACAGGGCATATTAGCGTGAGATTACAAGGCAGTGTTGCCAGATGGACTGACGATTTCCAGCCCAACTACAGCAAAAATACAAAAATACCCGCCCAAGACCAAAATTGTTGACGGGGGGGGGGGGGGGGGGGGGGGGGGGGGGGGGGGGGGGGGGGGGAAGACCTGCACGCGATTGTTGACGGGGGGGTGGGGGGGGGGGGGGGTGGGGGTGATTGTTTTAGTGGAATTTATATGCATTTGTAGGCTTGTTTTAATGGAATTGAGGTATTGAGGAATTTGATACAATTGTTTTATGAAATTTGGGCGGGTTTGTCATCAAAAACAAGCCCAATTTTTATCGACCAGCCCAATGCATTTTTTTCCGGTTGGACGTGACCAAAAGGAGCCCAATCTGGCAACACTGATGGAAGGTTCTGCTTGTGATACTGATGATGCACAAATTAAACAATACAGACTCAGCCAGATAATTGCCAATGCAATATACCAAGAGCAGCGCAAGTTAGCATCTGGTTTATGACATGGACCATATTTTTAGGTTGTAAATAATGGTGAAAATACCAGTAAATTAACTAGTGCAAACCTAGTAAATCACCTTGCATCATTCATCTAAAAACTTTCTGTCACAGTCATGTCATGTCTCTTCACATCCTGTTCCCTTCCTTGTGCTTACCGTGTCTTTCCTGCACCTGTCATGTCAATCACTTCCTTGTAAGCCTGTTCCCAATCTCCCTGTGTATATAAACCCTCATGTTTTCCCATGTCTTTGTCGATTGATGACAATGTTGACATGCTGGATGTTCCTCTCCGTGCTCTGTGTTCTCCGTTCTCCATTCTCAAGTTATACAGCCATATCACCCTGTAGCCCAAGACTGGTTGCCCACCGAGGCTAAGCAGGGCTGAGCCTGGTCAATACCTGGATGGGAGACATCCTGGGAAAACTAGGTTGCTGTTGGAAGAGGTGTTAGTGAGGCCAGCAGGGGGTGCTCACCCTGCGGTCTGTGTGGGTCCTAGTGCCTCAGTATAGTGACGGGGAACCTGTACTGTAACAAGCACCATCCTTTGGATGAGATGTTAAACCGAGGTCCTGACTCTCTGTGGTCATTAAAAATCCCAGGACGTCCGTCATACAGAGTAGAGGTTTACCCTGGCCAAATTTGCCCATTGGCCTTTGTCCATCACGACCTCCTAATCATCCCCATATATACTAATTGGTTTCATTGCTCTGTCTCCTCTCCACCAGTAAGCTGGTGTGTGGTGAGTGTTCTGGCGCTAAATGGCTGCCGTCGCATCATCCCATTGGTGGTGGTTGAGGAGATACGCCCCATTGAGTCTATGAAAAGTGCTATATAAATGTAATGATTTATTATCCCAGGTTTTTGCGTGCTCCTTTTGTTTGTGTATATTTAAAATCCTCTTGTTTGTGTTTAGTAAAAAGTGTTTCCATTAATCCTGCTCTCCCGCGCATTACTCATCGCACACCTCCCTAACATTTTCCTCCCATACATTTTGCATATGCAAAGGGAAACTCCAACAAATGGTTATGCAATAAGTTCAGCAGAAAAACTAACTGTCCATGCCATTTCAGCACAAAGTTTTAACTGTGTTTTTAGTAAATACTCACAGTTTTCTAACACCAAAAGAGGGTTGGTGCTGGTACAAGTTGTTAGTAAATTGGGCACTATGATATTAAAAGTGAAGTAAACTATTTCTGAGATACGCTGTGAAAAGGGGATCAGACCGAGAGACCACAACACACTTGTAACCAATCAGCAGGGGTATTAAACACTCATGTTGGGGGAGGAGAGAGATTGAGCAAGAGGGAGAAAGACTACAGAAAGAGACATGACTTTGAGAACCCATGACCTTGGTGTTGCAAGTGCCATGGAAAGTTTTGTACAACGCAGCTGATTCATTTAGTAATGAAACACATTGCCAAAATATCGAGTGCTTTCGCACGTTCATCATATGCATGGTCACAGCGCTAACCCCGCTGCACCTCCAATGAATCAGAGTTCTCAATTATATCGACGACTGGCTTTTCTACCCAGTCGCTACAGCTAACGGTTCAATGTTGAGATGTTGTTCCTGCGCTCTTTAATGTGTGGGGTTGAGGCTAAACGCAAAGAAGAGTGTGCTCTTTCCTCCCCAGAGGACAACCTTCCTCTGCGTTGTTGGGTTTCGGTTATGATGTCTGCACGGGTTTCCCCTGTGCGCATCGATTCCGTCCTGTTAGCCGTCAAAGAGTTTAACTAGACCAGCCACTCACTGTAAAGCACTTCCAGCGAGTGCTGGGTCTCAGGCAGCAGCTTCCTGCGTTACCCTGCTCGGGCTGCTGCACGAGGTCGCTACAGTGGTGGCTCAGAACCAGAGGGTTTTCCCCGAGGGGCAACCCTTTCCGCACTATCAAGGTCACGCGGCAAGGCTTACGTGCCTTGGATGTGTGGAATCCTGGTTTCTGTCTCATGGACCTGTATTGGGAGCTCCTTGTCGACGCGTAAAGTTATCGACGGATGTATTTCTTACGGGCTGGGGAGCGGCCTTGAGAGACCACTCTGCCCAAGGTCATGAGCACCAGTTATCCTGGCACATAAACCTGCTAGAGATGATGGCTGCTTGGAGGGCGCTTCAGGCGTTCCTCCCAGACCTCAGGGGCCACCATGTGGTTGCTCAGACCGACAGCACCACTGCGGTCTCCTATATAAATCATCAGGGAGGTTTATGCTTGCGACCATTAAACAACTGGCGCGGCGGATCCTCCTTTGGTCCTAAGGGAGACTGCCCCATCTACGTGCAGTTCACATCCCTAGGACCTATAATGTGGGAGCAGACTTCCTGTCGAGGCAGGGGTCGAGGCCCGGGGATTGGAGGCTCCACCCCGAGGTGGTGGAGCAGATTTTGGTTGAGATTCGGCCGAGCACAAGTAGACCTGTTCGTATCCGAGGAATCGACTCATTGCCCTCTGTGGTTTTCACTCTTGTACTCAGCCCTGCTCGGGCTGGATGCCATGGTTCAGACATGGCCGAGGCTATGTCTGTACGCCTTTCCCCCGATTGCTCTGCTCCTGGGAGTTCTGGAAAGAGTTCGCCGAGACAAGGTCCGTCGCACGCTAATTGATCCATGTTGTCTGGGCAGAGTGTGTTTTGCGGATCTTGTGTCCCTTCTGGACTGAGTCCCCTAGGAGATCCCAGGGAGGACTTTCTGTCCCAGGCAGCGGGCTTGATGCGTCACCCCTGCCCAGAACTGTGGAAACTGTAGGCTTGGTCTCTGAGGAGGCCCAGCTCATAGATTCTGGTCTCTCAACTGAGGTTGAGACCATCCTCCACTCCAGAGCTCCCTCCACGAGGATGCTGTATGATGTTGAGTGTGAATAATGCTAGGGTGTGTCTCCTGAAGTCCACAATCATCTCCACAGTTTTGAGTGTTTTGCAGGTTGTTATAACTGCACCAGACTACCAGCTCTTTAACCTCCTCTCTGTAGTGTTGTAGTACTCAAGACCGGCCTTAGTCTTGAGACAGGTCTTAAGACCATTTTTAAAAACTCTAGGTCTTGTCTCGGTCTCAACCACATTTGTACTCAATCTCAGACTACGAAGACTCTGGAGTTTATCTCAAGACCGGTCAAGACCACAACTGTGAGGACAGTTAGAGGTGGGCACAGAGAGCTGTGTTAATTTGGGTAAACATCATATACCAACCACATACCTGTTTGCTAGATAAGCAAAAGCCAGGGGTCTTTCAGATACACCAGCACCAGTTTTTCGAATGACTTCATGAGCACAGATGTTAAGGCAACAGGTGTAACGCTCCTCAAAATACCAGAAGGACACAGTGTTTATTTCTGTAAAACAGGAGATAAATGTTTCCTCTGGCGACACTGGACATTAAACTCATATCACATCAATCTCTCCGTGAGATAAACTCTTTCTGACCTGTTTTCAAACACTCGATCGCGATGCAACGCGAACTCATTTCGATAGAACATTTAACGATAAACAGTCAAACATACCTGTAAAACAGGAGATAAATGTTTCCTCTGGCGACACTGGACATTAAACTCATATCACATCTACAAGAACAAAAACATACACTTGATACACCCAATATTCAAACTGAAAAGACAATGTATGCTACTGCGCACATGAAGACTTAATGTATTAACTTAACACATTTGATCTCATATAAAACAACTAAAATAGTTACCCAAAATCATTGAAAACTAAATTTATTGAACTGGGTGAAATTAATAGTGTATTATCTCAAATTTAGTGCTAGAGCACATTTTACCTACCACTCTCTCCGTGAGATAAACTCTTTCTGACGGAGAAAGGGGCGTGGCATCTAACTTAAAGGTAAATTACTTAAATTACCCAGCAATTACTCAATGTCCCTACCAGAGGTCTCATAAATCTCATTTCACAAATTAATTTTGATGAAAGTCATAAAACTTAACATTTTCTCTTTTTAACCCTGTTACACAGGTCATTCATTCAGTCCTGTGATTTTGGTTGGGGACAATGATAGAGCGTTTGAAATTCAGGAAGGAACTTTGCACAGCTCCAGTGATCTATTGAAGATTTGTGTCTTGTCTTCCGTTCACAGGGGGGACAGGGTTACTGGAGGTATATATAGGTGCATAGAAAGAAGGTAAGAATGAGTGTGGGGTGTGAAACAGGGTTCCCTTTCAGGGAACTCGAGCTGTGTCGAAGCACTAGGGGAAATAGCCTTGCGTGAGTCACGTGAAGATCTATGCAACCAATGAGAAGCGAACGCGTGTGAATGCGTCACTGCCGGCCGCAGCCGGTGACGTCATGAGGAAGAGCATAAAGCGCGTCTGAAACCGGGGCGCGTCAGCTCTGAATGCCTTCAGCGTGCTGTGTCTGTGCGAGAGTGGTTTTTGAGACTTGATAGCTTAAAAAATCAAAGAATGAGTGTGAAAAGTGTGGCGAGAGATGAACAGAGTTTCAGACCGTGTGTTTATCCCTGTCCTCGTTTTATAACGGGCAGGGATACACATGTAATGTGTGTTATCTGTTTAGGAGTGGAACATGCACGGTCGGCTCTTGAGGGCGCCGGCTGTAAAGACTGTGAGCAGTTTTCTCTGCATGTTCTCCGCTCCCGCCTGGCGGTCTGTAACGAGGCCGCCCAGGCTAGTGTTCCCCGGGGTTCGGGACCTGCAGCGGCCGAGGCGTTGCGGCGCTCTCAGTCCTGGGGTTCACAAATGGATCTCGCTGAGGCTGCTGGGGTGGGTCCGTCCTTACCTCAGCCCTCACGAGACCAAACGGGTTCCAGTCACGGGCACTCCTCGGGAGATGTTCGTGCTGTGACTCCAACATTAGCTTTGTCGAGTTCCGATAGTGAGATGGACTTAGCTAGTGTTGACCCGGCAGAGGAGGCTTCGCCACTCTCCTCGCCGGCGTTTGAAGAGCTAGTTGAGGTTGTGGCGCGAGCTGTCTCTCGTCTGGATATTGAATGGCCGGCGGAGACCAGAAGCGCCCGTCCTAAAAGAAGTATGTTGGACGAGCGTTATCTGCCGGCTCGCGTCACTCCCCCGCGCCGAGCTATGCCTTTCCTTCCCGATTTGCATGCCGAGGTATCCAGATCGTGGGAAAAGCCAGCCTCTGAGAGAGTTCATACACGGAACAGTTCGATGTATACGAATCTCGCAGGGGCTCAAAGCTATTGCTATGGGGGGATGCAGAAGGTGGATGAGGCGCTTGCGAGCTACCTTGTGCCCCAATCTGCGTCCTCCATTAAAGCTCCGGCGCTCCCCTCCAAGCCGATGCGCGTCACGTCGTCTTTGGTGGGGAGAGCGTACTCAGCCTCTAGTCAAGCCGCAGCGTGCCTGCACACCACGGCTCTGCTGCAGGCTTATCAGGCTGAGTTGCTGGGGGACCTCAACGAGGGCGGCGGTATCGGTCCGGAGACAGTGGCAGAGCTGCGCCGGACCGTGGATCTGTCTCTCCGGGCCACTAGGGAGACGGCCTACTCTGTCGGTCGCTCCATGGCAGCTCTGGTGGCTACGGAGAGACATCTTTGGCTCAATTTGTCTTCCATCAAGCATAGGGACAAATTTGTTTTGCTGGACGCTCCTCTGTCCCCTTCGGGCTTGTTCGGCGACGCCGTAAAAAGCGTTGTCGACAAGTTTCAGGAGGCTGCACGACAGCAGGTGGCGTTCAGTAAAGTTATTCCCCGCCGCCCTCCACGTGAGACCGCCAGTCAAAGGGGGTCTCAGAGCTCTTCACACAGGGCCGCTCAAAAACGAAGTGTCGCCACCCGTCTTCCTCCGGCTAATCCCGGGGGGTCGGGGCGACAGGCTCAAGCCTCTGGCAAGAGGGGCGATCTGAGGGCTGTCCTGAGCGCTAAGAAGGCTAAGAGCAAGCGGCCCTGACGCCAAGCCGCAACAAGGTGGTGTATCCCTGGAGCAGCTGACCAGTCAGCCCGCCATGGGAAAACCACCCCCTCTGAGGAGGGTCCTAGAGCACTCCACCCGGGAATCCGGAAATCCCGGCCCAGTGGTGGACATGCCATCAGCACCAGAGGCCAGCCCCGGGAGGCTGGTTCCCCTAGTAGAATTCCGGGATGCGTGGTCACGGCTACCCGGTATCTCTCAGTGGGTCCTGCGCACGGTCACCTTAGGGTACGCCATTCAGTTCGGGGTCTCACCACCCCAGTTCTCGGGGGTCCTACAGTCTGCTGTAGGCCCTCAGCAGGCTCTGGTCATGGAACAAGAAGTAGACACTTTGCTGGCGAAAGGGGCCATCGAGTATGTACCCCTCGCAGAGAGCAAGTCCGGGTTCTACAGCCGGTACTTCATAGTTCCAAAGAAGGATGGAGGGTTGCGGCCCATTCTGGATTTACGTCTCTTGAATCGTGCGGTCAAGCGTCTAAAGTTCAAAATGCTAACGCTCAAACAGATCGTAGTGCAGATCAGATCCGAGGATTGGTTTGTCACAGTCGACCTCAAGGACGCTTATTTCCATGTCTCCATCCTTCCGCAACACAGGAAGTTCCTGAGGTTCGCCTTTGGGGGAAAGGCGTACCAGTATCGGGTGCTTCCTTTCGGCCTAGCGCTCTCACCCCGCACGTTTACGAAAGTCGTGGACGCTGCTCTAGCTCCCCTGCGGTCACGGGGCATCCGTGTCTTAAACTATATAGACGACTGGCTTATTCTGGCCCAGTCGCCGCAGTTGGCGGAGCAACATCGAGATGTAGTGCTCGCACACATAAAGGAGCTGGGGTTGAGGCTGAACGCCAAGAAGAGTGTCCTTTCTCCTGCTCAGAGAACCACCTTCTTGGGAGTCGTCTGGGACTCAGTAGCGATGTCGGCCCGGCTTTCCCCCGGGCGCATCCAAGTTATCTGTTCAGCCGTCAAGAGCATCAAGTTAGGCCAGCCACTCACTGTCAGACACTTCCAGAGGGTGTTAGGGCTCATGGCAGCGGCTTCCTGCGTCATCCCGTTGGGCCTGCTGCACATGAGACCCCTGCAGTGGTGGCTAAAGACCAAGGGGTTTTCCCCGAAAGGGAACCCGCTTCGCATTATCAAGGTCACGGGGCGATGCCTACGCGCCTTGAGTATGTGGAAGAATCCTTGGTTTCTGTCTCAAGGCCCAGTGCTAGGGGCTCTGGCTCGGAGAGTCTCTCTCTCGACAGATGCCTCCCTCTCGGGCTGGGGGGCGGTCTTGAGAGACCGCTCCTCACAAGGTCTATGGAACAGTCGGCACCAAACCTGGCACATAAACATGTTAGAGTTACTGGCGATCCGCAAAGCACTCCGTGCGTTCCTACCGGACCTTCGCGACCACCATGTCACTGTTTTCACCGACAGCATGACTGCGGTTGCGTATATCAATCACCAGGGGGGTCTGCGTTCGCGACCACTTTACAAGATGGCGCGACAGATCCTCCTCTGGGCCCAGGGAAAGCTGCTCTCCATCCGGGCGGCTTACATCCCGGGGGTCCAGAATGTGGGAGCAGACGCCCTGTCGAGACAGGGGGCGAGACCAGGGGAATGGCGACTCCACCCCGAGGTGGTGGAGCAAATTTGGGAAAGGTTCGGAAAGGCACAGGTCGACCTGTTTGCCTCGGTAGAAAACTCCCATTGCCCTCTGTGGTTTTCACTCACACATCCAGCGCCTCTGGGGCGGGATGCCGTGACGCAGGCATGGCCGAGGTTACGCCTGTATGCTTTTCCCCCGATCGCTCTGCTCCCGGGAGTTCTGGCCAAGGTTCGCCGGGACAAGGTCCGTCTCACGCTAGTGGCCCCCCACTGGCCGTCCAGAATATGGTTCGCGGACCTTGTGTCCCTCCTCGACGGGGTCCCCTGGGAGATCCCGATCAGGAGGGACCTTCTGTCCCAGGCGGAAGGTTGCATTCTTCACCCGCAACCAGGGCCGTTGAAACTGTGGGTCTGGCCCCTGAGGGGGCCCAGCTCATAGAGGCCGGTCTCTCAGCCGAGGTTGTTGAGACCATCCTGCAGTCCAGAGCTCCCTCCACGAGGAAACTCTACGCCTTGAAGTGGAAGCTCTTCACTTCTTGGTGTAGTGAAAGGCAGCTGAACCCAGTAACCTGCCAAATTGGCAAAGTACTGGAGTTCCTGCAAGAAAGATTTGTGGCAGGGCTGTCCCCCTCCACCTTGAAGGTCTACGTGGCTGCTATAGCGGCTTGCCACGTACCTCTGGGTGGGGTGTCCTTGGGCAGGGACCCCCTAGTCACTCGTTTCCTCCGTGGTACATTAAGGCTGAGACCTGCGGCACAGACCAGGGTGCCTGCCTGGGACTTGTCCATGGTACTCCTAGGCTTGTCCCAGCCACCCTTTGAACCTCTAGAGGGTATCTCTATCAAGTACCTCTCGCTAAAAACCCTTCTTTTGCTGGCTATCACTTCGCTTAAGAGGGTCGGGGACCTTCAGGCCCTCTCAGTGGCCCCATCATGTCTTGAGTTTGCGCCCGGGATGGCGAAAGCTTTCCTCCACCCGAGGCCGGGCTACGTCCCCAAGGTTCCCACTAATGTGGCTCGGTCTGTCACGCTGCAGGCCTTCTGCCCTCCCCCATTTGACGATCATGAGCAGGAGCACAAGAACAAGGTCTGTCCAGTGCGAGCACTGGACGCTTACGTTCACAAGACTGCCACGTGGCGTAAGTCGGACCAACTGTTCGTTTGCTTTGGGGCCCCCGAGGGTGCCCCAGCTTCCAAGCAAACTCTGAGCAGGTGGATAGTCGAGGCTATCTGTCTAGCTTATGAGTCGGCCGGACATGCTTCTCCTTTGAGGGTCCGAGCCCACTCCACTAGGAGCATGGCGGCATCCAAGGCTCTCCTCTCCGGAGTCTCCTTGCCTGACGTTTGTGCTGCGGCTGGCTGGTCCTCGCCGCACACATTCATGAGGTTCTACCAGCTAGACCTCGATGCCGCCCCGGGAACCAGGGTGCTCTCTCAGTGAGCTGGGACACACCCGGATGCTGACCTCGCTGAGGTGGCGTTGGCATAGCGTTCCCCTAGTGCTTCGACACAGCTCGAGTTCCCTGAAAGGGAACGTCTCGGGTTACTTATGTAACCCTGGTTCCCTGAGGGGAACGAGACGCTGTGTCTTGGCCTCAGCTCCGGGCGCATCCGGGCCCGCTTCAGGCATTCATGGCTGACGCGCCCCGGTTTCAGACGCGCTTTATGCTCTTCCTCATGACGTCACCGGCTGCGGCCGGCAGTGACGCATTCACACGCGTTCGCTTCTCATTGGTTGCATAGATCTTCACGTGACTCACGCAAGGCTATTTCCCCTAGTGCTTCGACACAGCGTCTCGTTCCCCTCAGGGAACCAGGGTTACATAAGTAACCCGAGACGTTTTTGAATCCTGCAATAAAACTCATTCAAATCGTTGGCCAGTTGTTGATTCTCCACAATGCTGGAGGATGGTGTCTTACAGTTATTTATTGATGGAAACAAATATTGTGATGTTATGTCCATCAACAGGTGCATCAATTTTTGGTCTAGAGTCGAGCACTCTCTAAAGCAGGGGTGCCCAAACTTTTTCCTATGAAGGGCCAAAAATCAAACTTGATTGAGAGCTGTGGGCCAAAAGTAAATTTAGCATCATAAATCAAATTGTATTACATTAAAGTTGCTATGGTTTTATTTATTTCATAATATTTAAAATAAATATAAAACAACTTTAATCTGATTAACTAATGCAGTTTTATTTGTAAAGCTTTGCATTTTAATGAACAATTTAAATGGGCAACAATCCCCAAGTGTTCAATGTACAATACAGTTCAAATACACAATCAATAATAAAACTATGTGGTTGCAATGTCAGTGACCAAATGAGAGATATGCAGCTGGTGCTTATTTTTCAGAAGTTTTTCAAGATTGGGCTGTAGCTGACTTACAGACAAAGACAAGATATTATGTAGGTGAGAGTCAGTTATTTGGCTTCTTAGTTTACTCTTGTTCAAGTTCATCAGACTAAAAGTCTGCTCGCAGAGGTACAGTAATGCCTCGCCACTTCGTGGCCTAAGTGCATCGCGGATTTTTCAAAAATATTCATAAAAAAATAAAAATTCAAAAACACCACCATATCGGCAGGCGTATTGCGGAAAGCAGCGTTGTTTAATCGTGATGCGAGAGAAACGGTTTCCCAGGACGCCAGATAAAGAGAGAAACTATCTCAGAGGCTTTGTACACACCCATGGCACTCAGACCAGACACGTGATTGCTTCATGGCGCGAGCTCGACCAATGAGAGCACAAGTGGATGTATCCCGTGAGCTGATTGGCCAGTCCTACTTATGCAGATTTTCACCTATCGCGGGGGTTCTGGTCCACATTAACTGTGTTACGACCCCTGGTCTAGGTCAGGGTGTAACATAAAAGACAACCCAAACTTCTCATTTTACCCACTTCTTTTATTATTGATGACTAGTTGCCTAAACATTTAGAGCAACAGTCCTTGGGTAATTCGTAATCAAAGAAAAGACACCAGTGTTTACACATCCAAAACAAAGAAAGAGAAGTTTAGAAGCACAATCTTCAGGGGTGAGCTAAGTGCCAAAACAACAAACATAATAGAAACTAACTTCCCAAGAAAACTAGCTTCCCTATAAACCAACCAAAATGAAAGAAACATACAGTGAACTTCCCTACCTCCTTAACTAACAAAAAAACAGGAGAAAACAGATGGCCCTTGGGCCTACAAACAAAACAAGGCACTCACCCCCTACAGCTTCACGGGTTACAAAACAAAAAGATCTAACAAAATTATAGACTGGCAGGACAAGGTATAAGATTACTTGCTCATAAGTGAGGAATAGCACTCTGTTTTACACGGTAGAGGAGGACAGAAAAACACATTCTCTGAACTCAGCTTTTTACAACAGTCCACACAGAAAAGGACACCAAACAGATAGCATGGCAGTGAGAAAGAGCTAGCCCCCTCCAGAGGAACTCCAGGGAACTTTATAGTCGAGGACTCTTCTCCTGGGCCAATCACCAGCAGCCTCATTATGTCCAGGACCAATCCTGTTAAGAAAACAAGAGAAAACAACAGAATCCACACAGAAAAACAATATATACGTATATATACGTAACAACTGCAATAAACGAGGGATCACTGTACTGCCAAACAGAGACCGTATCACTGATGATGAAGGACGTAGCAGCGCGCTCTGTTCAGATCGAAGTCCAGCAAGCTGCTCGTTAGCCTTCTGTTTTCGCACCTCGCCGCTGTACTTTGAGAAAGCTGCAGAATGTTTTGTTTCATAATAACGACAGATATTGTACTCTTTTAAAACAGCAACAGACTGTTTGCAAACTAGACATACTGCCTTTGATTTGACTTCTGTGAATAAAAACTCATCTTCCCCAGATATTTAAAAAAATATCTTACCTGTGTGCCACTGCCTTGATTTCTCCATTATAGTGTTTAATTTGTTGACGTTTATTGATGTCATGTGTCGCAAAGCACGCAGTGCTGCGCCTTGAATTGCGCATTTACAATAAATGTTTTAATTAATTTACATTTAATTAAAACATTTAATTTAGGTTTACTCTGTTGTAGTTCAAGTATAAAACAAACAAAATTGTTATGTCAAATTAGAAATGGCAATCTGTGTTGAAGGTATCTCTCTGTCTGTCTCTCTCTCTCTCTCTCCTCAGACGGTACGGTGTGCCAAATCAAAGGTTACCGCGGGCCAGGGCCCTAGTTTGGGCATCTCTGCTCTAAAGTCTACTACAGCACATCCCAAAGACTTTCAATAAATTCCATATTATATTATGGAATTATATATTATTATAAGTGCTGTCACTTATAATAATATATAATTCCATAATATAATATGGAATTTATTGAAAGTCTTTGGGATGTGCTGTAATGTTATAAAGACATTTATAACATTACAAAAGATTTCTATTTCAAATAAATGCTGCTTTTTAACTTTATATTCATCAAAGAATCCTTAAAAATATTAAGCTGCAAAAAATAGAAACTGAAAAAAATATTTTAGTTTAAAATATTAATAACAAAAATTAAATTAGTTGTAGTAATATTTCACAATATTACCTTTTTTAATCAAATAGGCCTTTTGTCTTATTGAAAGTAACCACTAGAGAGCAGTGTTGCTTCAGATCTTGATACCTGTCACATTATGGAAGCAGCACTCACTCCAGGGATCTGAGTCTTATCCAAAAGCTGATCCCAGATAGCTGAAACAACAGTGCTGAGATTGAAAAATAAATCACTGTTTTATGAATAAGACACGGGAGCTCAGATAATAACAGTACATTTGTAATAAACATGAATCAAATTGGCACATTTTGATCTAAACCTCAATATTCTCTATTTTCCTCTACAGTGATTCTTGCATGAAAGAATTACAATGCTTTCATTCGGCCTATTGTCACACCTTTATAATTGGAAAAGGCAAACAGACCCGCGAGATGTTCCGAGAGACGGTGGAGTTTGACTTATGAAGTGAATGTCCTCATCAGCGCAGATCTGTCTTTAATGTTTGACGCAAAGCGCCACAGCGTTAATCTCGAGTCGCGAGCTCGGCGCGTAATTACACCTGGACCTGTCACATCCGCTTCCGCCGCCGCAACCAATTTAAACATCTCTGTCAGTTCGACCCTCGTCAAACCACCGCGATGAATTGATGTTTTAAGGTAGTTTTTAATGAATAAGGGGGAGTCGAATTCGGTTATATCCCTTCAGATTCAATTTTGTTTTTCATCCACGGCGTCTGTTGGCAGATTCATTACCGGTGCTTGCCCACAACCCCCCACACGATATTTCCCGCGGCTCGACTGTCACCCGCACGGCTCGCGCAGTTGTTCGTCCCCCTCATCACCGAGGGTCTTTGTCCCAGAGAGATAGAACTGTCCAGAACAATTACCTCAGGAGCTTTAACGACAAGCGGTGAAGCATTTTAATCTCTTCGCAGTTTCTCTTTGAGATACGGATAAACGAGTCGACGAAACGCAAATACCTGACACTGTAAATTCGCACACACATACAAATAAATAAATCAATGGATAAAACTAATAGCTATAACAAAGTTTACTGCAAGGCAAGCAAAAAGGCCTCTTGAAGGCCTCATTTCTCCTGAACATGAAACATTCAAAATAATAACAAATTATATTTTTTTCCAGTTTTATTATAGTCCATTTAAAGTCAAACGAAGTGTGTGTGTGTGTGTGTGTGTGTGTGTGTGTGTGTGTGTATATATATATATATATATATATATATATATATATATATATATATATATATATATATATATATATATATAAAACAGCACGTTTTATTTAAATTCATTATTATTTTATTTTATTCAGTGCAATCCACATGCAAAAAGAAAGTTTAAATAAATAAAAACAGGAACTTATATCATAGAGATGACCACAAAGACAAGACTGTCAAGGTCAATAAGTTTCTTAAAACATATAATTTGACCATTTTATGACAGGTTGTAAAACGTCATGTGGTGTGACTCCTCAAAAGCAACATTTATTAGATAAGATTACACCAATCATATACTCTATGATTGGTCCAACACCAATCGTATACTCTATGATTTAAGTATATATATATATATATATATATATATAAACTTAAATTATTAAGATGTGTACACTCACATTCAAAGGGTAAGGAAATATGGCATTAGTTTTTTTTTTCTTAATGGTTACACTGTATGATGTTTTGTTGTGACAATTACCTTGAAACTGCACTCCATATGATTTTATTTAGTGCAGGCCATATAGACTTCTTGTATACATGGCCCTCATTTTTTGAATCATACTATTCATCTAGAGCACACATCCAGGGGGCACAATTACCTCCTACACATGCTAGCCAAGAAGAGAAAATGGCTGTTTCTGGATTCAGGACCTCTCAACCAGGGGACCTGGTGTTGGACCACTGTCCCCTCCACAATTATGCTCCCTTCTTCCTTTGAGCGCAGTCTGTTTATGAGTGGGCCCTCCGGAGGTCATATTCTGAGATGATGCTTTGTCTGGGCTTTTGCTCAAAGGGCCTGGGGCCTGGCATGTGGTCCCTGGAGAGAACATTGGATGGCTCCTTTTATATTATCAGGGAGGAAAACAGATAGTTGATTTGAATCAAATTTAGGGGCCACAATCTGCGGAGCTGTGAATGTCTTCTGCATTGTGTGAATCCCACTTATATCTCATTTATAGAGAACTCTTCAGCAAAAGGCTGTTCTTTAATTTTCCAAAGATGCCAGCCAGCACTCTCATTCCTTTGGCTATTCTCTCTCTTTCTCTCTTCTCTCTCTCTCTCTCTCTCTCTCTCTCTCTCTCTTTTGCTCTCTCTTTCTGGCCAACTCTTTTAGGGTCCATAATGAGTTCTGTGATTGCTGTGCGCCCCTGTGCCCTGTGCTTCCCCTCTCTGCTCTGCGGCAGGTTAATGAGGATCGGAGAGATCAGCACGCCGCTGTTAGACATGTCACACACACTGAGGTGTTGAACAAACTCCTGTCCATCTTTGGCACTGAGCCTGGCAGACCCTCCTCTCTTTCACCCTGCCAGGGCTGACTGGTACTCTTTTTAGGAGAGAATATTTGCATGTGTAGTGCATTATACTGTGTTTTTCGTTGTTTCATTTTCCCCTGCTTTCTGACACATTAGTTAGTCGTTTAATAATCAGAATTTAAAGTCTCCTCAGATCTCTCCTCTTATATTTATAATCTCAATTAGTTAATCTCAATTGAGTCCCGAATATTAATAACATTTATGATGATGACAACTGATGATTCTTTGACAGTTAATGACACAACATTCTTTTCTTTTGTTTGGAACTATTAATGTATTTAAAAATGCAATAAAAACACAGTTAACATATACAGAGACTTGAATACACCTCTTCCATTTTGAATAAAAAATTAATTTTCATATTTTTTAGGGGTATGAAAAACTGTCCTGATATCAAAATGAAGATAAACGCCTAATTAGACTTTGTCCTCCTATTAAAGTCAAGTTGGGGAGATCAATGAAAGCATATTTAAGTTGTTTTACTCTTGTTTACCAAGGGGTGGGTGTTTTTGGTTTTGTTTGTTATTTTAGGCCTAGAGACACTGCTCTCCCTTACTTTAAGTCATATATTTTTTGTAAATAAAAGTTATTTTTTCTGTCACTCTGGGACAGAGGACTGAAGTGTGTTATCGCCTTTATTTTTCTTACTTTTAGTTTATATTCTTCTATTTATTTTTACCATCCCTCCAGACCCGTAAATGGGAGGGGGGATGTAACAATTTCTTAAAATATCAAATAACTTGACATCTATCTATCTAGCATGTATTTATTTATTAAAAAACTTAATTTGTTAATATTAATAATATTTAAACTTTCCTTAAAAATGGTATAAAATAATGTAACCAACATGAATTCAAGCTGATTTTGCTTTCATAGACACTCGTATTTGTCACCATGTACATTAGGGATGGAAAAGTTTCTGCTCTCACTAATGATCGGAATGAGTTTACAGCCATTCTCTTTTTTTCTTCTGTTCTCCCTTCTTCACATCCCAGCCTCTCCACACTCTTCCTGAGAAAAATGATCGACACAGTGTACTGGAAGTGTGAGCGAGTGAAAGATTAAATCCAAGTTTCTTTCATCCATGAGTGCTTTCATGTCTTTTTTTTTCCAAGCAGAGAATTATCAGTGCGGCAGGGACTGATGGGAGGAGGAGGTGTGAACAATGAGGAAGTAAGGTTCCTGATGAAGAGGGATTTTACTTAGTACCTGCCTCTTTTGTTTGGAATTGTTTTATTCACAAGCTTAATACAGAAAGTGATGACAGTCTAATCAAAAATGTCATTGATCATGGAATCAATGGAATCAGACTGACATGAAGAATCCTGAACTCACAGTAGAAAAGACCAGTTCAGCTTCAAGACTTAAGGATCTTAGAAGGAGGGATTTAATTCTGACCTCAATACACATGAGGTTTTAATGAAACAACCGAATACAGAGGCAGCATGGAAATGTTATTAAACCACCTCTGAAGGGGGAAAAAATAGTAAAACAACAACCCTTTCTATAGAAAGGAATTTTTCTGATATTCCTGGCCCGTCTTCTAATCTCCTGTGTTTGGAGACATTTTTTTCATTAAATTTGTGTCAGGACTAATTTTGAGGCGAATGAATACAGATGTCAGGGTGCCATCGGATCCCATGGCAGGGCTCTTAATGAGATAACAGGCTTTAGTCAAAGAATTAACACTATTGAAAAAATGAGATTAGCTGAATGGATGCAGATCCGACTGGAACGGGGGCTTGGCTTGTGCCGTATCAGACTGAGAGTCCTGCGCTGCCAAATCACAAATCTATTTCCAACGTCGGTATTAATTATCAAACTAAAGCTGCTGTTGCGTGTTGATTCATCAGGGTATGCTCCTGTATTATCTCCCATTAAGCGGAAAAAAAGGAGAGATTATGTGGGCCTTCAGGGGCGTTTTATAAATTCTATGAGACTGTTAAACCATGTCATGGACTTTGGAGGATAACACCACCACAGTCCTATGTGCACGGTTCCTTCACGTGTGCTAAAATGCACCTTTAAGCCTTAAATTTGATTATTTATTTTAGTTTTCAATTAAATTGAAGCGTCTTGGCCTGGTGTGGAGGAGTTGACTTGCAAAGGTCTTTATGTGAGATGTGCATTTGTGTGCATACCAAGTGTATAGACGGCATAAACAAGGCGTCTGGCTTCTTGTGTGAACTGTTTGCTATATTATACTCTGCATTCTAGGACTGAATAACCATACAATAGCTTTCTATTCTTACTTGCTTGGCATCTGACGTAATGATTAACATAAATGCATGTCTTCTTTTGTGGAAGCGATGGGTGCTGGCAATACAGTTTGCATGAAAGTCGGTATGCCAACTTACCCAGATCTGGATGCAACACCCATGTGATTGAGGGAAAGAGTTGAGTTGATTCAGTGCTGCATTGATTGGCAGCCTTGTCTGTGGCAGTGCCTTGCTGATTATCCAAAGCACACAGGGAGCCTATCACAATCACATAGGTAATAATCTCCCAGTTGCACGCTGCTATTTCACACACGGATGCGGCCTGTGATGAGAAAAGTATGTCACAGTATCGATAAATAATTATGAGCGATGAGACTCTCTTCCTGTATTGGAAGTTGGCTGAAATGACTTCATAAAGTCCGGGAGATTGTGGGAGAGGTGATGTCGTGACAGCATCTTTCTGCTGGCTCACAGTCGTACCATAATTATGCAGTGTGAGCACATCTCGCCGTCCAGCGTGCATGTGAGCATTTCGGCTTTCGTCTGATGTTCTGGTGTTTTATGCATCTCCCATTTGATGAGTCTTGATACGCTGATCTGAATGGTATTCAACTCTGACGCCTTTGCTGATGTATTCCAGCAGAATCATTGTTTAAAATGGGAAACAACAAAGGTGACACTTGAAGGAAATGGGTATGTGGAAAAAGATGGAAAGAATGACACAACAATCACAAAAAGAAAAGGTGACATGATAAAAACAGAAAAGTACAGAAAGAAAGAGAAGGTATGAATGGAAAAAAGGTGAAGAAATGGGAGAGTAAACAGTTGTAGGAGCAAAAAGGGAGATTTAAAAAGGAGAAAGAGAGCAGAGAAATGAAAGCGAGGGAGAGAGAGAATGTTGCAAAAAAGGGTGCTGTGGTAGGTGGGAGGGGGACAAAATGAGACCAAATTTTCTTTGGCAATCTCGTCTCTCCTGCTGCAGGTGTGGGGCTATTTCACTAAAGCAGGCCAGACGCGAATGTCATTAGTTCCTAAGCCCCAGGTGAATTTGCCACTGTTCCACATGATTAACCCAGATAATTGTGTGTTGATAGCGAGCATGGTCGATGGAATACAATTTTCAGGCCAAGATTCCTAAACAAACAGCTCAGCAGAGGGCTGGGAGGTGATGGTTTGTTGTGCGTGTATGTGAGTCTGTGTGCATGGTTTAGGTGCCATGGTGAGCAGTGTCGTTGGATGACTGGCTTTGGTGTGTCCTGCACTGTGCAAAACAAAAATAGTTTGGTATTGTAAAAGTTTGTTAGCTTTAGGCTAAACAAAAATAACACTTGAAAAACAGACAAATAGAAATTGTCAATAGCTGGAACATGGAATCTATAACCTGAAAGCACAGACTCTATCAACCGAATGCAGTCCCACCCCTTTGTCCTCCAGTTTGTATTTCCATATTTCCAAAGTAAGATCTTATTTATTAATGAACCTCTCATTTTAAAATCTTCCTGGTCTACTGACATATGTTATGACATCCACTTAAAACAGTTCAATGCTAATCATAACTTTTATTAACTCTACAATAAATAAATACACTTCATCAGCCAAAAACATCAACAAAGCTACCGCAAACACGGAAGTTCAAAGATACAATTCTAAAAATGGCTGCACTCTTGTTTCTCTGGCGCATAAGGTCTATAACAGCAAATGTTTCTAGAACTTTCTAGAATGTGGATCTTGTTATAATTATCCCCTCGCTAAGCCCTGCCTCGCTGTCTGCCATTTTCTCAGACAAGGTTTTGTAATGTATGTTTATGAAGGATATTCGTGTTTGAGTATTTTTAATACAGCTTAATGGAAATTTTCTTTTTCATTTTTGCAGAGTCAATTACTATATTTCTACATTGTTACTACATTTCGTTAATTAATATTGACTTAAGCTTTTATAAAGTCGACAGTAACTAAAAAGTTCACATAGTGATTTTGTTTGCAGAACTTTTCTGTTCACTACACTTCAAATTAGGCTTTCTATTTTTTTACTTTGATCGCCATGATTCCGATTAGCAGTTTCTGTTGAATGCTATGGGATGTTTCCTCAAGCTTGCAACAGCGACATTTGAACATTTTCTTTGAAATTCTATTTGGGGATAATATTCTATTACTGATGAAAAATTATCCACTATTTTATTATTTATTATCCACTATTATATTAGTGAAATGTTAACTATTAGTTTAAACTATTACATCCAATAAATTGTATGGAGAAATACCCCAGGGACCCTGATACATAAGGGCAACTTTCCATTTCTGACACCCACTAGTTATGGAGAAGAAAGGAATTCAAATAGTATTTACGGGTTTTCAAAAGATTGATCAGATTTGTTATTTTCTATGGTATTTATAAAAAACACCAAATACTATATAAGAATCCAGCGACAAGAGAGCCTGTTCCAGATTCTTCCTTTGCCGTTCACTGTGTCGCTTAGCAAAACAATCTGTCGAGAATAAGCGAATGTTTGTCCCACACGCTCACAACAGCGGACAAACACATAGAGCATGAATGTCTGAATCCCAAAACCAAAACCAAACAAGAGTGGAATTGGGATCTTGCACATTTCAGCACCGTGCAGCTCGATTGGAATTTTCCAGAGAACACCAGAATTGGCAAGTCCACCATTGGTGTAACAAAGTGGAGGCCAGGGTTGATCCAAATGCGCATCTTTATTCAAGCACAGGATAGTCAAACAGGCCAGGTCAAAACAGGAACAAACAGTAGTGATGGGACATCTGAAGCGAGGCTTCGGAGCTTGTGTTGAGCAAAAAGGGGCGTTCCAGATGAAGCCCCAATTCGAGGCTTGTATCGTTTCCGTGAAAATCATGTGACAATGACAAACAAGGTCTCGGTTTCTGTTGAACACGTCATTGCTTTATTCTGAGTATCGCTTCCGGATAAAAGAGGTTTGAAACCTCGCGGCTCTTGTGGGGTCTGCAGTCAGTGTTGCCAGATTGGGTTAGTTTTGGTCACGTCCGACCGGGGAAAAATGCATTGTGCTGGTTGATAAAAATGTGGGTTGGTTTTTGATGCAACTGGTGTGCTTTTATTTTTTGACTAGAAATGTTATTTTATTATTTTTTTACATTAAAACGAACGTTACAATAAAGTATAATATGTAATGATGACATTTTAATTATGGTTCAGTTTAGCCAATTAGGTTCAGGAGAGTCCGTTCCAATATACATATATTATTATTATTATTATTATTAACTACTATTATTATTATAAGACTAGACTGTATTAGGGAAAGCTTAGAAAGTTGGTCTAGTGCAAACGTTCTTATGTTGTCCAGCATCATCGGTGCCCTGTGAAAGGGTGTTTTCTAAGGCTGGAGAGGTGGTTTCCAAAAAGAGAAACCGTCTCAGTCCAAATACTGTTAAAAAAAAGTTTTTCCTAAATAAAAACCAGTAAACACTTTTCCCATCCCTGTTGCAGTTTGCTGTTCCACAATCCCAGTCCCATAAGCACTGCACTATTGCACTCCTAATCAGCACTGCACTCACAGTAATTTCTTCACAATCATTTGGGGCATTCACTGTCATCACTAACCCAAAGAACTACTGAATAGTTGAACACAAAGTTGTGTGTTTGTGTGAGTTGTGAGTGCATAGGTTAATACAAGCAGGGTAAAATACTTTTTTTTAATACACAGGCGATAGAAAAAGGGTGTGCCAACACTATGATAATTTGGTTGCTCAGGATGAATAGATTTGTGTGCGATACATTGCTTTGCACAGCAGGTGTCACTAGGGAGCACACTGTTTCATGAGGCTTCGGGTAAATGAACCTTTTGGTGAACCAATGGGCTGGAAAGCCTCAAGGAATATAAGGAACAGGCAAGGTCGTGGTCGAAGAAGAGGCAGGCAAAACAGACAGGACTAGGATAAACGCTCGGAATTGTGCACTGAGGCAAACAAAGACTTTGCTATGACAGTTTGTGTGAGTGAGTGCTTTATAGTTCATGTGATTAGGTACAGCAGGTGCAATAATCAGTCCACTGCACAGCATTGTGGGAAATGTAGTGTGTGTGGGTTAGTATAAGTGTGAGAGCTCCCTCTGGAGCCAGATGGTGGAATAACAGGGTTCATGATCGTGACAATTGGTGCCCCGTTCTCTTCATGGATGAGAGCAGGTTCACACTGAGCACATGTGACAGACGTGAAAGAGTCTGGAGATGCCGTGGAGAACATTGTGCTGCGTGCAATATCATCCAGCATGACCAGTTTGGCAGTGGGTCATTAACGGTCTGGGGAGGAATATCCTTGGAGGGTTGCACAGAGCTCCACGTAGCTGGGTACCGTGATGAAATCCTCACAGCCGATGTCAGAACTTATGTGGGTGCAATGGGCAGTAGCCTACTGACTTTGAGATTCTATGATGAACTTCATGCAAGTTGGATCAGCCTGTAACTTTTCTATGCATTTTTTTTTGTGCATAGATTTTGGTATGATTTTGAATCCAGTCCTCAGTGTGTTGATGATATTGGTTTCCATTGACTGTTGTCGCATAATTTAATTCTTAACAAATTATAGAATCACAGTATTCTTCTTAACAGAGTTTTATTCCACCCTTTCCATGTAAAGCGCTATATAAATGTAATGAATTATTATTTTTTGTTAATTTAACTATTTTTATTTTATGTATTTATTTTTAATTTTTATCATTCAAAGGTCAATATTGCACTGTCTGTTTGCATTGTCAAACTTCTAGTGGTCTGTGTGGGGCTCAAGACTGTGGATTAATTGCTAAATGCAGTTATGATTTAAAAGGAAGGAAAACAAAACACTAAACATGTGACCACCAGAATAACAGAGCTTTAGTGATTAGCACATTATAAAGCCCACTCTATGTTCTAATTCTTTTAGGGAAGTAAATGCTGATTTTATTCTCTTACATTTGATGAACAAATTGTTATTCAAAAGAAAAAAAATGACTAGTTCAAACAACATTTTTTTTTAGAATCACTGTAGTGTCTATGGAAATAGCCACAAACGTTAAGATTAATGCTGTTTTTCTTCATCCATATCCGTTAACCATCATTACCCTTGATAGACAACATAGCCTCAAACTTAACAGACTAACTTTTTTCACACATTATTAGTGAAATGCCATTTATATGAGCGTGAATATGTAAACAAGCAGTCATTAATAATGTCTTCAGAAAATACATATTCATGGTACAAATCAAAGAAAAATGATTCCTGCATCATTTCACTCAATCTCACACAAATGACAAAACCCAACCCTCAGCATCTAAAATTTGCATATCATTTTAATATAACCATTTGTTGCGCCTTAAGACTTTCAGATGTTATGTGTGAAGACCTCCATCTTAGCTTTTTAACAGTATACAAAAGAAAAGCAGGGGGCTGGCTTGCATCAGATTAAATTATCTTTATCACTGTTCAAAGGAACTTAATATTTGTTCTATGAAGGGTTGTGACCTGCTAGTGGCAGAGGTGTTATAAAGTGTAACAGCTAGTTACCATCATATCAAACATTCTGTTTCACAGCCCAGCAATAAGCAACACTTCTAACAGCATGCACACATATATAAGAGTGTGAATTGACTCCTTTGGCCTGGGGGGAGTGTGAAAAATACCATTTTGAACATCTAGTCTTTGTAATCTTATTTAAACCTTTAAAGGAATAACATGTTATATTGTTGCATTATATTTTTCCATTATTTTATCAAAAGTGACTGAGTGGTGTAAGTGCTTGAATGTTTAATTTAATATTTCCACTCAAAGTGTTATGCTGATAATACAACTGTAAGGAAGTATTTTGTATCCAGAAACAAAATATAAGCATTTTTACTTATGGAGTTGGGGTTCCCAGTATCAAAATTTCACATTTTTATGGAGAATCCTGTACTTAAATTAGTAGGTTAAACAATGTTTATAACATACATCAAAAGTTAAAGGCCAGTGAGTTTTTTTCTGAATGAATTCAGCCACTGTCTGTTAGTCCATCCCACCAATCCATCAGCCAGAAAAACAGCATACAATCATGAAGATTCATTGTGCTTTTTTAAATATGGGACACTTCTCTGTGCTGAGCAGGTTCTGTAGACCAGCCAGTACTAACGACTGGCTCATAGATTTGTCGGGACACGCAGAGATAGGAGGACAAACAGTGAAAAGTGAAGAGGTGCTGGAATACAGATGTGCAACTCTTTCACTTTTCACAAAGTTAATGCAAGGTTAATGCAAGGCTTCTTAAGCTTAAGAAACTGAGTTTTTTTAGACACAATAATTTAACACGTAATAATGTTGCAGTAAGTGGCAAAAAAAATCAAGTAAATACAAGTCTCTGTTCGTGTGAATAACTTTATTGCACTGTCTGAGGTGCTCTTTTCTACTCTCTTCCTATAAGGACTGCAGCGACAGATGAAAGCTCATTACGCAGCATGGCGAGGAGAGGCGTGCAGAGGAAGTAGTTGGGGGAAGTGGGGCGCAGGGGTGGCTAATTGGGGTGTGTGATTACACCGGCTGCTGTTACCACGAATTAGGCAACAACAGACCCGGCAGTACGGCTCATCATCACAGAAAGGAGAGAGTAAGGCGACAACGCTGATATTGCCCTAATTACACCAAACACCTTCTCTTCTGCAATATCACATAGCATAACACCAACATACACGCATTGTCTACAGGCACATGCAAAAAGTATAAGTCAGGCATTAGAAGTCACAACTTTATTAACTATTAGGCAATTCCACAGTTGTCTTAAGGTGTGGTCACATTTACTCTTGTTCAACCAAATTTTGTGGGTAAAATCCAATCATTTAATTGGGAATTGAGGAATTGATGTCTGAATTTATGAGTAGTGCTGGCTAATATCAAACCTTTTGGTTAAGCAGTCACTTTTGTATGCCAAAAATTAAGATCCACAATGTACAAGGGACTCATTTTGATTATGTCCATTTAGTCCGTTTTTCATTTAGCCCACTTCACTTCAATGTTATAAAATGATCCATAAAAAGAAGGCTGTTTGGAAAGCATTTATTTAGAGTTGTTTGTATGCTAGGTGCTAGTTTGCTAGCTATTTTGACGTCATTATTTCCTTCACACCCAGTCCCATTTTCTTTTGCTTGCAAAATTTCAACTACAATAAGGGTGTGTTCACACTTGCAGTTTGTATCAGTTGGTTCCTTTGCTCCAGACCAAAAAGTAAAATGACATTTAATCCTGGTTCACTTAGTGTTTACACTGTCAAAAAAACAATAACAATATTTATATTTATGTATATTTTTGGAACTTTCCGAACAGACAAAACAATGCCGTGTTCTGCTGAGCTAAATGTGCTTGTTGAATGTTCATACATGTATGATGGTATTCTTACCAGCTGAGAACTCTTGAAGAGCTTATAAAATGTGTAAAGGAGTCAACACAATGCCAGGAGTTTATCTGTTGCACACACAAACAAATAGTTTTTTACCATAGCAACTTTTAAGAACGTGTATTTTATGACTTTGTTTAGATTGTGTTGGGGTGAGATGGCTCGAATTGTGTTAATTTTTATGAATAAAAGTATCTGTCTCTTTAGTTAATACCAGCTGAGAGTTTCAATATGCGAGGTCACCTGGCCATGAATTAATAACTAAATAATTTATGAGAACACTTGAATGACATGCAGGACTCAGACTATTTCAATGTTCTAGTGTCCTATTATGAAACTGATTTAATTATATTTTAGTTTACCTTCGGGAATATTTATTATATATATTTATATTAAAAAATTTCATATAGATACAGTTGCTAACAATGTGTCGCATTCTGTCAGACAACACCTTACCATTAAATGTAGGTATGCAATTTCGGAGGGGATAGCTTTGAAAACATAAGATCCCACCATCCATTCAGAGTGCTCTCCAACGCTATGACTCTCACAAAACATGAATGTGTACAGCCAGAGCAGAGTCTCCAAAGAGAGAGAGATGGCATTAAATGACCCCATGTCTCTAAGCACATTACAATAATAACATACGTAAACAACTTTGACTACTGACTACTGCAGAGTCCATTCCAGTGTTGATTGTGTTGGCATAGAAACGCATAATTCTAAATCTGTGATGTGTGCGGAGGTATGGTGTAGGTAGGGGAATTTACAGTTAAAGACCCGAGGACCAGATATGATGAATGAAGACCAGGAGTCAGAAGTGCAGTCAACTGAAGAACTGAAGTATAGTTTGCAGTTTCATCAGCAGAAGCAGCTTCACATCTCACAAGGAGTTCATAGGCCGCCTCACTTACAATCACATTGTCACAGCAAATATACTCTAACAGATGCTACTAACTACATCTTTACTGAAGGTTAAATTATTCTGATTGGCTAAGAAAGAAAAAAAAACAGAAGAATATATTTGTCGATCACATGGTTGACAACAAGGCCTCTGGTTTATGTGTTATGTGACCTTCCAGGACCTTCCTTGCAGATTGTTGAGAAAAACAAATAATTCCGTCTCCTTATGGAGCCAGTTTATCACCTTACCAATACAGAGCATATTAACGCACACACAGATACACAGGACACCAAGCTTGAATCTGGCCCAGATTCCTAATCCCATTCCACAATGGAAACGCATATACTTACAGGCAGGTAGGACATTCTATCATTGCATTCAGACCAACTGAACAAACATTTGAGACTTCCACAGAAGATATAAGTAATTTAAAATAAATATTAAGATCACTCTTATTATTGATTGCTAGGATGTGAATGGAGTTTCAACCAGTTTATAACAAAAAGTGTTTTTGAATATCCTACCTTTAACATAAAGTGTATTAATTTTACCTGTAATTAATGCTGCAGTCACAGGCTGTTGGAATTATCATAAATGGGAGTTTCCTAGTTAAAATTTGAACATGAACACCAAAAAATGTTAAAGGCTCAAGGAAGAGTGAACCACCGAACCTCCAGGAACCACCGAACTTTTAATATAACTTTATTCCGTATTTATAACTATATAATATAAAAAAACAAAACAAAAAACACCCACTCACAGATGACTGCCACATATAAATATACAACAATGTAAAGTCCAGGCACGGTCCTCTCTCATCTTGCACTTTTGTCACTTCTTTTATCTTTCTGGAGCTCCTCTATGCGACACAAGCCTGGTGTGGGTGACACTCATGTCATGTCCTCGTCTTGTCATTAAAGCACTGCATATTTACATATATGAATAACCATTTGAAGCCTGTATTTGAACAAATTTTCTAGAATAGTCAGCAAGCTGACGATCTAGATTAATTTTTATCTGGTTGTCAATGAATGGGATGCTAAATACTATTTTGGCTTTAATAATATTTTCCAAATGAATAGGCAAGAATAAACCTGGTGACCTCCATGATTCTTGTTCTTTCCGACTACAAAGTACTTGGATGCGACAAGCTCGTAATCCAGACATCAGAAGTTTCCACAAGCACATGAAGACAGCAGTTTAAATGTTTGATTCTCCAAGTGTTTATCTTGTCACTTGTTTCTTTTAACTTGTTATTCTTTTAATTTGGCTGTAGTGTAGTGTCTGGTTCATGAAATAATCGTTCTTTTTAGTGAACTGGATGAACCAGTTTAACAAATCAGACTGAACCATCTGACACAGAATCAGAACAGATCTGCAAGTTATTCAATCAAAACTCACTTTCAAACATTCTAATAGTCAAACTGACTACAAATAAGCCAATATATTTTGGAGTACTCTAAAGTCTAAATGATCCTATTATGCCAGTTCCCTGTCAAGGGAACTCAACACTGCGTCGGAACGCATATGGGAACGCATTAGTGTAATTGTCTCTTGAAGCGCAATTGAAACCAGGTGTGCGAGTGCACGTAGCCGAGTGTGACGTCATGAGCCAGGAGTATAACTGCACGCAGCAGACTAGCAGCCTCAGCTTAGTGTCTTCAACAGCGCTCGAAGCTAACGTGTGTTTGAGTTGCTCTGCTGGCTGTAAGTAGATATATTTCACTTACCTCAAGAAGAAGAAATGGCGGATTCACAGTCTTTCAGGCGTTGTGTCACTCCTTGCCCGCGTTTTATCACGGGTAAGGACACACACGCTCTCTGTGTCTTTTGTTTGGGCGAAGCTCATGCACGCTCAGCGCTCGAGGGCACTGAGTGTGCAGAGTGTTTGCAGCTGCCGCTGCGCACTCTTCGCTCACGCCTGGCAGTCTTCGAGGGGACTGCTCAGGCTCGCGTTCCTCGTGGGTCTGGTCCCGCTGCAGCTGAGGCTCAGCGTCGGCTGCACTCATGGGGATCGCAGCTGGATTTAGCAGCGGGGTCGGAGACGGGCGAGCCCTTTTCTCCTCCCTTACCTGCTGAATCCGCGCTCACTCAGGATTCGGAAGCGCACCATGCGGTGATTACTTCCGACCTGGGTGATGACGCTCTGCTGAACCTCTCTAGTTCCGAGGAATTAGAGGTGGACGTAGTCAGCATTGATGTGGATGAAGCTGAACCGCCATCAGCTTCACCCGCGTTTGAGGAGCTGCTTGAGGTTGTCACTCGGGCAACGGCGAGGCTCGGTCTCGAGTGGCCAGCTGAGCCCAGGGACGCTCGTCCTAAAAGTCGGTTAGACGAGCGTTACCTGCCTGCTCGAGTGCAACCTCAGCGTCGGGGTTTGCCGTTTTTCCCGGACCTCCACACCGAGGTGTCGAGGTCCTGGAAGCGGCCCGCCTCCCATAGGGTGCATAGCAGCGTTTCCGCTAACTATGCTACCATTATGGGAGCCAAAGAGCGCGGCTATGGGGCGATGCCTAGAGTGGAGGAGGCGCTGGCTAACTACCTCGCCCCCCATTCATCGCCGCCCCTTAAAACCCCGACGCTGCCCACCAAACCCCTCCGGGTTACTTCCACCATGGTGGGCAGAGCATACTCCGCGGCTGGTCAGGCTGCAGCGTGTTTGCACACGTCTTCACTGCTGCAGGCCTACCAGGCGGAGCTGCTCGCAGACCTCGACGAGGGCGGGGGAATCGGCCCTGAGGCAGTAGCCGAGCTGCGCAGGGCCACCGATCTTTCTCTGAGGGCTGCTAGGGAAACGGCTGGTTCTATCGGTCGCTCCATGGCAGCCCTGGTGGCCACAGAAAGACATCTCTGGCTCAACCTGACTTCTCTCAGAGAAAAAGATAAGAATGTTCTCATCGACGCTCCTCTTACGCCTCCTGGTCTCTTCGGCGACGCCGTCAAGATGGCCGTCGAGAGATTTCAGGAGGCTGCTAAGCAGGAAGTAGCGTTCCGGAAGATTCTTCCCCGCCGCTCTCGGGCAGCTGGGCTTGCGAGCCAGCCGCAGCCCAGCAGCAGCTCCTCGCACCGCGCTGCTCAGCGGCAGAGTGTGGCTTCTCGCCAGCCTCCCCAGTCGGGTGGCGGCGCTGGTCGCCGCACTCAGCCGCAGCCCTCTGGCAAAAGGACAGATCTGAGGGCTGTCCTTCAGGCCAGGAAGGCTAAGAGCAAGAGGCCCTGACACACTCCGGTCGCGGCCTCGCAGCGCTGGTCCTCCTCGAGGGGTGGACCAGTGCACACCAAGCGCGGTGTACGGCTCGGGGTCTCGAGGGACCCGGGCCGTGCTCTACGCGGGCAGTCTTGTCCAGTCACGCTCCTCTCGGGCCGTGCTGGGCAGGTTGCCCCCTCTGAGGAGGGTCCTAGAGCATCCGCCCCGGCGGTCCTCTGGTTTCGGCCGGGGCCCCGGGGTGGCAAAATATTTATATCCAGAGGTCGGTCTCGAGAGGCTGATACCCCTAGTAGATTTCCTGGCGGCGTGGCAGCGCCTCCCAGGTATCTCTCGATGGGTCCTGCGTACCGTATCAGAAGGATACGCTGTTCAATTTCGGGTTCATCCTCCCGGTTTCGCGGGTGTATTACCAACAGTGGTGAACCCCGAGCAGGCTCTGGTCATGGAACAAGAAGTAGACTCACTGCTGAGGAAAGAGGCCATAGAATATGTACCCCTCTCAGCCAGAGAATCAGGTTTCTACAGCCGGTACTTCATAGTTCCCAAGAAGGGTGGAGGCTTACGCCCTATCTTAGATCTTCGCACTCTGAACAGTTTTGTCAGGCGACTGAAATTCAGAATGTTAACTCTGAAGCAGATCGTAGCTCAAATCAGGTCCGAGGACTGGTTTGTCTCGATAGATCTCAAAGACGCGTATTTCCACGTCTCCATCCTTCCTCAGCATCGGAAGTTCCTCAGATTCGCCTTCGGGGGGAAGGCTTATCAGTACCGGGTTCTTCCGTTCGGCCTGGCTTTGTCTCCTCGCACTTTCACCAAGTGCGTGGATGCAGCTCTAGCTCCGCTCCGATCCCGAGGGATCCGGATCTTGAATTACATCGACGACTGGCTCATTTTGGCCCAGTCTCGAGATTTGGCGGCTCGGCATCGAGATGTCGTTCTCGCACATATGAAGGAGCTCGGGCTGAGACTAAACGCCCAAAAGAGTGTACTCTGGCCGAGGCAGAGCACGACTTTCCTAGGCGTTGTATGGGATTCTGTGTCAATGTCGGCACGGCTTTCCCCCGTGCGCATTACATCAATCCTATCGGCAGTCAACGACATAAAGCTAGGCCAGCTGGTCACTGTCAGACACTTCCAGAGAGTTCTGGGGCTCATGGCAGCAGCCTCCTGCGTGATACCGCTAGGTTTGCTTCACATGAGACGTCTGCAGTGGTGGCTCAAGACCAGGGGGTTTTCCCCGAGGGGGAACCCTTCCCGCCTGATCAAGGTCTCAAGGCGCTGCCTGCGAGCCTTGAGTCAGTGGAAGAATCCCTGGTTTCTTGCCCAAGGACCCGTACTGGGACCAGTCTGTCACCGCGTGACGCTGTCGACAGACGCCTCCCGCTCGGGTTGGGGGGCGGTCCTGAGGGACCGCTCAGCTCAAGGTTTATGGAACGAGGCCTGCCTCTCTCTGCATATCAATGCGTTGGAGATGTTGGCAGTTTGGAGGGCGCTTCAAGCCTTTCTCCCAGACCTCCGGGGCCACCATGTGTTAGTCCAGTCGGACAACATGGCGGTGGTATCCTACATAAACCATCAGGGGGGTCTCCGCTCCCTTCGGCTTTCCAAGCTGGCCGGGCGGATCCTCCTCTGGGCTCGGAACAAACTCTGCTCCCTACGGGCAGCTTATATTCCGGGATCCCAGAACACGGAAGCAGACTTCCTGTCGAGGCAGGGGCCGAGGCCCGGGGAATGGATGCTCCACACCGAGGTGATGGAGCAGATATGGGAGAAGTTCGGTCAAGCCCAAGTGGACCTCTTTGCGTCCCACGAGGCGACCCACTGCCCTCTGTGGTACTCCCTCTCTCCTCCAGCTCCGTTGGGACTGGACGCAATGCAACAGGAGTGGCCGAGGCTACCCCTGTATGCTTTTCCCCCAGTAGCTCTGCTCCCGGGGGTTCTAGAGAAAGTTCGCCAGGACAGGGTCCGTCTCACCTTAGTTGCCCCGCGGTGGCCGGGCAGGGTGTGGTTCTCGGACTTGGTGTCCCTCCTAGACGGCACTCCTTGGAGGATTCCCGTCAGAGTGGACCTTCTGTCTCAGGCACAGGGCAGGATCCTTCATCCTCGCCCGGAACTGTGGAATCTGTGGGTCTGGCCTCTGAGGGGGCCCGACTCATAGACTCGGGTCTCTCGACTGAGGTCGTTGAGACCATTCTCCACTCTAGAGCCCCATCCACGAGGAAACTCTACGCCAGGAAGTGGGCCTTCTTCACTTCCTGGTGCGGTAGCAAATCTGTAGACCCAGTGACCTGCCAGGTCGGTATCGTCCTGGAGTTCTTACAGGAGAGGTTCGCCGCTGGGCTGTCCCCCTCCACGCTTAAGGTGTACGTGGCTGCCATTGCGGCTTACCACGTGCCCCCGAGTGGTATACCCCTGGGTCGGGACCCCCTAGTAGTTCGTTTCCTCCGTGGCACTCTCAGGCTGAGGCCTGCGGTACGCTCCAGGGTTCCTTCCTGGGACCTGTCCCTGGTACTCCAGGCCTTGTCCCAGGAACCCTTTGAGCCGCTTGAGGACATCTCAGAGAAATTTCTCACTCTTAAAACGGTGTTCCTCCTAGCCATTTCCTCATTCAAGAGGGTTGGTGACCTTCAGGCCCTGTCAGTGGCCCCCTCCTGTCTGGAGTTTGCTCCTGGTCTGGCGAAAGCCTTTCTCTCTCCCAGACCAGGGTATGTTCCGAAGGTCCTCTCGAGCCCAGCTCGTCACATTGTACTGCAGGCCTTATGTCTTCCCCCCGTTGATGATCATGACCAGGAGTTCAGGAGCAAGGTCTGTCCAGTGCGAGCACTGGACGCCTACGTCCGCAGAGTGGCTTTATGGCGTAAGTCTGACCAACTCTTCGTATGCTTCGGGGCTCCTAAGGGAGCTCCAGCATCTAAACCTACTTTAAGCAGGTGGATAGTTGAGACTATCTCACTAGCTTATGAACAGACGGGTCAGCAGTGTCCTCTGCATGTCCGCGCCCACTCTACCCGGAGCATGGCTACCTCTAAAGCTTTTTTCGCAGGGGCTCCCCTTGCCGATATTTGTGATGCGGCTGGCTGGTCCTCACCGCATACTTTTATTAGGTTCTACCAGTTAGACCTTAACCCCGCTTTGGGAACCTTGGCCCTTTCGTAGTGAGCTACGTTAGCTTGGCATACTCCGTTCGCTGAGGCGGCGTGGGTATTCTCGTTCCCATATGCGTTCCGACGCAGTGTTGAGTTCCCTTGACAGGGAACGTCTCAGGTTACTTACGTAACCCTAGTTCCCTTAGAGGGAACGAGACACTGCGTCTCGTAGCCTCAGCTCCATCGCACGCCGGCTGTTTTCAGACACTAGTTAAGCTGAGGCTGCTAGTCTGCTGCGTGCAGTTATACTCCTGGCTCATGACGTCACACTCGGCTACGTGCACTCGCACACCTGGTTTCAATTGCGCTTCAAGAGACAATTACACTAATGCGTTCCCATATGCGTTCCGACGCAGTGTCTCGTTCCCTCTAAGGGAACTAGGGTTACGTAAGTAACCTGAGACGTTTTTGCCAACTCATTCACCGCTCCAGTTAGTCCAAAAACACACACTGACCTGAAAACAGTCTTTTGGACACATGTCGACTGTCTGCTGATTGTTTCATAAATGTTGGGCAAAATGTGTCTTAAGTATAAAAATACATACTGGAAATATAACAGTGATCCGATGGCAGTAGTTCTCTTCCTTCTTGAGTCAAAAGTCGGTTAATGGTTCTCAAGTCACCAGTACAATGAACTAAGAAAACAGTTTGGACGTATCAGCAGAGAACCAATGAGCTGCTGATATGATCAGGTGTAAACCAAGCAGTCGACTCGAAAAATTATACAAAATGTACGTTTCTCGTGGTTAATTTAAAAAAGGTGTTTATTTAATAATCTTATAGTGAATAAGATAGTATGCTTTACACATCTGTATTTCTCCGTCACTATTGGGTGCTATAACATGTTTAAGAAAAGGCAATATGTGAAAATGATAGCATTAGCTATATTATCTGCTCTGTAAATAATTCTAGATACCTTATTATCCGAATTGTTTAAATTTGTAGAATGCACATGAACTTATTTTCCATCAACCAGTTAAAATTTACAACAGTGCATTACAAATTAAAATGGCAAACAGGCTGAATGAAAAAGTAACTCTTGAAAAGCTGTTCTCTGCCTGTAGGTGGCACATATAGCGTTGCACTGCTAAATCCATATGCAATAAGAAATCAGAGCACCGTGATGCAGACATTTTACTCAATACAAGTAGCTTTGCAAGTACACATCATCTTATTCTACGAATCTGACCTATTAAGCCCTAACCTAATGGTCTACTAATAGTCTGAGTTAGTTGACATGTCGTTACAAAGTTACTTATAGTTAGAAGAATGTCTAAAGTGGACCATCAAAATAATGTGTAACCCTGTTTTGTCACCAGTACTCTTCAAAATATCCTCTTTTGCATTCTGCAGAAGAAATAAATGTGCACATGTTCGGAAACATATAAGAGTAAATAAATAATGACAGAATATTCATTTTTGGGTTAACTATCCATTTAAGGGCTCTTCATTTTGTTTGTGAGACTTAATTGACCATCCAAAAATAATTGCAGACAAGTTAGCATCAGGCCTCAATTACGTTTCCCTGAGGTACGCAGTTAAGGTTGTGAATCTCTGACAGGAGTTTCCATCTTTATTGTGAATGTCCTGACAAATCATTGATTTGCACTTCATTCCAGATTATTCTCTCTCCTGGAAAGCTTCTCCGTTTGATTTTCCAGCACAAAAGCTGAAGAAACAGAAAAGACAGGGTGAATTACGAGAACTGACATCAGGAACAATGCCAGAACTCTGCTTTGATTTTGCGTCACTGATAATATACGCTAATACTAGGTCACAGAACCAAAGAATGCATAGCCTGTGTTCATCTCTGTCTGACTGTTTCTTCTTTCTCTGGTTGCTGTTTAGTACTTTAAAGAAGCCTAAAAGGGGTCATCAGCAAATCTTTTGTCTTTTAATGTGTGATCTGATCCTTTAAATCACATCTTGTTTAAAACCTGAACTTTGGTCTAAAGTGTTGAAAGAGATCATACTGCCTGTTTTAATTGTTTACATTGTGTTCCGTAAAGTTTAGGTGAAAACGCCATGTTCTGTGGTGCACTGAAAAAATTATGTAGAATTTGCTTTGAAATAATTTGCACTCAGAAATGACAAGTGAATTATACAAAAAATAATTACAAAGCAGCAAGTAACACATTAAAGTAAACATGAAAGTAGAAAGACTAAAATAGTATTTTCTTGTAAAACCTACTCCAGTAATCGGTTTTATTTACAACTACCTAGCATATATATATATATATATATATATATATATACATATATATATATATATATATACAGTAATCCCTCGCTACTTCGCGGTTCAAGTTTCGCGCCCTCAGCGCATCGCGTTTAAAAAATAATAATATTCATAATTTTTCCCCAAAAAATATCACCATATCGGAAGCCATATTGCAGAAAGCAGCGCTGCTTCAGGATGACAGAGAAACGGTTTCCCAGAATGCCAGACAAAGAGAGAAACTCTCTCAGAGGCTTTGTACACACCCACGGGCACTCAGACACGCACGTGATTGGTTCCCGGCGCGAGATCGATGAATGAGAGCACGAGTGGAGTGGGAGCCTCTTCGCCTCTCTCAGAAGCAAATGTTGAAGATCCAATGCCGATATCTGACGATGAGGCGGTTCCCGAACTAATTTAAAGGCCTCATTATACCAGTGCAGTAACACCATCACCATCACATTCATCAAACCGTACAGGTCTGTCATCGTCGTCATTACTGGAGTCAAGTCTCAAGATACTACTGTCATTGATGAGTGTAGAGCGCCATAATACGTATCGTATGAGAGAGAGAGAGAGTAAATGTATAATATTGAGGTTTTATAATTAAATACATTAAAATATATATAAAGTATAAAAATACATATTTTAAACATTCTGATACCTACACACACATATACGGAAATCCAACTTTGCGGATTTTCACCATTTCAGTCACCATTAATCGTGATAAACGAGGGATCATTTGTGTGCTTATGTGGTGTTTACAAAGGTATGGGACCCTTGAGAAACCTAATAAAAAAATTAAAAAGTAAATAGCATACTGTTTATTATTATTATTAACCTTATCCTTCTGTATGGACATATATTTGTATTATTGTTAAGTTTAATATATTTTAATCTAGTTATGGTCTGAAGACTGATTATGTAATTATTGTCAACGTCAATTTTGATTAGATAAAAATTTTATTTAAGTTAAAAACTATACCTGGTAAGAGCAAAAAGGTTAAAGTTTTGGCATGGTTCGGTATGTGCTATGTACAGCGGAAAAAGGACAACTGTCAAAATAAACTCTGAGCACAAATAAATACAATAGAGCAAAGACACCTATCAAATAAACAGTGCTTTTCAGTCTTATTTGGGGATCTAACCGTAGTTTTAAGTAGAGAAGTTGAATAAAGTTTGAATCAAATGTAAAATAACATTGCATGTGATCTTCACTGTTTAAATTAAAATTTATAACTTTTAAAGTTACAAAAGTTATTCAATCAAGAGCGGTGAGTGATATATACAGTGAGGTTTATATACCTCATGGCTTTTGATGTTTTATTAACAATAAAAACACAGCAGGAATATTAGGCTACTGTTATTTACATTGCTCCAATACACTGATACTATACTACACATTCATTGTCTTTTCGATTGAAGACATAACCTACTACGTTTTCTAGGATACTCACCAAGATCGGCATGTGTTTTCGTATGAATTTATGCCTTCAAAGGCAAAACGTGAAATATTTATAATTTATATAAAATAATGAACTCAGTATTTACGTGCTTATCTGAGACACAGCTTTCAGATACGTACACACACAAATCATCTCACAACACCTGCAATCTCTTTTGCTTCTTTTTGCACTTGAATGTTGTCATTCCATGTGCCAAACCTTGGGTGGAGAACATTACCTTTCCATATTCTAACGTTTCATCTACTATGAGTTTATATTTAATGTCACAACCACAACATGCAAACTCCATCACACAAACGAAAAATTGTTTGAGATTTAGTGAAAATTGGAGATTTATTGCTTTTTTCCTAGCCACTCAAAACTAAGAGGTTGTCATTTTTTTCCAATCAACTGCATAAACAGATGCAAACAAAACCGCATTGTATTTATGTCCCGTCTATGAGAAGGATTCCATTTGTGGACGAAGAAAGAATTTGATCTTGCAAAATCACGCATGTAATAAAACCATAACAAAACACCCTAAAACAGTGTGTGGTCTCTTCAGTGTGATCCAGAGCTTCACTATCAAAGCTACAGGTGCTGCACAAGTGGAGGACATCAAAAGCACCTCACCTCCTAATGAAACAATGTTGTTGCAGTACTTGTCTTTGAACCTCATCTAGTACCCTGCGACAAAGGCTCAATGAATAAACACCAAACCACGCAGAACTACCCCCACCGAATTCACCCACCGGCTCTTTGTTTCACAAAAATCGTTTGCAGTTGATGTTTTCGCCTACTAAATGAAACGGCTGCTACGGAGGAGAAGATCAACACACATCAGGTGTCCGTCTAGATTAAATAATTCTTAACGTACCGATGTCCAAAAATATAAAAGTTTGAGTCTAAGACGAGTAGACTTGTTTAGTTTCCGTTCGGGTGTGATTAAACTAATTCCAAAGTGTGCAGTAACAACATTGACCACTAGATGTCGGTAAAGTACTTGGAAAGTTTATACCTTCTCCAATTCTGTCACTGAATTATTTGATCTCTGTAATATCTCTCTTCAGGCAAAAGCGGTTAAAAACAAAAGAATGCATGTTCAATTATTAGAATGTTTATGCAACTAAACTGACCAATTATGAAAGTTAGGAGACTTTAACTCCTGTAGCTCGAGGAAAAGCTTAGTCGTATATTGGGTAGGACAGGGACTGTGTATTCAAGACGGCGCCCCCTGGTGAATTGAAAACACAGAAATCCTCCTCAGCATTCTCCATGAGGCGATCACATGCAACAGACGGACATCTAACAATCCAGAAAATATAGACATTTATTAAACGACCATATGTTAGCTAAGCTGCTCTTTACTGATTTAATAGGCTAGCCTATTTTTGGCTAAAGGACATTACAGTACTCACAATCCTTCATTTTTTATTATTCTTCTCAATAGAGATATGAGTTCTAACAGTCTGTTGTAAAATGTAAATGTAAAATATATATTGTATTTATTGTATTTATGTATTTAATAAACAAATATTTACATTCATGTATTTACTAAAGAAAAATATTTGCAATAAATATATTTTAGTATTTTGTGGACTAAGGTATGGTTTGAATTAGTAAACAGTAATGTTAAAAAGATATAATGCGGCAGGCTAATTTTAGGCAACAATTAATAATGCACACACTGTGTGATTATGCATTATAAAATTCAAAATCATCATCACTGAAAAGAACAGCAATAGGCTTAATAATGCAGAATTATCAACATCCGAGCATAAATGATTGCAGAAATTAACAATAATTGTCACCAAAGCAAAATACATTGATATCATTTGCCTTAGAGAAAATGAATTTATTTGAATAATGTTTTGTGCAAATGATGTTGCCGTTTCTCTTCCACTGACATTTTGTTTTTCAAGAATCTTAGGAAAAAGTTCAAAATGATAATGAATAACCAACAGATAAGATATGGTTAAATATCATAATTTACATTATGGGTTATCATATGTCAGGTACATGTGATATTACCCTAGAGGAGAGTGAATTTTGATGAATTAAAACAGTTTTTAATGTAATTGTTTCCATCCAGTATTTGAATATTATACTTTAGGAGACTAAACTACTACTTTAAGGCTAAAAACAAAACAAAACAGAATATAAATACACAATGTCATGAAATAAAAAATGAACTTTCTTTCTTTCTTTCTTTCTTTCTTTCTTTCTTTCTTTCTGTGGTCAGTGACAGTGTAATTTTCAGGAGGCAGTGCAAAAGTAACTTGCATACATGATCCCTGGGAAATTTCTATTTGCCATCAGGTTGTTTAGCCAATGCATAAAGACATCCTGCTGTCCATCCCTATAACAGATTTTGTTCAACAGAATTTGTTTCAGAGCTGCATATACGGTAGAGTAATATAGATAAAAAAATTATTTGACATAAACGAGCAGAAAAACACGGGCTGAAACCCCATCTTTTTTTTTTAAATTATGAATGATTAAATCCTAAGCAAAAGTTAAAGACCTGAGTTACACAGGCTGGATTTATCTCCAAATGTTGATGATAGGCTGGATCTACAGAATGCAAGAGAACATCAAGGCAGATAATTGAACTCTGTATTAAACTGCCCACCATTGTTTTAAAAGGCCTGTCTGAATGTTCTTTTACCTGCTGCCAAATGACTTACATTTGCATGTCATTGGCCGTCCCTACTTTCATCTAAAATAACACTCATTGCGTAATAACAAGATGAACTGTGTCAGAAATACCTACTGATGCTCCAGTACTGAGGTACATCTGCCTGCCTCTCTTCTCCCGCTGCACACTGTTCAGAGCTGCACAAAGGGTGATGGGCAGTCGTTAGGTGGACACTCGGGCTTTTGATTTTTAATTGTAATTGTAATCCTCTCCACTTGAGGGCTGAAAATGTGCTGTTTGAAATCTGGACGGAAGATGGAGGGGGAGAGGCGATGTTCAGAGGGGCCCTCTTCACGCTGGCGATACATTAAAAGGTTTAATCCAACTGAAATGTAAATCACAGTTCTTGAAAACAAATTAAGGGGAAAGATAACAGAGCCACGCACCATCAATACACCATCAGCCCAGTCTCCAGCGCGGTCTGCTCTGTGCCTGAAATTACGCCAGGCTTGTTACCATGGGTAATGGTACACTGTCAGGTGGGCTGATTGCAAGGTTATGGTAAACAGAGCAGTCAGACGGTACTGGATGAATTGAGGAGAAGAACAGACAGGCCATCACAATCACCCGGCGGTTCAGACAGATGCACTCAGTGTGGTGAGGCTGTCTCGGTTACGGTGATCGCTCATAATTGTGTATTCAACTTCAGTGATTTTGCGAGGCCCCTGCACATTGTGTTTCTCTGTCTGACATTACGAGCAGTGTAATTGTAGAGTAACACAATAATGCTGTCTTGACCCTTCGTTGGACCAAATGTTGTATGACAGACACAACTCTGTTTTTATGGCGATTTCAGTTGCTCAAGAAATACCTGCTTCTTTGACAATGTTTGTCTCAAATAGTCCTGAATAATGCATGATCACAGGGTTTAAGGTTAGGAGTTGAATTAGAAAGACAGATTTGAGCCCTCCTATTGTGCCATGTGTCCGTGGCATAAATGACTTTGAGGTGTTGTCAGTAAGAGAGGGACTGGTCAGCCTATTGCCAAGTTTACTTTTCCTGGGCTCCTCTTTTATCCCCTGTGGCACCATTATATACCTCAGTAAGTTGCTTGTTTGGGCCTCTTTGACTCAATTAAGGAGAGTTGAAGTTACAAATTTGTTACAAATTAAGCTTGTTGAGATCCTTAAAAGTTGAGCGGGGCCAGAGAAAGGGTTGAAGTAGTTTGGATGAGTGTAGCTGATCTTGCCCCTCATCCCTTGGCCTGGGGCCCCAGTGCTAGCGATACCCTGAGGTCTGGAGAAGAGGCTATCCTTCTGGAGCTCCCTCTCCATTAGGGAACAATCACTGGCATTGTTAGCCATGGAAGTGATGAGATTGCAAATGGAATCCTGCTGGAGGAAACAAAGATGGTGGGATCGTTTTAGTGCAACCGGAGCTCTAGGCAGGTGCCCCTCTCAGAGTCTTTAATTGATCTCATTTGTTACTTATACCTCCCGATCAGACTGCTATCACCGTGGCCCCGTCACGGATGGTCCCGTCGTGTCATGGTGACGACAAGGTGATGGGTTACTTGGGGGTGTGGGAGTGTGTGTGTGTGGGGGTGAGGGTGAGGGTGTACGACCAGGGCGGGTAACCCAGGCGAGTTGGCCCTCTACTCTTACCGGCTTCATTTCAGGAGCGTTTACCATTGCCCTGAAACAGGACGCTCCCAAATATCCCAATTACACCAGCACTTCATGTCCTTTTGTAACAGGATTTCTCTTACTTTCCTCTCTGTACCACAAAGGGGATGATTGTACTTCAAGCAGTGGCCCAAACAGGCATGTCAGTTTTACAGGAAACTAACGGATCGTATGTGTGGATAATTGCCCAAAAGCTTTCAATGGCCCCCAGTAGAGGCCTGTAAAAGGCTCAAAGTTATGTAAACTGTCTTTTCTACAGCTACCCCCGAATACCCCTTTCTTGGCACACTGTTACAGTGTAGCACACTGTAGGCAGCAAACTCATTATCTCTTTGCATTGTGAGATCAAACAGGCTTAATTTACACTTACTTCATTCATCTGACTGTATTTTATTTGTCGCCTTACAAGGAAGTGAAATGTGTTTAAGAAGCTACAAACATTGGCCTTTCACATACGAAGTGGCTACGTAAAGAACTATTAAGACATCAATTAATACAACTTTACTTAAAGAGCACTAGTGTTTTTGAAGTGGAGCAACCGAGCAACAGACTATGCCAGTCTTGGTTAAATGAACAAAAGAACACGTGAGCTTAATGGTCCCCTAGGTGCAGTGAATTATCGGTTAGGTCTGTTGTCTGATTTCATTCCATCTCCGTCTTTGTCTTTGTCTCTGTATTTTTTTTATTTTTATTTTTTTATCATGTCGCTGTCTTCAAAGTTGCTGTGAGCCTGAAGACCTCGCCTGGAGCCCAGTGTGCAGTTGAGTTGGCTGTCAGAGGAAGTGATGGTGGCTTTACAAACCCAATTAGCAAAATTCTATCAGATTTGAAAAACGAATCACATTTTTACTTCACCCCCATCCGTCATCTGCCAATTTCCCTGGAAGTTAAAGTGCCACCAATTACTGCCCAGCGGCACTAGCTCTGGCACAAGTGCAGCATGTTTCAGGCGTCGGGTGGCATCTTGTGTGGCTTGGTCTTTGTCAGCGAGAATGAGAATGAAATTAGACTAATAGGAGACTTGTTTCCAGCCACTGATTAAAAGGCCTAGGAGTTCCTGGGGCATTGCCTAGATCCAGGTCTACATGTCCTCAGAGAGAGCAAGAGCAAGTGAAGGCGAGAGGTGGCTCCTGTAATGTCATTTCGGACATCAGCACGTCTGTCTCCTCAGGGTCATTCTTCCTCCGACTTACTTTTTTCCACGGAACACAGGCGAGGAAACACACTCTTCCTTTGGGGTGCTAATTAAGGGGAGCATCCAAAATTAATCAGCAAATTCACTAGGGCGAAGGGCGATCTGTTTGAAGGCCTGGAAACAAAGTGCGCTCGAACCAGGCACAATGAAGCCCTCGGCTATAGACTCAGAGAAAAACAAGTGCACAGACGGCAATCTGACACAAAAATTCATATAAGTATAAAATTTTACACTCATTTTTCTTGTCAGCTTGTCACATTGAATTATAAAGGTTGATTCGCTTATCTGGCTAAGCGAGATCATACGAGCCCGGTCATCTGAATATCATTGCATGGTCAACGTCTTCCACGAGAGCGAAGAGCTCATCTAAAGACACTTCAGAGATGCTCGAACATTGCAGAAGGCGCTGTTGAACAGACGCTGTGAATTAACCCCCCCCCCCCCCCCCCCACAAAAAAAAAAAACAACCGAAAAAATCTGTAAAATCTGGGGATGTTTCACAGCCTGACTTGGCCTTGTGTTAACGTCACACGCTCGCCCAAGCTATGCCATTCTGTTCGACGCCTTACCACCCCCTCAGAAGAACATGACACGTTCTCCCTCCAAAGAAAGCCATGTTTCTTTATCAGCTGCAGATGAAATGTCTTATATAAGTGCTTCTTTTCTCTTTTTTGTCTTTCTCATTCTCTCGCTCTTTTTTTAAAGCAGTCTCTAATTAACGGAGGGCCTGGAGGCTATTTGTGACCTTTTGCTGTGTAAATACAAGTAGGCCTTGGCATGGAGACTATCAGGAAGAGCTTGGAGACAGAGGCAAACCCTGTTTTGCAGCACTCTGGGCATCTTTGGCACATTGGTAGTGATACGATTGGGCGAGGTGTTTGTTTGATAATGGCAGTTGACTGATTTTTTGACAGGTGCTTTTGACACTACAGTTTGTTACAGCATGCAACGACTGTCTGCTGTCACTCATCTCCCCGTCTATGATAGTCTCCTCTATGAAGGTGCCCTGGGTGACTCAAATGTGCCGGAAAGATCGCTTGGAGAGGTCAAAGTGCCTGTCCTTCGATGTATGGTGTTTGAGACTTTTAGATATAATCTCAGTCTGTGATAACATACTGATTTAAAGTATATTCATTAAAATGCTTTACATGTTTAATTGTGAACAAATTGTGTGGTTATGTGTTATGTAAATAAAAAAGCCTTCACACTCACTTTAATGAAAATGCATCTGGTTAGATTTTTGTAATTCAAAGTCTGTGTATTTTACAAAGTGCTTTGGCTTGTTGTATTTGTGGGGTTTTTATATTTCGATTTTATGATATGCTTATTGTAAACAACTGTTGGTCATTAGTGGAAGTTGTGTTGCATGTTATTTTTACTTAATTGTGTTATAGTTATTATTTGAAAAATCATGAATATAAATGAAATGAAATGAAATTAAATGAAATGTTTGTATTTGTTCGCTGCTGGATCATTTAAAAATGTAAAAAAAAAAAAAAAAAAAAAAACTAAAAACATGATTTAAAATTGTGGTCTAATCACCTGAAAAATATAGTTTGCCCTATATTTCTATAAATATTTCCCTAAACTCTTGATTTAAATGCTCATGGACATGTTATAAGAGGAGAGGCTCTCAGAACACACAATGTCTGCTTACATTGTAAGTGAACATGACTCAACAGAGTTTGCCAATTATTGAGTTAAGCTTAAAGGACCCTCGGGACCATTCTTAAAGAAACATATAACAACAACAACAGAATAATAATAATAATAAATAGCAGCGTTAGGGTATATCCCTGATTTTATTCTATTAGTATATCACTGATGAAAGTGTATAAGAACATACTTCTAGATAATAATATTTTTAATATTTATACTAATAATAGAGCCTTGCCTTAGGATCAGATTTATCTTTTTCTAAACAAATGACATTTTTAAATTGTAATATGGCTGGACTGGTCCTAATGTTATTTCTTTGTCCTCAAATTACATGCACTGTCTAAAAGTACTGGGGGGGGGGGATCAACTTCTCTACTCATCAAATAAATTCTTGTTTGTGTTAGTCCCGTGGGTTTATGCAGGCAAAGTGTTCTAGACAGGTGTTCTGATTGCACACAATTTTGAAGTGAATTATTTCGAAGGTTGGCGATTCTTGATTTTGCTGGCTTGTTTTGACCTGTTCTCTGTCCACATAACCATTTACTGAGTTTTTGCCCACATTAATATACATTTTTAAAAAGCAGTAAATTAGCACATCGCTAAAAGAGATGAATAGCAATTTGCATATTTTGAACTGTGGAGTGGTCTCATAATTAGCTAAAAATCTAATGTGCTTTAATTTGGCAGAATAATCAACACAGTGTGCCAAAATAAGTAGCAGAAATTGGTTGACCTCTACTCAGGTGAAGACAGGAGAAACTTGCACATTTTCACATACAAAAAGTATAGCCCTAGAGTGAAAGACACATTTTTTAAAACAGGTACCAGTGACCTACAGAGTCAGTCAGATGGCAAGCTTTAATGCTGCTATGTGGCATGTAATTGTTTGACTTGAATTTAATGTATGACTAATGTGCATTAATGGCCTGACTCTGTTCCAGTTCATACAGAGGGAAGTGTGTTCCTGCACTGTTACAGCTCTCAGGAGAATTAGTTCCTCTCTGCTGTGTGTGAGATCTCGTAAGTGCATAATTGCTGATCGGGGTGCTTAGGATGTTATGTTTGCCATGTGAGAGACCTTTTTCAGAAATAAAGAATGAAAGTCACACTCATCCTGTACTTCGAGTGAGGATGTATTCTCTGTTTGGTTTGTTTCTATGCCCAGTTATTGTAACTGTGCTTTTGTTGGCTTCAGCAGATAACTCTTCTTCATATGGCGACACATCATTTTCTGACCTCTAGGATGGGCACCCCGCAGGCCATTTGTGTCCACTGGGCATAGGGTAAAGGTGGCACTCTGAACTTATTAGACAGACCACCTCCACCTTCTATCTGACTGTCTGCGAATGGGGTAAACATTCCTCTTGATTGCTGATGCATAGTGACCGCCGCATCCAGAGCCTCTGGCTTAGAACTACAAATTACTGTGGTTACAGTAATCTGTATATCCGTACAGATTATTCTTTTAAGTGTTTTAATATTTGTTTTTACACAATGACATTATAGGCATCAGTTCCATCTTTTCTTACACTCGCCTAATGCTCATTTAAAACCTTACACGTATGACACCACTGAGCAGATTTCTTCTGTTAATTAAGTGCAACCGCAATTTTTATCTTACTTTTTTTTCTTGCTCTATTTATAAGAGAGAGAGAGAGAGAGAGTTTGGCAATTTGGACTTTGTAAAGTCAAACTCAATAAATGTGTCTTGTATATTGAAGATTTTGTCATGATCAATTGGTGATATTTAAATTAGTTAAAAGTAGTATATATTTAACATAATGTGTAAAAGTAACTGTTGATCATTGTACATTAAATTTATATTTCTCCCCCAAATTTTTTGTCTGTCTATCCAAATGTTCTGAACAAAAATCTATATGAATTTAAAGACACAATGACAAGAAAACAAAAACAAAATGTGGATATATTTTTAATTTTAATGAAGTAAAAAAAGAATTAAAATTAAATAAAACATTAAAACCTATTATTGCCGATTCATTCTAAATTTGAATCTTTGGAACTTGGGAAAAATGGCCACTGAATAGATATTGTATTGAATTGTTGTAACATTAGATACAACGTGCCCGAGCCCATGCCCTGTCACCCATGCCCTGAACAAATATTTCACTCCTTAGCAAACATGAAGAAGGAATTGTGTTTGCTAAAAAGTGATAATTAATGAAAGACGAGCTTTCCCTAATTAAGTGCAGATTTTCCCCCGTCTTCTCCTCGTTAATCAGCGGTGAAACTGAGTTCATTGTGTAGCAGTTTGCTGTTGCTTGGGGTTTCAAATGAAAGAAAAAAGAGAAGATGGGAGATTGAAATAATTTGTTTAATTTGGAGCTGCTTAGTGTCTCAGCAGGTGAGACCGATCTGTATGAGAGCTCCGGGGCTCGGCTGGACCGCGGGGCCGGGGTCAGGCTGCCATAGCTGACTGTGTCACACTTCACTTCCCCCCAGTTCCAGAGGCCCTAACACCCCCTTCACGACCCTGCTACACAAAACCAGCCACTAATTATCTTTGAATAGCAATTTTATTGAATCCTAATTTGCGGTAATGGATTGTGATAGGGTGTAACGGGATAGGTAGAGAGAAATAAAGGGAGCGAGAGCATGAAAGAGAGAAAGAGTTGCTTTTTATTTGAGCTAAACAACCTTTGAGCTTAAGACATAATATCTGACCTAAAGGAAGTTATGCAGATTATAAGCGAAGGTCAGTTGAAGATATATATATATACAGATAGATTTTTATTTATTTATTCTAGTGTATTGTGAAATGTGTGCAGTTCTAAAATTGTCACAGGCCTTTTCTTTGTGAAAAACTAAATCTTCTCTTTTGGAATAGTGTTACGGGGGAAGAAGCACTTTTAATGGACATGGGGCAACAACAGATGCTGTAGGTCACCTGGGTCAACGTAAACACAGACAAACACACACACACACAAACACAGTTCTTTCCCTTATCGCCTGGATTTAGGACGAAACCGTCTGGAAGCCTTCTTTGTAATACTTATTCTGTAGGATACATATGTAAAAAAAGAATCAAATGAAAATGAAAATGTCATATGTTTTCTTTTCCTTAATACACAGAATAAACACCACAGATGCAGGTTGTCAGGCTCTCTGCTCAGCGGCCGAGCCGGCATTTGGTGTTTACTGTGGATTTTGGCTTCGTGGACTCACATCACAATACGCAGATTTAGAGATTTTAAAGGAAGTTGTGGGGCTTGCAGCAGGAGAATAGAGACATCCCCCTCACCCTCTCTCCACACATGCATATACAAACACACACACATACACACACACCGTCACACACCCTGCCTCTGTCAACTCGTCTACCCAAACCAGATGGCTGATGCCTAGGTTGAGCTTGACTAAGCTAAAATACCTGATTACAATTCACCGATACAATTCAAATATCGTAGCCTGGCTTAAGGCTAATGCCACGGTAACAGTATCATTTATTTTCTGCCTGTAGTCTTTATCCATGTCTTACTGGGCTCTGAGCCCCTAAAACCTTTCACCAAACAGAAACAGATCAAATAATGCCATTGCATTGTTTCTTAGTTTTACAGCTGAGACAACAGAAATGCATTATATATCATAATAAATAAATACATTTAAAAAATCTTTTTGAGGTGTATTTTTAAAACCATCCACACCTCAGTTAAAACACTGAATTAGTTAAATATACATTTATACATAAAAATACTTTTTTGAGCTTATGAACTAAAAAAGCAATAATATATCAGTTTATGTTTAAATTTCTTATAATTTTCTTCATGACATGAGGTACTTTTAAATTATGCAATTATTTATATAGAAATTGTATTTAAACGTTACACATATCCTAATACAATTTGAAATATATATAAAAAAGATTTTAGTTTTGAATATGCATTGAATATGACTAAAGTATAATATTACACATTAATGGTGTTACGTTTCAATGAAAGATTAAAGGCAAATACAGTATTTCAGTAAGGTTATATATATATATCCTTGCACTGTAATAATAATAATAATGATACCAATAACATTGCTGATGTTATAATAATAATAATTATTATTAGCATTATAATATTATTATTGTTATTACCCAACACTAATTCTTTAGTAAGTGACATTGTCAGCTTTCTGGAGATGCTGAAGTATTTATTACATAAAGTGTTCGCAGACATTTTTTATGTTTTGGCTGTTGTGGCCAGATACGGTCATACGTTTTTGATTTACAGGAAAAAGCGCTCTACATTTGTATGTATTCTTTATAGTATAATAACAATTTATCAGATAATAAAGGGTAGAAACTAAATGTGAAATATGTATTGTTGCCTGAGTAGCAACTGAAGCAAATTTCACTCAGAGTATGTGTAATAGTTACTAAAGCAGCAATAATAATAGTTTCTGCTAGAGAGAGAGAGAGAGAGAGAGGATGACTGGAGAACTCCTGAACTCTAGATGAAGGATCTTACCCATATCCAAATAGCATTCATTAGCAATTCAGCTACTTATTTTGTTTGGTTTCCCCCCTGGCTGCTAATTAATGCTTAATCAAAACTGCTGAACTGAACATCACAGAAAATGTAATGAATATTGAAATAAGCCTGAACAAATTTAGGGAATTCTGGCAACACTTATTTTTTGCAAATGTCATAGCACATGGGGTCATTTTCATGTGTGTGTGTGTGTGTGTGTGTGTGTGTGTGTGTGTGTGTGTGTGTGTTTTAATACTATCTTTACATTTAACCAGATTCTCTTCCTCAATAATTCTAAATGTATCCGAAAATGACAGCAGGTTCACAATTTCTTGAGGTGAAGGCTTGCTGCAATGTGATCGAAGAGGATTCCATTGCCAAATAGCTTCGACTTTTTAGGGTAAAGTCATATTTTAAATATTTTAAGAGGGTGAGAATGTCTGTTTGTGCCTGTCGGGTTTATTTTAACTTGTGATAATTTTTGAATATTACACATTTCTTGAGAAATTGGAGAAAAGAGGAGAAAATCTCATTTTGACACTACATTGTGTTCTGCCTTGCTTAGTGACTTTTAATGGAACATGATTATTAATGTTCCCTTCCAGGAGGAGCTGTCATGTTTCTCTATGCTGAACACGTGAGGAGGTGGAAAATGAATTTAAAATATACAGTAAATTGAGCTCTTTACCATATTTAAGTTGAATTGAAATGCATTTATTCAAATTACAATTATTCCTTTGTTTTCTTATTCATTTGTTCACACTACAAAAACCAACAGCAACCCACCTCTCCATGACTACATATTCAAGTGTTTTTTATTTTTATTTTTACTTTTTTTTTTTTTTACATAAACATATGTCTATTTTTATTCCTTGATAAAATCGAGACTGGCATAGAGGACACCCACTTTCAAATCTTGGTGACAATTCCTGTAAAGTTACTCAAATGCAATCTGACTTGTGACAAGGGGATGTAATTCCTAAAACAGAATATGCCCATCAGTGGAGCCCCAATTTGCATAATGAGGAGACTTCCATTTCTGCTAGCAATATTTTTGACATCTCCAACTTGGAGCTGTGCTTGGGCAAAGTGAAAAACGTCGATAGGGATGAGAACAGAAAGGAGTGAAAGCAGCGGGCACTGTCTGTGTGTGAGGAGGGCACACAGAGCTGAACAAACACACACACACACACACATATGCACAACTTTGTCTCTCAGAAACACAGGCTTATTCGACTTTGGCTGTGGACTGAAGCAGTGTAGCTCTGAGCAGTACAAAGAGGGAACATCGAGCATCACCACAGGAAACGCATTTTTGAACTTTAAGTGACAGCCTGACAAAATTGACCGTACTGACATTAATTCCATGTAGCTCTTTTGCTCTAATTGTTGATTCAATTTGCTAATTACTCGTTTGATTTAAGTGGCAGGCAAGACTCCATGTGTTGGGGACATAAGCAATAGAAAGGAGAATTTACTGAGGCTTTTGTGATGGCTTGTCATACAGGGCTAAAAGAGTAGTTATGAATATTCTATGAGTTCAGTCTTAATAGTTTCTGATCTGTTTATTTTTGAAAACAGTGCTCCACAAAACATGCCACCGGTCCCGCGCTTGACATTTATAACGACACAAATGCTCTCATTCAAACACAAGTGGTACTGAATCGCTTTTCTACTGAAGCTGTTCTTGGAATCTGTGAGGACTCAAAACTTCAAGAGGGCATAACTAAACATGCTGTCTCTGAGAATAAACCTCTTCCTTGATTGCATGATTGGATGGGTTGTGTAAAGAAAGAAATAATAAAGAAATGTATATATACACACACATATATATATATATATATATATATATATATATATATATATATATAGGTTTTTGCATTCCACTTAAAATAGAAGGGATTGTCAACCTTTTATATATTTTGATGTTTACTATATGTTTTATACAACCCATTTTACAAAACATTACACAATTGTAAAATATACAGATATACTAGTTCTACTACAAAATATTTTATTTTATATATCATTTTATATATATATATATATATATATATATATATATATATATAAATGATATATAAAATAAAATATTTTATACACACACTTTTCTCCAGTAACCAATAAGATTAGCTGATAAATAAATGTGAACTATGCCATGTTTAAATGTCTTCCAATAAAGAACGAATGTATATATATACATTATATATATATATAGTAGTATTTCGAGATTGCAAATCATTTCGCAATGCCACATGGTTTAGCATGAACTTAAATTGAATAATTTTACAAAGTCTTACAAAAAATTACCTCATTTTGGCTGGTTAGATCTTAAAGCAGTTGTTAGGAAATGCTAAAGAATCTTTGAGGCTTTGTTCCCAGAGCTGAGAGGATCATTGTTCAGGGATCCTCACGAACAGTAGGCTTACTTTCCCCATCCAGACAAGCATATACATCAAGTCATCAAATTTCTTGTCGTGCCTCCTGAAGTTGTCCTGTATCTTGTCTTCAGATGTTTGTAATGGTATTCATTTGTAACGGTATTTCCAGAGAACCTTTTCATGGATGAAAGTTTGAAAAGACCCGGAAAGCACTGCTTTTGCTTTTATATTCACTGCGGTTTTGTTGGACTTGCAAATGATGTGTTGATCTAGAACAGCATTGGCATTTTAAAAATGGAAATACATTTAGATATTGCATGTTATGATGCACAGTTTCTCTAATTATAATAACGGAATATTCTCTTGGATAATTTTGGGTTGCTATGGTGACAGTGAATAAATATGGTATTAATTTATAGTTCATACATTTGAATAGATTTTTTGCTAGTTAATTAATTTATATATTTTACAATTGGAAGTGCAGTATAGTTTGACAGCAGTAGGCCATTAACGCAGGTAATTTTGCAATATCATAATTTTGCATCAGCACAGAGATAGAATTTATATTTGAAATGTATTGCTATATTCAGTTATATTAATTGATATTGTATTTAAATTTCCAATGACATGAGAAGTGTAGTTATACTGTTAACTGTACTGATAGCTATACTGTAAATATGCAAATATAAGCATATATATATTTCAGCTAATTTTGCATATTTTGCTTTATATCAACACCGTAAATAGGCCTCTGTTTTGTTTTCTCTATCTCTGTTTTCTTTCCCTTCAAGAACGGAATCTAGTCTACAAACTTTTTCTCAATAAAAGAGTAGAAATGCATATCATGGTGGTGTATGGAGTGTGTGGAGTTTCAGTTTTAGGCGTTTTATATTTGTATTGATAAATAAACATTATTTAAAACATCTGTCAAGCCCTGTTAAATATCGTTGGCATGGTTCAGTGGCTTTCAAAACCCTGGGCATGGAATATTTAATTATCGCACTAACTGAATAATCAAAAAGTCAATTTCCAAACCCCTGCCTTCCCGTGTTCTGGAGACAATTGCATTTGTAATATTTGTATGCGTAATCTATGTCTCGCTCATGTGTCCCCACCCACAGTCTTAGGGGGGAAATGGAGTGTATTTACACTATAGAGACACCCATCAGACCTGGTTCAGCTCTTATTAATGACTTCAGTTGTAGAGCTGTCAACTCTATTAATACAGATACATCTATAAAAATCAGTGTGTACATATTGATGATTATGGTGTATTTAAAGCCTCACAAAACACTTTACAACCCATTTTACAAACCATTATAATGACAAAAATTTGAATACAGTATATAATATATTCTGGTTCTACTACTTCTACTACTACTATTACTAATACAATATACAAATAAAACCATATCATTAATTATAACATAACCAGAACAATAATTCAAAAAAAAAAAAAAATGTGATCATACAAAAGTGATCATTAAATGCCCATACAAATGGTAGTTTGAAAATAATATTAAATAATATATAAAATGTAAATAATTAAAATTTAGAACAATGTAACAATAATAATAATTATTGTTATAATTATTATTATATTATATATTATTATTATATTGTTATCATATTATTATTATTATTATTTATGCTGTTCTAAATTTTCATAAAACATTTTTAATAACATTTTAATTTAATATTATTTTTAAACTATACACTTTGTTGGGTCGTTTCTTTGTTTTTAAAGTGTGCCACTATTTGTAAGGAAATATTTTACATTCTTTAAGTAATCTGCATGGAAAGCGTGCTTATATTTGTACATTAATGTATTTCTGTATTTATTTTTTGTGAAGTCTAAATAAACAAATAGACAATAAACAATGTCAACACATCTACATTTTGAGAAGCTATGGATTTGCCACTACTTTTCATTTTAATGTTCAATTTGATTGCATTGTTTTTAATAATGAATGTTGTTTTCCATAGAGAAATTATTTTATATTCTTTTATACTGCACCTTGCTGCCTATGTCTAATACTTTCTTTCCCGTACAAAGCGATCATTGTTTTATTTAGTGAGCTGGCTCCCCTGTGCTTGTGTGTGTACATGTATCAGTGTGTGTTTGGCAGGAGGTACCAGTCTGGGTCAAACCAGCTTAGTTCCGAGCCGCTGGATGACCTGGCTCGGTGGCGTGCTTGCCTGCTCCCAATGACCCATATGATTTCATTACTGAGAGGTGAGGGACACACACACATACACGAGCAAGCTACTATGCTGTAAGGCCTCATCTGCCATGTGGAAGGGGTCACACAGACATGCATGACCCACAAACACAAACAGGCAGTTAAAAACGCAAATATGCCACACTTCACGCACGGACTCATACAAAAGTGTGCACACTCGCGCACGCACACGCACACACACATACATACACACACACCCACCTATATATGAAGAGCCTGTTAACTGTCAACAGGCACTTCATGCTTTTATAACTTACACATGTACAACCTCTGTGAATATGTAATTTGTGTTAAATATTTTTGTGCATTTTTTAATTTACGCCTTTTGCATTTTTCTATTTAAAAACTGAGCAGTTGCACTTATCGATTTTAAGTGGAATAACCTTCACTCATAATATCAGTGTTTTAGTTGTGGAGGGTGTAAAGGTCAGTAAATAACTAGCTTCAATGAATCCACTAGATGGCGGTGTAGGTTTATGCTGGCCATCGTTTCTATCGTGGTGGAGATGGAGTGTTCTCTTTTTGTAATATGCAGAGACACAGAACAAGGCTTCAGAGACAAAACAAGGACATGCTTTGATTTCCCATTTTTTATGTATACTATTAAGCAACACACACACCAATCAAATAAATTTATATATTGTTTTTATGAGTTTTGAGCACTCGGTGTCAATATCCGATTTAGCTTTTTTTAATTGTGAAGTCTTTTGTCTAGGCATCGAGTTTCTCTTCAACACACGCTGTGTCCAGTCCGGTGTTTCAGAGATGTGTGTCTGACAGCCCTCACTGGAAGAAGTGAGTCTTGATTACAGTAATCATCCCAATGTCAGAATGAATGAGTGCAGAGGAGGAGTGTACAGTGCAGCTGCCCACTTCAGCAGCACCTGACACAAAGCCCCTGCTCTCTTTCACCCTCTCTCTTTATCCTTCTCTTTCTCTCCATTTTACCTCTCCAAGAACCGTCCAGGCTAAAGAGGCAGATGAGCCCTGAGGGAGACACTAGCCTGCTAGCATGAGCTAACAAAGTTTTAAAGTTTAGTTTACCCAAATGAAAATTCACATCTTTCCCTCTACCCAACTTTTATCCAAATTTATATGTCCCTTTTACCTCAAATGTACACCGATTGTGAAGAAATTTAGGAGATTGAAGATTTTAAGCTTCAAAAGGGATCATGCGCTGTTTTCCAAGCTTTCAAAATTCATACAATATCTTTGTGTGAGGAACAGACCAAAATTGTTATTGTTGTACACTGAAAATCTGCTCTAGCTCAACATGATGTTTTTGAGAGACTAACGAAGTGAAAAAAGCGGATATTTTAAATGACCAATTTGATTTGATTCACAAAACTGGCATGAAGGAGTGATTCACGAATCACAAAGTGATTGGGCTCTCAATTTAAACTCACTGACTCAATAATCTGGTTACAGCGATTAACAACTCTCTGGAATGAAATTATTCATTATTATTGAATATGAATATATCACACAAATAATGTGGACTACTTTTATGATGTATTTATGATGCGTTTGATGCTTAAAAGCTTCAGTCCCCATGCATTCTTTGTAATTCCACAGTAAAATATGACCAGTACATTTTTCAGAATTTCTCCTCCAGTGTTCCCTTTCATGAAGATTTGGAAAGACATGAGAGTGAGTAAATGATGATAGAACTGTAATGTTTTTAGGTGCACTATTCCTTTAAGCCCTACTAATAAACAAATAGAAACAAATTTCTATTTTGAAGTGCTCCCCAGTTCACTTATGTATTCAACTCATCCTCTCTAAGCCTTTCTTCCTCTTTCCTCTCTTTTCTTCTTGTTTCCCTTGCTCCCTTCATCCCTTTCTAATGTTCTGATGCTCCATTCTCTGTTTGCGAGATCGGAGCATAAAATGCATGGAGAGGAGAGACTGGGGGGAAATTGACTCTAACAAATAGCTTGAAAGGAATGCATGGCATATCAAACTAAAGCCCGCAAAAACAGACAAAACACCATCATTTCCTCCCAACTTCTGATGTCGATGCACAACAAACTAGCATGCCAATGCCAGCAGAATGAAAATAGAGACAGAATCAGTCTGTGTTTTGTTGCGCTGTCACTTTGACGTGACTGGGAAGTTGCCTCGACGTGTTTGGCTAGGAGAGGCGAAGAGAGGAGCTTGTTTGATTAGCATCATCTCAGTGGTGTCAGTTACCGGCTTCCTCTTCACAGTTTAAAAGGGCAACCGAAACTGCTTCAGTGCGTTCAAGAACACTAAATTCTTTTTTTTTTTGTCTTCTATTTGATCATAACCACTAAAAAAAGTGATGTCTAGATATACGGAAAGATTTTAACTTTCAGGAAAAATGTGCAGTGTTCATTTTTGGTCATGCCGTAGAGTGTCCGTTCTTTTTGTTTGCTTTGATAATGTAAGGGTCATGTGCTTCTCCATAGCGTAAAGGCCCATCAAAGCCTTTATCGCCATTTTCTTCATTAAACAAGGGTTGTAGTGAACATCAGCACTCCATCAATCTCTGCATAAATGTGTCCATCACTGTTATTCGGCTGGTAAAGTAGTAACCTTTCCACAGACAGATCAGGAGAATACTAATGTCCTTTCGCTCTGTTGTTTTAAAACAACTAAATTACCTCAACCATCAGAGGCTACTGTGAAAATCACATAACGCGCTCACAACCGCTCTCTTCAAAGTCTGAACGCAGGGGACAGAAGCACACAGCGAGAGAGGTGGTAATGACAGACCATTATACACACACATTTCAGGAGAGAAAGGAGAAAACACAACTGAGGTATAACAATGAGCTTTCAGCATGCATCTGTGACACAAGGAAATGACTCTACTCCTTTTATTAAAGTGCTGGTTATTTTCCTGTTGAGATACACGTTAAGAATATTTACTTTTTCTGTCAGCGCTTTCGCCGATGTGTCTGACAGATGAAAATTCTCATTGTTTTTGCATTAATGTGTGTGCATATAAAGAGACTGCGTCTCTGTTCTGTCCATAAAATGTTTTGATCGTTGAGCTTTTACAACATACGTACACACAAAAATGCCATCTCAACAGAACAGAACTGATGCTTGTTGTCGAGGTGTATAAGCTAAGCCTAAATGGATATAATCTGCAATCACTTTTTTTATCCTGTTATTTTTTGAAAGCATTAATAATTTCTCTTTTTCACAACAGGGCTGTCAAGCGTGCACTTCTGCACCTTTCTGCTATTTGATTTCCCATGGTGCTGAATCAGTCTATCATTATCTCTGCTTTAGGTGAGCCTCGCTCCATGAAACAGGCTTTTTACAGGTAGTTACGTTAAAATATGCTCCCCCTGTGATTGTAGCCAAATCTGTTTTAGCCGTGGTAATGTGCTGAGTTTCGTGTTTAAAGGCTGTTACTGTTAGCATGCGGCGTGAAAGCGTCACAGACTACTAATGCTGCCTCATCAATTGGTGTCTGCCAGACCTCTGCTAAAACAGAACTATTTTGGCCCATTACTGCGTTCCAGAATGGTTTTGGCAAAATATCTCTGTGACCCTCTAAATTAGCCGGAAGGACGAGTGGACGAAGGCCTAGTTGTACAGATTATGGTTCTGTTGAGCAACCTCTGGCTATAAAACAAGCGGGCTGTTTGACGAGGATTGATCTGCGGTTTTAATAGTCATTATCCACATAATAGATGGCTCGTGTCCAGTTTCCAAATCCCATTGCTTCTCTCCCCTCTTGCATACTTGCTTAAGTCTTGGGAAGAATGTGTTCTGTTCCTTGTGACAGTCTCCTAATGGTGACGAGTTCAAAAATCGAATGCTGCACCAAATACTGTACACACTGAATGCAACGTAAGTTGCTTTGCATGAAAAGCTAAATGCATAAATGTAAGAGTACCTTAGCAAAAAAGACAAGATTACTAACAAAAGCCTTTCTGCCGTCTCCTAACATTTGACACTGATCTTTCCTGTTGTACATGCAGCAGGAGTTAAAATGACGAGCAACTGATCCTCAGACCTCTTGGCCCTTTCTCTCCACAACAGAGTGCATTCTGGGTAATGAATTGCCCCGCTTCTGCTTATTAACCTCTCCTAATGAAATCGCTAGGACACCATTGTTCCTCTAATGAACCTTCAATGACAGGACACAGCCCCATCTTTGTCCTTCGACACCACTGCTAAATTAGAATTCCTTTCTTTCCTCCTTCCCTCCCTCTCTTGCTGTTTCTGGAGGGCAGTGGGGAGATGAGCGTGTCCTAGCAGCTTTACCGTTGCCCGAGCTACGGCAAGGAAAGGATGGCTAACAGATTCCCTGGTCTATGGGTTGGCCGTGGCTCCGAGCACCCTTACATTAGCTCTGATTAGCACCTCCAGTATGGATCTGTGGCGCTAATTACTTGTGCTGTCGTGGTTCACTGAGATTTAAGTACCAGCGCCATCCCATTATCCCCAATCCCTGAAGTCTAGCCCTGCCAACCTACACTACAGAGCGTGCATACCTCACTGCAGGGTTATCGATACAGGCTGCTCGCTCAGCTCGCTAACTTAACCCTTTTGGTGCGAGTGTGCGTATGCCCAGTCTCTATTTGGCCTAGTTCTGGATTGGCCCAGTTTTGGCCTGAGTAAGCTGAGAAACAAAAGGGAGGAGTTCCATAGGGGAAGGGTGTTTTTCACACAGGGTCTGGAGAAGGAAAGCACCACAGGGTCGGGCCCACCGAATCACACTGCTTATTTGGAGATAGACCCAAGCCTCTTGGATTTTGCATCTAGCCCCCAAGAGTGTTGAGGGCTCGCTCTTTGCTCACCCCACAGATACTAATTACAATTCACATGTCACACTCGCAGGATAATGGGAGTCAGGAAGCAGAATTAGAATATTTCAGAAGCCTGCGGGGGTGTTAGCTCAGGATAGGAAAGTGTGTCTGTATCTCTGAGACTTGGGGGTGGGGGCAAGTTGCATAGGGTTGGTGAAAATTGTTGCTATATTTGGCATCTCGATGTGTGCTTCTGCCCCTTCTATCTGGCCCTGCTACCCCTTTTTCACACGCTGGGTGTGTGCTGGCATGGTGACGGCTGTCTGTTAGACTAGATTGAGTGGCATCTGCTGGGTAAAGGGAAAGGGCCGGCCTGGCTGTTGGCACGAGGTTAGCACACATGGCACACAGGGTACAGAGGGGGTGGCAGTGCCAGTAGCAGAATCGGGCTGGCCTGACAGCATGACATCTTCTGGAATGAAACCGCTCCTTTTGCCTCACTCCCTTTCTCAGCTTCATCCTTTTCTCTCAGCACCTCTCACATCGCTCATCCTGCTCCCTCTCATTTTTTCCCCATCTCTCACTTGTTCTGCCACCTCTTATGACAGTCACTTGCTCCTCTCTTCCCAGTTATAATCCAACAGCTCTCCCAGTTCTGAACCTCTCCCCTCATCCCCCTTCATCCTCTTACCAGGACCACTTATTTAAAATGTTTGGTGCTTCCGTTTCATATGCAAGTCTGTGTGGTCATTTTTTTCCCCACCCTTGGGCAGCTCTGACTGAATTCCATCTATATTTTCTATTTGCATGCATGTTTTCATGTGCGTGTATGTTTGTGTGTGTGGAAGTTTTCTGATAAAACAAACACTGTTAATGAACCACTGTGCTGACATCTGCAGGAACCCAACGACTAAATTAATGCGTGCACCACATATCAAACAGGAGCCTTCCTACTGTCAGCCACTGCATCTCAAAGAGAATACATAACAAGGAGAGACAGTTCAGAGAGAGAGAGAGAGAGAGAGAGAGAGAGGGGGGGGGGGCTCCTACTCTAGTACTGCCCAAGCCACAGAGAAATACTCCTCAGTAGAATCCTTTCGAAATTGATGCCTTGAAGGATTACTTCACTTAAAAAAAACATCCTTCATTTAGTCCTCATGTCGTTCCAAATATTTTCAGTTTCCTTCTTTTATGAATCACTAAAGAAGATTTGCTTCCTTTTTCATGCAATTACAATGATTGGAGACATTTTGTTTTGGCCATCAGTTATTCATTAATAAAATGTAACTGTATCATTGCATTAGTGAACTCAATAACTGGATCAGTCCAATTCATGAAACAATCATACACAACAGTTTTGTGAATGATTAATGTCTAATCAAAGATCTGGATTCACTATGATCTCTTTTCTTATGTTTAAATCTGAGAATGTACCAAGGAGAGCTAGGGCCAATATAAAGATTTTCAATGGATAACAACCTTAGTTTTTGTCTGTCACGGCTCAGTCTCTGTTTCCAGTGGTTTTAGTGTTCTAGTGGACGGAACCGTGGCACTACTCTCTCTCTCGCATGTTTGTGTCTCGTTAGTGTCTACCCCGCCTCCTTGTTTCCCTTAATCATTCCCAGCTGTGTCTCATCACTTCCTTCCCTCATGTGCCCTATTTAATCCCGGAGTGTTTGCTGTCCTGTGTTGTGTCGTTGTTATTTCTCCCTGCTTGTTACCTGGTCCTGAGTACCGGTTCATCCGGTTTGTTTCTGGTCTTTGTTCTGTTCAGTTATATTGTTCAGGTAATGTTTTCCCCCACGCGGGTGTTTTCTTTCTTGTGTTTAGTTATTTTTGTTATAAATAATCACTTTTCACCTGCACTTGAGTCCGTCCTTTACCAATCCGTGACATTGTCAGTTCTACTCACAAAATATAGTAAATCATCTTTTGTGTTTCACAGAATAAGAAATACAGAATAAGATTTACAGTTAAGACCCAAGGACCAGATATGTTGAATGAAGACCAGGAGTCAGAAGTGCAGTCAATAGAAGAAATTTTAGTGAAGTTTAGTTTGCAGTTTCATCAGCAGAAGCTTCAGGTCTCACAAGGAGTTCGTAGGCCGCCCCAAATACAATAACATTGTTACAGCAATTATACTCTAACGTTGGCTACTAACTAACATTGTTGAAGGTTAAATGATTCTGTTTGGCTAAGAAAGAAAGATAAACAAAACTAGTAATTTTCCACACAAGAGCAGACGGTCTGAAGCATATCTTCGTTGATCACATGGTTGATGGGTTCGTGATGTGGCTTGTCGAGAACAACAAGTCATTCCGTCTCCTTATGGTGCCAGTTAATCACCTCACCAATACAGACCATATTAACACACACACAGATACACAGCTTCTCCAAGGCTGAACTCGGCTCAGGCGCCAACTATCAACAGAAACACTCTCAAAACATTCTGATAACATGTTCTATCTGGTGAGAAGTGAGACAATATTCATCCTTACTCTTTGTAAAAATACAGAAAAGTAAAGAAAGGTTTTAACTAATAAAAATCCCTAACTTGATTATAAATCCCTCTTTACAAATCATTCAAATAAGAAAAAGGAAAAGAACATATGAAAATAAGACAAAGAATATAGGTACAAATAAGAAAAATAAAATAATATACTGTATATATAAGCGGCAATTGATTTCCGAATCGTATCTTTCAAAAGTCATTCAGATTTGTAATGACATGAGGGTGAGTAAACCATGGCACCTTTATTTATTTTTTGTCCATACTTGGCCTTGTCACTTTCACTTTCAACTTTCATAAACCCAGCATAAAAATACATTTTATTACACTTGTTAAAGAGGCTTTCTCTTCTTTGTCTACTAAATATTGTTTTCTGTAATCAGTGTTAATATTTTCTGAAGAGTGAATTTGTTCTTTTGAAAATTAATCCAGGGAAATGTAGTGATGGATGATAGGGCTCAGATGTCTTCATGTTGTGAGGATTGCTTCTCTGCCAGCCTATTGTTGATTGACAAGCCCCTAGACAAGTCACGGCTGCTATGCTGCCATCATTCACCTGATCTCATCCTGCCCGTGTGTATGTATCAACCTAATGGGACGGAGGGGGAAAAACTAAATTAAATAAATAAATAAATAAAATAAACAATGGAATCCATCTTGATTGGATCACTGAAACTGCTTTTGTTGGTGACCGCATTAGATTGACCATATGTGGTCCTGTCCTGAAGGTACAAATATATTTTCATTATTCACATAATAAATAGGTTGTTAATTTTTTTATCATGCTTTATTTTAATGCTTAATATTTTTAACATTGATATAATAAGAACTTTGCAAGAGCTCTTTTAGTCTTACCTAGTGCTGTGTATTTTGGTGCTGTGCATTTGATCAATTTCATTAAAATTTCATATTCTCCCATTTTCTTCACTTAAAATCCCTATTAGCATCCTTTACTGTAGAAATGTTTTTGAAAAAAGAAATTACTGATTTTAACAGGCAGAATGACTAATCATCCCTCAGTGTTTTATTATTATTTATGTATTTATGTAATATTTTGGGGTAAATTACATGGATTTATGTGATTGCATTTGCTTATCTAACTATTTAAAGTATATCCTGGTTCCTATCCAGGAGGATACTATCTATGTAAGCTTGTTTTTTGATTCTAATAAATTCTGTTAAGAAAGCTGAGGAAACGGCTAATTTATACAAAAAGGAATCTGAGAAACATTTTGGCATCTTGTTTGTCCTTCCATTTTCGTGAATTGACCTCTATGATAACCATGCCAGTCTTGTGTAATCTACTAATGTGTACAGTAAATTTGTGTCTAACGAGTTTTGTAAGCATTATTTTTTTTTTCAACCAGCAGCTTTTAGATCTGAATGATAGAGACGCGTGGTTGTTTGTCTTTGTGATTAAAAGGCGAGGAGACTGTCCTTTTAATCAGAGAGCGTGCATTATTACAACCTTGATTAAAGCTGCCAAATCTTTACGTTGTCATCTCTCATCAAGGCAAACAGGTAGGATGCGGTTTTGATTAATTCCACCCTGTGAGTATGTGAAAGAGAGTGTGTGAGTGTATGATTGCCCAAAGGACAAATCATGACAACTATCAAAGGAATGCAAAACTCACAATTGCACATCGAGTCTACAGATCACTATACTCTTTTGCACAATATTTGAACAGCTCAAGCATTTCCCTGTAAAAACTATTTTATATTTCAGAGATGAAGTCACCTCTGTTCCTAACTTTTCTCTCTCCTTCTGTACCTGAGCCAGTGATTAATGAGTAGATGTGGATGATTCAAATGCTCATCGGCTCTTCATGATGTGATGGTGTCATTGGGAGTGACAGCTGGATGCTGGCAGAGGCCAGTGTGGCAGAATCAAATCTTCCCTCTAGTACAGAAACTACTGTCAGTCATCAAGTCTTTGAATACTAATAATTTTTTTTTTTTTTAGAAAATTTATTAGATGATTTTTTTATCTAATAAAAAAAAGAATACACAGCTCATTTGATACATTTCAAACCATTGTGACCTGTCACAAGGAAAAACTTTCACAGCACTGACGATACATCCACCAGGCTGATTCTGTCAGGGTTCTGCCACATTCAGTCTAGTAGTTTCTTGTTGTTGTGGCAGAGCTCTGACACTACCGTAATGTCACGAGTTTTGTGTGTGTACGTGCGTGCGGCTTCGAGTGCTCGAGTCAGGTGCACACTTGTCTGTGTAACGTCTTGTGTGCGGGTTATAATGTCCGATCACCAGACAGTCTTGTTCGGTCTTAGTTTTATGTCGGAGTTTGGACATTCATGACCCGTGTGTTCGTTCTTGTCGTGAGCGCGTGAGACAAGTGGTTGCTTGTTCTCGCACACTCTACGTTATGTGAGTGGACGCGGTTTCAAGCTTTGCTTGTACCGCGTGCTCTCGTGTCTTTGTGCAATGTTGTAAGCACGTGGTTCGTGTTTACTTCGACCGCGTGCTTTCATGTTGTGTTTTGGTGTTCCGCGTGCAGTTTGGTTGTCACCAGCTACACGTCGTCTTTGTTTAAGTGAACACGCAGTGATGCACATCCGCATTGGCTGCGTGTTCTTGTCTTGTCATTGCAAACCCTTTCCACCTTTTTAACTGGTTAACTTTGATTTGTCCCAGCTGTTTCCCAATCAGTTACCCTTCCTCCTGTGTGTACTTAATCCCTCCGGTTTGCTATCTTGTGCTGTTTCGTTATCATTTCATGGCTGTACATTCTGTGTTGTAGTCCAGTGTCCAGTCATGCTCTAGTCTTGTTTTCCCCCCTCGGGGTGGTTTTCGTTCGGTTTTATTTTTGTTTTGTTACAATAATTTCCTATTCTCTTTTGCATATTGAGTCCTCGTCCCATCCCTTCATCCAACCTGACAGATTCCTTCAGTTCCTGTCAGTATTATTTCATGGTATATTATATTTCTTCTAGTTCCCTCTTCTCCTTCTCCATGTTTGAGTTTTGCACAAGAAGTGACTTTTTGTTTATTAAAGTGTTTGTTTTGAGTTTTGGCTATTAAAGTCCTTTTCAGTTTATCCCTGTGCCTCCGCACCTTTCCTCATCCCTACACAACTGTGATGCTAAATTCAGGTGTAAACGGGGTCTAAAATCTCACTTCTGGATGTAGTCGAACATGTATTAGAATGGATTGCTTTCGTAGTGTAAACGCTCATGTTGTCGAATGTTGCCAAAGACAGCCTGCTCTCCACCCACTGACTCAATGCGTAAAGATTAAAGGAAGCATGCTAGCCAGGTAGGATTTAAACTTTGCTGACTACAGACCCAAGTTCCCTTTCAGGGAACTCGAGCTGTGTCGAAGCACTAGGGGAAATAGCCTTGCGTGAGTCACGTGAAGATCTATGCAACCAATGAGAAGCGAACGCGTGTGAATGCGTCACTGCCGGCCGCAGCCGGTGACGTCATGAGGAAGAGCATAAAGCGCGTCTGAAACCGGGGCGCGTCAGCTCTGAATGCCTTCAGCGTGCTGTGTCTGTGCGAGAGTGGTTTTTGAGACTTGATAGCTTAAAAAATCAAAGAATGAGTGTGAAAAGTGTGGCGAGAGATGAACAGAGTTTCAGACCGTGTGTTTATCCCTGTCCTCGTTTTATAACGGGCAGGGATACACATGTAATGTGTGTTATCTGTTTAGGAGTGGAACATGCACGGTCGGCTCTTGAGGGCGCCGGCTGTAAAGACTGTGAGCAGTTTTCTCTGCATGTTCTCCGCTCCCGCCTGGCGGTCTGTAACGAGGCCGCCCAGGCTAGTGTTCCCCGGGGTTCGGGACCTGCAGCGGCCGAGGCGTTGCGGCGCTCTCAGTCCTGGGGTTCACAAATGGATCTCGCTGAGGCTGCTGGGGTGGGTCCGTCCTTACCTCAGCCCTCACGAGACCAAACGGGTTCCAGTCACGGGCACTCCTCGGGAGATGTTCGTGCTGTGACTCCAACATTAGCTTTGTCGAGTTCCGATAGTGAGATGGACTTAGCTAGTGTTGACCCGGCAGAGGAGGCTTCGCCACTCTCCTCGCCGGCGTTTGAAGAGCTAGTTGAGGTTGTGGCGCGAGCTGTCTCTCGTCTGGATATTGAATGGCCGGCGGAGACCAGAAGCGCCCGTCCTAAAAGAAGTATGTTGGACGAGCGTTATCTGCCGGCTCGCGTCACTCCCCCGCGCCGAGCTATGCCTTTCCTTCCCGATTTGCATGCCGAGGTATCCAGATCGTGGGAAAAGCCAGCCTCTGAGAGAGTTCATACACGGAACAGTTCGATGTATACGAATCTCGCAGGGGCTCAAAGCTATTGCTATGGGGGGATGCAGAAGGTGGATGAGGCGCTTGCGAGCTACCTTGTGCCCCAATCTGCGTCCTCCATTAAAGCTCCGGCGCTCCCCTCCAAGCCGATGCGCGTCACGTCGTCTTTGGTGGGGAGAGCGTACTCAGCCTCTAGTCAAGCCGCAGCGTGCCTGCACACCACGGCTCTGCTGCAGGCTTATCAGGCTGAGTTGCTGGGGGACCTCAACGAGGGCGGCGGTATCGGTCCGGAGACAGTGGCAGAGCTGCGCCGGACCGTGGATCTGTCTCTCCGGGCCACTAGGGAGACGGCCTACTCTGTCGGTCGCTCCATGGCAGCTCTGGTGGCTACGGAGAGACATCTTTGGCTCAATTTGTCTTCCATCAAAGATAGGGACAAATTTGTTTTGCTGGACGCTCCTCTGTCCCCTTCGGGCTTGTTCGGCGACGCCGTAAAAAGCGTTGTCGACAAGTTTCAGGAGGCTGCACGACAGCAGGTGGCGCTCAGTAAAGTTATTCCCCGCCGCCCTCCACGTGAGACCGCCAGTCAAAGGGGGTCTCAGAGCTCTTCACACAGGGCCGCTCAAAAACGAAGTGTCGCCACCCGTCTTCCTCCGGCTAATCCCGGGGGGTCGGGGCGACAGGCTCAAGCCTCTGGCAAGAGGGGCGATCTGAGGGCTGTCCTGAGCGCTAAGAAGGCTAAGAGCAAGCGGCCCTGACGCCAAGCCGCAACAAGGTGGTGTATCCCTGGAGCAGCTGACCAGTCAGCCCGCCATGGGAAAACCACCCCCTCTGAGGAGGGTCCTAGAGCACTCCACCCGGGAATCCGGAAATCCCGGCCCAGTGGTGGACATGCCATCAGCACCAGAGGCCAGCCCCGGGAGGCTGGTTCCCCTAGTAGAATTCCGGGATGCGTGGTCACGGCTACCCGGTATCTCTCAGTGGGTCCTGCGCACGGTCACCTTAGGGTACGCCATTCAGTTCGGGGTCTCACCACCCCAGTTCTCGGGGGTCCTACAGTCTGCTGTAGGCCCTCAGCAGGCTCTGGTCATGGAACAAGAAGTAGACACTTTGCTGGCGAAAGGGGCCATCGAGTATGTACCCCTCGCAGAGAGCAAGTCCGGGTTCTACAGCCGGTACTTCATAGTTCCAAAGAAGGATGGAGGGTTGCGGCCCATTCTGGATTTACGTCTCTTGAATCGTGCGGTCAAGCGTCTAAAGTTCAAAATGCTAACGCTCAAACAGATCGTAGTGCAGATCAGATCCGAGGATTGGTTTGTCACAGTCGACCCCAAGGACGCTTATTTCCATGTCTCCATCCTTCCGCAACACAGGAAGTTCCTGAGGTTCGCCTTTGGGGGAAAGGCGTACCAGTATCGGGTGCTTCCTTTCGGCCTAGCGCTCTCACCCCGCACGTTTACGAAAGTCGTGGACGCTGCTCTAGCTCCCCTGCGGTCACGGGGCATCCGTGTCTTAAACTATATAGACGACTGGCTTATTCTGGCCCAGTCGCCGCAGTTGGCGGAGCAACATCGAGATGTAGTGCTCGCACACATAAAGGAGCTGGGGTTGAGGCTGAACGCCAAGAAGAGTGTCCTTTCTCCTGCTCAGAGAACCACCTTCTTGGGAGTCGTCTGGGACTCAGTAGCGATGTCGGCCCGGCTTTCCCCCGGGCGCATCCAAGTTATCTGTTCAGCCGTCAAGAGCATCAAGTTAGGCCAGCCACTCACTGTCAGACACTTCCAGAGGGTGTTAGGGCTCATGGCAGCGGCTTCCTGCGTCATCCCGTTGGGCCTGCTGCACATGAGACCCCTGCAGTGGTGGCTAAAGACCAAGGGGTTTTCCCCGAAAGGGAACCCGCTTCGCATTATCAAGGTCACGGGGCGATGCCTACGCGCCTTGAGTATGTGGAAGAATCCTTGGTTTCTGTCTCAAGGCCCAGTGCTAGGGGCTCTGGCTCGGAGAGTCTCTCTCTCGACAGATGCCTCCCTCTCGGGCTGGGGGGCGGTCTTGAGAGACCGCTCCTCACAAGGTCTATGGAACAGTCGGCACCAAACCTGGCACATAAACATGTTAGAGTTACTGGCGATCCGCAAAGCACTCCGTGCGTTCCTACCGGACCTTCGCGACCACCATGTCACTGTTTTCACCGACAGCATGACTGCGGTTGCGTATATCAATCACCAGGGGGGTCTGCGTTCGCGACCACTTTACAAGATGGCGCGACAGATCCTCCTCTGGGCCCAGGGAAAGCTGCTCTCCATCCGGGCGGCTTATATCCCGGGGGTCCAGAATGTGGGAGCAGACGCCCTGTCGAGACAGGGGGCGAGACCAGGGGAATGGCGACTCCACCCCGAGGTGGTGGAGCAAATTTGGGAAAGGTTCGGAAAGGCACAGGTCGACCTGTTTGCCTCGGTAGAAAACTCCCATTGCCCTCTGTGGTTTTCACTCACACATCCAGCGCCTCTGGGGCGGGATGCCGTGACGCAGGCATGGCCGAGGTTACGCCTGTATGCTTTTCCCCCGATCGCTCTGCTCCCGGGAGTTCTGGCCAAGGTTCGCCGGGACAAGGTCCGTCTCACGCTAGTGGCCCCCCACTGGCCGTCCAGAATATGGTTCGCGGACCTTGTGTCCCTCCTCGACGGGGTCCCCTGGGAGATCCCGATCAGGAGGGACCTTCTGTCCCAGGCGGAAGGTTGCATTCTTCACCCGCAACCAGGGCCGTTGAAACTGTGGGTCTGGCCCCTGAGGGGGCCCAGCTCATAGAGGCCGGTCTCTCAGCCGAGGTTGTTGAGACCATCCTGCAGTCCAGAGCTCCCTCCACGAGGAAACTCTACGCCTTGAAGTGGAAGCTCTTCACTTCTTGGTGTAGTGAAAGGCAGCTGAACCCAGTAACCTGCCAAATTGGCAAAGTACTGGAGTTCCTGCAAGAAAGATTTGTGGCAGGGCTGTCCCCCTCCACCTTGAAGGTCTACGTGGCTGCTATAGCGGCTTGCCACGTACCTCTGGGTGGGGTGTCCTTGGGCAGGGACCCCCTAGTCACTCGTTTCCTCCGTGGTACATTAAGGCTGAGACCTGCGGCACAGACCAGGGTGCCTGCCTGGGACTTGTCCATGGTACTCCTAGGCTTGTCCCAGCCACCCTTTGAACCTCTAGAGGGTATCTCTATCAAGTACCTCTCGCTAAAAACCCTTCTTTTGCTGGCTATCACTTCGCTTAAGAGGGTCGGGGACCTTCAGGCCCTCTCAGTGGCCCCATCATGTCTTGAGTTTGCGCCCGGGATGGCGAAAGCTTTCCTCCACCCGAGGCCGGGCTACGTCCCCAAGGTTCCCACTAATGTGGCTCGGTCTGTCACGCTGCAGGCCTTCTGCCCTCCCCCATTTGACGATCATGAGCAGGAGCACAAGAACAAGGTCTGTCCAGTGCGAGCACTGGACGCTTACGTTCACAAGACTGCCACGTGGCGTAAGTCGGACCAACTGTTCGTTTGCTTTGGGGCCCCCGAGGGTGCCCCAGCTTCCAAGCAAACTCTGAGCAGGTGGATAGTCGAGGCTATCTGTCTAGCTTATGAGTCGGCCGGACATGCTTCTCCTTTGAGGGTCCGAGCCCACTCCACTAGGAGCATGGCGGCATCCAAGGCTCTCCTCTCCGGAGTCTCCTTGCCTGACGTTTGTGCTGCGGCTGGCTGGTCCTCGCCGCACACATTCATGAGGTTCTACCAGCTAGACCTCGATGCCGCCCCGGGAACCAGGGTGCTCTCTCAGTGAGCTGGGACACACCCGGATGCTGACCTCGCTGAGGTGGCGTTGGCATAGCGTTCCCCTAGTGCTTCGACACAGCTCGAGTTCCCTGAAAGGGAACGTCTCGGGTTACTTATGTAACCCTGGTTCCCTGAGGGGAACGAGACGCTGTGTCTTGGCCTCAGCTCCGGGCGCATCCGGGCCCGCTTCAGGCATTCATGGCTGACGCGCCCCGGTTTCAGACGCGCTTTATGCTCTTCCTCATGACGTCACCGGCTGCGGCCGGCAGTGACGCATTCACACGCGTTCGCTTCTCATTGGTTGCATAGATCTTCACGTGACTCACGCAAGGCTATTTCCCCTAGTGCTTCGACACAGCGTCTCGTTCCCCTCAGGGAACCAGGGTTACATAAGTAACCCGAGACGTTTTGTTTAAAGCACAATGTTCTCTCACTATTTCAGATTACACTGAATTACATAACTCGAAGACCAAAGAATGTGTAGGACCTGGAGGATCTTTAAAAAAATGGTGGGTAGTTTAATTGCGACTTGTATCAATTTTTGTGTTTAATTTTGTTGTGTTTAAAGAAACTGACTTTGTTACAGCTCATTTTGTGTTACAACTCGATTCCCTGTTACACTTATATTAGCTGAAAGAATAATAATATTTAATAAATGCAGATGCAAGACACGGGGGATTTGTGGAACTTTGTGTGTTTTCAATTGTGAGAACATCTATGGAGCTTTCTTTGGAGTTGTACACATGCATTTTCCGTGTGGGCCTGGTTATCTCTCATAGATTTAAGATGCTTGAGATATGGTGTCATAAACATTTAAGTTCAGTAAAGGACTTTCAGTGCCTCCATTCCTGTGCACACTTTATTTATGAAAGGAGCCTTTCTTTTTGTTCTTTGCTTTCACTCTGTCTTTCTTTTTTCATTCTTTTTCTTTGTTGGTTTCTGTCTTAGGCACATGACCTCTCGGTGCTGGCTACCACAGTGCTCACATTAGAACAGCTGCAATATCTCGTCATTTCTCTGGTCCCTGAATGCAGGATTTGTGTTTGGTGAAGCGGAAGTTGAAAGCCTTTATTTAAGGGCTCGTGTTTAAGGGTTCACTGGCCCTGACCTCTCCTCTAATGTCCCACACTACTGACTCTGGTTGCACATAATTCATGCCATCAACCAAACACACACACATTTTTCTCTCTCTATCTTGAGCTCTGCTTCGGCTCCTGAGCTTTTGCCCATTTGATCACTGACCCCTGTCGCTCTGCAGGGGGCCGTCCCATCACACCTGGCATCAGCTCAGACCCCCATCAGCGCAGTCCAGCTCAGGGGAGTGGGTCAGCTCAGCTCCACTGCATCTGTAGACACACACACTTGGACACTTTATTTAGTATTGAAGTTTCAACAGGAGGATTTGCTGACTGATTTACTTTAGAGGACGATGAGGGCATCCTTCATTTTGCTTCACACTCTTCCCTGTGGCTTTAAGACACAGACCTAAACCTGAGATAAAGACAGGCCAAAGCGCAGATAGAATGAACTGATCTGTGACATAAAGGCAAGGTTACAGGCCCGTTCACAACATATGCAAATTTTGGCATGGGAAATGTGTTCAATAAGATTTTGAAATGTAGCTATGCATATAACCGTGTCTGAAATGTTGCCGCTTTTGAATAATTTTGATTTCGATTTTGAAGTAGTTCCAGGTTTGTTGACCACATTAAAGTTCCATAGCACTTCACCACATGATCGTAACTTCAAAGAGCTGTATAGCTCTTTGAAGCCAAGTAAACCTAACAAAACGACAATTTACATTTCTTCTTATATATGTGGATCATTGGGTATGCAACTACCCCACTACTTTATCATAGAAATAGTTTTGCTTCGGTAAACAAAAACTGTGACCACTCTGAACACATTACCACTTCAAGTCATATTTTATTTGTTCCTTTGGAAATTGGGAAGCAGTGTTACCCCTTCTGATCAGCTATGACATCTTCCTCCTCATCTTTATTTTAACATCATCATCCTTATTATTATTATTTGACATTTTGATGTTATTTGACATTATTTTCATATTATATATATAAAAAAAATTATATATATGATGATTGACATGATACCAGTCCACTAATTTAGCATCCACTAACCTTATCACAAACCAATTAATGTAATCAATTTGCTATAATCAAATTATGACATCAAATGTCAATTTTTTCTCTTACATCACTTTTTTTGTTTGTTTTGTAAGTACTTTTAAAACTGTTTTAAAGTAATTCTTTAAATGAAAATTGCGGTTTCTTTTTTTTTTCTTCAGAAAAAAAATATTTTTATTTATTTATTTGTAAACAGGAGTTTTATATTTGAAATGACGATAGAGTTTTGATTTTACTGAATTATGAAATGTGTAACATATACCAGAATAAAACCAGACTTGAATGTGAATGATTCATAATGCTTTTTTGGTTATTGTTTAAAATGATCCAATTTAGATTGTATGTCGTCACATTGACATCAGCAAAGAAAGTTGTTTCCTAGAAAGAGCAAGTTATTCAATTTCGATATAAGATTACTTAGAAATTTACATGTTATCCTACTTTTTTATGTCACGTTAATCAGGTAGTTCATCTAAAAAAAAAATATATTATTTACTCTCCCTTATGTTGAAACTGAGACAGCATAAATTATTTTATGCTCGACACAAGAAAGTCAGGCATTGAAGGTTTTGAATGAGATGAGGGTGAGAAAATGATGACAGCATTTTCATTTTATTAGGTGCACTAATCTTAAGACCGATGTGTCAGTATTAAAATAATCTAAATGGAGGTATTCTGAGTAATCAGACAAACAAATAGAATGATGATTGTTGAGGCTTAAAAAGTACAATGTAAATTTCACTTATTATTCTCTTTATTACACATAACTTTTGCGTAGCATTTATTCTACATTAAGCAGAATGTGCATATGGCGTGTTGTGACTATAACTCTTAAGAATTTTGCTGAAAATATGAAGCGTGCATGCACACGCTGTGCCGTTTAGCGTTAGCACCTTTCCCGAGCCTCTGTGGTCCCTTCTTCCTCCAGACATGACATCATAAGCGATAAACATGACTCAGCACTTCGGCCCCTCTACCACAGAGGCTGATTACACACTCATTATGAGTATAACGTCGTGTTAGGAGGTGTCTAATGCAATTACTTTATGTACGTAATGCATTTCAATAGCACTCCCACACAGACGCACACAAGAGCCAACCAGTGACACAAAATCAATGGGCATATATTCCCACCTCTGTGTGAGTGTTCTTTTCTCTGCTGTGTGTATCCTCATCTTCATGCTTGTGTGCTCAGAATGACCCCTGTTTCAGAAGCTTTCAAATGAGCCTGTGTGGGTAATTAATTATTTCATGGTATAGTGTCTAAATTACAGCTATTTGACAGCTAGGTTTGATGCAGGCGATGTCAGTGTGTGTTTGTGTGTGTAGTTGTGCCATGTGTTTATATGTGTACTGTAGCATAAGAACGCTTCTGTGGAATACCGAGCATGTCACACCAGATGTGGCTAAATTTCCTCAGAACGTCAGGTGACATGACACAAGAAACAATCCCGGTAACAGCGATCTCCTCACGCTGCAGAGTGGGAAGAACATAATATAAAACCCAGGGAGTGACAGACTGACAGATGGAAATATGGGTGGAGAAAGAGAAACGAGAGGTGTGTGTGAAGATAAAGACACAGGAAAGACTGACAAGTCTGAGACATGGAATGTGTGTGAGTGCGTATGTGTGTGATAGAGACGGATAATGTGTGTGCTCAGCGTGCATACAGGGTCCTAAAATGAACTTTTTGTTACACCAGCTAATGACAGGATAATTAAGTCGCCATAAATATTTCTTGTAGCATTTTATTTTACAGTCCTGTTTTGCATGAACATAATATGTACTTATCGTTGTAATGACACAAACTAGGTACTAACTCTGAACCTACTCCTAAACCTTAACTCAAGCCATGTTGTTACCTTTTATTATCCAGTACTTTTGTGGGTAAGTACACTGAAAGTGAATGTACTGTAAGTCAGTGTTTTTCAACCTTTTTTAAGGTAAATTTTTTCATTGAAAAAATAATGTAATGTTGTCAAGTAAAGTCACCTTTCTCAATATTACACTTTTTACAATACAGCTTCACAGAGATAACATGAAAAGAATGCAACAACGTTTGTTTTGGCTGTACAGCAGCTCTAGAAGAGAAGGCCAATCAATAATATTGACGAATATTAAGCGTACCCGACTATGCAAACCAGAGGCGACAGTGGCAAGGAATCCAAACTCCATCAGGTGACAGAATGAAGAAAAAACAACAACTTGGGACTCAGTCGGGAGACATGTTCTCCACTGGCCAACAAACAAACAGTGCATGATTATGATATAGATTGAGATCGGGACATTCAAAATATTTAATCCAGTTCTGTCTGGTTGAAGACGGTTGTGTTGAAGATCTGTGGCGATGGTTGTTTACGAGGAAAGGGTCTAGTATAGTCACATGTTGTGCTTACCTTGAGGCTCAACATGTTCCTGGATCAATGTCATTGTTGATCCTTGAAACAAATTCCAGTCAACCAATCAGATCTGAGGGACAAGTTTACAGTTTATGCCAAGTTTAGGCTTAAAACCAGGGTTAGATGATTCCACATCAGCGTCATTCACCTATAATTTCCTTCTGATTTTAGGGATACCTATGAGTAAGATTAGGTTTAGGGGTAGGGATATGGTTTCAGACAGAGATGTTGTTCCAGGATCAACAAAATATGTTGACCCAGGAACGGATCTAACGCTGCAAAATCAGGGGATGCAAGGGTTAGGTTTAGGAATAGGGTATTATTGCATCATTAACTTAGTATGTAAAGATAGGTCTCACTAATATAGCTTCAAAGACGTGTCTATGATTCACGTGAAATTTTTATTTATTTATGTAAATTAAAATAATATTTTTGTTTTAAGTAAACCTTGACTGACAGCATATTTTGGAGAAATGTTAATTACCATAAGTTAATTTCAATCAATTCCTGCTTTTTCTTACAACAGCAAAAGTTATGGTGATTTACATTTACAAATAGAAGTGAATGGACCCCATTTTTGAAGTATTTAATCACTTAAAGGGACATGTTATGGAAAAATATGTGTAAACAACAAGCCTACAATGGTAAAAATCCACTCACTCCCTTTTTTTCAAATTCCAATAAATCAAAAGCAGTCTCTCCATATGAGCAGTTCCAGATTTCCCCCCACTCTTACATAAGAGTTGAGGAAAGACCCAGCCATGACTGGTGATGCGTTGAGTGAGCCGCAGCAGTCTGCCATTTCTGATTCCTTGCTGTAGCAGCTAGAGGTATACAATGTCTGTGCTACAGTTTTGTTGGATGTTATTGGATATAACAACAAACATAAGAGTCTCCATAGACTCTTAGCATATGAGTCAGTGAGGATACTGTGGTTGAGTTTCATTTATTAAATAAATATGGTGAAGACAGTCGTTAAAATGTTGTATATTTGTGCAAATCATTTCACGCCAGAGGGCTTCACAAACGACGGTCAGTTCAGTGCTGGATTGAGTCGCATTTAAATCTATAGAAATTTCTCACCACAAATGTGTTGTTTTAGGCTTTAAGCATTATGTTGTAATTGCCATACAAATTTTATAATCTGTTTTTTTAAATAACGTAAAAATGCATATTATTCGCATCTTGTGGTTGTTCCGTTGAGATGGTAAGTATTGAAGTGTTTTGTTTTATAAATTTGCCCCATTCACTTCCATTGTTTGGAATAGAAAGGAAAAAAAGAAATGATTTCTGGGGCTAATGAATGCTGTCATTTGAGCCGTAATTCTGTGATTGCTGTAAAGTGAACCAGGCTTCGTTTTAAGATAAAAAATTACCTTAACATATGACTGGCTAATAGAGATGTTATTCCAGGACCAGCAACCATGATGATCCAGGAACATGTCTTACTTTCGGTAAATCACGTTAGGCCTGGGGCAGATTTGTGTATGCTTGCTTTCATGCTCCAGCGTGCATGCACATGCATCTCAGTGCAAGCTATAAATGCTTTACAGCTATAAATCTTTATTTAACAGCATACGGATTTCAAGACAGTGTCATGACAGCGAATGTGGCTCTGGAAGCCTGTGGCAGGTGAGGGAGAGCAGTGTCAGCTCAGACCTGGAGCTGGCGCAGATGAGCTGGGTAAAAGACCCACAGAGGACAGGAGTGGGAGGTGATCGATACATTAGCATAGAACGCCTTCATAGGGAGATAGCTGGAAACATGAAGTAAACCACTTTTGACCTCATCCACACTAACATAATGCTGATGAATACCTGTACAATTACATTATGGACACAAGGTGACTATTTGCAATGTACCCATAAAGCCAGGAATCTGTGCACTTTAGAATAGCACTTCCTATGCCATTTAGTGGTTGCAAGAAATTGGGTCTTCCCACGCAGGTGACACAGAGGCCCTGTTTACAGCTTGTATTAACATCTGTTTAAGATACAAACGTATTTCTAATTTTTATTCTAATTTTCTAATTTTCTAATTTTTATCCTCAGTCTAAAATTGTGACATGCTTCTTACCGATTCGGGCATTGTGGTCTGTGCAGTGCTATTAGGAGGGTTTCTTTGTAATCCACTTGTCTATCTTAGACCTTTGGCTGATGTTTTGGCAAGGTTCTCTCAAAGTTATGATAAAACATTTTCCAGTAATGTTGATAGAAAGTTTGTTCAAAGTTAGACGCGTTTTTATAAATAATAATTTGTATTAAAAAAAATAAATTCCTGAAATGTTTTAGTTGATGTCTATTTTCAAAATGTAGCTTCTTGTTTCAGAATGTTCAGTGATTTTTGAAATAATGCAAAATTATAAAATGGAAAGTTCCCATAGCCAAGAAAAACAACAAAACGGATTACACTTTATTTTGATCATGACATTCTGTTGACTATAACATAACAATTACAAGACTATAATAAACTGGACTGGACTTGACTGGACACGAGGGATGAACAACAACAACAACAACATGTTGGCAATTTCGACGGTGAACCAGCATAAGACAGCAAATACAGGGAGAATGAATAGGAAACACATAAGTCAAGTAATGAGGGAGAACAGGTGGGGAAAATCAAATCAATAACGAGAAAACAAGATGTGCGGGGTTACACAATGACAGGAAAGAACAAAACAAGAAATTATCATCCAACGAGTGAAAACACCAGCTGCGCGCTACACAGCACAAGACAAGACATAACAGGAAGAAGGCACGTGGTCAATGTAAACATGAATCGCGAGCTACACAACAACACACATGGACAAGAATGCGCGCAGCGAGTAGCTCCAGCGAACTCGAAGCTACACGCACTAATAGGACACAGAGTGTATGAGCGAACACTCAACTCATGCGCTTAGAACAAAAGACAAACACATGGAGCACGAGTGTCTCAATCCTTAAACACAAAACAGAAACGGAGGTAGACTAGAATCGGGATTGAACATCACGCCCCACACACAAGACAGATCATGTGGACAGGAAAGCGCATGGCTTGAGCAAGCTCCAAACTGCGCGCTCACACAAAAGACAAGACATTACAGGAGTGTCAGAGCTCTGCCACAAAACCAAGAAATGACAAGACCGAATGTGACAGAACCCTGACATCAACATTATGTAACGTAAACAGGGATTTTACAAAATTGATAGGTTTGACATAATATTCACAAAATTCATTGAAAATTGACAATTGAATGAATACCTCAAAATAAACGTTTTCATTTTTTACTTCACACTCATATTGTTTGAATTATGTTACATTATGTCATGCTACATTTTAGTTTGTAAGTTGAAATATATTGGGCATTTGTGTTACAGCTATATTAATTTGTAACTTTTTTCACCATCTGCCAGCAGTCTTGAATAAGAGTGTGCGGCAGGTCTAAGATGTGTAGAGAAATGTGATGAACAGAGGCAGGCAAGAGAAGGAAGGGTTGTTAAAGGTAATGAATCTATAGACATGTGCTTGACTGCTATTGTTGCCTGTAATTACAACCATGTTCATCTGGCCTTGTCTTTCTCTCACACTCTTTTTTTCTCATGGACAGACGTTGTGATTTCTCTGTACTTTTTTCCTGTAAATGCAAGCTCAGAGCCTTCTCTCATAGACACTAATGTTAAACAGAAAATATAACGCTAATTAAAATAGCAGTGCCTCGCTATTCAGTTTAAATCGGGGAGAGATAATCCTGAACACCAGCAAGGGCTTTTCTGCTTTGTGCACACAGCATTTATGGGGTCTTCATGTCAGAAAGGAAATTCTGGATCATCTCTCATTCTGTAATGAAACTGTGCAATTCTTTTGTCTGGTTCTGGTGAGGAAACCATGGGGGGTTCTACATATTTAACAGTGTAACAATTTATTTGTTTGTTTGCTTGTTTATTAGAGTTAGTAGTATTTAAAATGATTTTTTTATGAAATCAATGGAGGTCTATGGCAGTAATAAAAAAGTTTGACAATCCTCTAGCATATAGGGATCTTCTAGGGATAAAATATAAAGACAACTTTTAATTGAATGCATTAAGATGTTCTTATACTGAGAAAAATATGCATATGTATATGTGGGAAAAAATAATCTTAAAAAATATTATGCTAGAATAAATTAATTTATGATTAATACCATGGTTTGTTTTAGAAAGGAAAATGTTATACCATTCTGTAAATTTTGTTTGTAAATGTAAATATTGTAAATATGTAGAAAATATTGTCACACAAAAAACACTTTTTTTGTATCTCATCAATAAATTGTGATTCATTTGTGATTTTCAACCAGTGTTTAAAAAGGAAAATAATTTGGTATTAATGTTACGCAAAAATTAAATGTATTTGTTACGTGACAGGATTTATTATCCTTATGTAATGTTTTTTTCTGTGTCACCCGTTTGTTGTTTGGTTTCTTCCAGTTTGTTTTCCCGCTCTTTTGCTATCCCTAATTTACCAGGTTTCTGCTATTGGCCGGCCCAAAGAACCATCACGCCACTTCAACCAATCAGCAACCCCCGGTTTGGTATAAGACGCCCTGGTGAACTGAAGAGGAGAGAGAGGAGCTGGAGAGCTTGTGATTGTTTGTGACTTGGGCGTTTGCTAGTTAAGAGTTGCTGTCAGTTTGATTGAGTTGAGTGTATGGAGAACCACTCCACGTGACTACCGTTCGCCTGCCCAGGGAGAAGGAAAAGGGAAGTATGTCATGTGACATACATTTTTGCACTCAGTTTATTCTTTGTTAGACACATTAGGTAAGGAGCGTGTGCAACCCTATGTATGTTTTGTTTTAGGTAGTGAAGTTTAGTTAGGGCGTGTCTCACGCTGAAGAGTCTTTTCTTTACTGTTTATGTTATTAGTTAGCTTAGAGGTTGGGGGTGAGTTAGCGTGTTTTGTTACTTTGTTTGTTTAGCACCGCTCACTTCCTTCTCTCTGTGGCTTATTTTTGGTTTGTCACAAATTTGTTTGTACTTCCTGTATATAGTGGTATAGGTATATAAGGTTGTTTATTCCCTTGTGTAAATAGACATCTGTAAATAAAACAACCCACCTGTTTATCACACTCTGGCTTGCTGTTTCATTCACTACAACACCTCCCAGAAATAGATAACATACGATTTATGCTTAATTTATTATGTACGTCTCCCTCATACTCCTAGGCCATCTGGGGACGTAACATAATTGGGGGCTCGTCTGGGATATTTTCTCTGTATTGAAGTTTCCGGTGGTGAGCATTATTTCCTGTTTCTTACTCTGGGAGTGTTTGTGGTGGATGAACTAGAGTAACTAGTGTTGTCAATATAGTAGCTTTGTGTGACTTAGGGCTGTTGTTTATAAGCTTTGTCATGACTTCGAATGCGGCCTTGTTTATTGCGACTCCGTCATTAGACATTTTTGAGAAATGCCGTAAAGATGAACTTTTGGCCATAGCTGAACACTTCCAAATCTCAGTTCGTCGGCAGTCATTGAAAAGGGAGATTAGAACTGTCGTTTTAGACAGTCTTTTGGATTTAAAAGTTTTGAGTTTGCCTGAGGGGAGTAGAGAAGCAGATCAAATCAGTGAGCAAAGGACAATGAATAGGGGCGATGAGGAGGTCAGACCTGTGGAGGTGGAGGCTAAAACAGGTTTACCACCTTTTGACCCATTCTCTCCACCTGTGACAAGTTCTGTGGAGAATGTGCAAGTGAAAGTTCGCCTTGCTCGACTTCGCATGGAAGCGGAAGAGCGAGCACAAGCGCGAAAAGCTGAACTTGATCTGCGGCTTGAAATCCGACGGCTTGAGATTCAGGCTGAGAAAGAAGTAAACCTGCGCCGGTTGGAGTTGGAGGAGGGTAAGCTTTTCTCTAGGTCCACTGGTCGGTCTGCTCCTGACTCAGATGGCAGAGATTTATCAGAGTCTACTGTTTTTGACGTAAGTAAACATATTTCTTTGGTGCCGATGTTCAGGGAGATGGAAGTGGACAGTTACTTTGGTGCTTTTGAGCGAATTGCTGTTTCGTTGAAGTGGCCAAAGGAAGTGTGGGCATTACTATTGCAATGTAGGCTAGTAGGAAAAGCCATGGAAATTTTTTCTACCTTGTCTATTGAGGATAGTCTGCAGTATGAGACTGTAAAAGCGGCTATTTTACGTGCATATGAGTTGGTGCCTGAAGCTTACCGTCAAAAGTTTCGGAATCATAGAATGTTAACCAGACTTTTGTCGAGTTTGCACGTGAGAAGGGAGTGTTATTTGATAAATGGTGCGCTTCCAGTCTTGTAAGTGATTTTTCTACGTTGCGTGAGTTGATGCTCCTCGAGGATTTCAAGAAGTGCTTGCCTGAACGCATTGTCTTATATCTGAATGAGCAGAAAGTTACTGAAATATCTTCAGCTGCTGTACTGGCAGATGAGTTTGCATTGACTCATAAAAATGTGTTCAGTACCATGCGTGTGGATAGAAATAGTTCAGCTGGTTCTTCAGTACACACCACTACAACGAAAACAAGAGTAGAGTCACCTAAAGAAAAGCGTGAGTGTTTCTACTGTCACAAGGTGGGTCATGTCATCGCTGACTGTGTAGTACTTAAAAAGAAACAACAACATTCTTCCAGTGCACAACCTGTTGGTGTAATTTCAGGATCTGTTGATTCTGTTTATCAGCCATTTTTGTTGGAAGGTTTTGTGTCTTTCAATGGCCAACCAGATGACCAAGTTAGAGTGCGGGTCTTGAGAGACACCGGAGCTGCACGCTCATTTATACGTGAGGACGTGATGCCGTTCTCCGAGAAGACCTGTCTGAATTCTAGTATCCTGGTGCAAGGTATCAGTATGGAAGTACTGAAAGTGCCTCTGCACCGTGTTTATTTACAGACCGAGTTGGTTGCAGGTTTTGTGGACGTGGGGGTGCGACGTGCATTGCCAGTACCTGGTGTTGAGTTTATCCTAGGAAATGACTTGGCTGGGGGTAGAGTGTTGCCAGTTTTGGAAGTGTTGGATAAACCAGTGGTTACTACGGTTACAAAAGAGTTAAATCTGAGGTATCCTGAGGCTTTTCCTGCCTGTGTGTTCACTCGTGCCCAGGTGAAGAAGATGGGGCCTGAGTTCACATTGGATGATACGTTCATGTGTACAGATGGTGATTCTGCTGTGAGAGAACCTGTTCCACAAGAAACGAAGAGAGAACAGTTTAGTGGTCTGTTGACATCTTCGCTACCTGTAAGTCGAGAAGAGTTAATTAAAGCCCAGCAAAAGGATGAAACTTTAAAAAAGTGTTTTGAGGCAGTGTCTGACTTGAAAGGGAACGCTTCATATTTTCTAGAAGATCGTTTGCTAATGCGGAAGTGGCAGCCTAGAGCAGCTAAGGATTTGGAATATGCTACTGTTTGTCAGGTAGTTGTGCCTGTACAGTATCGTTTACACGTTCTTTCACTTGCTCATGACCATGTTATGTCAGGACACTTAGGCGTGACCAAAACATATAATCGAGTGTTGCACCATTTCTTTTGGCCCAGGTTGAAAAGGGATGTTGCAGCTTATTGCCGCATATGCCCTACCTGCCAAATCATGGGGAAACCTAATCAAATTATTCCTCCTGCGCCATTAGTTCCCATTCCGGTGCTTAGTGAACCTTTTGAGCATGTGATTGTGGATTGCGTTGGTCCGTTACCTAAAACCAAGACTGGTCATCAATTCTTGCTCACGATCATGTGCGTCGCAACAAGATACCCGGAAGCGATTCCATTGCGAAAAATTACTTCCAAAGCAGTTGTTAAGGCACTGGTTAATTTCTTTTCAACCTTTGGTTTGCCCAAGGTAGTACAAACAGATCAAGGTACAAATTTTATGTCCAAGTTGTTCAAGCAAATATTGCTTTCGTTGAGTATTCAACATCGTACTTCTAGTCCTTACCATCCTGAGAGTCAAGGTGTTCTTGAGAGATTTCACCAGACGCTTAAGTCGATGTTAAAGAAATATTGCTGGGACACAGGGAACGGATGGGACGAGGGTGTGCCCTTTGTTCTTTTTGGTATTCGTGAAACTGTTCAGGAATCTTTACAGTTCAGTCCAAATGAACTTGTGTTTGGACATAGCGTCCGAGGACCAATGAAGGTTCTCAAGGAACAAATGCTTGGCCTGGGTGACAGTTTAAGTCAAAATGTTCTAGAGTATGTGGCTCGTTTTCAAGAAAGGGTAAAAGAAGCCTGTGCTCATGCCAAAGATGCTCTTTCTGAGGCTCAGTTTAGCATGAAACAACGTTTTGACAAAGCTGCAGTGTCACGAAACTTTTCAGTGGGTGACAAGGTAGTTGTGTTATTACCGATTGCAGGGTCTGCATTGTCCGCACGCTTTGCTGGTCCTTATGAGGTAGGGGGTAAACTAAATGATACCACTTACATTATTAAAACACCTGACCGTAAGCGACAAAAACGTGTGTGTCACATTAATATGCTCAAAGCTTACCATTCCAGGAAGGAAGCATCTCACTGTTCGGAGGAGAACACAGGGCCCGTGATCTCATCTGTTGCTGTGAGTTGTGAGACAGTACCAACATTTTCTGGTCATGAGTCCGATAGTGATGAGGTGAGATTGCATGTTGACCCATTGCCGTTTACACCATTGTCTAATTCTGAGTTTCTAGCTAATCCTTCTAAGTTACTGAGTCATTTGACAGATGACCAACATGCTGACATTGCCAAACTAATTCAGAGTTTTCCTCAGATTTTTGGGGATGTACCTAAGCAAACTAATGTGATTTACCATGATATTAACGTTCGTGGCGCTCTTCCCATTAAACAGCATCCGTATCGCCTGAACGCGGTTAAGAGGGCGGCAATGAGAAAAGAGGTTGAATATTTGTTACAGGAGGGTCTTGCAAAGCCCAGTGTGAGTCCGTGGAGCTCTCCTTGCATTTTAGTTCCTAAAGCAGATGGAACTGTTCGATTTTTGTACCGATTACCGTAGAGTGAATTCGGTAACGGTACCTGATTGTTTTCCATTGCCAAGGATGGAAGACTGCATTGACAATGTGGGTTCAGCTAAATTTGTTACCAAGCTAGACATGCTTAAAGGTTATTGGCAGGTCCCACTGACACCGAGGGCATCTGACATTTCTGCCTTTGTAACTCCTGATTCTTTCTTGCAATATAACGTCATGGCTTTCGGCCTTAAGAACGCACCCGCAACGTTTCAGAGGTTAGTTAACACCGTGTTGTCAAATGTACCTAACTGTAGTTCATACTTGGACGATCTGGTTGTCTATACATCGTCCTGGCCTGAGCATGTGTCTGTGTTGACCATGGTATTTCAACGACTTGCGGAAGCATCCTTAACCTTGAATTTAGCTAAATGTGAGTTTTGCAAAGCTACGGTAACCTATCTAGGTAAGCAAGTAGGAGGAGGTCAAGTTCGTCCAGTAGAGGCCAAGGTTGTTGCCATCAGAGAATTCCCTGCACCCACTACTCGTCGTGAGTTGAGAAGATTCTTGGGGATGGCAGGGTATTATAGGAGTTTTTGTAGGAACTTTTCCTCTGTGGCGAAACCTCTGACAGACCTACTTGGCCCTGCAAAAACATTTAGTTGGTCACCTGAGACTCAGTATGCTTTTGAAGCCATTAAGCATTTGTTATGTAGCTCTCCTGTGTTGTCTGCCCCTAACTTTTCTCTGCAATTCAAATTGGAGGTGGACGCAAGTGCAGCTGGAGCAGGCGCTGTGCTGTTGCAGGAAGATGAGGAAGGTATTGATCACCCAATTTGTTTTTTTTCTAAGAAGTTCAACAAACACCAGTGTAACTACTCCACAATTGAAAAAGAGGCTCTTGCTTTGTTGTTATCGTTACAACATTTTGAAGTTTATGTTGGATCTACTTCATATCCTGTGATTGTATATACAGATCACAATCCTCTTACATTCCTCTGTCGGATGTATAATCAAAATCAAAGGTTGATGAGATGGGCTCTAGTAGTTCAAAATTATAACATCGAAATTCGGCACAAGAAGGGAGTAGATAATGTGGTTGCAGATGCTCTTTCTAGAGTGTAACTGTCCAGGGGAGTAGTTTAAAGGTCAAACATTTCCTTTTAAAAGTATTATGTTTGATTTTCAGGGTGGGGGTGTTACGTGACAGGATTTATTATCCTTATGTAATGTTTTTTTCTGTCACCCGTTTGTTGTTTGGTTTCTTCCAGTTTGTTTTCCCGCTCTTTTGCTATCCCTAATTTACCAGGTTTCTGCTATTGGCCGGCCCAAAGAACCATCACGCCACTTCAACCAATCAGCAACCCCCGGTTTGGTATAAGACGCCCTGGTGAACTGAAGAGGAGAGAGAGGAGCTGGAGAGCTTGTGATTGTTTGTGACTTGGTCGTTTGCTAGTTAAGAGTTGCTGTCAGTTTGATTGAGTTGAGTGTATGGAGAACCACTCCACGTGACTACCGTTCGCCTGCCCAGGGAGAAGGAAAAGGGAAGTACGTCACGTGACATACATTTTTGCATTCAGTTTATTCTTTGTTAGACACATTAGGTAAGGAGCGTGTGCAACCCTATGTATGTTTTGTTTTAGGTAGTGAAGTTTAGTTAGGGCGTGTCTCACGCTGAAGAGTCTTTTCTTTACGGTTTATGTTATTAGTTAGCTTAGAGGTTGGGGGTGAGTTAGCGTGTTTTGTTACTTTGTTTGTTTAGCACCGCTCACTTCCTTCTCTCTGTGGCTTATTTTTGGTTTGTCACAAATTTGTTTGTACTTCCTGTATATAGTGGTATAGGTATATAAGGTTGTTTATTCCCTTGTGTAAATAGACATCTGTAAATAAAACAACCCACCTGTTTATCACACTCTGGCTTGCTGTTTCATTCACTACAACACCTCCCAGAAATAGATAACATACGATTTATGCTTAATTTATTATGTACGTCTCCCTCATACTCCTAGGCCATATGGGGACGTAACAGTATTGATCAATTTATTTTTAAACTCAAATGAGTATTTAAACTGAAAATAAAAATAATATTAATATGTGGAAAATATTGTATGAAAAAAATAAGGCAACACTTCATCTTATTTGTCAGAAGAATAAATTAATTGATTATTTTCATGAGTTCCAACTTTTTCAAAAATTAAAAAGTCAACAAATGTATTAATCTGCATGTGTATTTTTTCACACATGTATTTATTATTCTGTTACATCCTCAGATCCCAGTTTGATAGCCCATGGTCTATGATACGGTTGCTTATTGTTAGGTCAAAGTGTGTGTGAATGTTCCAGAGTAAAACAATAGCTCTAGTTCTCTGTAACTCACAGAGGACTGTCACAGAGAAAGAACTGTTACTGGATACGCTGGTCTGTGTGAGCGTCAGTCCAGTTGGAAAGGTGTTTGGAATCTGTCAGTAATAGAAACAGTATGTATTTCCACAAGCTGATCACAAAAAGAGCGAGGCAGAAATCTCTCTTACATATGGTGGCAACGCACCTGCTAGCAATTACTAGAGCAGAGAAGAAATGTTTGGTGTAGAGCCGAATAGTATTGGTCTCTCTCTCTCTTTCTCTCTCTCTCCCCCCCCCTCTCTACCACCAGCCCCAGGCACTCTAATTAATGCCCAGAATCCTGAAGAGCTGTCAGGATCAATCTGAACCTTATACACTGCAAACTAGAACCAGCTATTTGTTTGCACTGCAAATATTCACCCAGTACCTTACACAGGCATCTGATGCTGTTCATTAATGCGTGTGTGCCGATCAAACTATGTTATTTAATTAAACATGCACTCTTGCCATCTCTTTTTGAGGTTTGAGGTATAAATTTAGATGTTTTTGTATATAAAGAAAATGATTTCAGACTTTAAAAATAAAGGCTGAAAAATTATTTGAAACAATGCATTCGGGAAACAAACTTTTATGCACTCAAAACAGTATTTGTATAAGTTTTGTTATTAAAATAATCGGGTAAATCTCATTATTCAAGAGGTTTTTTCAACTGTTTGGCTGGTTTAAAAATGCAAAACATTGTGCTCTTTTGCCAAGGGTGCAGCTCAAACGAGTGTCGTTTTTTCAAGGTTGAGCGAGCAGACGAGAGGACTACAGATTAAAAATTACAAATGAATGATTTTTTAAATAATGCTTTTGGTAAAGTGGCTTGTTTCTGACTGGCAATGCAGGATTGCAAATTGGTAACAAATGAGTTTTAGTGGGATTTGGGGTTTAAGGTGTTTGCAGAGGAAGGAAGAACTCTTGCATTCATTAAAGAAAGATCCAGGTTGTTTTAGCTTTTATAGGCCAGTCTGATTGCAGAAGTTTCGATATGATGGCAGATCTTGGATCAGCCTCTGCAAGTGTTCGCACATGCCTTTTAAATGAACTTCAAAGAATGCCTAAAGGATAACTTTGATCCATAATCATTTGATAAAAATGCTGTTCCAGTAATAAGGAAAGATGTTCAATCTAGGAACATGCTCTTCTTGGCTAAATCACACTGTTCTTGAGACTGTGTGACTGAAACTTGAGTGGGTCTGTTTTAAAAGAAGACAACAGAAAAGATTTACAAAAAGAATTTGTAAATTTCTATTTGCTGTTTGGAATTGTAGAACAGCAGTTTCTGCACTTGCAGATGTTTGGCAGGCACGTGCTTAATTCAAGTTTATTTAAAATACTACTTGGTTTTGTCAAACATGATTGTTTTCGATACAGTGGGTCTTCATGAAACTTTTTTAAATATATGAGTCAATATATGTCAAATAACCCTTCACAAATGCAAAAGAGATTAACTGTCTATTAGGGATGAGCAAGTACACCCGAAAGTGGGCGAGGCTTTAACCAGTATGTTATTTTTAATTATGCAATTGATATGGGTTGATCAGAAATTGTTATATTTACTGCTGATTAGAAAACTATTTACATGACAGCATCAGCATTTAGCTTCAGATCAATGGTTTTGATCACGATAACAAACAAACTATATACAGAACAAGTTTTGCAAAAATGAATACAACACATGCGGTTGCAATTATGAAGAAATCATTATTATTTTTTATCATTATTTTTTGCGCGAAGTCAAAAAACTGGTTAGAGCCAGCAGACGGTTAAAAAAAAAAAATCTCTGACTGGCAGAGACGCAACACTAGTCTCATTCCTCCAAGCGCCACATCTGAACAAACCCCCTGTTTACCAGAGCTATACTGGTTAAAAATATTTAAAAAAATAAAAACAAACCTGAAGCTGAAGAAATCCTAAACGTTAACGGAAAAGACCGTGCTCTTGAAAAGAAAAGAACATGCGTGACTGAGAGAGAGACAGAGAGAGAAAGAGAGCTTTTCTCTTCTCAGTGTTCTGTGTGTGAGTGAGCAGAGCGGGGCACAGCAAATCTGCATGTGTAGGGGAGGGGCGCTGTGATTAGCCTATCACAGAACGCAGACACAGTCAGCTACCCAATACTTGTTTCAGCTGAGATCTGGATTATTCAATTAAAGTTTTAAGTCTACAGACAAACACTACTAGTGCTCAGAATAATAGTAAAAAGACTGGCCAAATAGTATAAAAAGACTGTCACTATCAAAAATCGGTTTGCCTAAAAAGGTTTTTTGGTTTCAAACAGAGATCACGATTCTCCCATGTTTCTGACAAGACAACTAAACAAAAAAAAAAAGTAATTTACAAGAGGTTCTGACAAAATTTAAAATGTTTAGTTAATCTGAAGAAATTATTTGTTTAAATTGATTGAATGATAATTCATAAATTCATGAATTTCACACATAAATGCTTCAATTGATTTATTCCTGGACAAATCAGCATTTTTGAACAACTATTTTGAGTGGATGATTTAATGATAATCACTGCCTATTTTTGACAGTTTTTTTAATCTTCTTCCTCCTCCTCCCACTTCACTATACATGCACTGGCTAGATTATTAATTCTTCAAATATTTGTTTTCTTCTCATTATTGTTCCCCCATCAAGCTTTTTGACACAGCAGCATTTTATCGACACAACTGCCCGTGCAGCTGACCAGTGAACAGCAGCAGCGCTTCCACCGTGGGGCATTAATAATGCCAGGACCCGTCTGTTTTGTACCAGCAACTGTATGATGGAGGGAGGGGAGAAGAGATGGTGATCAAGCCTTTACTTGAAAGGGTTTGCATTGACAGTATCATGAGGAGTGTGTGTACTAGGTGGTAATGAGGGGCACATATGGGACAGAGAGCTGGCCCTCGTTAACCAGCCTAAAAGAGGATACATCCTGTCATGGGCACCAGGCACTGGGGGCACCAGACGGGGCATAAACACACACTTTTGTGCATGCGTACAGACCCCCCCCCCCCCCCCCCCCCCCCCCCACACACACACACATACACACACATACACAGGTTTTCATGTTTTCTGGGGACTTTCCATGGACATTTTAATACTGTACACAATATACATTCTATCCTCGAACCCTAACCATCACAGAAAACTTTCTGCATTTTAACATTTTTAAAAAGCATCACTTACTATGATTTATGAGCTGTTTTTCTCATGGGGACCAAAACATTTCCCCACAAGGACAAGGGTTTTGGATCTTTGAGGGGGGTTTACTAGGCCTACACACACACACACACACACACGCACACACACTCACTTGACATTTGCAGTGCCAACAATATTTCATAAAGAACATACACAAATATCAATGAGAATTTAATTGTTGGTTTAAAGTTAAGCCAGATATTTTCCGCTAGTGTTTACAAAAGAAAGAAAGAAAAGTTTATGGTCATTTTCACAAATATTTAATGGCCCCCAGAATATACAGTTGTGACACTTAATGACACATAACGACAAATAAGAACGACACTTATTTTCTACATTGATAATAATAATAATAATAATAATAATAAAATATTATTAATAATTGAGCACCAAATCAGCATAATCAAGTTTTCTGAAGGATCATGATGAGAATGGTTGCTGAGAATTCAGCTTTGACATCATAAGAATAAATGACATTTTAAAATAAAAGCAGTTATTTAAATAGTTGAAAATGAATAATACTCACAATATTACTTTTATTATTTTATTTTTTATCAAATAAATGCAGCCTTGGTGAGAATAAGAGACTTGTTTCAAAGACATTTTTAATGATGTGAAAGATTTAAACTTTTGACCGGTGGTGAACAGTACGCACAGTTGAGATGCTACCTGTTTGGCCGTGTTTGGGCCGGCGGAGCCCAGCTGGCACAATGCCCCTTGCTGTGGCGCCCAGTGCAGAGGACAAGAGTGCAGGCCACTCTCTTTCACAGAAAGCCCTCACCAGCTGTCACCACAGCCCCGACAACAGCGCCTGTCACTCAAACCCTGAGGGATTTCTGCAGTCAGAGAGAGAGAGTTACAGAATCTGTCCTGGGCTCCCTCTCTCTTTTGTTTGTGGACAGTAAAATGGATTATATTGCCAGGTTGAAGCTCCTTTGGGGACCTCTGTGTGGATGGAGTAAGGAGCTTGGCTGTACTGCAAAGACGCTATTGCTGTCACTCCTTCTCTCTCTCTCTCTCTCTCTCTCTCTCTCTCTCTCTCTCTCTCTCTCTCCTCTACCCTTTTTACCTACCATGAGAATGTGCTAAAACACTGCTCAGAGAATAAAGGGAGAAGCAGAGTAGAGGGAACTGACAGTGAGTCTGCCTGAATCTCTCCCATGGCTGTCAGTGGCCTTTTGAAAGGAGCTGATGACACTTCTCTGTAGCACAGCTGCCTAGGTCTGAGCCACAGACAGCGTCTACTGCTGTTGTGTCTCTTAAGCAGCTAGTTGAGTTAACACAACAAGACTTAACCAGACCTGACTACCCTTATTAGCTAAAAAAACGAGTAAATAAAATAAATGTACTCGCCCTCATTTTGTTCCTTACATGCATTTCTTTTGCTACCCATGATCATCAGAAAAACATACTTATGGTGATCTTCATGCAAAATTATATAAAGCTGCTGGTTACACAACACTTTTAAAGTAATGTCAAGTGAGTGGTGTTAAAAGAGCATTCAGTTTTACTTAGAAACAGATTAACGTGAATCTGCAATGTTTCATTACATTGGTTTTGTACATATTGTGACAGTTAATGTCCATATAGTGTCACTAAGTGACTTAAACTGTATTACATTTCAAAATACCGGTAGTACCACCTACACTTAACCGATAGTGTTAATGAAAGCAGACTTTAGGTAAAAAAAAGAAGGCATTTGATAAGGCAATCCTACCATTTTGGCTTGCTTTACAATTCTCTGAGCTCTTTTATAGTGATTTGTGTTTTACATAACTCGTTTGCATGCTTTTTTTCATCACAAGTGCAGTGCTGTACCAGGTGATCTACTGAGCAAGTTTACTATGCCAGTAAAGTATGGAGCTGTTTATGTGACGGAAATGACGTGTTAGTTTGCAAATCATGCACAATGGTAAAAATCATCCTGAGGTCATAACCTAGTATTGTGCAAGGAGCTATACGAAAATAAGTCGTTATCAATTAATGATCTTTACCGTAATTATAATTTGTGTGAAAATAATTAAAATTAGTTTCTAATTTTTAAAATTGTGTTTGATTGAAGTTTTGGCAAAAATGTAGGTAGAGGCATGCATTTCCAATGAGACTAGGCTTTTATGTGGAACGCAAAATGTGTACTTCAAATGTGTACAATCAAAAGAGTCTGGTGCTGTTTTGGACCCCATTGACTTTGGTAGCTGAAATAATCATCACTGAATTCCATTCTGCATAAAAAAGAATGACATAAATGATTACAGAATTTACTGTTTTATGTGAAGTTTCCTGTCAAATACTAGCGCACCTGAAATAAAATCCAACCTGGTGAGTAAATCTTGCCCATAGGGGTCAGTAGCACCTCAACAAATTGTAAAATATTTACATTGCAGGACAATTTGTTGACAAGCAGATGCGCAAATACACATGTAAAATGTTTTAGTTAACTAATATAAAGTATCTTAATTTATTGCTCAAAATGTCTGCATGTTGGCATGTGTGTGTGTGCGGAACCGGCTGATTGGTAGTGTTTTGTGACTCGTCCTCTCTGGAAAATCACCTACCCCAGCATCACCCTCCAGTGTCCCTAATGCTCGGCCCCGGCAGGAGACGCAGGCCTCCAGCCAAATCACTGCCACATGCAAATGAGCTCTATCCATTCAGGCTGAAACTCAGAGACAGAGGAGCGTATGGCCGACCAGTGGGACCACCCCTCCCCCGCTAATGTCACCCGCTCGGTGAACACTCACAAGCACATGCACATATAAACACACACAGTACAGTGCTACTATGTTTTCGCTGACAAACACACACCATAAACATTATGGAGGGAGACATGTCAAACTGCAATGATATTCCACAAAAATACAAAAATCAACAGTTACAAAAAAAAAAAATCAAGAGCTCCGTATTTCCTCTGTGGGTAATTCTACACAAAAAAGCCCATGAAGGGATACATATGAAAATATTTTAATAGATCAAAAGATATCAAAATAGAAATGTGCATTTCTATAATGTCCTCAAATTAGGACAAAGCATTAATTAAAAAAAGAAAGAAAGTTTTCTCAGTTTGTTGAGTCTCTGTAAAAGTATTCAATTGGCTGTATTGGTTTGTTCTCATTCTGAGAGGTGAATTAAATGTCCCTCCCATAGACAGAAATAAAACTGAAAAGCTATTCCTGCCTGAGAAGGTATCACTCCAAACATTCAATTATCTCTGTTTAAATGTTTAAAAAGCAGCTACTCTCATTATTATGGTGCCATAGTAAACAAACACAATTATAGAGCTGTCACTCTTAGTTGCAAAAGAACTCCAATGTTCATATGTGAGCTCAGATTTAACAGTATTGATACATTAATAAACTGATGGAATAATATGCTGCAAAACATGAGGTTTACATCAAATTTTCTTTTTAATTAAATTAACAAAACGAATTGACTGACAAATTAAGTAACAAATGAATAAAGAGAACAATGATATTAACAATACTTTTTTATTTATTTCTTTTGATTTCCTCCTTTTGATTGGTTTACATTAATATTAATTACATAACTAAATGTCTGTAAAAGCATATTATTTGAACAATGGGACAATCTTTGCAGTTGCACTGGTTTATCTAGACCTCTAGACCTGGTTCTTCTTCATACGGGGGAAGCATGTTTGAATCAGATCTTTTCTGCTTTGGAAACAATGCCATAAAAGACTTCACATCAAAACATGCCGCACCATTAGCAACAGCACATCTAAATACACTGCTGTTGTGGGTTTTCACCTTTTTTATACACAGTAATGTGTAATAAAATATTAAAACAAATACAGTTACAAAAAACAACAACAACGTTACTCTCATGATGGCTATTTGCGGGAATCCAATTTAGATAATCTCTGAATTCTACAATTCTTATTTCATTCAAAGCAAAACACACTAAAAAAGCGAGAACACCAAAAGATAATGAAAAATACATTTTCTGAAGTCTTACTGATGTGAAAAGATTGCCCCTAGAGGGACAGGATGGTAGATCCCATCACGCAGTTATAGTGTTGATATATCTATTAAACCTGATGTCAACTTGTTTCTGTTCCTTTGCTTTGTTGCTCTGCTTTGTGGCATCGAAGGCATGTCAGAATAAGATGATATGATCTGGAGTAAACACAGATCTCACAGAAAATACATTTCCTTGAGGTCAAGGCTCATCTGCTGTGTCTAGGTGGGTTACACACTTGACCTTAAACTCTGACCTCTTGACTCCTGAGGATCCAGTCTTTCTCTCTGTATCTTAACCGACTGAGCTGTGGGTGTATGGAGGTAATGGAACTGGATGTCTGACCACAAGAAAAAAAAACTGAGAATGTGTGTGAGAGAGAGAGAGAGAGAGAGAGAGAGAGAGAGAGAGAGAGAGAGAGAGAGAGAGAGAAAACTGTAACAAGAAAAACAGACATGTAAGGAGAGGAAAATATTGCTTCTGGACATATTTGTCTTAAACCAATGAGAAAACAGTGTCTCACCTTTACGGTGCACAGGTCACATGTTGCCTCAGGCTGACTCAACATCTGGGAGACACTTACTTGAAGAGAGAATCAGGGATACATACGCAAAAGGGCTCAGGAGGCTTCTTTATGAGCCAAACTGTGAGTCAGCCAGCTCGGCCCGTTTGAGTCTCTCTCAAACAGGCTGTGATAGGTGAGTACGAGAGCACACGGCCATTGTCACAGCCACTGTTCCTCCATCTCGTCTCTTTAAAAAGACCTGAGCGTGAATGGCTCAGATTCAGACATACCTCCACTCTGCCGCCTTCATTAGCACATCTGTATGGCCAATCGGGAGACGAGACAGGCCCAGGGCTTGAAAGGAAAGAGCCGCTGACAATAGGAAGGGCTGGCGGTTATAGAAAAGAGGGAGCCATTTGAGTGCCAATGAATAGACATGAGTAAAAGATGGAGAGAAAAGGGGGAGAAAAAAGCGAGTGAGGGTGAAAGGGAGAGAGAAGGGTCCGATTAATTATTGCAAGGCTGCTAGGTGCCGATCTTGCTTCTCACTCCAGTGGCTCGGCGCGGGGCTCTTGCCTCCGGCCGTGTCGGCGGGGCTCATTAGCCGGCCTCTTGGGACCTGACAGAAATTGTTAGCTGGATGTGATGGCCGACTCCGTCAGCCACAGACGCCCCCCTCCTCCTTGCCCCCCATCCGGACAGGAGAGAGGATTCCCTCAACCAGCGAAAAAGAGGCCTAACAAGGCCGCCTGTACAACACCTGTAATCAAACCGCTCCAAAAAGCGCCCAGGGAGACCGGCAGGGTGGGCGTCTGATTGGAGGGCAGAGCGGCTGAAAGCTAAGGCCGATCCATAATTGATGTGTGTGCACAATTACGGGCCTCCAGACATGGGCAAAGTGTTGCACAAGAGCGCCTCAAGGATTGTTGAATTTTATCTGCCGTTGCATAAAATCAAGGTTTTCTGCGATCCGGAGATGTGTCGTATAAGAAATCTGGCTGATCTCCATGAGTGAGCGCCTCGCTCGGATAGTTATGCATGAAACTGCGTCTGCGCCTCATCTTTGATTTTTTTTTCTTTATCTCGTTCACTTACAATTCATTAGTCTGCGTATGTTTGCGGCACTAATTTGGTCCCGGGTTTTTATCTGGGGTGTTCATTTGATTTTCTCGCTTGCTGCTTTTGGCAGAGTTTATTTGCCTGGCTGTCCCAAGAGGGGACCGTCATCTAGGAAATCGGAGGGTATTCATGCTTTGAAACAAACAGTAGACACAAACTTCACCTCTGATGCTCCTTAAAATATTTGCAAGATGCTTGGTGTCTTTTCTGACCTGATTTAATGGGAAAACCTAGCTATGCCACAAGGTGGCCATTTGGGATGACTTTGTACGATGTGAAAAAAAGTAAGGCAATCGATGTGAGAAGTGAGAAAGAAAGAGTGCAGGAAGTTAGAATATATATTTTTTTTGTTTTTTTTGTTTTTCTTATTAAAGCAGAGGCTTTTTTTCTTTCCTGTGATACATACAATAGAATATTATGGGGGCCCTTTAATTTTACTGAATATTATTAAACCTCACATGCATAAACATACCAGTGCTTTTAAATGACAGAACTAGCCGCACTCCATGTCCTTAAGGTATGAATCTGTACACAGGTTGCATACCTCCTTATATCAGTATTGAGAGCAGTGTGACACGGTGTACAGTAAATCCTCCAAGACAGGGACAGAGGAGCAGAGAAATGGAGAATGTGGGGGAAAAACAAACTGAGCTCAAGGGGATAATGACTGTTCTGAGAATCGCAACAACTCACTGACATTTACAAATAACAGAGCCAAAACCTTTTTGTCCCACAGCTATGAGCTGTGAGTTTGTGATGAGAAAACGACATGATATATCAGCTGAAGACTTGGGAGATTTCATATAGTCATAAAATATATTGTGAAATGTGTTATTTGCACTTAAACCTGAGATGTGAGTGATCTTTAGGCCGCCTGTGGCATCAGAAATGAGATTCCATTAAACAATGTACTTAGAACAGTGCTTCAATGAGGCAAACTTGGAAACATGAAACAGGGACAAAACCCCCCAAAATTCAGGATTTGATATAAACTGTTAAACGCATAAAAAATGTGTATAATGAAGATTACATCCAAGAATAGTGATGTATGCAATCTATACAATTATTGAGAATATTTAAATATTTAATGTCAATAAATTAAATAAAAACAACTTGATACATCAAAGCTTGAAAATATTCCTTAAACAAATGAAAACATGCAGTCTGTAGAAGTAATAAGCCCAAGCAGTCAATGAAATTGAGTGATTATTAAAATTAATACAAGCATTTAAAAAATGGATATAATACAATCAAAAGACCTTTACTTTTTTATTTTTGTGTGTCTTTGACCACAATTACCCCTTCTACCTTTAACACGTAATAGATGTTTATTAAAAGATAATTTCACTTTCTCATCCAATTACAAGATTTTTTTTTTAAATCCAATTAAAAACAATTCATCTGTGTATTACAAATTATCTGACCCCTGTATACCATGCAAAGGTAAACCATAATTTGCTAGTAGTTAGAATGCAAATCTTTTCCTTTGATTTTCATTTAACCTTAACATATTGTAATTACAGACTATAGCAGCACACTGGAACTTTGATGGCAAAGTAAAACATTGTACAGTTGTCTAATTGAGTTATGCTATTCAAAACTAAAAGATATTAATTGGTGTTAAATGAGTCTATTCAGAAGGTCTGATACTGAATATTTATATAATTAAATTCAGTTTCTTCTATTGTCATAGCTTCAAAAGAAAATAATACATATACATATATTTATTTATCCAATTTTTGGTTTTATTTTATATTGTACTATCCCTGAACTGGGTTATTATGAATAAAATAAAACTAATACTGTTAAAAAATAAAAAATAAGTAACTGCAATAAAATTAAACAATTTTACATTATTACAACTTACATTATTTTGCTAGTTGCCAACATTTCTCGTTTAACTAATTAACATGAACATTTAATGAAATATTAAAAACCAAGTAGATATTAAAAACAAATTATAAAACTGACAAACATTTAAATAAAAACAAAACAATAGTATAACATTATAAATATAAAATTAAACAGCTAACAAAAGCCATAACAGTATTTAAATTATACTAAAATAACATTGATCCAGAATACAAAAGAAATATTGAGAAATTTTGTTTAGGATATGTGCTGTTTCTTTTCAACTTTTTAGATGTCAGTCCTAATTTAATGGTTGCATGTAAATAGTAACTGTTTTGAGATGACCAACATGGACAGACACAGCGATAGACAGAAGAGACATGAGAGATAGATGAAAAAAAGCAGATAGAGACAGAGGGTGAGAGCAAGAGGTGTACATAAGTAGCCCACGTGCGGCTTCCTGCAGCTGTGGTGCAGTATCTAGAGTCTTCACCCCTGGGTGTCAACAGGTGAGAGTGGGTGATAAGAGCTTTTGATGTTGCCAGCCAGAATTTATACCTCCCAACTTTATTTCTTCTCCTAGACCTCTCTTCAGACTTCAAAGGCCCCCCCACTTGCATCTCGCTTTAATCCAGGAGCACACAGGCCCTTCAGTTCAAAGCTCCTTCCCCTCCTCAGAAGCCCCCTCCTCAAAAAACTGCAACCCAAACTTTTCCTTTCCTCTCCTTCCACAGAGTAGCAATTACATCCCCTCTCATGCGTTGACCAACCTCTGTTATTAATTAATCCTACAAAGCAGGCTCATTTCCTGCCTCTCTCCGATTGACAAGAGATGCAGGAACAGAGAGACTCTTTTCAAAGGCCACTCGGCTCAACCAGGAAAAGAGCCTGGAAAAAAAGAGTAGCGTAGATGAGAATAAAGACTTGCTCTCCCAAAGTGAGGAGGGCGGAGGGCGCATTTGATACCACACTACTTGGAAGTGATTGAATGCTTTGTTGCCAAGAGCTCTTTACTAATCTTCTACCTGCCAAAAAAATCTTAAGCTCCAGAAACAGCAGTTGTAGAGAGTGTGAGAGGAGCCGAGAGGCCTGGGTGGCCGCTGGTGGCTGCGTTTCTCCAGCGCGGACCTCTTAGGAGCTTTTTCTCAATGAGACTGATGGTTGCAAAGGCGTAGGGAGAGGGGAAATGTGAAAGAGAGGAGGGAGGGACAGACCTGAAGGAAGAAGAAAGCAAGCATGATGAAGAGATGCAGGGAGGAGAATCGAAGCAAAGAGATTAAAGCCTTCCATTCAGACAGTAAGCAGATAGTTAATTCAAAAGTACTTTATTTGTGTTGGTGGTTCATTGATATGGACGGTGATCTGTGGGAGAATTCCTGAAGGTAATGATGCTGTCCGTTGCTTTCATACGATAACCGCACGACAAACTGAAGTGTTTTGAGTCACTTCAGTCAACTGGATGTGTTTGTCGACAGCAGGAATACTTCTCTGGAATACTCGATTCTGATTGTGCAGTCTGATATTTATGTCATCCTTCATCCATGACAATGCTCAAGTGGGCACTAAAACATTTTTTGTCTCTTGTACCACACTATGGACATGGCAGTTGGCATCATCTTTCAGTTCAGTTATTGACTGTAGAAAAAAATACTTTAACATTATTGCAGAGGTCGTGTTGCTAGGCTGATCGTTTTGGATATTGCAAGCCCTGCTGATGTTTTGAATGCTGCAACTAGTTTGGGATACTGTTTGCTGGTCTGTTGATCCCTAGCATAGGAAGCGCGAGTGGACCAGTTACAGCATGAGTATGCAAGTCCACTAGCTAGACAAGCACTCTACCAACTCTAACCAGTATAAACTAGCTCAGACCAACATGGAATTCATGCTGATTATTTTTATTTTCTTAATGGAGGCTTTTAAAGGGATACTTCACCCAAAATTCTGTAACCATTTAATCACTCTCATATTGTTTCAAACACAAAAGACTTTTTTTCATCATTCCAGATCAAGAAACAAACCTTGAGAACCATGAGACACAGAGGACACACCTCTTTGGTTCCATGTACCATATTTGATCTGCCCTATGTATGTAGAAATTAATACAAGTCCAAATTATATCTGTTCCTCTGAAGACTTTAAAGATCAAATCGATTCATATGGAGGTTTTGGTGAAACTTGAGGGACAGATTGTCAGGGCTTGAGCCAGGGATGAGGCAGAAGACTTGAACCAAAACTACCCTGTGGGGGGAAAACAGAAAAACAGAAAAAACGACGAGGAACCAGCACCAGACAGCAAACACAGAGAGAATATATAGGGAGCACATGGGAAGATAAAGAGGGAAAACAGCTGGGACAAATCAAACTAATGACAATGAAACAAGACGGGCGGGGTAACAGACAAGAAATGAACGTGCAGCCAATGTGGACGTGCATTGCTGCATGTTCACATTAAACAAAGAAGACGCGCAGCTGGTGACAACCAAACTGAGCGTGACAAGAAAACGCAACATGAAAGCAGACGGCCGATGAAAACACAAACCGTGTGCTAAACATAACACACAGACAAAGCTGTAAACCGCGCCCACTCACATGACATAGAACGCGCAAGAACGAGTAAACACCTGTTCTCACGTGCTCACAACAAGGGCAAACACACAAGTCATGAATGCCCGTATCCCGACACAAAACTGAAACTGAGCCAGACCAAAGTATGGGGACCGGACATCATAACTCGCACAAAAGACGTCACACAGACAAGCGTGCATGTGACTCGAACACTCGAAGCCGTGCGCACGCACACACAACTCGAGACATTACGGTAGTGTCAGAACTGCCACAAAACCAAGAAATGACTAGACCGAATGTGGCAGAACCCTGACACAGATTGAGAAAAAGGTCTCATAAAAAATATTCACTTGAATTAGTGATTAATTAAATAGTTTGGAACAACATGATGGTGAGAAAATGAACACAGAATTGTAAGTTTTGACAAAATAGATAGACAGGTAAAATGATAAAAAATGTTTAACTTACATTCCAAGTCCATGTATTTATGTACTTAGTAAGTAGCCACGAAATATGTGGCTTATTGATATTTAAAAAATTAAATGCACCAGATTACATCAGCCTTCTTGTACTTCCGAAGAGTCTTGACCTAATAAAATAGTGTGATAGTTTGAGGTCACGGGCTAAAAGTGGTGGGTGTGTGACCGAGTCTTTTCACTGCTAATAAACAGTCACACAACACTGACAGGTGTGAAGGTCTCTGCCCCAAGTACCCCAAAAACTCCACACAGGAAAAGAATAAGCTACATATTCAGCTACTGGGACAAAAACAGGGGCATATTCACAGGCCCTGAACGCTGACCCCGAAAGAGCACCACTCACCCCCAAAATGGCCAGATGTCTGTCAGAACCAAGAGCACGTTTGTCAGACTGGCCTGCTGATAGCTTGTGCTGTTAGCCGTGCTGCACATGGCAGGCTGTGTTTTTCTATCATTCATCAAGCTGGTGTCACCAGTCAGTTTGGAGCGTTCATTTTCTCTTTGTGCTCCGGGTCAGGTTAAATGAAGGGTGAAAGTCTAAAGCAAACAAGATTAATGGCAACACCTGATTAAGAGTGATTTCCCTTTCCTGTCCAGTGTGTGGTCAGAAGTCTTAGTTAGTATGGTTTCATTATCCTGTTTCGCTACAAAACACAACTCACTGTTTTTTCAACCAATAAAATTAGAGTTCCTGCAAGATTGTGGATTACTTGCAGTCGAATGCTCTGTCGAACATCTATTTATTTGAACGGTATAGAGGAATGAGTGCTAGCACTCTGCATACAGAGAGACTCCCTCTGGGTAATGTGGTCCCATGGGTAGGTCTTATGAACCATTAACAAACTTCCCACTTCAGTTGGGCGGCCATGATGGTAAGACAAACAAATACTTTAAAAAGTTAATATTCCTCATCTGTTTGGACGGCCTGATTACTTGTATGCTAATTCTTCCAATGTCTGTAATTTATCAAGCTGCTGCTTCTGCTAAAGATCAGGAACTACCCTCACGTTTTGTCAGATTTCCCCCTCTTTTAAAATCACATCATTAAATTACATTAATTTTTCGGGCGAACTCTGTGTACTCAGTACATACATTATAAAATGATCATCTCAGTGTTATGTAATGTTTTTATTGTGTTTGTGTTCATCTTAGTTATTAAAGACAATTAATTTGATATAAATTATTTCTAAAAAACTAAATGCAACAGACTTTATTTATAAGGTTATAAGGTTATTTTAACTATTTCTTAGTTTTTTTTATGAGCACACACACACACAATCTCACTCCAGCACCTTTATTTATTCACTTTGCTTCTGAGCAGACACTCTTCTGTTATCTAATTAACCCAGATTTGATTGTAGGAATAATTCATTTTGTTGCAGTGTTACGGAACTTCAAAGCCGTGGACAGATGCTGAGCCTGCAGAAATGAAGCAGCGGGAGGAAGACACTGAAGAAGATGAGGCGTGATGAAAAGCAAAGAACTGTTAAGGAAGTGATGCTAGATGTGTACAAACCACATGACAGGATATATAAGGTCTAGGTAACTAATGTAACCCCCTTTCCTGAACAATCCTGAACAAGTTGTCTGAACTGACCAATTGGGAGCCCAATGACCTTTGAGTGTAAACATGATCCAATGGACATTGGCATGTGAGATTTGCATCATGTAAATATTAAGCGGGTTTATAAGGAAGAGAGAATGTACATTTGAACATTTAGGTTTTTCACTGAGGAGCCAAGATGTTATCTCCCGACCATTCAGTTGTGGAATAACGATTTTAGCGATGGGATGTGATGTCTCTATTCCCACCTTAAGGGAATGGAGTTTACAGTAGTAATCTAGACATTCCCTATCAGTCAGTCATGTTCAACGTTATGTCAGAACTGAACTCACGAATTGGGATCCCTACCAAAATTACTGGCTGCTTATGGTAAGTACATGGGAGGACACAGGCTCTACACAGAGATTGTCAAACCTCACAAATGTGTCATCCTGCCTGCAACCCTACAATTGTCAGCAGGAGAGGTACCATGCAACAAGTGGAGTTGTTGTTGTATCCGAGTGGAATGAGCACTCACCCTCAGGGGCATGGCTGATCTTGGGCTTGTAATAACAATACTATGGCGTACACTAGAGAGACTCAGTGGGCCAGCTTCTGCTTAGAGACAACCTTTCCCTTCAGCTGTCCTCCATAACAGACCAAGAGCTGTTTTGAGGTCCTGAAGCTCTATACCTGGAGTTTCGGGATATAGAATCAGGATTAACTCTATATTAACATACATGCAATGCGCAGACAGGAATGAGCAGAACAAGTACTGGGCCTGCCTCCTCAGGGGACAGTACTTGCAAGTGTACCACTTGGTCCCTAATGGCAGTTGGAGGTTGGAATCATGGGCAAGTATCTGGGCAAGGGGTCTCAGGATTACGTAAGAGTTGGCCTGTCCGAATTCTAGGCACGATTCGTTGCCTGCACGTCCCCCACCCTCTTAAGAGAAACCAATGCAATCAGGAGCATTTTTAACTACTAACTGCAGTGGCTCAAAGGGCACTCTCTGCAAGGCTATGACCAAGGAGAGGTCCTCAGAGGGGTGATGATGATGATGATTATGGCCCTGTCACAGAACTTGAGCTGAACGACCAGTTATAATTGCCCCACAGCCTGTGAATTATGCATCCATTGTTAGCACACAAGGTACACATGCATCTGCAACAAGAAGGTTCAAGCAGGGCCTTGGGAAAGAAAGCACATCTCCCCCCGCCCCCATATCTAAGGCACATTAGCATTGCTGTCTGACCTTGATCAAGTGAAGTAGGTTTCCCCTCAGGAAAAATCCCACCACTGGAGGGGCTTCATGTATAGCAAGACAAAAGGTATCAAGTAGGACCCAGCTGCCATGAGCCCCAACAGTCTTTGAATCTGTTTGACAACAAGTGACTTGCCAGCTTAAGCCATTTTACAGCTCTTAAAGTGATTCTCTGAGCTGGAAGAAGCACATTTTCTTTCACAAATTTCTAATGTGGGCGAGAGCAATGTCTCAGTGCCAAGTTGCCATATTCTCAGATTCAACTAGAATCAACCAATCGTTGATCTAAATCAACACGCAAATGCCCTGGAGTTGCAAAGAGCTGCATCCACAAATTTCGTGAAAGTGAACCTTAGGAACTGTGTTGTGGAAGTATGCGTCCTGTGACAAGCAGTTGTTTTGTGACAATTTGCGTCCTTATCTCCTCCTACATAACAAGAGCCTACCATTGTAGAAAGAACTCCATTGAACCTGGGCGAAAAGGCCTGAACTGAATTCTGTAACCCTTTTCTACTGTCATGAGGACCCATTGAGATATATTTTGAGATCCATCAGGTTCCTCTACTCCAGAGACTGGCCTCTGATGTTAGTCGAGCAACCAAATTCAGTGCCCTGAAACTGCAAACAGGCAAGGAACAAATGGACTGATGATCCTCATTATAATATGTCTATTGTGGACCATAATCCACATGTTGCCTTGTCAACCACAAGTTCCGAGCAAAAGGTTTTTTGCAAAAGACTTTCTTCCCTAAAAAAAGCCAACAGCACCGGAGCTAAAATCTGGAAATTTATGAATGAATACTGTCAGCCCACACGAGAGGTGACATCTCTGCTCCCAAATAAACAACATATAAATCGCATGCATCTCCCCTCATAATGTAGTGAGGGATGGAGTGACATGTGCTTTGAATTGCTGTTTGCTCGCCATTATATTCCTGTCTTTTTTTATATACAGCATATTGCTTCAGACAAACAAGTTTGACTTTGATGTACTGTACGTCATCTAATCCAGTGGTCCCCAACCCCCGGATCAAATGGTACCGGGCCGCGGACCGAATCGCGGACCGGTCCGGTGATCAAATGGGACCGGGCCGCGGATTGAATCAAATGTTATCGGTCCCTCCAATAAAATGATACTCATACGTTGTCTGTTGTCCAAAGCGACTTACATTGCATTCAAGGAAGACATTTAATCAGTTCTTCCTTTCCCTTGGATCGAACCCATTACCTTGGTGTTGTAAACACCAATACTTTACTGATTGAGATTCAGGAAATCCAAAGCAAAAGCAATGTGAAATTACTTCATAACAAATACATCACGCAAAGTTAAAAACGTCTCAGGTTACTATTGTAACCATAGTTCCCTGAGAATAGGGAACGAGATGCTGCGTCCCCTAGGGGTCGCTTTGGGGAACACCTTCGGTGTGACAGGTGTCTGAAGCAAATCATCTAATCACGTCAATGAACTTGACAATGGCTGGCAGCTGCCTATGACATCACCACGGGTGCGGCTGCAGGTATAAAGGAGCACACAAACAGTAAGTCATCCACTTCATATCTGAAGGGAGACAGCAGCAGGAAGGCTCGAAGCATGGCAAAGGGACGCAGCATCTCGTTCCCTATTCTCAGGGAACTATGGTTACAATAGTAACCTGAGACGTTCCCTTTCGAAGGGAACTCTATGCTGCGTCCCCTAGGGGTCGCTTTGGGGAACGAAATACCAACGCCGCCATGCTGAAGGGCGTGACTGCACTTAATAGGTAAAACCATCAGTCAGAGACCCCCAGGGGAACTGTCCCGTGACCTGCAGTGACCCGGGTCGGGCTACTAGAGAACGGAGGCCTCAAGGAACCAGAGCCGAGGCCCAAGCACGCTCGATCTAGAGTCCGAGGGAGTGCAGGAGCCACTCCACTCAGGACTGAACCCGCAAAGCGAAGACCTAGAGCCGCAACTGCTAGGTCTACACGTTTAGGCGCTACTGAGCTCTAAGAGCGGCTGGGCACACGGCCAGCACTTTGCAGCTGTTCCTCTAGTTTTAGCGTAGAGGGGAACAGCACTCAACACTTGTGGACAGCAAGGGGGTTCAGCGGAACCACTTTCTTACAAGCGGAGCTCACCGGAGCGGAGGCCATAGTCGTCGGCCTGACAACGCTTGACAGCCAAGTCCAGTTCGGGAGTCAAGGGTGACTCCACTGCCCTCGCGCCGACCCAAGTCGTTTGGGTTCAGGCAAGAACTGAGGTGCAGCATCGCTTCGCTCAGAGAAGTAGGGCCAACCTCCCGAAGGGTACACTCTCAAGATGAGAGGGCCAAAAAACTCCTGTACTTCAGAGCGTAGCGGGGTCTCACGGGGTGGAGGCCCGATCTCCTCAGAGAGGCCTGACGACACCCCTACGCATCAACCGACCAGAGGAGGCAGGAGTACTTTACCTCGCCTACCACTCGCTAAAGGTCGCCGAGCGGAGCTTCGTGAAGCGGAGGCCTCGGCAGAGAATACTCTCGTAACGAGAGGAAGCCTACGACGCCACGGAGAGGAGGATAGCCGTAGAGAGCTCAGAGAGCGAAGAAGTACCCTCTCAGACCCCAGGCAGTGAGAAGGAGGCTTAAGAGAAGCCGACGACTCGCAGAAAGTGCCTGAGGGAGCATAGGGGAGCGGGAGCTCACCTGCAAGGGGACAACTCTCAGAGAGAGAGGAGCAAGCCGCTCACACCTACCCCTTTTCTACAACTAGGCTCCTCAGGAGCTCAGACGTAAACACGACTTGAACACTCAGGAGCGACTAAAGGGGGCTCTGCCAGAGCCACTGCCCCTAAACCAACTGAGTGGAGCTCCGGCGAGCAGGGAAGGCACACCGACCGGATTCTCAGGGCCCTCACACACTGCTCTATTGCTAGGGTCTAGTAAGCCAAGCACAGGAAACAGCAAGCAACAGTGCAGACCCTCCAAACCTGGAGGGCTACCCAAGTTCACTCGTGAACCGGGACGGTGCACAGGACAATTATAGTGCTGTTATCACAGTGTACTCCAGGCCACTAGCGAGGAGACTCGGAGGGAGTCATACCCCAGCCACAGCTTGGGGGAGCAAGGATACCGTGAGTTACCAAACACACAGGAAGACCTTCCTCATCTCGCAAAGACCTAGCAGAATGAGCTCCGGAGCGGGGGTGTTAGTCAACATGCTCCTTACGCCACAGGCGGGGCGAGGGGGCTCGGCTTGAGCCGCCGACTCTAGCACACCCATGTAGCCCAGGCGGAGCTCAGGGGAACGGAGGCCTCGGCGAAAGGCAGCGGACTCTACTATTAAGAGGAAGCCTGACAACGTTCCCTGCGCTTATGAAGCCCTAGGGTGAAGGCCAAGCGCAGCAGCCTTACCACACCAAGAGCAGAGACCTACAACTCCCCTCAGAGAGGAGGCCTGACGATGCTTATAGCGGGCTCCATGGAGCGGAGGCCTCAGTAAAGAAGACTCTCATATTGAGAGGAGGCCTACTACGCCCTCTACAGGTTGAGCTCAGGAGTGGCGGTCTCAGCCCAAACACTCCTCTCTACACCACAGGCTTAGGCGAGGGGGCCCCATTGGGGCCACCGACTCAGCTTAGATAGCCCGGGCGGAGCTCAGGGGAATGGAGGCCTCGCTGAAAAGCAGCCGACTCTACTATTAAGAGGAAGCCTGACAACATTCCCTGCGCTTACGAAGCTCTAGGGTGAAGGCCAAGCGCAGCAGCCTTACCACACCAAGAGCGGAGACCTACAACTCCCCTCCGAGAGGAGGCCTGACGACGCTCGTAGCGGAGCTCTGTGGAGCGGAGGCCTCAGTAAAGAAAACTCTCGTGATGAGAGGAGGCCTACTACGCCCTCTACAGGTCGAGCTCAGGAGTGAAGGCATCGGCCCCAACACTCCTCTTTACACCACAGGCTTAGGCGAGGGGGCCCCATTGGGGCCACCGACTCTAGCTCACATAGCCCGGGCGGAGCTCGGGGGAACGGAGGCCTCGCCGAAAGTGGGCAGACTCTACTAAAAGAGGAGGCCTGACAACGTTCCGTGCGCTTGTGAAGCTCTGGGTGGAGCTAACGCTTTCCTGAGTACCAAGAGCGGAGACCTACTACTCCCCTCAGAGAGGAGGCCTGACAACGCCCTGGCTTTTTTTGTTTTTTTTTAACTCCTGAATACCAAAAGCGGAGACCTACGACTCCCCTCAGAGAGGAGGCCTGACGACGCTCTGCCTCCAGGAACGAGAGGGACGGAGGAACGGAGGCCTGCTACGCTCACCGCTGGAATAACTGCGACTAGGGGAACAGATCCTGAGATTTGGAGGAGCCAGCCCCTGCGTGGCCTGAGACCTGGGCCCTGGGCACCATGGTATGAAAGACTTAAAAGCCACTGAGCGCGCCCTCGCCTCCCTGAACCTCGAAACCACTGCCTTGACAGAGGTCCCAGAGCTCATGAGGCGGGACTGGCGCATCGAGAAGGAACTCTCTCTCTTCCTTCCCGACGTCAGCCAGGTTCACTCAGAGGTGCCTCTCCACAACCACCATGGTCACCACAGAGCGACCAAAGCAAAAGCTGTTTGCTAGTGGCGCGGAGAGCCAGGTCTGTAGTGCGGCGCAGCTCAGCCACCGCCTCAGCTGATAGCCCCTGGCCTTGGTCCCGGTCTTTACACAGATCTGTCTGATAAGCCTGTAACACCGCCATGGTGTGCAGGACTGCACCGGCTTGATCTGCCACCGCATATGCCCTGCCATTGAGGAGCGATGTCTCACGCAGCGGCCTCAACGGCAGGGAGGGCGCCTTTAACGTGGAGGCCATGCCCACCGAGAGAAAGCTCGCAAGCGTCTCTTCGGCTGGGGGCATCCTCATAACTCTTCCCATTCTCCACATCAGCATAATTAGGCTGAGAGAAAAAACTCACGCAGAGAAAGGTTTCCCCATGATCTCCGCACCTCAGCGTGAAGATCAGGCAGAAGAGGAAAGGGCGCCCGACGCTGATGCTTGAGACTCGCGAGGAAGCGTTCATCCCAGCGACCGAACGGGCGGTCAGCTGATTCACGCTTCCCCGGCATATCGAGCCGCTCACTGGCGCGAGTCACAGCCGTCAGCAGCTCGTCATACGCGGGACAGGCGGGGAGGAATGCTCAGAAAGATTTTCACTGAACGCAATCTCCCGCTCGCCTTGATCCGCGAGGAAGAAGGCGAAGGCGCGCTCCCCCCGAGAAGCTCTCTCGCGTCAGCCTCCGGCGGCTGGGAAACTCTACCAGGTGCAGATGAATGTCCCGATTCCCTCGAGAAAAGGGACAAACGCGAGCGTAACACTCTCAAAGGGAAGCGCATGCAATGCACGCAAACAGCTCCCTCGAGAACTGAGCGAGCATGATCCTTGCCAAGAAATAAAACACACATATCGCGTGTGTCATCAGGTGTCAAAAAACGCTGACACGGATGAATACAACGAACGTGGTTTCCTTGCTGACCAACGTGACAGACAATCGCTTAGACAAGCTGTCTCCCTGAAGATATGAAGAGGATGACTTACTGTTTGTGTGCTCCTTTATACCTGCAGCCGCACCCGTGGTGATGTCATAGGCAGCTGCCAGCCATTGTCAAGTTCATTGACGTGATTAGATGATTTGCTTCAGACACCTGTCACACCGAAGGTGTTCCCCAAAGCGACCCCTAGGGGACGCAGCATAGAGTTCCCTTCGAAAGGGAACTTTGAAACTAAGATTCTATTATCTCTTATTTTTGAAGTTAAACATAACTTGTAACTACACAATCATAAAATTAAAAAGCAATTGAAAGAATTGCAAGGAAAATAAGTAAAATTCTAAGTAAAAAAAAAAACAAAAAAAAAAAACAACTAATTATATGATTCAATTGAATAATTAAACTATGATTACATTTACAAAGTCATATGTACACAGGAAATACAAATACACAGTTCACAATACAAAGTTTGAGAAAGTGCTTGAAGTAGCATAGTTAGAAAAGGGAGGATTAAAGGAAAGTGAATAGAATTTTTTTTTTAAATTAGGTTAAGTGCTCATGGAAGAGATGAGTTTCTTTTAAAAATTTACAGAGATTTTGCATTCCGGATGAAGGTGGGAAGATTGTTCCACCAGCAAGGAGTTGTGAAGAAAAATGATCTGGAGAGGTATTTTGAGCCTCTCTGTGATGGTACCATGAGCTGTTGTTAATTTACCGATCGTAGGTTTGTAGACTCATATTAGTGAGTGAAGGTAGGAGGGAGCTGAGCCTGTGGTAGATCTGTAAGCAAGCATCAATAACTGTGCAGAGAGATAAAGAGATGTGTGACGTGGACCCTTTTGGGCTCATTGAAAACAATACGTGCTGCAGAGTTCTGGATCAGTAATACGATTATTCTTATGATTAAACAATTATAAATTAATGTAATAAAAGAAATAAAATAAAACAACACAGTCGCTCCATGCACAAACAGCTTGCTATTGAGAAATCTTGGATCTTGCATAGGCATCTTTAAAGTACTCAAATGTTCAAAGATACATAAGGTACAAAGATGAGGCAAAAGTGCCAATTTTTCCTTCTTTCACTTTCATGTCTCAAATACCCTATTCCATACTATACACAACATTAGTCACCCCTATAAAGTCAGGGCAACCAAGTGTGTGTGTGTGTGTCTCCCAGTAACTTGCCAAAAATTATTCTCCTGTTAGATTTTACCCACTGAATGAAAGTGACAGTTCTGAATTTGTACAGCAAAACTGGGAAAACCATTGAGTAAAGCTACAGGGAAACAAACACAGCTGGGGCAGGAAGAGCAGTGTCACAGTGAGACCCAGAGTACTGTTGGATGGAAGCAGTCAAATCTTTGTAAAAGTAGCTGGAAAATAAATAAATGCCTAGATAAATCAATCTGACAACAGTACAGGTAACTTCAACAAGAATCTCCCAGTTTTTGGACAATAAAAATCTTCTTAAAGGAAAAGTGAAAATTCAGAGTCGTTGGCAGCATCCAATTAAAGACCTTATAACCCATGGACACAGCAGCGAATGTTTACGCCAGCACGTCTTTCCAGTGAGGCAAGACAGCCTGTCTGTGGATCTCATTAGAGTGTGAGCATGTGTATCTATACGTATGTGGTATAAGTGGTTAAGGTATAAGTAAGTAGATGCACTTGAGCGCATAGCAGTGTGTTGACGTGTGTATATGTGAGTTGATGAGTGTGTAAAGCCCAATGACAGTTTAAAGATTGTTTTGATGTTGCGATTCCTCTCCCTTCTTTCACCATGTGGCTTCGCTCTAGACCCTGCTGACATCACAAAAATCATCCCAGCCCTCTTTTAATCATTTCTTCCAAACCTGCCAGCATATGCCCTCTGTTCCCTTTTCCTACAGTCTCTCTCTCTCTCGTTTTCTCTCTCTTTCTGTTTCTGTCCCTCCCTTCAGGCATCTCCTCTCTGCTCCTGTCAGTTCAGCACTTTAGGGGAACGCTGAAGCTTTGAAATGCATATTCAGGGCTGCTGAACGCTGGCATGTGTACTCTGCTGAGTAATTGTGGAGGCCAAATGTTTAATTACATGTGACAGGCTCAGCAGTAGGGGGCCACGGCGTAGCGGCCTACAAAACAACACCCAGCTCTCCTCAGACCTCCACTTATTCTATCACCCCAAATATGGGAAAGGTTTTTTTCTTTTTTACTACAAGGAAAGCATTCCGGTAGGGTGAGTATGTTGACTAGAAGGAAGGGTCAGGTTTGGAACAGGAAGTAGGTTGAAGGGAGTAGAGAGCACCTGTGCAGGTCAGTGACATCAGATAAAACCATGCTAATTTTAAATTTACCCTTTGACTTCCCATGTTGCACTGCAGAGGGAATGCAGTGGCAGCAACGAGGTTAACATTGTCTCTGATTAACTGAGCTCAGGCTTAAACCTTTATCTGATTAACCTGCCTCATAAAGTTATACCGCCAAAACCTATGTTTCAGCGTTACGCCAAATTATCCTGTTAGCGGCACAACAGGGATGGAGAGTGAGATTTAAGTGCTGAATCTCTAAGCCTGTAATGATCCCAGTGGTCAGCTCTGTATGAGACCACTAATCATTCATAAAGCTGTACATTGTAAAACTGCACAAGAGTCTTTTATCCTATAATGACTTTTAATGATGGGTTGAAGGTGCTATAAATGTAGCATAACAGTTCAGCCTTTGAAAAGACAGATTGTTTACCATTGTAGGAGCTTAGTGATTCTATTGCAGGCAAACAAATAAAAAAATAAATGAAAGTTGGACACAGTTTCTTTATAGCAGTTTGCAGCAAGCACTCATCTGCCTTGTAACACAGACATGTCTGGCCATTTAAAAACAAGAAAATTCAATCTAACATGTTAAATTTGTCTCACACATGGGGGGTCGGAAAGGGGTCTTGAGGCATTAGTGTATGAGTGTGAGCATGTGTGTGAGCAAGCAGCTACATGCTGGAAACAATCATGCTGCGGTAAGTTACAAGCATCCACATCTGCTGGTGTTTCCCATTTTTCTCAGAACAGAGAAAAATGTAAAATAAAAAACAACAGAATTAAGTGAACTAGTTTTACTTGTTTTTCAATAAAGCTAGATTTATATTTCTTATTATTATTTCTCGCAGAGTTCACAGAAAGAAGTGTAACAGGGCAAGAGTAGAATGATCACATAGGCTGCAAGACCAATATGTCAAGTTAGGCCATGTCCATACCTTCTTTGGCATTCTTAAAATGTCAAAGGTCATCTACATTATTTGTATTTTTCTTGCACTGTTGATTCCGTTGAAGCAATTCATCTAACCACATCAGATGTACTACTATCACAAGGAGCTACCTTAACTTTCTTTGGATTGATTGGTTAAGTTATATGATGCAAACAATAGATACAGTCAATAATGCACCATACAGTAGCTATCCTTGAGGTGTGGCTTAGTGTGAAGAAAAACTAATCCCAGTTAAACAAGTTACCCATTTATTCCAAAAAAGAGAATTACTGCTCCAATTTGGTTTGGTTATTTTAGAAAGGTAGATAAAGGGAAACATATACATGTGAAATAAACAAATAAATAAATATATTTCACAAGCCAGTTCAATAAAAGATGCTAAAAACATTTTTCTTTGGATTTTGGAAAATATTTTTATTCTACTATCTAAAGATTTTATTATCCTAATCTGATATCTGTTTTATCCCTGTGTTTGAACATTGAGATGAATGACAGATGTTAACACTTTACAGGATTTTATCATATCATTTTATCATATATGGGGTCTGTCAATTCAATAAATAGTTATGATATTAAACGTGTATGATTAAACTGAAGCATTTAATCTTTAAAATGCATAATGAACATTATATATATTTTCAGTACCAAGACTGTTCTTTATCTGTCAGTTGAATACTGAACATATTTCATATGATAAAAAATATAGATCTCACTCAGAACTTCATCTCAAACATACATTTTGACTGACAGCTAATTGAATTAGTACCCTATAAACATGAATTTCTTTTCTGTCAAATAAGCATTAAAGCAATTAGAATATTACTTTGAGGTATGTTCTTATTTGTAAAACTTTTTCATTTATTAAATTTGACTTTTTATAATTTAGTCTTGCTAATCTTAATTTTGTTAATGTTCCTTCTGTCACATATAAATGAGTTTCATATACAAAAGATAGATAGATAAATAGATGGAAATAAATGTATTTTATATTCATATAAAATATATATTTGCCATAGAATGTAATTTATTATGTATAAATAATACAATGACTCCTTTGAGTGTCCTCTAGTTTCTGCTGTCGGTTTAGATGTACCTTCAGGATGGATAGCATATGTCTTCGGTGACACAACAATGACAGCAGATGACTGTTCCTTTGGAGGATATTGGTCCAGAGAGAACAAACAAACAAACAACTCACTGTCTGCCAATGTTATTTTTCATATGAATTGCTGAAGGTGTTGACCAGAGTTGTAGGGAGGTCAGTCTGCTTTCAAACAATTGGCTCTCTGCCAACTTTACTTTGTTAATGGAACTTCAGTTCAATTGAGTTCAGTTGTTGCCATGACAAAAGAGCAATATGAGGAGACTTACATCACCATGAAACTGTCACTAAGGACGTTAACAGCAAAGAGCTTGCCCTTTGACCCTTACTCTGTTCCTTAAACCCAAAGCAGGCACAAAACTGCACCTTTCTCTTATTCTCATTTTAGCATAACAATGCCTTAGGATCTTCATTGTTTTATCTAAAATATAATTATGTAACTGCAGAGAACATTGTAATCCTTTTTGCGTCATGTTTGATTTTACCATCGGTTTTCCCAATAACATTGCAAGGCCTACAGGAAGTCTTTAATAAAAGACATATTAGCTCGACCACAAAAATAGGCCAAGATGAACAATCATTCAAGTTTGTGGTACAGCCACTGACCATGTTCTGTACATGAGCTTAGCAGGGTTCCTCTTCTTTTCCTCTCCACATAGTTTAAAATCAAGCGGATACACCAGAGTTCTCTCAGCACAGTATGGGCCCAAGCTCCTGCTGAAAGCTTTGCTGAAACCTACAAGACGATGCACTTAGTGCATGCTGATTCCACTTCCCTGTGAGGTCAAGAGCCATGAACCCTCTCTTGTGAACACAAGACCCTTTTTAATGTGCTCTTTTCTCTTCTTTTCTTGTCCCCTACCTTAAAGCTAACTTTATTCAAAACTTTATATAGTGTCATAACAAATATTCTACATAATAATACTAACATGCAGGTTTCAATTATTCCAAGTTAATCTAAAAAGGACGTTTTTTCTGACAAGTTATCATTATTTAATAATAACAGACAGATGTACATATGTATGTGCGGGCGTTGCTACGTGTCTTAACATGTTTTGAATCAACATTTGTCTTTTGTTTTATGCAGGTACTAAGGGACTTTAAAAACCATGTGTTTTTACCTTGCTCTACTATTTTTTTCCCTACTCTTGTTTTCTGCAGACCTTGCAGTCTAGTTAATGCTGACTTTAAAATGCCTTTGTTAAACGTCGGTTTACCTCTCTTTGAAGAATATGCTCTCCCTAAGAGCATTTCATAATTCTTTACACGACAACATGATGGATTATTCTGATTTTAGATCATAACTTTGACAGGCAAAAAGGGAAAAATCTTAAAAAGGTGGCTTGTGTTGAGCATTGCAAGTCACTTACCGATAGACAATAAATCTTCCTGATGCATATTTCACAGAGAATAAGTATATTTTGACTCTTCAAGGTTAACCAATTTTGAGGCCGAATTTGATCTGGAAACACAGTATTGCACATTAGTACTTAGTCCAGACAGTATAAATGTTCTGAAGGATGAAAACAAATCAGGTTACACTTCCTTGTTATAGTACAGTGTAAATATGTATACATTTGCCAAATGCATAAATGTAAACGTAAATATATATTAAAAGAAGGTTCACATAGGCGTATTTATGGTGGCTAATAATTAATAATTAATTACATTTATATAGCGCTTTTCCAGAGCTCAAAGCCACCACCAATGTGTAGCATCCACCTGGATGATGCGACGGCAGCCATATTGCACCAGATCACTCACCAGCTTACTGGTGGAGAGGAGACAAAGAAATTAAGCCAATTAGAGTATAGGGGCGATTTTGAGGCCGTGATGGACCAATGCCCATTGGCAGATTTGGACAGGATGCCAGTGTTAAACCCCTACTCATACAAAGGACATCCCGGGATTTTTTATGACCACAGAGAGTCAGGACCTCGGTTTAACACCTCATCCAAAGGACAGTGCTTGTTGCAGTACAGTGTCCCCATGACTATACTGGGGCCTTAGGACCCACACAGACCACAGGGTGAGCACTCCCTGCTTGCCTCCTAACATCACTTTCAGCAGCAATCTAGTCGTTCCCACGAGTCTCCCATCCTGGTACTTACCAGGCTCAACCCTGCTTAGCTTCAGTGGGCAACCGGTCTTAGGCTACAGGATGATATGAATGCGGGTCAATTAAGAGAACTCAACATGCTGCAACCGAAGAAAACACATGCAACTCCAAAAACGGCAGCAAATAAAGAAAATTTTGTCATCAGTTTGACAAAAAAATGTGCTGCAAAAGTTCACAATGCACCCAAATACAGCAACGCGCTGTGCTATTTACAGGGTGTTTCTGTTTTTTGTTGCGTTGTGAACTTTTGCATCACATTTTTTGTCAAACTGACGAAGATATTCCCTTTGGAGGGAACTCTAGCTACATCGAAGACAACATTGTGGGGAACACCTCCAGGGTGATAGTGTCTGGAACATGCCCAATCTTGACTGGTGTTGCATCATGACATCACATGTGATGGCGCACACAAAAACTACAAAGGGGAGGTGGCTCTTGAGCTTCAGCAAGCATTCTGTGTTGTTCTTTTCTGTCTATGTTGTGTTGTTCGGAAAGTCTGGAAAAGTCTGGAAAAGGTCATTCAAATCAAGATTATTGAGCTCATCCATGGTTAATTATTCCTCCATAATGGGCTTGAAGGAGAATGGCTATGGGATGATGCCATGGGTTGAATAGACGTTAGCATCTTATCTCTCACCCGATGATGCATAATTCTTTAAGACCTTGACGTTGCCCACTAAACCATGTCACACAAAATTTGCATAGGTGGGTAAAGCTTATATGGTGGCTAGTCTGACTGGCGCATGCCTGAAAACTATTGGCGTTATGCAGGCATTGCAGACCTACATGTTGAAAGATCTGGATAATAGCAGGGAGGTCGGGCTTGATGCAGATTTACCTCTTTGGACCACTGAGGAGTTGGCCCGTGCCATCGTTCACTCAATGGCAGCATTAGTGGTTACAGAAAGACAACTTCAGAAAATGCTGACTGTAAAGTGGAATGTGTTCACTTTACGGTGCAGAGAAGACCAGTTGTGGCTGAACTTATATTGGTGTCAGATGTGTCAGGTTTGGGGAAAGCGAGGACTCAGTAGTGCAGGAAAACAGGCTCTTTATTAACAAAATAAAACAAAACTTCAAACATAAACCTCCCAGATTGGGGAAAAACAAGACATGACTTGACTCGACTGGTTAGAAGCATGACATGACTCGACTGACTAGATGCACGGCAGGACACGACAAGACTGACAGGAAGGAATGGCAAAATAACGACAACGAAGCGACACAGGACGGCAAACACGGGGAGATTAAGTAGACAAGAGGAAGGCAATTAATGGAGAAACACAGCTGGAATAAAATCAAACTAATGACAATGAAACAAGACGGGCGGGGTAACAGACAAGACATGAACATGCAGACAATTAACCAAGGACGACGCGCAGCTGTTGACAACCACTGCGCGTGACAAAACACAAGCATGCGGCCGATGGACTGCGAACCGCGTGCCAAACATAAACACACGGACGAGAGGAGGCGCGGCTCGCGCAAGGCTTGAAACCGCGCCCACTCACATAACGTAGAGCTCGCAAGAACGAGTTCTCACGAGCTCACGACAAGGACGAAGACACACGAGTTATGAATGCCCGAATCCCGATCCAAAACCGAAACTGGACCAGACCCAAGTATCGGGACCGGACATCATAACTCGTACAAAAGACGTCACAGACACGCGTGCGCGCGGCTCGAATCCTCGACGCCGCGCGCACACACACCAAACATGAGACATAACGGTAGTGTCAGAGCTCTGCCACAAAACCAAGAAATGACTACTAGACCGAATGTGGCAGAACCCTGACAAGATGTGTCAGTGGTGCGAAGAAGTCCCCCCCCTGATGGGAATCTCCCACGGGGGTCCTGCTAGGAGTGCTATGATGTCTGAGAACCAAATTTGATCCAACTAGTGCAAGGATAACATAACCATGATATCCAGACCCAGAGGAGATGGATATGTAAGGGAAAACCAAAGTGGACAGTGAGTGTTCTCAAGAGAGGCAAACAAATCCACTTCTGCTTGGCCAAACTTTCTCCAGATTAGCTCCACCATCTCGGGGTAGTCTCCATTCCCTGGGCCTCAGCCACATTTTTATCTATAGGAAACTTGCCCCGGGACCACAGGAGAACATCATGCACCAGTATGCAAAGAGGGCGTGACCGCAGGCCCCCTTGCCGATTTATGTAGTAGACCACCTGCTCAAATTAGAACATGGTGGCCCCTGAGATATATTGTGATGACTGTTCCAAGTTTCTACATATTCTACTATGGTGAGAGTGTTGTTTCGACCCCCAGGCTTCATGACCAACTCCTAATTACAGGTCTCTCAACAGAGATTGCGGAGACCATCTTAAATTCTAGAGCCCCCTCCATGAGGAAAACGTAGACTTTAAAGTCGAATGTGTTCACTTTACATTGCAGAGAAGGCCAGTTGGACCCAGTTAACTGCCCAGTAGCTTCAGTGCTGGAGATCCTTCAAAGCCTTTTCTCTGATGGTCTTTCCACATCCATACTTAAGGTCTCTGTGGCGACCATAGCTGCCTTTTACACACCTTTAAGTGGTGGCCTTTTGGGGAAACAGAAATGAATAGTTTATTTCCGTCGTCGTGCTTGGAGGATGATGCCTGTCGTCCAAGCCAGGTTACCGTTTTGGACAGAATCGTCAGCTGTTATTGAGGGGACCCTCAAACCCATTTGTGAGGTGGCCTTTCAACTAGCTATTATGTCCCTCAAGAGAGTTGGGGACCTGTTGGGGATCTGTTGCTCTCTCTTGTCTCAAGATCACTTTTGGAAGGGTAAAGACCATTCTCCACTATAAGCCGGGCTATGTGCCATTGAATGTGGCACATTTGGTTATCCTGCAGGCCTTTCGTTCTCCACCATATATGTCGACTGATCAAGAGATGCTACATCTATTATTTGGAGGAGTAGGTATGTAGGTTGTAGGAAGTCATACCAGCTAATAGTATGTTTCAGGTCACCAAAAAAAAGAGTACCCCTGCCTCTAGTTAGACAATTAGCAAATGGATTGTGGAGGCAATATCTTTAGTGTACGAGGCATGCTGTCTCTCCTTGCCTCTCCTGAACTAGAAGAGTGGGATCCTCCAAACCCTTGCTGCCAGGGGTTTCCCTTCAAGAGTTCTGTGAGTTCTGGGCCTCCCTGCACACTTTCACTAAATATTATAGCTAGGATCTGCTCTCCATGCCAGTTTCTCAAGTTCTTATATCCTGAGTTGGGCCTTACAACTTTCGCACAAGGAAAGGCACTAGTCAGTGTGGTGCAGTGGATATTTTGTTCCCCAAACTGTCATCTTTGATGCAGCGCGAGTTCCCTCGAAAAGGAACAGGAAAACTGTAACCATTGTTCCCTGAGAAAGGAACAATACGTTGAATCCCTTTGTCCCACCTCCTGAGTGAATGGTAACAACTTTTGTGTTCCAGCTCCCTTTTATAGCTTCTGTGTACACTGTCACATGTGACGCTGTGACGCAAAACCAATCAAGATTGGACTAGTTCCACACGTGTGCTTCAGATGCTATCATGCTTGAGTGTCTTCAATGCTGTGTCTTCTATCATGCTGAGTCTTCAACACAGCGTCTTGTTTCCGTCTCAGGGAACCAAGACATTTTCTTAATTTGCTGGTGTTTTTTTTCAATTTGCATTCATTTTATTCAGTTGCACTAGCCCTACTCCTACACGTCCCGCAAAACCTTTTATTTTTCAATTTAAAAAAACTCTGCTTTTAAGCAATTTTGTTTACAATGACACAGGGAGTGTCTTCATAAGCCATGTTTATGTAGTAATATCAATGTCAAATTACACATTTGTGTCCTCATAAACCATACAAGAATACACACACACACACATACACACACACACACACACAATGTAAAAAAAAATGTGATCAGTGTCATGACAACAAATATTTTTATATATAACTCACCAAAATAATTCAAGCAATTTCTTTTTTTATAAGTTATTTTTATGTCAGTTTAATGTCAGTTAATATTATTTAATTTAATTTAAATCACTAGTCAGTTTAATTATACTTTAAAATTTAAGGCAGCAACTGAACTCAAGTTTTTCAGTTGAAAAAGTATATTGGCTATTTCAGTGTGACAAAAGTTTCCAAGTAGAAATGTCCTACTTGAACAACATATTTTGCTGTTGATTTCTCAAAATAACAGTTGCTAAAGTTTAGCACGTCATACAATTCTCATATGAAATGAACGCTTACAAACCAAAACAATCCCAAGTCCCCCAGGTGTATAAACAATCCCAGTCTGCAGTGGTTTACAAAGAGATAGCCTGCCACTGCATACACACACAACCACGACAGGCCTGACAAAGGCCTGACTCTTTGATACACACAAAATAATTCAAATGTCAGGATTTGAATGTCATCTTCAAAGAGGCCTTTCCATCAGTCCTGAAATCATTATATGGGAGAGGAGAATAAAAAGAGAGCGACATTGTTTTATGTACGGCCGCTTGATGCCAGTCTAATTAATAAAGGGCCTTTCTTTTCCTTTTGAAAAGCAGGTGAAGGGAGTGCGAGATTAAAGGTGCTTATTGTTTCTTTTGCTGATTTTACAGGTTGGGTTTTAATTTGTGAGAGGCGGCGAGGAGCCTCAGTCCAGATGGTACGATAACCCCGCTGAACACTCGCACAAAAACCAACCTGATAACAAAGATATGTAGATGAGTGTGAGAAAGGGGGAGAGAGAGGGGAAGAGAGAGAAGGGTGAGAAGGGAGCTGGAATGTTGCCAATTGCTCCCAGCTCTCTGTAGCAGAGGAACAAATTGATGTGTCCAGCAAACGATGTTTCCGGAGCAGCAGGGGTTTGTTCTTCACTGCCAAATCCATCTCCCTTTCATACGATAGACCAACTAATGAGTAACCCCTGCGCAATACTAAATAAACATTCAGAGCAGAAACGTTGAACCTTAAATGAGTTTCATATTTTTGAGCTCTGAGGGCTGTATACTTATGCTGTCTCTTAATTATGTACCTGTTTTAATTAAAGTAACATAAATTAGTGTTTTATATATGTTCTTTATAATTTTCAGTTGTTCAGAATAAGCGATCCCACAATCCCATCCATGCTGAGTACGTTCACCTGAAGAATGTGAATAGGAAATACAATACCAACTTGATAGTGAGGAAGATGACTGGTGGAAAATGGTGAATATACAATGTGAAATTATTCTGATACTTCATGTTTTTGATGTTATACGGGTTTGGGAGATATGTCACATCGACTGCATCCTGGAACAGAATGTTTACAGTTTATTGTGGAGATGAAATGTAAAATAAATAAATAAATAAACATAGTGAAAAGTACTGGGAAAATAATTGTGAAAGAATAGCTTTTGCAGTTCTTATACTCCTACTTCCTTTATTTTCAAATAAACTCATTAGAGTGACAAATTAAGGGTCACAAAATCACATTTATTTCCCCTCAATACAATTCTTTAATTAAAATATATTATCAATATATCCATCCAATTAATTCCCCATGTTATTCATTAATTGATTTATTTATAGGATCCAATGGAGAAAGTGGTTTGGAGAATAAACGCATGTTTCTTTATTTGTATTTATTTTATCAAACCAAATTGTCAGCAGATGAAGAAGATGAGGAAGAATACAAAAGGTTCTAAAAAACAAAGGTGTATCCACACTGATGACGGTGACCAACAGTGTGTCCAACATTAAAGGTCTAGACACAAACAACAACCAACCTGGATGAGTGCGTGAAACAGGTTTAAATGAGGTGAAACTCATGAGGGTAAGTGAGGAGAGGTGTGAATGATTGGAAAATAGAGTGCGGGTGATAACCAGGCAGGATCATGGGAGTTGTAGTGCTGAAAGTTAAGTGAAGTGACAGAATAATGAGCATACTAAATAATGTTTCAATTCTCAAAATACAAAAAAGGTTTCTCCTTGAGGGCTAATTTTAATAGTAGGGTTAGGGTAAGAAGATGACAAATATTATCTATTTGTAAAAATTATAATATCAGCGGATATACAAAGATATGCAAAGATACAGAAACAAATGCTTGTGTTAAGAGTCCTACAACAGGAAACATGCCCCTGCCCTACTTTACTCATTCCGTCTAGAAGACAGAGATCATGATCTCCAGTTGGTGGCAGGTCAGAGATGCTGAAGCTTACTGAAATACCTATGTCACAATTTGACTGTCACATCCTAAGAGCAAGTTTACTGATAGGACTCAGTATGGATATCAATAATGATGGAAAGTCTATGTCTTTGCTGAGTTATTACACTGCTGCTAACTGTGATCTAACAACCATTACACACACACCACTTATATTTTTTCTTCCTGCCTTGCCTTAACTGCAGTGTCTTGCCTTGACACACGTGAGCCACAGAGATGTAACCTAATCTCCAAGGAACAGACAGGAAAGGACATATTAGATCTCAGGTAGACCGAAAGATGTTCAAGTTCAAGTAACTCTCAGATCAGGAGAACTCAGTGCCTCTTTTGGATTTTGCACAACCATTTTGACAATGGGTTGGAATAAGAAGAGAGAAAGAGAGAGAGAGAGAGAGAGAGAAAGATGGCTTATAGCTCTAGGCTTGGTAAGAAGAGTCATTATGCATCAAATGATCAATACAGCCTTAGTCTGCTCACACACACATATGTTTTTGTGTACATGTTTGTTTTTTGTCACTCTACTTACATGTGTACACCACACAATGAAGATATAAATGTAGAAATACAGCATACTACTACAAGCAGATATTGATAAGCAATAATGCAACAAAAAGTGTATCTAGATTCTGATTTGTTCAATATGCCACACTGTATTAACTAATGTTAACAAATAGCCTACAACTTTTACATTTTAATAAAGAACCTATCACGGATGCTGATGAAGATCTTGCCACTGGAGGTCCTACTCGCCTGAGTACTAACATTTAGTTTGAACTACATTTCCCAAGAGCCCACACACCTGGACCTCATCATCACTCAGACTATTTGAACCCCTTTGTGTGTGATCAATTCTTGTAAAGTTTTGTTTGGACAAACTACATTTTTGGGCTTTATTTTTGTTGTTCTGCCCATTTTTGACTTGGTTATGGATTACTTTGTATGATTCTTTGCTGCCTGCCTTCAAAATGTGTTTGTCTGGACTACTTCTGTTGCTTCTATTGCTGCCTACATCTACTGTCATGACCACATTTACTGCTCTGCCTCTTATATTGTTGTTTGCCCTTGTATTCAGACCCATGCCTGTTTGTACTCTGAACTTTCTTAATTTTAATTTTAATAAACCACATATGCATCTCACTCAGCCTGAGTCCTCATTACATTATTAATAAATGCAGAAATTAGTATTAACTAAGATTGATAAATACGAGTCATTGTTGGTGTTTTTCTGTCATTAGTTGTCATTTCCACTAGAAACTTGTATGTGTAGGTCCATTTTTCATACATAGATTTGTATATATATATATATATATATATATATTTTTTTTTTTTTTTGGTAAAGGCACATTTAGTTGGGTGTCGCACATTTATTTCTATCTACTACCCAATAAAGCCTCTTCCTTACCTAATAAATTGATACAATGTAATGGGTTGTAATGACTAAGGGTTTTGACGGCATTTTAATTAGACCACTGACCTGTTAGGTTTGGAAGGAATGTCTGGAACTTTATTTCTAAATAATAATAATAATAATAATAATATTAGTAGTAATACATTGTTAAGGAAATTAATCGAACAACAATAATCAAATGTGCCTGAATCAAAGTTAGCAATGGTATTTATTTCTTTTCTGTGAGAGTTGTCATTGTATACTGTAGTGTCATGCTAAAGTGGCTAATGGATATTCAGCAAGATAACAAAAATGTGGCTATTGTAGTTATGACATTGCCATAATTGCTAATCAATTCCTTTTTTCTTTTGCGTTTCTTCTTGAGATTTTAGTATGAATTGTTCAAAGGAGAGGAAGAGAGTGGTGGAAGGTTGGGGGTGGTCAATTACCCTTTAATGGGCCATCAGTTTCTAATATCTAAATCTTCATCGTTCTGTAATTGCTACAAAATGCCTTTGCTTGTTCTTTAGAAGAGAGACTTCTCTGCAGTTCATCCACTTACTTATTAATGCAATAAAAACCCAAAGTGCACATGAGAAGGGGGTGGGGGTTGGGGGATGGTGGTGGGTGTAGAAAATGAAGTGGCTGGTGGTAAGAAAGAGAGGGAGAACAAGAAAGAGAAGCCCTTATTTTTATATATATTTTAAATCCTTGTGTGATGGAATCCTCCAGAGATCATTAAGACCGGTCTCCTCTTTCATATCAGCATGTAAGGTCTAGAGTGACGGTCCGTAAGCTGCCAGCCTCAGTGGCGGCCCTGTCGTCGGCAATGATTAATTTTCTCGTAAGGGGTGCTCTATTTGAAAGGTGCTTTATTTGCATTAGCATTTATAATTACTTAATGACGAATCAGATATGGTTCATTGCTAGCAAGTGCAGAAACAAGCTGTCTGTGGCCACTGTTTCAATTAGAGCACCACTGAAAACATGTCCCCCATGACCGTAGACTACAAGCTGCGTTGTATTAATATATCTGTGAAATCAGGCCATTCTTTTCCGTCATGAGAGGACTATCTTTAGTACAATCCTGTGACATGTTTTGTTTTACTACAAACAGGTTAGAAAAAGTTAACAGATAAAATCAGATTATTGGTCTGTTTAGCTAGCTTTACTCATAACTTTCAATGAAAAGAAAAAGGCTTCTCAAACAAACTAGCTGCAGTGCCACAGGGAGGGACCACAAGATTGAAAAAAATCTTTCCCAACGAGGTTATAAAGTTTTAAAGCCTTACATTTGTAAAACTGCTTCTCTGGCAACATCTCCTTTAATCAAGCCTGAATACAATAACTCTTGCAGGAAGCCAGAATAAATTGTTCATTATTAAGCATCCATTGATCCCCTCGAGGCACGGCCGGTACTGAGGGTGTTTAGGAGAACTTGCAAGAAATATTGCACGGTAGGGGAGGGTTAGGCTTGACAGGGCAAAACTATACTACAATGGGATATGTTGAGCTGGACTTAACTAACCTAAGCTTGGCTACATCCCATTGAAATGAGAAAACACACAAAACAAAATAACAATCCCAAATGTATCCTTTATGAATTAGATGGACTTTATTGTGTCTGTGTTATCAGAAGCCAGTGTATTGTCAAAGTGAAAAAAATCCAATAATAAGCTTGAGGATATATATATATATATACATATATATATATATATATATATATATATATATATATATATATATATATATATATATATATATATATATATATATATATATAATAAAATAAAAATATCCTTTGCTGTACTATTCAATGCAGTCATGTTAATATGCAACCCTTTGATGAACATGCTACCCAGACTTAAAATGATGGAGTATGCCAATGAGATTGAATGAATGTGAGTCCAAACGAGATTGGTGTTGTTCTAAATTTTCAGCAAATTCAAAAGGAAACAGATCCTTAAAAACAGTGGTGAAATGAAATGTCTCTCTAACACGGAAATCATACTTCAGAGGAGAGGGAAGGTTGTAGTAACCCTGTTGCAAAAGATTGTCAGTTGCCTTTGTTTGTTGAGCCATGAGGCACTGGACAGCCCTTACGACCGACCTCCACTCCTGTCTCTCTGCCGTCTTTTGTCCTACTCTGCTCTCTCAGAGTCTGGAGAAGCAGGGAAAGGAAGATGTATGGTAATGTGCTGTCCAGCTGTACTGAGCTGCCCGGCTGCAAACAAAACACTTTATAAAAGGCCCATGGAGAGAGGTAAGGGGATACATCAATCAATTAACAATTACCCTGTTGCTAATCAGCTGTCCCTGGCCTCCATCGAGCCCCGGCTTTGTAATCCTGTTGGCAGCATCAATTAAATTCTTAAGGTTACTCTATTGAATTTTCCAGATAGAGGCAGAGAGGCAGGAATGAACTGTAACCGAGGCTTAATCGCAGCACAATTGTTCTGCTTTTGCTACTTTTTCACACCTCAGAGCCGTTGCACCATTGTGAGCCTGATAGGATCTCCCAGGGCATTTTTTATAGAGAAGAGCCAGAAAAGGAGAGCAAGAGGGAGTGTGTGCACATATATAGAGGCATCATAAAAGAGTCCTCCCTCAGGGAGGGACATCGTGCCTGTTAATGTACATACTGTATATCCATAACACAAACACACAAGTTCAGGTGTACGAACTTCAAGCATTCCTTAATAAATACATATAAACATTGTTAGTAGCGCACTGTTTGAAATGTGTAAATTGAGACACAGCTGATTGCTCAGCGGCTACATTTACCTTTGCAATGTAACCAGCATGTAATGACACTTGAATGACCATATGCTAGTATATATGCTTACAGAATTGTGTTACTGCTCATGAATATATGTCAGGCACTAGATTAGATACTGGGGAAAGTGCTTGCATGTTGAATAATGAGTCCCATGTCATGGGTATGAGAGTCAGGATCTGCATAGCAATGCATGTTTTGTCCTTGTCTTTTTCTAAGCCCAGTAAGTCAGGAAATCGAGTATGTATAAAGAGGATGCATTAGGTGCTAAATATTGCATACTACAAAAAAGAGATCAATATATAAATTTGAGCAGAGCATAGTATTTAAGATATGGGTCCTAAATGTGGCTTAAATTCATTTTGATATCTTTGCAAACTCAACAGGAATTTTATTCATTAAATTAATTTACAAGTAATCAAACCATTATTTGTACTGAAGCATAAGCACTTTGTGGAGTAATAAAGAAGGGTTCTGCAGTGGGAGTGATTTGTAATTTAAAGCAGAAGGCATGGGAATTTGATAAGCTGCCATGGTCGCCTGACACTGCTGAAGAGAGACTGCTGACTTCGGTCTTATTTCCTGAAATGAAACTTTAACAGGTTGACCTCAGGACCCTGGGCGTCTCATCTCCAAAGACCTTTCTTCCCCAACCACTTATCTCCACGATTGCTTTGGACACTGATCGCATTAAAACATCATGAATCATCAATTAAGAAAAGACCAGGAAAAATTTTGAAGACAGGTTTGACTTTGAAACTAATTGTGACAGTAAACTCTTGCCTTCATCTATGGAAAAAAATATATTTTAAAAGAATGAATAAAGAGCAGGCACCTAAAAGGAAACAGCATCAGGGAATACTTTTTGCTTTACCTGAGTACGAGAAAGAATGAGAGTGGGAGTACAAACATTTTGTTTGTATGTGATGTATCAGCATTAAACCTTTGAGACGCTATTTTCTACAAAATACTCTTGAGGTGACTGTGCTGTTATAGTGAAGAGTGCAACTATGAGTGTGTCAGTAAGGAGTCTTCAATTATACTGACTACATGATTGTCATGAAAAGCACCCCAAGCTCAATTTTTGTGGTTGAATTATTGAAACAATTGCAGGAGAGTTACTTCAACTGTGTGTTATATACAGTGAAAATAGTTCAACATAGACAAAAAGAAAGATGAAAACAGCCATTAACATTAGGGATGTGCAAAACAACACATAACTTGTTCAGAAAGATAAGACTAATGACAAAATCTGAATAATACAAAAATAATAGAACAATATTTGATTAGTTTGACAATTATCCAACATTACAAGATAACAATTTTTGTCATGATCCAAAATACCATATTTGTTTTTTTGTTGGCATATTTACAATAGAAAAACTGTAAATAAAATAATATAAATTAATGCAAATTAAATAAACCTCATTGAGGTTTTTTTTAAAGTTTTTTTATACAGACACTTGTCCTTGCTACAGATTTTAGATAGCTGACTTGGTGACAAGCCTATAAATGGTACAGCATGTGGACTGAAAAATATATAGTAAAAACGTGGATGGTGACTTTGTGGATTTGTTTGTACTGGGAAATTATTAGAAATCAACTGAAGTTACAAAAGGACTGAAAGATTAGACCCATCATGGCCAAAAATGTTACACTGGATTGGCTCGATAGAATTAAAACTGTAGCAACTGTGCTTTTTAATCAACATATTCTTGTTATTTGGATTGTCCAAATACCAACAATATGAGTATATGGATTTTCTGGTTATAGCATCCATGTGGAAATCTGGTATAGATGCTGTTACGGCTGAGGTGGTCTGCGCATGCATGACATGAGACTCGCAGTGGATATTTGGAAGAGAATTGAGAAAGACACGCTTAACTGCGAGACCGTGAGGGGTGTGCGTCGCACCTATGGCTAGACTGGAGACTGAACCCACTCACTGCTGTGAAAGGACCTCTGGCAAGTTCTAAGCAGCACCACAAGGTATATGTTTTTCCACCAAAGATTCAGCCATGGCGCTTTCTCATCAGCACGAGCGTGTGTACTCGGCAGAGCGTGAAGAGGCAGATTTTCCGGTAGCACAAGCCTGAGATGGGCTCCTGCATCTAGGGCTGGCTCGACCAACTCACCTCCCACAGAGCTCCCACTGTCACAGCTCAGAGAAGAGATACAGCAGCCCCAGGACATGAAAAAGGGAGGGGGTTCAGAGAGCGAGCGAGATAGACAGAGAGAGTGAAAAAAGGCAGAGAGAGAGCAGAAGCGATAGAGGTTGCTCCCGGCTCATTTCTCTACACAGAAGCCCATCTGCCGGGCACCCATGGTGGGACGACATCACTGCTCTTTGCCAAATGACAAAAAAAGCCCTGACGCCACAGGAAGCCAAATGCAATCCCATGAATCCAGGCAATGCCATTATTCCTCAGAAAGCCTTAAAAGTCTATCTCTGTCCTTATGGTGGCTTGTTGATTTACTCTCAGTTCCATCACGACTTAAGTTGACTCTAATGTGCAGTAAAGAAGCTCTCTGTGCATTTTACATTTGAAATATGTGTATGGCATACATATTTTCTTTCTCACAGAGTTAGTTCCATCAACGCGCAACACCAGGGGGGAAAAGGGAATTGACTCAGAGACCACAAAATGGTGTTTGCAGGCAGAATCTTGTGATATTGTAATATTTACTGTTAGCACCTCAGGCTACATGCCACGCTTGGCTGTTGCCATCCAATGAGTCGCTCCAAAACAGAGCACATCTGGTGTCTTTCCCCACCCTCTCACCCATTTCGTCTCAGTCTCAATCTCTCTGCATCCATCCATTTCTGTGATGCTTTTGCAGAAAATGTGCTACTCTAAAATCTTAAAATTTCCACCCACTCTTAATGCCTCTTGCCCGGTCTGGTGCTGAGGAAGTGGCCTGCTCTAATTGATCACCACTAACGCCGATAATTCATTGTGATGGAGGCTCCATGGAGTGAACATGGGCTGAGGCCACGCACTGTCACCTGCATACTAATCATCTTAAGAGGCCAATAGGAATGCAAGGGTTATGATCACATGACTTGCTGTTTATTGTCTGATAAATGACGGGTCACAAAGGTTGCCACATCCCTCAGAGCCATGTTGTGCTGTCTCAAATTCCCTGTCAAACAAATTCACAACACAGGCACAAGCATACACTCACACTCCAACACACAACCAACCTCGTATCCGTCATCACGGGCCGATTCCGGTTCACACTTGCAGCACTGTCAGCACACAGGAGAAACAAACTTCTACCTCCACCTCTAACTCATGCAATTACTTTCCGTAATGTGTTTTGGAGGAGCACGGCAATTTGATTATCAAAGCAGCACACACTCAACCCACAACACTCCATGAAGTCCTGGAGAAGAGGGAGCTAAATATTTCACTCTGTTGGGAAATGTGTCATGTGTTATGGACACATAATTCTTTTTGAAGTTGAAGTATCAATTCAGGCCGCTCACTTATTTAACCAACAAAACCTTCTGGGCCGCATTTCCCATAAGCACTGTGAGCCTAAATAACTCGTAGAAATGATCGCATGGATCATCTTAGAATTACAGGCTGTTTCCCAAAAGCACAGTAACTTAAGTAGTACTTAAAATTCGTCATAGATCTATGAGTACTTTGGAGTAATTGTAGAGTGAAATATACTTACACAGTCACCTGCAAGACAGGCACAAACTGAAAATAAAGATACGATGCTTACACTTTACACAGTATACTAGACATAAAGACATTCATTTATGCCTTGTTCTATTTCGTTTTAAGTCAATAATTATAGTAATGATATAGTTACACGATACATGTACACATACTTGTCACATGTATGTTCTGTCACTTCGGTCTAGTTTTCTCTTGTTTTGTGACAGAGCCTAGATATTGCCCTATTCCTGTCTTCCTGTGAGCACACAGCTTCAAAGTTTACGGATCCTGGCACTTCGGTCTTGTTCGGTTTCGGTTTTGTGTCGTTATTCGGAAATGCATGCTCTGTGCGTCTTCTGTTGTGAATGCAAGAGACAAGTGTTCACTCGTGCACTTTGTCATGTTCTGTGAGTGTGTGCGGTTTTGAGTTTGTTTGGGCAGCACGCACACTTGTCTGTGTCAGTTGTTGTGGAGCACTCGGTTCATGTTTACATCGGCAGTGTGCTTTCATGTTATGTCTTGTCTTGTGCTGTGTAGCATGCAGCTTGTGTTATCATTGGCTGCATGTTCATGTCATGTTTTTTGTCCTGTCATTGTGTAACCCCACCCTTCTTGTTTCTTCGTTATTGGTTTGATTTGCCCCACCTGCCCTCCCTCGTTACCTGCCCCGTTTATTCCCTATTTATTAGGGGTTCAAACGCGAAGCGTTGAAAACCTATTGTAATTGTTAGGATTTTTAGGGGTTCAAACGCGAAGCGTTGAAAACCTATTGTAATTGTTAAGATTTTTATTATTATTATTATTATTCTGCCGTACTTCTTATCGTGCAGACCAAACCGTAATGTCTAGAGACTTGAAAGTTGGCCAGAAGGTAGGTCTCAATTTGGGGAGAACGTATCAAAATATGACCCCGATTGGCCAATAGGTGGCGCTACAGCGATCAAAATACCTAAATTGCTAATAACTCATAGACAGTTTGTCGTACACTCAAGTGTCTTATATCCCTGGAATCCTTGGCTCAAGACTTAAAAAATGTATATCTCCGATTTCATTTCCGCCTATAAAAATTTTCCGCCATTTTGAATTTTCTAAAAAAAAAAAATTTCGAACTCCTCATAGGCCGTTTGTCCAAATAACGTGAAACTTCACACATATCATCTAGAGACTCTCATGACCAAAAGTTATTCAAATAATTTCGATCGGTGATTCAGGCTTGCAACAACACGCTAAAACGTTCGCATAGTGCGGAGACACTTTTGCTAAAATCGTAATAACTCTGGAACGCAAAGAGATAATCTCAACAAACTTCACATAGTCATGTATAAGGTCATTTTGTGGTCACACCAAAAAAACTGGGCCAGTTGACCACTTGGTGGCGCTATATTGTGAAAAAAACACTAAATCACCTGTACAGGGTCACATGTTTATCTGATTGACCTGAAACTTGTCATGCACGGTCTTTGACCAAGGGTCCCTGATGGTCTATGAGGACATTGGTGTATCTCAAAAAACATGGCCGTCATCGGCCAATGAACTTTGAGCATCAATTAGACCAGCCTAACGAAGGTCGATCGGAACGAAACTCGATGGGTGTGTTTGACGCATGGCCATAGTGGTCTGTCAGAATTTTGAAAAAAATCGGACACTAGTTGGCGCTAACAAGTTTTTTGCGTCTCTACTCACGTGGTATTTCACGCATCCACAGAATATTGATATCATATGATAGATCTCCTCATACTGAACAACTTTGCCTCAAAAACCACTGCTGTCAATCAAATTGTTTGCGAAATATTGGAGATTTTTGAAATTTCAAATTTTTCGAACTCGTCATAGGCGGTCAATACGATTGGCTTGAAAATTCATACGCATCATCTAGGGACACTCAAGGCAAAAAGTTATTCAAAGAATTTTGATTAGTTAACCCGTTCAGCAGATATAATTTTTCATATATTTCAGATCTGGCCTATTGTGAATAAAAAGCCTATATATCTCGTCCACAAACAAGAAACTTCACCAAACTGTGTAAATGTTAAGAACAAGTCATTTTGAAGAAATGTGTCGGGTTTCATGTATTTCTGCTGCTCATAGGGCTCACAATAAATTATAAACACTCTCTATTTTAAAATCGTAGAAAAGCTGTAATACTACTTTTGTCCACAAGAGGCACCATCAGGCTAGAAAATCTTTTTATGTGGAGAACAAGTCAGATTGACATAGACTGACATAAACTGACAGAACAGTTCAGATGTTCAGTTCACAATATTAATATCATTTAATCTTCTCAGTCTGAACATCTTTGAAAGATGTCTATTCACACAGAGTAGAAACTTCACAGAACTGTGCTCATTAGGTAAACTAGTCAGATTGACAAAAAAGGTCATAACAGTTCAAATGATATGACGTGTAGTGTTAAACATATCCACATTACTATCATTTGATAGATCTTCCCATACTGAAATTTTTTTTAACATGTCTATATATCATTTACACAAACTAGAAACTTCATAAAGCTCTGTTTATGTGGAGAACAAGTCAGATTGACATAGACCGACATAACTGTTCATATGTTCAGTTCACAATGTCAATATCATTTGATCTTCTCATTCTGAACATCTTTGAAAGATGTCTATACATTGTTTACACAAAGTAGAAACTTCACAGAACTGTGCACATTAGGAGAACTAGTCAGATTGACCACAAACCGTCATGACAGCTCAGATGGTCCTGCTACGTTTGAACCCCGGTCATTGCTGCTAGCAGCTATATTTATTAGGGGTTCAAACGCGAAGCGTTGAAAACCTATTGTAATTGTTAGGATTTTTATTATTATTATTAGGGGTTCAAACGCGAAGCGTTGAAAACCTATTGTAATTGTTAGGATTTTTATTATTATTATTATTATTATTATTATTCTTCTGCCGTAATGCGTCTTGTGCAGACCAAACCGTAAGGTCTAGAGACTTGAAACTTTGTCAGATGGTAGGTCTCAATTTGGGGAGAACGTATCAAAATATGACGCAAATCGGGCTATAGGTGGCGCTACAGCGACTACAAACGCGTACATGTTCATAACTCGTAAACCGTTTGTCGTACACTCAAGTGTCTTATATCTCTGGAATCCTTGGCTCAAGACTTAAAAAATGTATATCTCCGATTTCATTTCCGCCTATAAAAATTTTCCGCCATTTTGAATTTTCTGAAAAAAAAAGTTTTCGAACTCCTCATAGACCGTTTGTCCAAATAACGCGAAACTTCACACATATCATCTAGAGACTCTCATGACCAAAAGTTATTCAAATAATTTTGATCGGTGATTCACGCTTGCAACGACACGCTAAAACGTTCGCATAAGGCAGAGACACTTTTGCTAAAATTGTAATAGCTCTGGAACGCAAAGAGATAATCTCACCAAACTTCACATAGTCATGTATAAGCTCAATTTGTGGTCACACCAAAAAAACTGCGATGATTGACCACTTGGTGGCGCTATATTGCGAAAAAAACACTCAATCACCTGTACAGGGTCACATGGTAGTCCGATTGACCTGAGACTTGTCATGCACGGTCTTTGTCCAAGGGTCCATGATGGTCTATGAGGACATTGGTGTATCTCAAAAAACATGACCGTCATCGGCCAATGAACTTTGAGCATCAATTAGACCAGCTTAACGAAGGTCGATCGGAACGAAACTCGATGGGCGTGTTTGACTCATGGCCCTAGTGGTCTGTCAGAATTTTGAAGAAAATCGGACACTAGTTGGCGCTAACGAGTTTTTTGCGTCTCTACTCACGTGGTGTTTCACGCATTTACAAAATATTGACTTCATCTGATAGATCTCCTCATACTGAACAACTTTGCCTCAAGAACCACTGCTGTCAATCAAATTGTTTGCGAAATATTGGAGATTTTTGAAATTTCAAATTTTTCGAACTCGTCATAGGCCGTCAATCTCACTGTCTTGAAAATTCACATGCATCATCTAGGGACACTCAAGGCAAAAAGTTGTCAAAGGATTTTCGATTAGTTAAACCGTTCAGCAGATACAATTTTTCATATATTTCTGATTTGGCCTATTGTGATTAAAATGTCTATATATCTTGTCCAAAAACAAGAAACTTCACAAAACTGTGTAAATGTTAAGAACCAGACATTATGAAGAAACTTGTGAGGTTTCATGTATTTCGGATGCTCGTACAGCTCACAATAAATTATAAACCATCTACATTTTAAAATCTTAGAAAAGCTGTAATACTAGTTTTGTCCACAAGAGAAACGTCACAGATCTGTGAACATGTTAAGAACAAGTCATTTTGAAGAAATGTGTCAGGTCTCATGTATTTCTGATGCTCATAGGGCTCACAATAAATTACAAACGATCTACATTTTAAAATCTTAGAAAAGCTGTAATACTACTTTTGTCCACAAGAGGCACCATCAGGCTAGAAAATCTTTTTATGTGGAGAACAAGTCAGATTGACATAGACTGACATAAACCGACAGAACAGTTCAGATGTTCAGTTCACAATATTAATATCATTTAATCTTCTCAGTCTGAACATCTTTGAAATATGTCTATACATTGTTTGCACAGAGTAGAAACTTCACAGAACTGTGCTCATTAGGAAAACTAGTCAGATTGACAAAAAAAGGTCATAACAGTTCAAATGATATGACGTGTAGTGTTAAACATATCCACATTGTTATCATTTGATAGATCTTCCCATGCTGAAATTTTTTTGTAACGTCTATATATCATTTACACAAACTAGAAACTTCATAAAGCTCTGTTTATGTGGACAACAAGTCAGATTGACATAGACCGACATAATAGTTCATATGTTCAGTTCACAATGTCAATATCATTTGATCTTCTCATTCTGAACATCTTTGAAAGATGTCTATACATTGTTTACACAAAGTAGAAACTTCACAGAACTGTGCACATTAGGAGAACTAGTCAGATTGACCACAAACCGTCATGACAGCTCAGATGGTCCTGCTACGTTTGAACCCCGGTCATTGCTGCTTGCAGCTATATTTATTATTATTATTATTATTATTCTGCCGTACTTCTTATCGTGCAGACCAAACCGTAAGGTCTAGAGACTTGAAAGTTGGTCAGATGGTAGGTCTCAATTTGGGGAGAACGTATCAAAATATGACGCAAATCGGGCAATAGGTGGCGCTACAGCGACTACAAACGCGTACACGCTCGTAACTCGTAAACCGTTTGTCGTACACTCAAGTGTCTTATATCTCTGGAATCCTTGGCTCAAGACTTAGAAAATGTATATCTCCGATTTCATTTCCGCCCATAAAAATTTTCCGCCATTTTGAATTTTCTGAAAAAAATTTTTTTCGAACTCCTCATAGGCCGTTTGTCCAAATCACGCAAAATTTCACACGCATCATCTAGAGACTCTCATGACCAAAAGTTGTCAAAGGAATTTTGATCGGTGATTCACGCTTGCAACAAGACAATAAAACGTTCGGATAAGGCGGAGACACTTTTGCTAAAATCGTAATAGCTCTGGAACGCAAAGAGATAATCTCACCAAACTTCACATAGTCATGTATAAGCTCAATTTGTGGTCACACCAAAAAAACTGCGACGATTGACCACTTGGTGGCGCTATATTGCGAAAAAAACACTCAATCACCTGTACAGGGTCACATGTTAGTCCAATTGACCTGAGACTTGTCATGCACGGTCTTTCTCCAAGGGTCCATCATGGTCTATGAGGACATTGGTGTATCTCAAAAAACATGACCGTCATCGGCCAATGAACTTTGAGCATCAATTAGACTAGCTTAACGAAGGTCGATCGGAACGAAACTCGATGGGCGAGTTTGACTCAGAGCCCTAGTGGTCTGTCAGAATTTTGAAGAAAATCGGTCACTAGTTGGCGCTAACGAGTTTTTTGCGTCTCTACTCACGTGGTGTTTCACGCATCCACAAAATATTGATATCATCTGATAGATCTCCTCATACTGAACAACTTTGCCTCAAGAACCACTGCTGTCAATCAAATTGTTTGCGAAATATTGGAGATTTTTGAAATTTCAAATTTTTCGAACTCGTCATAGCCCGTCAATCTCACTGGCTTGAAAATTCACACGCATCATCTAGGGACACTCAAGGCAAAAAGTTGTCAAAGGATTTTTGATTAGTTAAACCGTTCAGCAGATACAATTTTTCATATATTTGTGATTTGTCCTATTGTGATTAAAATGTCTATATATCATGTCCAAAAACAAGAAACTTCACAAAACTGTGTAAATGTTAAGAACAAGACATTATGAAGAAACTTGTGAGGTTTCATGTATTTCTGATGCTCGTACGGCTCACAATAAATTATAAACTTTCTATATTTTGAAATCTTAGAAAAGCTGTCATACTAGTTTTGTCCACAAGAGAAATGTCACAGATCTGTGAACATGTTGAGAACAAGTCATTTTGAAGAAATGTGTCAGGTCTCATGTATTTCTGATGCTCATAGGGCTCACAATAAATTACAAACGATGTACATTTTAAAATCTTAGAAAAGCTGTAATACTACTTTTGTCCACAAGAGGCACCATCAGGCTAGAAAATCTTTTTATGTGGAGAACAAGTCAGATTGACATAGACTGACATAAACCGACAGAACAGTTCAGATGTTCAGTTCACAATATTAATATCATTTAATCTTCTCAGTCTGAACATCTTTGAAAGATGTCTATTCATTGTTTGCACAGAGTAGAAACTTCACAGAACTGTGCTCATTAGGAAAACTAGTCAGATTGACAAAAAAAGGTCATAACAGTTCAAATGATATGACGTGCAGTGTTAAACATATCCACATTGTTATCATTTGGTAGATCTTCCCATACTGAAAAAAATTTGTAACATGTCTATATATCATTTACACAAACTAGAAACTTCATAAAGCTTTGTGTATGTGGAGAACAAGTCAGATTGACATAGACCGACATAAACCGACATAACTGTTCATATGTTCAGTTCACAATGTCAATATCATTTGATCTTCTCATTCTGAACATCTTTGAAAGATGTCTATACATTGTTTACACAAGTAGAAACTTCACAGAACTGTGCACATTAGGAGAACTAGTCAGATTGACCACAAACCGTCTTGACAGCTCAGATGGTCTTGCGACGTTTGAACCCCGGTCATTGCTGCTTGCAGCTATATTTATTATTATTCTTCTGCCGTACTTCTTATCGTGCAGACCAAACCGTAAGGTCTAGAGACTTGAAAGTTGGTCAGATGGTAGGTCTCAATTTGGGGAGAACGTATCAAAATATGACGCAAATCGGGCTATAGGTGGCGCTACAGCGACTACAAACGCGTACATGTTCATAACTCGTAAACCGTTTGTCGTACACTCAAGTGTCTTATATCTCTGGAATCCTTGGCTCAAAACTTAAAAAATGTATATCTCCGATTTCATTTCCGCCTATAAAAATTTTCCGCCATTTTGAATTTTCTGAAAAAAAAAGTTTTCGAACTCCTCATAGACCGTTTGTCCAAATCACGCAAAATTTCACACACATCATCTAGAGACTCTCATGACCAAAAGTTGTCAAAAGAATTTTGATCGGTGATTCACGCTTGCAACAAGACAATAAAACGTTCGGATAAGGCGGAGACACTTTTGCTAAAATTGTAATAGCTCTGGAACGCAAAGAGATAATCTCACCAAACTTCACATAGTCATGTATAAGCTCAATTTGTGGTCACACCAAAAAAACTGCGATGATTGACCACTTGGTGGCGCTATATTGCGAAAAAAACACTCAATCACCTGTACAGGGTCACATGTTAGTCCGATTGACCTGAGACTTGTCATGCACGGTCTTTGTCCAAGGTTCCATGATGGTCTATGAGGACATTGGTGTATCTCAAAAAACATGACCGTCATCGGCCAATGAACTTTGAGCATCAATTAGACTAGCTTATCGAAGGTCGATTGGAACGAAACTCGATGGGCGTGTTTGACTCATGGCCGTAGTGGTCTCTCAGAATTTTGAAGAAAATCGGACACTAGTTGGCGCTAAGGAGTTTTTTGCGTCTCTACTCACGTGGTGTTTCACGCATCCACAAAATATTGATATCATCTGATAGGTCTCCTCATACTGAACAACTTTGCCTCAAGAACCACTGCTGTCAATCAAATTGTTTGCGAAATATTGGAGATTTTTGAAATTTCAAATTTTTCGAACTCGTCATAGGCCGTCAATCTCACTGGCTTGAAAATTCACACGCATCATCTAGGGACACTCAAGGCAAAAAGTTGTCAAAGGATTTTCAATTAGTTAAACCGTTCAGCAGATACAATTTTTCAAATATTTCTGGTCTGGCCTATTGTGAGTAAAAAGTCTATATATCTTGTCCACAAACAAGAAACTTCACAAAACTGTGTAAATGTTAAGAACAAGTCATTTTGAAGAAATGTGTGGGGTTTCATGTATTTCTGATGCTCTTAGGGATCACAATAAATTATAAATGATCTATATTTTAAAATCTTAGAAAAGCTGTAATACTACTTTTGTCCACAAGAGGCACCATCAGGCTAGAAAATCTTTTTATGTGGAGAACAAGTCAGATTGACATAGACTGACATAAAACGACAGAACAGTTCAGATGTTCAGTTCACAATATTAATATCATTTAATGTTCTCAGTCTGAACATCTTTGAAAGATGTCTATTCATTGTTTGCACAGAGTAGAAACTTCACAGAACTGTGCTCATTAGGAAAACTAGTCAGATTGACAAAAAAAAGGTCATAACAGTTCAAATGATATGACTGGTAGTGTTAGACATATCCACATTTTTATCATTTGATAGATCTTCCCATACTGAAAAAAATTGTAACATGTCTATATATCATTTACACAAACTAGAAACTTCATAAAGCTCTGTTTATGTGGAGAATAAGTCAGATTGACATAGACCGACATACACCGACATAACTGTTCATATGTTCAGTTCACAATGTCAATATCATTCGATCTTCTCATTCTGAACATCTTTGAAAGATGTCTATACATTGTTTGCACAAAGTAGAAACTTCACAGAACTGTGCACATTAGGAGAACTAGTCAGATTGACCACAAACAGTCATGACAGCTCAGATGGTCCTGCTACGTTTGAACCCCGGTCATTGCTGCTTTCTTGCTGCAGCTGTCCATCTACACCAGGGTTCTATCTAGATGGGACCTGTTACATAGTCAGAGGAACATGAGGAGGAAAAAATATTAAATTTCAAGTGAACACTGAAAGAGAGACAGAGAGGGAGGAAGAGGAGGGGCGAAGACAATAGATCAGTCAGACTTTTTAATGGTATTGACTGGCTGCAAAGCTACTGAAGCTGATGAGGGCTGGTCTGATATCTTGCCGTCACCTTGACCTTGGGCCAACAGTAGCCTTGTGACCTTCAACCCTAAAACACCCACCACAAGCCTCTGTAATTCTGCACTGTGGACAGTCTACAGGGAAAAAGCATCACCGTTGTGTCCAAATGAGAATTGACTTTCATCGCCTTAGATGCTGGAAATGCAGGTTAAAGTATGTCAATAATGTTTCACAAGAACAATTTTTCCACAGAATAGTCAACGCTGAAATGAATTGACTTTTTTTTTGCGGAGGAAGGGTTCGGGGCTGCACTGTATGAAAGTACTTGAAGGGAGTTCTTGGACGCTAACCGCTTGGCCATATTGATCGCACACTTAAAGTGCACACACACACTTTGAAGAGCATTGAGATTCAGACACAGGGCAAAGGGAGGCCGTACGCACCACCACTGCCCTAATGGTAATTGCTTTCGATCTTCACTCGTACAGCCATGATTTACTGGCTTCTCCTGATGAATAGCTGACACCAAATATTTTGGAAAGAAAAATGTATCACAACGTTATTTTTTTCCCTCCGTGCCATTTGCCTTTTCCTCTCATCCTCTTCAGGAGCACAGGTGGAGGATGCCAAGTGGGGAACTTCATTAATATTACAAAGTAGAAAAGCAGCCCCTAAACCTGGTAGTGGATCATTTGGAGAGGACACTTGGCTTTGTCCTGCCCTGCTCCATAGCGGCAGCCTCCTCTGTCTGTGTGAGGGGTTGGGAGAGAAGAAATGGCTCTTTCAGCTCTGTGGCATAATTACTTCAGATGGATTGCAGCAGGAATTGCTTGTCCCTCACTGAAACAGTCAGGTGCCATTAATTGCCCTCTAAACACATCATTCAGGGTTGTGTTCAGGACATCTTTGGACTCCTAATAAAGGCAAAGTGTTTGATTGAACTGATTGCAGCTGTAGGTCATCAGGAATCAAACTCAGAGATCTATCTTGTGAAAAATTACACCGTGTTGAAAGGTGTTGATATGTCAGAAAAATTACAGGGTTTTGATGCAAGTCGTGTTTACTTTCGGTCCTCAAGAGGGAAATGCTTTGTTTGCAGGTACCTTTTGGAATAAATCTTCCTATATTGTGTCTTATATCTTGACTAAGCTTGATAACTATGTAAATCCAACCAGAATTGTGTCAGTATGTACTGAGACACTCAGAGTCTTCATTTGTCTAGCTCTTTCCTGCTTTAGCCCAGCTGTAGCTGACATTTTCAACTACAGCAGTTCATTAAAGGAGATTTCAATCTTCATGCAGCCTGTTCAGAGCAGACTGTTTGTGTCTATTTTCCTTTGTGAGTAGCCGATAGTAACCCTGTTTACAACAGCTGAAAAAAACTAGCAGGTACATTTATTCCCAGCAGTGTGTTTTCCTGTCAATACTTCAGTCAGGACTGCAATTTCAATCACTGTACTTGGGTATAAAACATTGTTTTAAATGGGCAGAATGTATTGTCAGGTGTACTTGAATCAGTTCAGATAAGAATGAGAAACAATGTCTCAAGTTACATATGTAACAATAGTTCCTTTAGAGGGAACGAGATGCTGCATCGAAACGCTAGGTCAGGGGTGGGCAAACTACGCATCCGGCCTGTTGGGCTTTTTAATCCGGCCCGCCGAACTTGTATTAAACCTCCTTCATTTTACATTTCACTGTGATGTCATTCTGTCGCGGCTGCAAGCTTTTAGTCAGTGGAACGTCTGTTGAGGAGCATCAATATAAAGAGGCTTGGAAGCTTTGGTGGAGAGTAAGCGTGCTCCAGTCAACAATCGCGGAGCACTCTCCCCCCCCCCCCCCCCCCAATCGAGGCATGCAATTTTAAGAAACCAATGTGGCCCGCGAGACAAATAGTTTGCCAACCCCTGTGCTAGGGGAACGTGTCATCTCATGAAGAACTGTAAAATCGATTGAACGATTGTGTGAATGATCAACGTGGGTCAGTGACGTCATGAACCAGGATCATAAAAGGGCACTGAAAAAACGGAAGCAGAGACTGTCTGAAGCAAGCCCAGAGGCGAAAGGAGCTGTGGCAAATGACTCGTTCACTCTCATGAAACTATAGTTACATATGTAACCTGAGACGTTCCCTTTCAAGGGAACTCGCGCTGCGTCAAAACGCTAGGGGAACGATGTACCAATGCCAAATCAGTGACGGCAGCCACAGGTGTATCACAGCTCACTACCAGAGCACCCTTGTCCCTGGAGCAGAGTAGAGATCAAACTGGTAGGATCTCTGGAATGTATGTAGGGAGGACCAGTCTGCCACAGCACAAACATAAGGAAGGGAGAAACCTGCAAGAAAAACCTTAGAGGTAACCACACTCCTAGTAGAGTGGGCACAGATCCTCATAGGAGAAGGATGTCCGGCCGAATCGCAAGCCAGAGAGATAACCTCAGCTATTCATCTGCTCAAAGTATCTTTAGACGCCTGGGCCCACTCGAGGGTCCCGAGCAGAAGAACAGCTGAAGAGCTGCTGCGGTAGTGGAAACCATTTCTGGAGTAAATTGAGGTTCTGTAGGAGTATGAAGGCCCATCACTGCTGCGGCAGCGGAAATCATTTCCGAAGAGATTGAGCTCCTGCGGGAGTGCCTAAAAATGTCCCCCTAGAACTAAATTCCAGCAGGATTGTGGGGAACATCATTGCTGCAGCAACGGAGAGAAATCCTCTGAGAACTGAGCTCCTGCGGATGCATCACTGCTCCGGCAGTGGAGAAATTCTAGAGAACTGAGATAAATAAAAATGAGAACAAAACACCAACAGACACTGCCCGAGGGGGAAAAACACAACTAACTAGATAAAACCGACACTGCTTGCCGCTGGAGGAAAGCCCGTTCCTAGGACAGACTCGAAGGTGGTCTGACCGAGCCCGCTGGAGAGGCATGGCCGAGGGACGTCTGTGGAGCCGAGGGAGGTTTTATGTGACAAATAAAACTCTTGAATCTTGAATCCTTTGTGGCAAGAGGGCAGCATTTCCCAAGACTCGAGCTTGGTGCTCAACATACCGCTCAAGTTAACCGTGACGTCGAAATAAGTGAACTCCACTGTATATATATATACACAGTGGAACACTGTTATCTCGACGGGCCTCGGGGGTTCAGCCATTGGGCTCAGCCATTGCAAACACAATTTCGCTCACAGCGTAAACAGTCATAACATATTCGTGAGGTCATCACGCTGTACTAGATTGCATACTTTCTTGCGTTCTGCCTGTCTAATGTGCTTTCTCGTTACCGACCAATGAGTATGAGGCTTAGATAAACACACACAATTTTGTTACCGACCAATGAGTATGAGGCTTAGATAAACACACACACAATTTCATTACCGACCAATGAGTATGAGGCTTAGATAAACACACACAATTTTGTTACCGACTAATGAGTTTGAGGCTTAGATAAACATAGACCTGCTTTTGTTCTGATGCGCGGTCTGCTCAGCGCGTAAGAACGTTATGTGCTTTCACTTCAGAGAAATTCGAAATCTCTCACTTTGCTGTGAGAGAAGAGTCACTGACAGAGCGACGTGCGCGTCTCTGACAGAGAGACGTGCCTCTCTCACTGTGAGAGAAGCGTCACTGACAGAGTGACGTGCAACGCAAACTCAGCGCAGGCGCAGTGAACTAGGTACGCTCAATTACGAGATAACCATGTGAAGTGCCGAATTTGTCCCTCTTTTGTGCTCGAGATATTAGGGTTCGGCAACATTAAAGAATCGACATTACCGAAAAGAAAAGACAAATAGGGAGGTTGGCGGTTCCACTTAAAAAACATTGACATAATAGGATTGGTGAGTTAACCGTGAGTCGAGATAAGTGAACTCCACTATATATATATGTGATATATATACACATATACACATTCAAGTAACTTGGGACCTATAATAGACATTTGTGTTAAAAAAGTGATTGGATTTTGAATAAGCTTTTGAATAAAATTAAATTCAAAGAATATATTTTATTAAACAAAAATATATTCCTCTTAAAGCAATACTAACATAATGTATGTACTTTTTAAGTGTAGAGAGGACAATTTAACAGCTAATGTAAACAGACAGAGTTTTGTTGGTCAAAACATTAATAAGTTCATTAATAAGAGGTCCAAAGAAGCAGGAGAAAATACAGTGAAATATTTATGATTATGATTTATGTTTGATTTTAGTTTGATTTGGATTGGCCCCTAAGGATGACACGTATACACAAAAAACATGCAATCTGTGAATAGCCCCAGGCAAAATAGTAAGAAGGTCAGACCTATAGTTTTTTCTTTATATGGAAACCTGCCCATCACAAGGAAACACAGAAAGACGAGAAAATATATATTTTTCACCTGGGAGCATAAATCTAAGCTTTGGAGGGCTACAGATTTCCCCCTCCCTGTTTCTGTTGTTTCAGACATCTTTCCTCATTTTACTGGGATCAAAAATCCATTTTGGATCATCCGTTCAATATTAAATCTGGCAGGTGCTTGTATACACAACAAACTCAATTTACGCTAAGGTTTTGAAGTCTTTCACAGCAGCATCAGTGGCCAACATCAAAGAACCGCTGTTTCAGTTTTAATACCACGGCAAAAAGGTTTCACATTTCCATGTCAAGATGAGCGATTCAACAAAATGTAATCTTTTCAAATTCTCCTTCTGGAAGTTCTGTTTTCATATTTATTAATAGTTGTATGGAAATGTTTTCTGTTAGTTAATAAGTTTTATGTTATTTCATGTTGCAGTGATACCAAGAGAGATTAAAGATTATTAAAATGATCACAAAGTACACAAAGTATATGCAATTACAAAGACGCACCCAAAAAATCCACCCAGCATTCAAACAACAACACCATTCTAAAATCTAAAACTGCTTCAAAAATAATAAAATGATAAATGAAATTGTAGCATGCTTCACAGGTTGCTTCATCCACTTTCCAGTTTACAAAGTTCATTTCAAATATGCTAATCATTGACCTGAGTTTCCCATGACAACTCCCGCCAGAAAAGACGCAAGGCTTTGTCTCTCATTTCCCCATGGTTACACAGTCAATGAGCTCGAAAACATAGCAACGGGAACCAAGCCCTCAGTGCCTAATGGAAAATTCTAAGTCCCACCAAAGGGGTCCTTGAGGGGAAGACTGAGACATGCCTGATTACTTTTCTGTCAGATTTAGTATGGCTGCATTAGTATTAGAATGCTACCAAAAACTAAAATTCTGAATAAGTTGGAGAAGAAAATAACAAAAATAAAATGTGTCAGACAAAGCATTCATATTACTGATTAAATAAAATGTAATGTAATTACAGTCCAGCAATTACACAGCATAGCCCAGACATAATCGATAGGCCATCAGACAACAGGTCACAATGTCAGAGGTCAAGTGTCATAGGTCATTACTAGCATGGTCAGGCATAGTTGGTGTATTTATATACGTGTGTGTGTGTGTGCAGCATAAGAGATGATGCTGATTCTGAGCTCAGATAAATATTGGTCTGAGCCGAGAGCCTAGTGAGATACAGCTCTGAATAGATTATTTGTGCCACATGAGGCAAGGTGTAATCTATTGATTGGGTTACTGCGCTATTTTAGCCCAGAGTAAAGGACCTTTAAATGATTTTAGGTGCAGTTGCTTCAAATGAAACAGCTAAACTTGAAAGTGCAATATTAGCTCTCAACAGATTGAATTGATAATGAAATTACAGTTTAGTTTGAGGCTTCTATTTGATATCTGAATAACGTGAAGAGTTTTGATATCATTTTCACTATGTATAGAACGAGTATTTCACTTTTCATGCAAGTTAGAACTGTCATCACCTATTTTTACATCTACATCCTCTCTTTCTGTGAATAATTTGAAGCACATAGTCAAGACAAGTCAATAAAGACTTTTGGCCTGTACACTTTTTTCTTATTTTATTGTGTATAGGCCATTTTTCCTGTCCGGTCATAAAAAAGCGAAACAAAACAATGCCTGTTGTAATTACTGATTTGTTTTCTATAGATTAATGTTTTGTGTTTGTTTGTTTGCAGTGATAGCATTCAAGTTAACTGAGAAAATCAGGAAAAACTTTTTAACACCAATCAATCAATCAAATTTAATTTATATAGCGCCTTACAAGAACCTAAAGGTGCACAAGACGCTTTCCAGTACAAACATCAAACAGAAACATAAAGAAACAACAAAAAAGAGAATAACAAGAATAACAAGCTTCTCCATCAGCTTAGACAGAAATGACAGGTGATAAATAGAGCAAAAGTTGGATAGTATGGAGGGATCAAGGTTGGGTTTCTTGAGCAACGGTCTAATAATGGCATGTTTGAGAGCAGTAGGAACAGTACCCAAAATAAGACAGCTGTTTATGAAGGAGACAAGCAATGTCACCCTGTAGCCTACGACTGGTTGCCCACTAAAGCTAAGCAGGGCTGTGCCTGGTTCTTTTCCTGGATGGGAGACTGACTTGATTGCTGCTGGAAGTGGTGTTAGGAGGCCACCCTGTTAGGAGTGCTCACCCTCTGGTCTATGTGGGTCCTAATGCCCCAGTATAGTGACGGGGACACTTTACTGAAACGAGCACCGTCTTTCGTATGAGACGATAAACCGAGGTTCTGATTCTATGTGGTCATTAAAAATCCCAGGATGTCTTTCGCAAGGTTAGGGGTGTAACCCCAGCATCCAGGCCAAATTTGTTTATCATGGCTACCTAACCATCCCCTTTCTCTGATTGGCTTCATCACTCTGTCTATTCTCCACCATTAAGCTGTACGGCGCAATATGGCTGCCGTCGCATCATCCAGATGGATGCTGCACTCTAGTGGGAGTTGAGGAGATTCCCCTATCAATGTAAGCGCTTTGTCTTTGATAAAGCGCTATATAAATGTAAGGAATTATTATTATTAACAGTAGAATCTTGAGTAATGGTTAGCCTAATAGCCAGGATCTTGTCCATAAAATATTGTTTGAACGCATTACATGTATTTTCAGAAACATAATTCAAGGCAATAGACACCGTATTAATGACAGAATTAATAGTATTTAAATGGTATTTACATCGGCGATGCGATCTGCCTGTCCTCCGAACGCGGAAGAAGCGGAGCGATCGATTTGTTGACGGAGGGGCCGTGGCGTCAAAAGAGCCATATGCAGCCGTCAAAAGAGCCATATATGGCTCGCGAACCATAGGTTCCCGACCCCTGCCCTAGCGACACTTCAGGGACTGTCTATGTGCGGTGGCTATCCCCCTGCCCATACCCGCTTGCTGCGGGGAGTTTAGGTAAAGGTAGCCAGAGGGGAGGAGCTCCGAGAAAGCACTGACGTCACCTGGGGGAACCAGGTTTCGGTGAGGAAAAACACATCCATATTGTGAGAGGAGATGATGTCACTGAGGACAAATGTTATTGAGTGATCTGGTGTTACAAAGTGCCATGTGGTACGTAGTCAAGTTGTTGATAGGTAGCGATGTCACAAGGAATCGGACGGAGGTTTCCTTGAACACAATCTCGGATGGATGTTCCAACATGGCGGTAATCAATCAATCAATCAATCAAATTTATTTATATAGCACCTTAAAACAGCCAAAAGGTGCACAAGGCGCTTTCCAAAAGAACAAAAACAAACATCAAACGGCAACATAAAGAAAACAAATTAAAGAAATGAAATCAGAATCAAGTCCAATGCTATGTGTTAAAAACTTGATTAAAAAAGTGGGTTTTCAGGTGTGCTTTGAAAACACTCAGCACCGTGATGCTTCGGAGGTGCACAGGGAGTGCATTCCACAACTTTGGTCCCTGAACACTAAATGACCGGCCTCCAAACTTTTTATATCTGTATGTTGGAGTCACCAGAGAAATGTGATCAGAGGAGCGGAGTGTTCTGGCTGGCTGGTAGACTTTTACTAAGTCAGTGAGGTATACTGGGGCCAAACCATGAATGGCCTTGAACACAAACAACAGGACTTTATGCTCCACTCTAAACTACACTGAGAGCCAGTGAAGCGAGCTGTGGACAGGGGTGATGTGTGACCTTTTCGATGTGTTAGAGAGAAGACGTGCGGCAGCGTTTTGCACCAGTTGAAGGCGACTGATGAGTGATGTATTTAGTCCAGTGTAGAGGGCATTACAGTAGTCGATCCTCGAACTGATGAAGGCATGAATTGCTTTTTCAAGGTCGCCTCTTGACAAAAAATATTTGACCTTACTAAGAAGTCTCAACTGGTAAAAACTCGCCTTCACTACTGCACCAATCTGTTTATCAAACTTCAAGTTTTTGTCCAAAATAACACCCAGGTTATGCACAGACGGAGCAAACTGAGGTGTCATGGGAACAAAGCTAAAAACACTGTTGAGTGAATCCGGGCTGAACAGGATGTACTCCGTCTTATTTTCATTTAAATGAAGGAAATTCTGTGAAAGCCACTGTTTGACGTCCTTAAGACAATTATGGAGAGGGTCCAGTGCTGAACGATTACTCAGAATCACAGGAAGGTAGATCTGGAGTTCGTCGGCATAGAAATGAAAATTAACATTGTGTCTAGAGATGAGTTGATCAAGTGGCAGCATATAGAGCAAAAACAAAATAGGACCAAAAATGGAAGCCTGTGGCACTCCAGATGACAAAGGGGCAACTGAGGAGGAGAAGTCATTGAGCATTACTGAAAAGGTTCAATTAGTGAGGTATGAGGAGAAACAATTCAGCACCGCTTTCTGCAGACCAGCAACATGTTGAAGACGAGAAATGAGAATAGCATGATCCACAGTAAGGGACCTTACAAATGCAGCGGTGAGGTCCAGTAAAACAAGAACCATAGAGCTTTTTCTGTCCAGTGCTTCAAGAATGTCATTGTGCACCCTCAGCAATGCAGATTCAGTGCTGTGCCTGGTCCTGAAACCAGACTGGAATGTATCACCAATTCTGTTCAGTTGGAGATGAGCCTGGAGGTGAGCGTAAACAAGCTTCTCCATCAGCTTTGACAGAAATGGTAGATGAGAGATAGGGCGGAAGTTTGATATAATGGAGGGGTCTAGGTTGGGTTTCTTAAGCAACGGTCTAATAATGGCATGTTTGAGAGTAGTAGGAACAGTACACAAAATAAGACAGTTGTTTATGAAGGAGACAAGGCAGGGACCAATGATGTCAAAAGCCTCCTTCAAAATCCTTGCAGGAACAGCATCTAAAGGGGAGGTGGTAGGCATCAACTCGAGGACAGCTTTTTGAGGTCCTCAAGAGTAACTGCCTCAAAGTTCTCTAGCACACATTGTGACGCACGAGATGGCATGGCAACAGTAGAATGTTGAGTAATAGTTTGCCTGACAGCCAAAACCTTGTCTACAAAATATTGCTTGAATGCATTACATGTATTTTCAGAAACATCATTCAAGACAACAGACACCGGATTAATAACAGAATTAATAGTGTTAAATAAAATTCCAGGGCGGTGGCTATTGCTGTTGATGAGATAGGAGAGGTATTGTTCTTTAGCATCCTTCAGTGCTCTCTGATATGTGGCCAGACTGTCTCTAAACATCTCCAATGACACCCGCAACCTATCCTTCTTCCATTTTCGCTCAGCCTGTCTACATTGGCGCTTAAGGGCCCTAGTTGTGTCATTGAGCCAGGGGTCCAGAGGACCATTAGTCCATAATCTGGGAGCAGATGGTGTTGAAGGAAGAAATGAAAACGTCCGGGCAAAGAGGTGATAATAGCTCAATGGAAGCAAGATCAGAAACAGAATGAAGCAACAAAATCTTCAACAGTAGATGAGGTGATAATGCGACGACGAATCCAGGTAAATCCTTAGCTTGACATGTAGTCCGCCTCTCTGACCGCACCTTCTGCAGTGCTTACTGCCTGGTGACAGACAGACAGGGCGTCTCGGAAAAGGGGGCATTAATGACAACAATTGTGGTGGAAGTTTAAAGGACTGTGAGTTTAGGAGGCGATGAGCTGTGAGACGCAATTCCAGCAGCATAGTGCGATTGTAAATCGATAGTAAGCGACGAGACTGTAGCGAAAACAGACGAGCAAGTGTCCGGACAAACATAGCGGTGCCATCATGATGCTCACATTCAGCTCACCAAGTCAGTTACACTTCAGGGACATCAATCTGTCCAGTTAGGAAGCATAATTGATTGTGAATCAGTTTCACCTGCTTTGGTGCAAATGAAAGTGACAAGAGGTGTACTGATGAGGCAACAGCAATACAACCGCCAAAAAGGGAATGAATTAGCGGAAGGTGGATGTGGCGAGCAAGGCAGGGTCAAGGGACCGTAAGAGTGCCACGTGATTGGTAATGATGCCACCTGTGAGTCTCGAGTCTCACGGAGGAGCGGAAGCATAAAAGGAGGAGTGATGACAATGAAAGACGAGAGAGGACCAGGATTGGAGTTATGTTTGTGTTTTGTGGTTGTGTGGGCATTATGTTTGTTTTGTATCTATGTTTTACATTATATTAAAGTTTGTTAAATGTCTGCCGGTTCCCGCCTCCTTTGTTCCTGAACAAAGAACCGCGTTACAGTGGATATGGACAATTGTACTCCCCTTATTCTTTCTGACTGATGTGTATTCAATTTTGTGTTTTGTGTGGGTCCTTGTCACTGTCTGTAGTATGAGTCAGTACCTGCAACCCAATCAGGTTGCACAGGCAGTCCTGCTCCTTTAGGATGGCATGTCAGTATGTGCAATCACAAGAACGTTTGGTGTTTCTCCAAGCACAGTTTCAGGAGCATGGAGGAGATTCTATGAGTACAAGGAGAACTGGAAAGGGAATTGGAAGGTCAACAGCATAGCAGAGGGACCAGAATCTGTCCCTTTGTGCGAGGAAGAACAGGAGGAATACTGCCAGACCACACCAACATGACCTCCAGCAGACTACTGGTGTGCATGTTTCTGTCAGAACTAAAACTATCAAAAAAAGACTTCATGAGTGTGCCACGAGGTCTCGATGTCTACTAGTGGGACCTCTGCTCACAGCTCAGCACTCTGCAGCTCGCCATTTGCCGAGCATTAGAATTGGCAAGAGCGCCATTTTTGCCCCGTTCTCTTCATGGATAAGAGCAGGTTTACACTGAGCATGTGACAGACTTGTCTGGAGTCTGGAGATGCCATGGGGTATGCTATGCTGAAGGCAACATCATGCAGCATGACTGGTCTGGTGGTGAGTTGTCTGGGGAGGAATACGCTTAGAGGTTTGCACAGACCTCCACATATTAGCCAATGGTTCCCTTGCTGCTTTTAAATATTTGGATGAAATCCTCAGAGCCATTGGCAATGTGGGGCCTGTGTTCCTCCTGGTGCATGATAGTGACCGGCCTCATACAACTTGAGTGTGTAGGCAGCCTTTAGATAACAAAGGTATTGATACCATTGATTGGCCCACTCATTCCCCAGACCGGAATTCACTTAAGAACCTCGGGACCTTATGTATTGGAACATCTGAAGCTGCCAAGAAGCACCACAGACTGTCCAGGATCTGGACTGTCCTGATGCCCTGATCCAGGTCTGGGAGGAGATATCCCAGGACACCATTTGTATTCTGCCATCTTTGAAAGTGCAATTTAAAAAAAATATGTCTCAGTGAAACTACAAAAACAGGAATTTGTTAAAGTAGTGACATCTTGTGCATGCATATTTGTGTTCAGTCTATAGGCACGTAGTTTCTTTGCAAAGTGATATCGCCAACTACTGGCCATGCATAGATAATACAGGGTTTGTAGTTGTTTTTGCAGATCTGTGTGAATGGGATCTTTTTAACAGCGTTGTCGGTGTTCTTGAAAAACACAAGAGAAAACCTTTTCCATGTTCACTACATCGTTGTCATATAAATGTACCGTTAAATCATTAGTTGTGGAAATTATGAATATATCACTTATTTAATCTGGTCAGTATCTGTGCAATAGAGCAAAAAATGAATACATAATGAAACACTTTGAATACTACAAAACAAGTATTTTTATATTATTATGGAATAGTGTGTTGGAAAAGATGTGAAACTGTATACATTGATTGCTGATAATTTTTAATTTATTGTCAAGGTTGCATCATTTTTAAATCCTACAGATTATTGGGCGATAGTAGCGGAAGTGTCTGATTTCAGTATAACTAGAGGAAGAACTCGTTTGGGTGCATGGTGAGTGAATTACCGTCATATCTCCCAGTGCTTCAATGAGCAAGCTATGGCCCATCAACATGCTCCTGCCTGCTACCAGCATGTCTTGCCATTTGTAGCCGCACTACACCTCTCCCTGCTCTGATCCGTGACCCTCTCTGGCACGTTTTGGAGGGATCATCCAAACGTCATGCAGTAGTACATCATCTGCCCCATCCTGTGTTAAAGCACCCCCTACCTCACCCCGCTCCTCAGCTCCCAGTGTTTCTGTGAAATATGTGCAACTTCCTATTTAAATTAGGAGCCCCTGAACCATGAAGAACACCACAGGTATCGGTAGAGAAGGCAGCCGGGAAGGAAAGCGGCCTGTGCCAAGCAGCTCGCACGCCACAGACACACAAGCATTGGGCTGTAACATATTAAATGCAGGGAAAATAAATTACCTACTCCCTGATGACTTATGTGCTGTGTCTTCAGACTCTGCACTGCTCATTGGGAAATCTCCCTTTTTCTGAAAGTGGTTGAATTGTGCTTTTAAAAATGTATAATTTTTTATTTTTTTTGCATCTGCAGTTAATTTGGCACTTTCCATGAACGAGGGTTCTAAATAAGGCCTACATTTTTCATCCCTATTGAAAAAAATAGCTAGTTTAAGGAGGTGCTTGACCTTCAGAAAATGTTGATCGTCGACCGCAGGAGTGGATTTTATATAAATATTATATGAGCTGTTTTGTTTCCCATTCATTTTATAGGAGGCTTCAAATGCAACCATTGTTTCAAAAATGTAGGATTAACAAGAGTTTAAACTGTGATTTGACTGATTTGTTCATTTTCTCTCAAAACACACTCAATAAACCTAAAAATGTATTACTTTCAATATATATATATATATATATATATATATATATATATATATATATATATATATTTGTTCCAAGAGCCAGCTCGTAAACCAAAATGCTCGTACACCAAAATAAATTTCCCCATAAGAATGCACTAAAAATCAATTAATTCGTTCCACATGACAATTAAACTCTAAAAATACTTGACAATTTACTGTAATGCACTTCAGCAAGGATGAAAGCAAATGAGTAAATTTATTATAATAGTGCAGAAAACAAACAAAGTGATAATCCAGAGTTAAAGTCATGGAACATGGGAGCCGCGAACGATTGAATTCGCGGGAGCCGTGATCGAAAGAACCTGCGGGAGCCGCCAGAGGACAAACCCGCGGGAGCCGCGAGAGAACGAATTCGTGGCAGCCCTGAGAGAACGAATTCGCGGGTGCCTCGAACAAACTAACTCGTGGGAGCCGCAAGAGAACGAATTCGCGGGAGCCGCGAGAGAACGAATTTGTGGGAGCCGCGAGAGAACTAATTCGCGGGAGCCTTGAATGAACAAACTCGCGGGAGCCACGAACGAACGAATGCGCGGGAGCCAGGGGAGATGATATGAGAATAAAGTGACCACACACACATACACACTCAGGCAGAACTAGGAGACACTGAATTCATGAACTGTGACAGTTACTGCTTACGTGAACAATAGCGATCACAATTAATGTTTAGAATATGAGGTAAAAACTTCTGTGAATCACTTATAAAAGTATCACTATGGTGAATGATGAAGCCAATGAATGAGTTAAGGGGTTATAAAGGGGTCGGAACCTCCTGACTGTGTTATGAGAGGCTGCCATTAAGATATTTCATGTAAAAATGCGCACAAGAATGCTGAGTGTTAGGACTTTTTCCACACAGAACTGCGCATGGGTAAGGGACATTTTTTCTCGTACACCGATACAATGCTCGTACACTGACCATCCATGCTTGTACACCGATTTGCTCGTATACCAAGTCGCTCGTAAACCAAGGTATTACTGTATATATATATAAACTCTAAACAAGAACCACAGTAGGAGAACCGGCAACATCCACACACAGTTAACATCAACATTACTTCTTTAACAACCGAAAAACACAAGGGAAATGCAAGAGTGATTTATACATATATATATATATATATATATATATATACAGTAATCCCTCGTTTATCGCGGGGGTTACGTTCCGAAAATGACCCGCGATAAGTGAAATCCGCGAAATAGAAAACTTTTTTTTTTTTTACAATTAGCAACTATTACATGTATACAAATACAGTGACTCACGTGTAGGCCGTTTCATAGCTCTTCAGACTGGGCCGCTGCATCCTGACTACGCTCTGCAGTGTTCTCTTCTTCTGAAGCCCGCGGTGCAGGTGTGTTTGTTCGGGAGAAGAACATAGTGATAGGCAGCTGTTGTCGCTCTTTTTTCTTCTTTGCAAAAAGATCCTTGTACACCGACATGCCACCATCGATTACGTTGGAGAACTGTAATGAACGGCCCATCAAAGGGTCCCATTCCTCAGCTAATCGCTTAAGTTCAGTGGCCATTCGCACCATGGTTGCTAAGCGACCAAGCGTTAGTCCTTCCTCCTCATCTCTCGTGTCCTCTTACGAACACATAACTGCACGAGACGACAAAATGATAGCACAATTCGTAGCATGTTTTGATACAAGAAGCGGAAGTGAGTTTTTAGCGAATCAGAATGCTGAGCACAATGCACCAAAAAAAAAAATGCATTATGAAAATCCGCGAAATAGCGAATCCGCGATAAGTGAACCGCGAAGTGGCGAGGGATCACTGTATATATATATATATATATATATATACAGTGGAGTTCACTTATCTCGAATCATGGTTAACTCGCCAATCCTATGTCGACGTTTTTGAAGTGGAACCGCCAAACTCCCTATTTATCTTAGCATTTTCTCAACAGTTACGTCGATTCTTTTACGTTGCCGAATTCTGGTATCTCGAGCACGAAACAGGGACAAATTTGTCACTCCACATGATTAATTTGTGGCTCATAATCGTACCTAGTTCACTGCGCATGCGCAGAGCTCTTCTTTGTCACTCCCTGTCAGTCTTGTCATTGTTTCACTTCCTGTCTATCGTGTCATCGTTTCACTCCCTGCACCCGTCATGTAATCACTTATTCGTTAGTCTCCCAGGTGTTCGTCATTAACCTCATGTATAAATCACTCTTGCATTTCCCTTGTGTTTTTCGGTTGTTAAAGAAGTAATGTTGATGTTAACTGTGTGTGGATGTTGCCGGTTCTCCTACTGTGGTTCTTGTTTAGAGTTTTATTTTAGTTCAATTTATGCACAATTGTGCTGCTTTGATTTTATATTTAAAGTGTTTTGTTTTGTTTTTGTTTATATTAAAGTGAGTCCTCAGTTGAATCCTGCTTCTGCCTAGATCTCCCGCATCGCACACCAGCACACCCCATCGTTACAATATATATATATATATATATATATAATCCCTTCACCTGAACCCTGACAATACCTTAAAATCCATGATAATAACCCCATATTTAGCATGCACCAAGTAGAAACCAAATATCTGGGAAAAAAAAAAAAAAAAAACTATATACATATATAAATATACTAGAAAGTGTTGTATGTGCCATGGCTTCAAATTTAGCTGACATAATATAGGAGGTACCAAGCCTGAGACCTCAGATAAGATAAAGAAAACGAAAAGGATAGTTCACCAAAAAGTCTATCAGTACAGTTATGTCATTATTTACCCTCTTATTATGCCAAACCTAATTTTCTTATGTTTAGGGCTTAATTTGTGCCGGAACATCTACATTTTACAGCAAAAAAAAAACTGCTGTGAACTGTGCCTGCAATGCTTCATAGGAACCTGCTGCACTCTGTCCATCTAAAATGGTTGCTGTCATTTATCTCTCACTATATTGAGATGAATTATATATGAAAATACATTACATATATGTTACTGCAAGAAAAGGAAAAAAACAACAACAAATATACACTGCATCTGTGTCAATTACTGAGTAATTGCAACAATTGTTCTAGAAACAGGTGAAACCATTATTTACTTTTTAACTGTGGACATTCTGTTTACTGTTGCTCAAGTTGTTTACTCGCCTGTTTGCCTTGTTTTGACATGTTTTGCGCATCAGCAGAAAGTCTCTCATTACTCTAATGAGAATCTTTCAAAGTCACATGGTGAAGCAATGACTGAGCCAGGTGCAGACAAATAACTTCTAATGTACGTATTAAGTTACACAGTAAACAAAAAAGGAAGAAAAATCCATACGAGAGTAATGAGCCAGTGCTGCCTGCACTAGAGTAAACACGGGTACTGTTGACAAACTGAATCCAGTGTCTGATTCAATAAAGAGAGCCATAATAATGCTCTGAATCCATGATTGCACAAACAATATACTCTAAAAGAGGTCACACAGCACTGTTGAGGCTAATCCAGACTAATGGCTTGATTACAGTCTTATCAATATTACTCAACATTGGCAAATACAAGAGCAGTCATGATCCGATACAATGTTTTTGTCCATTTGTCATTGGTTACGCTTTATGAGGTTCATCACAGCAATTAATGTAAGTCAATGGTGTGTATTGCCCGCACTGTCCTGTATGCACTGTATGAGATGGTGAATGGTGTCCTGGGGAATCTCCTCTCAGACCTAGATGAGGGCATTGGTGAGCTCCTGGATAGTTTGTGGTGCTACTTCGTGGCTTTGGATGCTCCAATACATAATATTTAAATTGTCTCAAGGGTTCTCAATTGGATTTAGGTCTGGGAAACATGAGGGCCAGTCAAGTCATCTAAAAACTGCCAACACACAACATGAGGCCAGGCATTATCATGCATCAGGAGGAACCCAGGGTCCACTGCACCAGCATTAGGTCTGAAAATGGCTCTGAGAATTTCATCTTGGAACCTAGCAGTAGTAAGGGAACCATTGGCTAGCACATGGATCTCTGTGCAACCCTCCATGGATATAATTTATTGCTGTTGCCTCTCCAGTGTAAATGTTGTCACTTTCATTTGCACCAATGCAGGCAAAACTGATTCACAACAATTTACTAATTGGACAGATTGATATACCTGCAGTTTAATTTTAGTTTAAACAAACACTACTGTACAAACGTCTTAGGAATAGTAGTATTTTCACCCCCCAAAAATGGGTTCTAGGCCAGTTATTTTGCTGTAGTTTGTCAGAAGGAAACATCAGTTTACATTTCCAAACAACTATTTTGCCATTAATTGTAATAATCCAGTGAGATTTTCATATCCATAAGGAGTCTGATAACTGCTCTACACGGAGATCTGATCTCACCATCATCGAGTCCATCTGTAATTACATGAAGAAACAGAACAAACTGAGAGATTGTGGCAACATATCAAATACATTAATGAAATCTTCCTGCAAAGCTAAAGTATTGTGAAAAGTTGTCATGCTGCAATGTGATGATGTCAATCAATTAACTTTATATTAACTAAATCAAATCAATATTTGGTGTGACGACCCTTTACCTTTAAAACAGTTATTGCCCCGGTACACTTGCACATAGTTTCCAGGTACATTTGGAGGTAGGTTTCATCAAGAATCTTGGAGAGACTGCCACAATTCTTCTCTCTCTCTATTTAATTTTGACATTTTCTATGAAAAAAAAAAATTCTACATCTGTTTGAAGTAAACTTTGTGAAAAGTAAATTTTGAGAAAAATCGAGTTAATGTAAATATCAAGTTAGTTTTCGGAAGATTCCAAAACAAAATCCCCTAGCAGCCATTCCTGTCAGGGTTCTTTCACATTCGATCTAGTCTTTTCTTGGTTCTGTGGCTGAGCTCTGAAACTAACGTAATGTCTCGTACTTTGTGTGAGTGCGCTTTTTGTCCTCTTGATATGTCTTGCGTGCGGGGTTTGGTGTTCAAGTCCGATTCTAGTCCTGTTTCGGACTAGAAACATTTTTGGACTATTTTGTGTTTTGGGACTCGGACACCAATGCTCCATGTGTTTGTCTTTTGTTTTGTTCTCTATGTCTTGTGAGCGTCCGCATTTCTAACTTCACTAGAGCTGCATGCATGCTTGTCCACATCAGTTGACACGCGGTTCATGTTTACATCGGCCGCGTGCTTTTGTGTTGAGGCTTGTGTTGCGCGCAGTTTGTGTTTCACTGGCTGCACAAGGTCTTTATTATTATTATTATTATTATTAATAAACATTTATATAGCGCTTTATCAAAGACTTTCTAAAAACGCTTCCATGGACGGGGGAATCTCCTCAACAGCCACTAGGTCTTGTCGTCTTGTTGTGTGTGAACACGCAGCTTATGAGTATTCTCATTGTTTGTGTCATGCTTTTTTAAGTCATGTTGTTTAGCTGTTATGTTTTCCCCCTCTAGTCTTGTTTTTACCCTCAGAGTAGATTTTGTTGTATTTTTGTTTTATTTTCTTATTTAAATTAAAGCCTTTCTCATCTGCGATTGAGTCCTCACTTCATCCCTTCACCTAATGTTATGTCATGTTTCCCTGACAATACTTTAAATATTAAATACCTTAAAATAACCCCAAATTTAGCACACACCAAGGAGAAACCAAATATCTGGGATTTTTTTTTAATATACATATATGTATAGCTATATACATATAATTTTTTTTTCCCTTGATACTAAAATAGTTTGCTTAACATTAATGACACAGACGGCCTTTATACTATAAACATATGCGTACAGCATGGATCTAATATAAAGTTACACATCAAATGTTTTTTCACATTAGTTTCCCAAATGTTCACTAAAGACATAACAGATAATGGTTGCGTGAATACTCAAGACGGATATTTTCAAATATTGTAATTATGGGGATCGTGCGCTGTCTGAGTCGTCTTTGTGTGCACGCTTTGGATGTGTCAGTCAGCGAGAGTAAGATCGGGAGAATAGAGAAAAGTTGCTCTTGCTCGTGAATGGTGTGGGAGAGGCATTAGTTGTCAGAAAGAGCGAGAAAGGTTGACGTGGAGTATGATAAATCTCCAATCAATCACCCATTTAAAAACAAAAACACAAAACGCTGAATAGAGGGGAGTCTGCTGGCAAAAAGAGAATGAGATAGAGCTTGTAATAAAGTGAGAATCAACATTCGCTCAGCCTTTTGGAGATGGCGGAAACTGAACGATTTGAAATATAAAAGCAATGCGGAGATGGCGTTTTTATTACTCAAAAGGTATTTTACTGAACAACCAAAATGACATAAATAGCTCTCTAACAGAGTTAATTTTAAAGTATTATCTATTGTGAAAGGTCATTTCACAACGTTTGTTATTGTGCTGTGCTGGAATTGATTTTAAAGGAAGTGCAATTCTATTGAAGTCTATTAGTGGGTATTGCTATAGTAACGTCTTCAGCTAGTTCAGCCATTCCATCTAAACAGGTTATATCTCTTAAGCTTAGTATTGACTATTTTGCGAACAGTAGGATAATCTCTCTCTTTTTTTGGTTATAAGAAAGAAATGAAAGTGGTTAAAAGGCTGAGTCTGAGTTACCTAACGCACCGAATCTGGACATGACCAAACACTATTCTGATATAACAGCACCTGCAGCCTAATGATCAAGAACAAATCATTCCTAGTGTCATTTAACTAATGAATGGACTCAAATGATTTAGTATAACCATATATTACAATCACACAGTTTTACATTGCAAAATAGCTTGCAATAAATGAGGTATAAATTATAAATAAATTAGGTTGCAATGTCTGAGGTATCATATGACATTTGACACATGACATATGTGTCCTTCCATGTGTGTATCAAATAAAGAATTGCATTTCTATGTAGAGCCAGGTAGCTAGCTTAGCAAACATTAAGTACATTATGTTATTTTACCCAGTTCCAGGCAAGGCTTTTGGTGGGAAATATGGGAAAAAACAAAACAGTGATTGGCAAATATCTTCCATCTCACACTTGTATATTGAAACCAACAATAAAAAAAAAAAAAAAAAAAAAAAAAAAAAAAAATATATATATATATATATATATATATATATATATATATATATATGTGTGTGTATATAAAATAAAACTGAAAACCGGTCTGCCACAATAACGTAATATCTCTGGTGTTCATGTCTTGGATAATTTTGGCATGACTCTGTTGTGAGGTACATTCACTTAATAGGTGTATCGATTAACAACCATAATTTATTTCATTTAGTCACATCAGAATAGATGTGAACAGGCTTTTATCATTCTTTTACTGATTCTAAAGCGACCAACTGAGGATTTAGCTTACTATCTGGATAGCAGAGGGAATATCTACAAAAGGAATGCAGGAGAAGACTGTGTTATGTCCCCCTCTCTCTCCCTCTCTCTCTCCTTCTCTCTCTCTTTCTCTCCCTCTCTCCTTCTCTCTCTCTCTCTCTCTCTCTCTCCCTCTCTCTCCCTCTCTCTCCATCTCTCTCCATCTCTCTCTCTCTTCTTAAGAGGCCTAAGATGTTCAAAAGGCATAATAGAGGGAGGGCTGGCTATTCTAAGGTATCAAACAGACTCCTGGTGACTTTGATCAGTGGTATCTTATTCAATGCAAAATTACGGCACGGAGCTTCTCGACTTTAAGACATGCTGGTGAAATGGAAACATATAATAACATACACAAAACCAGGCAAAGAATGAAAGAAGCCTTTTGTCAGTACTTTGATTACTGTTAGGCATTGTGACTCCTGAACAGGCTCTTACAATTATTACAACAGAAGGTACAGGAGAGAGGGATGGGAATAGTGAGATGAAGAAAAAGAGAGAGAGAGTGAGACTGCTGCACTGAACTCATGTAATTAGAGATACAATTTTGTGGCCATTCTTGCAAGTTAGTGAGGATATTATTTAGTGCCTTCCAGATTAGTGTCACTATGTGGGTCATATGACAGTTGGATGGAAGGCTTTCTTTGAAAGAAAATGTCTGTTTTGATTCATATAGTATCCAAAAGTTGGCAGAACAATTCTGCATACCAACAGACATTTGTTCAATCACTGTCATGCACTTTAAAAGTATCCCGCAGCAATATCAGATAAAATGAAAAGCAAATATGAGGAAAATGAAAAAATATATCATGAAATAATGAAAAGATAAAGTGAAATTAGAACATGATGTATATGTAAAGTAATGATTTCACAGGTATGTGGTTGGATGCTGTTTTGCAGGCACTGTTCATGCATGAACATTGATATTGTAATGGAATTACTTGAATCGTCACTGTGTAGTAATTTACTGTCAAGCAGATGCTCATTGTAACACTTTCGTTCTCTCCCTTTGTTCTCTCTCCCTGTACTTTATTTATACAGTAGATGTTGAGGGACACACACACACACACCATTTTTTTATGGGGGACTTTCCATAGACACAATGATTTTTTTTATACTGTAAAAACTGCATATTCTATCTCCTAACCTTAAACACAACCCTCACAGAGAACGCTATGTATTGTCCCTACAATGAAGGGATTACCTGAACAGCACACACACATACAGGGAGTGCAGAATTATTAGGAAAAAAATGAGTATTTTGACCATATCATCCTCGTTATGCATGTTGTCTTATTCCAAGCTGTATAGGCTGGAAAGCCTACTACCAATTAAGCATATTAGGTGATGTGCATCTCTGTAATGAGAAGGGGTGCGGTCTAATGACATCAACACCCTATATCAGGTGTGCATAATTATTAGGCAACTTCCTTTCCTTTGGCAAGATGGGTCAAAAGAAGGACTTGACAGGCTCAGAAAAGTCAAAAATAGTGAGATATATTGCAGAGGGATGCAGCAGTCTTAAAATAGCCAAGCTTCTGAAGCGTGATCATCGAACAATCAAGCGTTTCATTCAAAATAGTCAACAGGGTCGCAAGAAGCGTGCGGAAAACCAAGGCGCAAAATAACTGCCTGTGAACTGAGAAAAGTCAAGCGTGCAGCTGCCAAGATGCCACTTGCCACCAGTTTGGCCATATTTCAGAGCTGCAACATCACTGGAGTGCCCAAAAGCACAAGGTGTGCAATACTCAGAGACATGGCCAAGGTAAGAAAGGCAGAAAGTCGACCACCACTGAACAAAACACACAAGCTGAAACGTCAAGACTGGGCCAAGAAATATCTCAAGACTGATTTTTCTAAGGTTTTATGGACTGATGAAATGAGAGTGAGTCTTGATGGGCCAGATGGATGGGCCCGTGGCTGGATTGGTAAAGGGCAGAGAGCTCCAGTCCGACTCAGACGCCAGCAAGGTGGAGGTGGAGTACTGGTTTGGGCTGGTATCATCAAAGATGAGCTTGTGGGGCCTTTTCGGGTTGAGGATGGAGTCAAGCTCAACTCCCAGTCCTACTGCCAGTTTCTGGAAGACACCTTCTTCAAGCAGTGGTACAGGAAGAAGTCTGCATCCTTCAAGAAAAACATGATTTTCATGCATTTTCACACGCGTCCAAGTACTCCACAGCGTGGCTGGCAAGAAAGGGTATAAAAGAAGAAAATCTAATGATATGGCCTCCTTGTTCACCTGATCTGAACCCCATTGAGAACCTGTGGTCCATCATCAAATGTGCGATTTACAAGGAGGGAAAACAGTACACCTCTCTGAACAGTGTCTGGGAGGCTGTGGTTGCTGCTGCACGCAATGTTGATGGTGAACAGATCAAAACACTGACAGAATCCATGGATGGCAGGCTTTTGAGTGTCCTTTATATACTGTAACCTGTACATTCTCCCTCCCTCTGTACAATCTCTCCATCGCTCTCCCTTCCCCTCCCTTAAAACGAACTATTGGTCAGGCGTCAAAGCATTTCACTACATGTTGTACTGTGTATGATTTGTATGTGACAAATAAAACTTGAACTTGAACTTGAACTTGAACTTGCAAAGAAAGGTGGCTATATTGGTCACTGATTTGTTTCTGTTTGGTTTTTGAGTGTCAGAAATGTATATTTGTGAATGTTGAGATGTTATATTGGTTTCACTGGTAAAAATAAATAATTGAAATGGGTATAAATTTGTTTTTTGTTAAGTTGCCTAATAATTATGCACAGTAATAGTCACCTGCACACACAGATATCCCCCTAAAATAGCTAAAACTAAAAACTACTTAAAATATTGATACAAAAATATTCAGCTTTGATATTAATGAGTTTTTTGTGTTCAGTGAGAACATAGTTGTTGTTCAATAATAAAATTAATCCTCAAAAATACAACTTGCTAATAATTCTGCACTCCCTGTATATTAAACTGTCCTAAAGAGTTGGTTGCTGGTCTAATTTTAATTTACCAGGATGGCTTTAGAGATATTTTGAGCACTTTCAACTGGAATAGCTTAAATTGTGTTTTTTTTTTTAGGGTGACACTGGATAAACATATTGCTAAATATATTTACACATTATCCTCAGATTGATGTTGAAGCAAAATAGAGATGGTACTTTTTTGTTATTGAGAGGCAGGACATGGATCACTTTAGTCGACCAAAGTGCAACCATGCTAAATGTCATAGTACTGCCCATGAGGCTATTGGCACCGACTAAGAAGTATATTGTTAATATTTTTGGCTTAAATACATCCTTAAGTACTATCAAGGCTAGTTTCCCTTATGTCAATACCTCTATTAAATAGATATATTATATATTTTATATTAAAAAGAACAATTATAGTCACTATAATTATTGAAAGTCACATTTATTTCAGTTTATAGAAACACATAACAACTTAAAATAAATATTTAGATGAATATATATATATTTTTTTTTACATTTTATCACATAAATGTCACGTTTGTGTAGAAGGGATGAGGCGAGGACTCAAAGATGCAAAGGGATGGGGATTTTATTGTAATTAAACAAAGATAAAAACTGAACAAAAACCACGCCAAGGGGGAAAGACTAGACTAGAAACTTGAGACAGGACACAATGAACACATAGCCATACAACGACGAGAAACCAGCACAAGACAGCAAACACTGGGAGATTAAATACACACGGGAGTATCTGTAATTGATTGGGAACAGATGGGGCAAAGTTAAGCGGGGAAACAAGGTGGGAGGGTTACAAATTCAAAAAAAACACAGACAGTGCGTAGCTGGTGAAAACCGAACTGAGCGTGACACGAAAACACAACATGAAAGCAGGCGGCTGACATAAACAAACCGCATGCTCACAACACTGCACACAGACCCGAGAGAACGCGACTTGAGCAGAGCTTGAACCGTGCCCACTCACAAAACATAGAGTGCACAAAAACGAGGAACCACTCGGTTTGTGCGCTCATGACAAGGACAAACACAAGGGTCATAAATGCCCATATCTCGACCCAAAACCGAAGCTCAACCAGACCAAAGTATCGGGACCAGACATCCTAACTCGCACAAAAGACGTCAGACAGACAAGCGTGCACGCGACTCGAACACTCGAAGCCGTGCGTACGCACACACAACTCGAGGCATTACGGTAGTGTCAGAGCTCTGCCACAACAACAAGAGATTACTAGACCGAATGTGGCAGAACCCTGACAATAAACCCGATTATAAAATTATTTTAACTTTAATTCAATTAGTTTAAGTGACATGTCCTCTGAATTTAAACCATCCAAGTTAGTTCACACACAGCGAATAGTGAACGTACACAATGCAAACCATGTCACACACCCGGAGCAGCAGGCAGCTGTTGTGGCACCCAGGTAGCAAACGAGGGTTTGGTGTCATTTCCTGCTGGTAGCTACCAAGAATCACACCAGCTACCTTTGGTTTACTAGTCAGACTCTCTATCCTCTTGGCCATGACACATAAGAGAATATAACATCATCAAGCATTCAAACTTTGGAATCTATCCACCTATCCTTGTTGATTTAACTTAAAGGTTGGCAGAAATAGGACACACAATTAGCTTAGCAACATGCTAACATCAAACTTCAATAGGATCAAATGTGAGTCTGGATTCAATTCAAATTCAATTCTGAAAAACTGCTTTTTTCACTTGTGGTCACAACATCAGTCATCAAGTTCCAGAGCTGTCACTTCTGGCAGGGAGGGACATGTTGGGTGTTCATAAAAATGTTCTCAAGAAGTGAAATCCTTGCTCTCTTAAATTCACCTGGTCTGAAACCTTTACCTTGTTAACTCAGAGACTGTGCTTTCCTCTTGTGACAGGCAACTGGAGAACAAATGTCACTCTCTTGAGCGAGTTTGCAAGTTGTAGAGTGTGTGTGTGTCTGTGTGTGTTTGTGTGTCTATCTGGGAATGTGTATGTGTGCAATTGAGTAAAGGGTCGAGTGCAGCGAAGGCTCTGAAATTTGGGGAATACCTGAGGGGGGCTGTGTTCCACGCCTGCACATCCAATAAAAGGATTTCACATGTGATAAGGCCATGTACCTCAGTTCGGTCCTGGAGAGTCAGCCCATCTCCCTTCGCTCATCCTTACGTCCATCGTAGTCAGGAAATCCATTGTCTGATTTATGGGGAGCGGTTCAATAATTCAGATTAGCGCTCATGTTTATTAATGCTCTACATCTGTGCAAACAACGTGTCAAGCAGAGAGTTTATTGTAATTGCCAGAGCAAACAAAACCTGAAAGAAGCAATTTCCAGTTACAATGTGCTGTGCCAAGTAATGAGGCTATTGGCATTCCTGTCCAGTCATACTCACTGCAGTCTCTCCATCACTTCAACATCCAGCCTGATACTTTTATAAAGAATGAAAGTGCTGGCTAACATGTTAGAAAAGAAGAGGAAGAAGAATGATTCAAGATAATCATTGCTCCCTGCCCCCGCTTGACAATATTGCTAGTTTCCATTTAACATGACTTATTTCACCTTTTCATATGTAACGGTTCATTGTTGAGCTGTTGCAACAGCGGATTGGTGTGCTGATCACCACCAACCTGCCAATCTGACCAAATACATAATATGTAGACTAGCATATAGAGGGAAAAAGAAAGTGTCAGGGTTCTGTCACCTCAGTTTGGGTTTCTAGTGTGTTGGTTGACAGAACTCTGACACTGCCCCTTTGTTGTACCTTGTGATTGTAAACCCCGCCCATCTTGTTCCCTCGTTTCCCCTAATTGATCCCATCTGTCTCTACTCATTACCTTCCTCATGTGTTCGCTATTTAATCCTGATGTGTTTGCTGTCCTGTGTGGTGTTGTTGTCATTCTATGGCTGTCTGTTCATATGATGTTCCTGGATCTGTGTTACCTGTTCCATCCGGTTTGTTTGTGTTCTTTGTTAGTTATATTGTTAAGTTAATGTTTTCCCCCTCGTGGGTGTTTTCTTTTGTATGTTTATTTTGTTATCATTAATAAAACCCACGTTTCCCTGCATTTGAGTCCTCCCTTAAAGTATTCCGTGACTGAACAACACCACCAATATGAGGACTCAGCAGGGAAAGGGTTCCCACCCTCCACCAGCCTCCATGGAGACCCGCCCTTCATTCCATCGGATGATGCAGTTCAAAATACTGAACTCCCTCCGCCAACACGGGGCGGACTTAAGAACATTTGCGCAGGAGTTTGGCCACACTGCAGCAGGGCTGGGATACAATGAGGCGGCTCTCAAGGATCTTTTCAACAACGCTCTTGATGAGCCCCTCTGCTGCTGGAGGATGAGGGGGCTGGAAGGGCTGGACTTTTGGGACTTTGTAGAGTTCCTTATATCACCCCCTGTCGTTCCGACCCCGGAGGAAATTCTGGCAGCGGCGGTGCCCCCGGAATTGTCTGGAGGTACCACAGCGTCACGCCCTCGCACAGGGAAAAGGAGGAGAGGGAAGGCTTCTTCTCCCACTGCCGGCCCGGAGGCCGCCGTCCCAGAGCCCGCTGCTGGCCCGGAGGCCGCCGTCCCAGAGCCCGCTGCCGGCCCGGAGGCCGCCGTCCCAGAGCCCGCTGCCATCCAGGAGGCCGCCGTCCCAGAGCCCGCTGCCGGCCCAGAGGCCGCCGTCCCAGAGCCCGCTGCCGGCCCGGAGGCCGCCGTCCCAGAGCCCGCTGCCGGCCCGGAGGCCGCCGTCCCAGAGCCCGCAGCCATCCAGGGGGCCGCCGTCCCAGAGCCCGCAGCCATCCAGGGGGCCGCCGTCCCAGAGCCCGCAGCCATCCAGGGGGCCGCCGTCCCAGAGCCCGCAGCCATCCAGGGGGCCGCCGTCCCAGAGCCCGCAGCCATCCAGGGGGCCGCCGTCCCAGAGCCCGCAGCCATCCAGGGGGCCGCCGTCCCAGAGCCCGCAGCCATCCAGGGGGCCGCCGTCCCAGAGCCCGCAGCCATCCAGGGGGCCGCCGTCCCAGAGCCCGCAGCCATCCAGGGGGCCGCCGTCCCAGAGCCCGCAGCCATCCAGGGGGCCGCCGTCCCAGAGCCCGCAGCCATCCAGGGGGCCGCCGTCCCAGAGCCCGCAGCCATCCAGGGGGCCGCCGTCCCAGAGCCCGCAGCCATCCAGGGGGCCGCCGTCCCACAGGCCGCTCGACGCCTTCGTAAGCGGAGGAGGAGGAAAAGGGCCTTCTCCGATCCGCCAGTCCCGGAGGCGCCACCGAGTCTGCTCGCCCTGCCGGCGCCACCGAGTCTGCTCGCCCTGCCGGCGCCACCGAGTCTGCTCGCCCTGCCGGCGCCACCGAGTCTGCTCGCCCTGCCGGCGCCACCGAGTCTGCTCGCCCTGCCGGCGCCACCGAGTCTGCTCGCCCTGCCGGCGCCGCCAGGTGACCCTGAACTCTTGCCGCCTGACCGCCCTGAACTCTTGCCGCCTGACCGCCCTGAACTCTTGCCGCCTGACCGCCCTGAACTCTTGCCGCCTGACCGCCCTGAACTCTTGCCGCCTGAACTTTTGCGGTCCGACCCGCCGGTCCTGACTGAGCCCGCCTGGCTCACCCCTCCGGCGCCGCCTGACCCGCCGGTCCTGACTGAGCCCGCCTGGCTCACCCCTCCGGCGCCGCCTGACCCGCCGGTCTTGCCTGAGCCCGCTTGGCTGGTTCCCCCGGACCCGCCCTGGCCCTCCGCCAGGACTCTAGAGCTGCCGGAGCCACCTTGGCTCATCCCTCCTGTTCCGCCTCCCTGAACTGTTTATTTTATTTTTTTTCTTATTGAGGACTTTTTTCTTAGTTATTTTTTCATGATGTTATGACTGTTTTGTTGTTTTTGCTCTTTGGTTGGCCTGTTCTCTCTCTCTCTCCCTCCCTCCCTCCCCTGGTTTCATTTCAGTTTGGTCCCCTGTCTTTCATTTCTTGTGGTACTGTTTAGTCTGGTGTTCATGTAGGGACGCCAGGTGGCGTCCCTTTAGAGGGGGGGTAGTGTCAGGGTTCTGTCACCTCAGTTTGGGTTTCTAGTGTGTTGGTTGACAGAACTCTGACACTGCCCCTTTGTTGTACCTTGTGATTGTAAACCCCGCCCATCTTGTTCCCTCGTTTCCCCTAATTGATCCCATCTGTCTCTACTCATTACCTTCCTCATGTGTTCGCTATTTAATCCTGATGTGTTTGCTGTCCTGTGTGGTGTTGTTGTCATTCTATGGCTGTCTGTTCATATGATGTTCCTGGATCTGTGTTACCTGTTCCATCCGGTTTGTTTGTGTTCTTTGTTAGTTATATTGTTAAGTTAATGTTTTCCCCCTCGTGGGTGTTTTCTTTTGTATGTTTATTTTGTTATCATTAATAAAACCCACGTTTCCCTGCATTTGAGTCCTCCCTTAAAGTATTCCGTGACAGAAAGACCTTTATTAAATTGAAAATGTTGCTGGACAGCAGTGTAAGTGAAAGGAGCATGTTTCAGCCTTCCTCTGAATCCATCATTATTATGTAATTGAATTCCAGTAGTAACTATATAATTGAATAACAGCTTTGGATTTATTGTATTGTCCCCGGAACAGAGGTCCTTTTAACGGTCTTATAGAAATGCATTGTTTAAAACATGAATTTACATAATTTCAACTGTGAACACAGGCTACTTTTAACAAGTGATCAGACGACACAAGCTTTTTCAGCAATGCATGGGACTAAAATATGCATAAGCTTACATTGTTGTATGTTTTTTAATTGCTGGTTTAAAAGTTTTTGTGTAATTTGGTGAAAAGGAATAAATGGAATAAAGCCAAGATGACTAATTCCAATTCAGTGTCTGTTGAAAATTAGATATTAAGTTCTAGCTGCTGTATTGTGACACATTTGATGGCGTTGTCTTGCAGGCTTGTTCCTACGATGTTTCTCTCATGGCAAAATAATTTTGAGATCCATTGGTTGAGTTAGCCAGACTGTTTATTAAGGTAAAAATCTTTTTCTTTTATAGCGGTCTTAAATAGCTAAGCATTTGGCTTTTCATTTGGAAATGAGTTCTTGATGTTGGATAATTCAGACCAAACTGCATATATTTAGTCACATTACTATAAGCTGTAACCTGTTTTCGAAATAATTTTTACAGTAATACCTCGCCACTTCGCAGTTCAAGTTTCGCAGCCTCAGTGCATCGCGGATTTTTCAAAAATATTCATCGAAAAATAAAAAGTCAAAAATACTGCAAGGCACGTGATTGGTTCCCGGCACGAGATCGACGAATGAGAGCACGAGTGGAGTGGGAGCCTCTTCGCCTCTCTCAGAAGCAAATGTTGACAATCCAGCGCCGATATCTGATGATGAGCCGCTTCCGAATTGATGTAAAGGCCTCATTATACCAGTGCGGTAACACCATCATCATCATTCATCATCACATTCATCGAACTGCACAGGTCTGTCATCGTCTATAATATTAATGTATAATACAATATTTTGTAATTAAATTGATACCTATTTTAAACATTCTGGTACCTACACACACATATATACGTACATTTACTCTGGGGGGGGGGGGGGGGCAATTCTACTTCGCGCATTTTCACCTATTGCGGTGGGGTTCCGGTCCCCATTAACCAAAATAAACGAAGGATCACTGTATTTGTCTTTTGTTTTTCTTCTAGTCCATAAGTTAACTAATCCATGGGAGACTGACACTAAGTGGGATCTGCAGATTTAAATGCCACACTTTTACTTTAGTAATTACAGTATATTAAGTAGAATGAGTATGTGGCATAACCAATATTTTATAATAAAGTATAAGTTGGCCTTATGTCAGGGTAAAAGTATATTATGATAGATATTTAGAATATTATTATTTTAAAAATTAAAATATTACATGAATTTAAAGCAAAATATATTTAATTAGCCAATTCTCCACCATGGCTCCTCCCTGCCTCGACTCTGCCATCTTGGCTGTGCTCTTGGACCCAATTTGAATCCTCCTGCCTTCATATCCTCCCTGGCACTTTGCACCGTCATCGCCACCCTGGGGTTTTCCACCATTATCTACTTCCTTTGGTCTGCCCTAAATGGAAACATATTGGAAAACTAGTTGTCTGTCACATTATACAATGTGAAAGAGTTACTCTGCAAAAGGGGTTTTGTGTGTGATTTTTCTTTCAGAGTTTCTAGGTTCTAGATCCAGTCATTGTTCTCCACCAGTGAGACTCTGCAAGGATGTGAGTGCAACAGTTAAAGGCATCCGGTTAGCGTGTGTTTACATTGACGATTCTAATGAACTCATGGCTTAATTAAACTCTTTTATCGGACGTTGTTATCTTTGATATTATTGGTCACTGTAACTGGTTACTGTGAAGACACAGGCATTTGAGATGCTATTGTAAGTTGCTATGTGAATAGAACAGTTTGAGATTCACACCTGTAAGTAAATGCAGTTGTCAATCCTTAAAATGTACTGTTTGAATGTAGCTTAGAGTTTTGGAGAGGAATGTGGTTAGATAAATTATGTTGACCCAGGAACCAGGAACATCAACTTGACAAAATCAAGATGTGCATCTACTAAGATTTTGTATTATAATAAAGTTTTCGTATTAATCTCCTGCATTGTGAGCTTACTGCAGTCACCACACTGTGACAACTTTTTTTCTTTTAACAATACAAAGTTCAAAGAACAGGATTTATTTGAAATGTGAAAACAATCTTTTCTGTCAATTTTCATTTTAACAATTTAATTGTCACAGTCTTGTCGTGTCTTTCACATCCGGGTCCCTTCTGTGCATCTCCGTTGCCCTTCTTACACCTTTCTTGTCAGTCAATTACCCTGTTAGTCATGCCAGCTGATTCCCATTCCCTCCTGTATAAATCCCTCTCGTGTTTCCCTTGTCTTTGTCGGTTATTGTCACTGTTAAATGATGTCTCCGAGTGTGTGGATGTTCCGTTCCGTGGTCCCAGGTTCTGCTCTTATGAGTGCCATTTTGTTTCTTAGTTTAAAGTGTTTTGGTTTCGTTTTGTCAATAAAGAGATTTTGAGTTCAACCAACGGTTTCCTCCGCATCTGCTCCGCATCGCATACTAGCAAGCACCTTTAAGTGTAACATTAATGAATCCTTTCTGCATAGAGGTTTATTTCTGAACAAAAACTTACTGACTTGTTTTAAATGGTATTGTGGCAAGCAGGGCGGGGTCGAGGGACCGTGAGAGCGTCACGAGAGCCGGTGGCGTGATTGATAATGAGCGTCACCTGCGAGCCACCGGTCTCATGTCTCACGGAGGAGTGGAGGCATAAAAAGAGGAGCGATGACAGTGAAGGACAAGAGAGGACCAGGCCGGGATTTTATGTTGTGTTTGTGTGGGCGGCAGTCGTCCTTGAGGGACTGCCGCCATTATGTTTATTTTGTATTTATGTTTTATTTTATATTAAAGTCTGTTAAATGTCTGCCGGTTCCCGTCTCCTTCCTCCCTGAACAACGAACTCCATTACAGGTATGTTATCCATTGTACCATTCTACTTTACAATTGAAAGGTTTTTTATTTGAACACACACACACACACACAGTATTATTTATAAAAAGTCTAGAATGAATGCAAATGTAAAATGTTTTGCACTTCTGCTCGAATTAGAAACAAAAGGCTAAAAAATAAACAATTTAATTGGTTAACTGCACAATACTATTTCAGATGGAAGTATCTGCTAATATCCAAGTATGCCACATCATAGTAACGCGTATCTTTCACAAAACAACTGTAGCACAACACATTTTTTGTGTGATTAAGTCGTTGAATCGTTGTGCTCAGGATAGACCCTATGGATCCACATATTTATTGTCTTTTGGCGGTGGCCCTATCGTGTTGAATGGAAGTCTATTTACAGATCCTCTTCTCCCTTCTCATTCTGTTGAGGCTGCAGTTCCAGCTAAAGGCTGTGTTTATGCCATCACTTTGGCAATGTATACCTGCATTTGTCACTGCCACATGTGCACCGTCAGCTACGGTCCAGGTGTCATTAATCAGAGAGACATACGTGTTATTCACATATCAGGAGAGAGAAGGTGACAAGTGTGGATGCTGGATTGACTAAACAAGCTGGAATCTATTTATTGTGCATATTTCTCTTAGAATACAAGAGATGTTACAGCTGACAGCAACATTACAAATGTCAAGCGTTGTGGTTGAAATGTGGCCACTGAAACTTACCTTACAGCTTTCATCACACTTGTATCTGTGTCACTGTACAGCGACTGTGCTTGGATTTGATACTCTACTGTTAACCTCAAACACATAACTCCTGTTTAATTCAAGATACAGGATGTTTAGGTTATTATGTTGTCGTGGGGAAAAACAATAAGCAGGGGTGACATTTTTCAGAATTATTCTTGTGAGAGAAACATCAGTGGCACCTTGTGAATTTCCTCAGATTCACTCTGTCAAAGTGCTGTTGTTTGCATCGTTTAACACCAGTTTTAGAAAAGACGATTCAGTTGATTCAGAGGCATGAGAATGACATCAACGTACGATGATGAAGATGTCACTAGAGTTTCAGCTTGCAATTTACAGCCATTTTGCTGGTTCTAGATTGTAACCAAAACAAAGGTTCTTTTGTTAGGGAGATGTTGAAGATATGTCTATGTATCACTTCATTGACTTGTGCCATATCTTTGCATAAACATGCACCTTGTCATTTTTTATAGCTTAATTAGCATGGTGCTTAATTACATTTACATTAATCAAGGAGACAGAGGAGGCATATGGGGGACACTTTAAACACGTTAAATACACTGTATTTTATTAGTCACAGATATTGCAGACCACATACATCAATGTAATTTGTTGATTAGATGTGGCTGATTATATATGGCCACCAAAGGCACGACCCATTACAGACGAGACATGACTTGACACTCAATCGACTTCTCCGGCACACACGTAAACCTCTATTTGGCCTGATCTGTAAATGTTTAGGAAATTAACTGCTGCATACACCAGCAAAACTTTTCCCATCTTCTAATTTCAACTATCGGTTTGTATTACACAAATAGGGTATGTGTGAATGTATGTGTGTATCTGGTCCTGTTTGTGTGTAATGAAGGCCTGACTGTGTTTGCTCCCCTGCGGGGCAATGCAGGCAGCAGGAGATGCCCGGAATGGCTCAGTTTAATTAAACCTGTATTAATGGAGGCTGCTATGTAGTAGGGAAGGTCAGTCCCCACGGAGAGGTGGCTCTAAATGCATATAACACATGCATACACACAGATGTTGGGTTCTCATGTTTTATGGGGACATTCCATAGATGTAATGGTTTTTATACTGTTTATTAGGTATGAGCGAGTACAGCATTATCTGTTTCTGTATCTGTATCTCTTAACCATATGAACTATCTGTACTCGGACTGGGTGGGGCCTAACCCAAAAGTGGGAGGGATTTAACCCAGAAGTGGGTGGGTTATCTTGAGATGGGCGGGGCTTTAACCGGTGTGTTATTTTTAATCATGCAATTGAAATGGGTTGATCAGAAATTGTTACATTTATTTCTAATTAGAAAACTATTTACATGATAGCATCAGCATTGAGCTTCAGATCAATGGTTTTGATCACGATAACAATATACTTATAACATATAACTATACAGAACAAGTTTTGCAACAATGAATACAACACATGCGGTTGCAATTATGAAGAAATCATATTTTTTTATTTTTATTTTTTGCGTGAAGTCAAAAACTGGTTAGAGCCAGCAGACAGTTAAAAAATTAAAATAAATCTCAGACAGGCAGAGACGCAACGCTAGTCGCATTCTACCAAGCACCACGTCTGAACAAACCTCACGTTTACCTGAACTATACTGGTTAATAAGTAAGCACTACAAACAAACCAAAATAAAAAACTAACCTGAAGCTGAAGAAACCCTAAACGTTAACGGAAAAGACCCCGTGAACCTGAGTGACTGATGGAGAGACAGAGTGAGAAAGAGAGCTGTTCTCTTCTCAGTGTTCTGCATGTGAATTAGCTGATCGGGACGCAACAAATCTGCATGTGTAGGGGAGGGGCACTGTAACTAGCCTATCACAGAACGCAGACACAGTCAGCTACCCAATGAGGATTTTTATTCAATCCGAGCACAGATATTTACTCGTATTACTTGTATAATACTGCTTTATCCGTACCGGATACTTGTTTCAGCCGAGTATCTGGCTCAACTCTACTGTTTATTTAAAAAAATAAAATAAAATAAAAACCCACTTGCGCATGATTTATAAGATGGTGATTTATAAAAAAAAAAAAAAATGTCTCCATAAGGACAAGGATTTTGATATTGCCATCATTTTGGGTTTACCAGGCCACACACACACACACACACACACACATTCAAAATTACAGAACTAAATAGGGACACAATTACAGAGCTATTTAAAAAGCTTTCTGTTTTTTCATATAAAGCTAATTATAATAACTTTAGACTAACCCAAAAAGGACACGTTCAAGCTTTAAATGTTTTTTTTTTTTAAAGTCACCAAGACTGCATTTATTTAGTTTTCAGAAAATTATCCAGAAATATCCTTAACCAGAAATTATCCTTCAAATATGCTTATTTGGTCCTTAGTGATTATATTATACTCATTTTTAAATTTAGGGATTTAATTGCATTAGATGATAAATATTGAAATAATGCCCAAACTTTTATTAGGACTAATTTCTTAGCCATTTTTGCAATCATTTTTAATCAGCTGATCCCAAAGTGATTTAAATGAATGTATGTAATTTCACTCAAGTTCCCCATTGACCATGGACATTTTAAGCATGATAAACAGAAAGTGTTCACACCTTTTTAGGTGTTCAGATACCTTTTAGAGCCATTGTACAATTCATATACTCTTTCTCCCTCCCTCACACACACACACACACACACACACACACACACACACACACACACACACACACACACACACACACACACACACACACACACACACACACACACACACACACACACACACACACACACACACACACACACACACACACACACACACACACACACACACACACACACACACACACACACACACACACACACACAAGCATGAAGATGGTGGGCTTCCACTAAGAGGATTCCTGCACTTGCATTTGAGAAAAAATCCATGATTAGGTGCACTAGCTAAACGAGTCATGCAAATGAAATGAGGCAACACCCACCCCCCTCTTTTTTTTACTCTGGTTCTCAATTTCTTAAACATGCACACACAAAATCCGGCTGTATTTCCCCCGTCTGTCAATAAGGGATGATCTGTCGGACACAAGTATTATGTCTTGACAGGAGAGCTTTGTTACTCTTTAATGTGTGCCATAGGTGCGGTTTCAGACTGAGCATAAGTGGTTTCAGGATTATTGACAGCAGACTGTCTTCTCTCAGTAAAAGGTGATAAGTGTTCTGCTTAAATCCTTTTTATGTTGCAGTAAAACACACTTATTCAAAGAGGAAAGCCATCCTCATGATGAATACATCAAAGCCTCACTGTGGACAGTGCTATCTTACATCTTTGTAAGTTTTTTCAGTGTCAGCTTCCTATAATTAAACCTGCCGTTGTTGTTATAAATTGAATAATTTACTACCTTGTTAACAAATACCCTGTACAATTGCACCTAATTTTCTCCAGAGTGAGGCGAGAGCTATAACCTGGCAGAAAAAAAAGAATACAAAAAAAAAGGTGAGAAATGGACGTCTGAATTGAAGTAAAGAGTGTTTTTTTAACCTTTATTAGTTTTTTTTTTCTTTTCACAATGGGAAAATGACTGTAATGGCTGAATGACATCTCTTCTATTCACTGAACTTGCTTGTCGCTCATGCCGTTGACACCCCCCCCCCCCCCCCCGCCCCGCATCACAATGAAGGCGATGAGAGGTGGCGGACAAGCTGCGTCATGTTATCAATTCATGCAACATGTCAAAGTAATAACAACAGGAAATAAACGTATTTGGGAAGGCAGTGTAGCAAATCGAAATGCACAATCTATGGATTGCCTCTTGCGAATGAGATGGAGGGGTGCGAATAGTGGCTGTGTTATCGCTTAATAATGTGGTCTGTCACATGAATACAGTCTATCCTGTGTCCATATTTTAAGCTAACTGTACTTATATTTATAGTTTTATTTAGATGTCATCAGGTAGGGGAAACCAAAATGTTCTGTAATGCTCAAAAGAGTCAGTAATAACTTTTTAGGTCTGCACAACAGCAATTAATTCCTCAACTCTACCTCTAACATGCAGTTTCAGTAATTATCTTTTCTAAAAAATATACGTTTTATATGCTGGTTATGTAATAATATCTTTCTTAAATGTGAAGCGTGTGACTTTTTATTGTATCCCATCGTAATATGCAGACACAACTATAAAAAAAGACCCCCCCCCCCACCCCCCCAAAAAAACTTTTTTATACTGTGGTACTATCAAAGCATTTTGCTGTTTATTTGAGAACCCTGACCAACCTGAGATTTACAGTATTAAACATGAAAAAAGTCAGTTTCACTTTCAATTAGTATTAGGTATTCAGTGTGTTCATGATTTTACTGATGCCTTACCTCGATGGACTTATCAGTAGAAATGAACTGTCTCAGACTCTCAGAGCCCAAAGCAAATCTATGACGTAGTCACTATGGACTAATGATAGTTTGAAGATGTTTACCAGCCGGAGTGGACTTTACTGGAAAGTTTGCATTTGCAACCTGTTAACAATTTATTTCAATAGTCAATTTTACTAACTATAGATAGATTTGCAACTACACTGTGAACTATTACCTAGTTCTAGCATGAAACTCTAGATGGCGCAGGTAGGTAGCGATCACGTCATTATTTACATAGCACAGCTAGTCATGTCAACAGTTGGATGAGCGATCACTGAAGCATATAAGTGTTTACATATGACATATGACATATCTGCAGTATTTACTGTATGTGGTTATGCAACAGCAGCAGTCTATCGTATGTCATTGCTGTTTTTATACACTGTTTGCACAGATATGAAAACTATTAAATTGTTATAAGTTTTTGCACTTTAAACTGCATTCCACATATATAGCAGTATAACTTAACGACACATTGATTTATTTCCAAGAAGGTATTGATTCAGATGCTCATTGTGTCTCAGTGACGCTAACTGAATAATCAAAACAGTTAAACTGAGCGTCATGTATATAGTCTTGTGGAGTTATTTACTAAGCATAAGCTGGAGCATTATGCAGTTGTGTCTACGTAGCAGAAAATGGTCTATTGTTTGTATCTCTGTGAGTATATGTTGTCTGAGATATATGAGAAGGTTAAAGTAAAATAAGCATGCACGTTCAACAGGGTTACATGTTTAGTGGCATCAAAATAATGACACACATTTATTTCAAGGGTAACATTTTCATTATCTATGCTTAACGTGTCATTGCACAATGCTCTTTAAATATCACATGCTCCTAAATATTCAGATCCTTTGCTGTGACACTCACATTTAAATCAGGTGCTGTCCATTTCTTCTGATTATCCTTGAGATGGTTCTACACCTTCATTTGAGTACAGCTGATTGGACTTCATTAAGAAAGCCACACACCTGTCTATATAAGACCTTACAGCTCACAATGCATGTCAGAGCAAATGAGAATCATGAGTTCAAAGGAACTGCCTGAAGAGCTCAGAGACAGAATTGTGGCAAGGCACGGATCTGGCCAAGGCTAAAAAAAAAAATTATTTGGCACTTAAGGTTCCTAAGAGCACAGTAGCCTCCATAAATAATAACGTTTGGCACGACCAGAACCCTTCCTACAGCTGGCTGTCCGGCCAAACTGAGCTATCGGGGAAGAAGAGGCTTGGTGAGAGAGGTAAAGAAGAACCCAAAGATCACTGTGGCTGAGCTCCAGAGATGCAGTCGGGAAAGTTGTAGAAAGTCAAGCATCACTGCAGCCCTCAACCAGTCTGGGCTTTATGGCAGAGTGGCCCGGCGGAAGCCTCTCCTTAGTGCAAGACACATGAAAGTCCGCATGGTGTTTGACAAAAAACACCTGAAGGACTCCAAGATGGTGAGAAATAAGATTCTCTGGTCTGATGAGACCAAGATATACATTTTTTCAGCTGCAGGTCCAGGACAACGGGTTGCAATCGAGGGAAAGATGAATGATGATTGATGATACTTAAGAGCATGTGATATTTCAGTTTTTCTTTTTTAAGAAAACTACAAAAATGTTTTTCTGTCAATATGGAGTGCTGTGTGTACATTAATGAGGAAAAAAAATGAACTTGCTGCAATAAAACAAATAGTGATAAATTTAAGGGGGTCTGAATACTTTCCGTATTTTAAGGTTTAATGTATAAGGGTTATGCAATCAATATCAAATTACTTAATAATGATACTTGCGCAGGTGGTTTCTGTGTTCCTATCTCTATCATTGTGCAATAGTAAATAGTAAAATAGTAATATATTATTTATGAGAACACATAGCATGCATTTCTAGTGCTAAGCTGGTTGGCAAGGTAGCGAAGGCACACATAACCTTAGGTCACTAGTGTTAAGCTTGTTGGCAAGGTAGCCAAGGCACTCATAGAAGAGTACATATGTCTTGCCGATAGATCTGATTTTTTGGGTGGGTTATCATTATTGTGCAGATATAAATAAATATACTGATGTAGCAGCTTGTTTTCTCATTCAACATCATGTGTATATTACTTGTATTGTCTATTTATCATTACCCTGTGCAACTGTGTAGGGTGAAGAGTTGCTTTACACATTTTTTCAGCTGTTGCATAACAGATTAATTGGCATTGGCTTACAATCTGTAAACCAGGGGTATCAAACTCATTTTAGGTTGAGGGCTGTGTGTATAATTTCAAGATTTGAAGCAAAAACAGTTCAAATCATCCCCTAGGCTAGATTGGACACCGTTGCACGCTGTATGTTCTCTGCTCTAAATGATCTGTTTAGATGTTTGTTTTGAAGAGGGCACTTCCCTTTTTTCGTTTCTTTTTAATGGTGGTTAATTCATGTATGTGCAACAACAGCAGCATTTATTACATGCTCACCCAGCAATGTGTGTGAATTTATTGGCAGTTGTAAGTCTCTGTACTTGCTCTGCAGCATCGTATCAGATCTACTCTGCCAAAACCAAATGCATTAGCATTGCCATTACCATGCCAATCTCTATTATCATACCAATCTCCCCGATAATTGCCATGACAGAACTACCAGTCGTTAGAGTATTAGTAGACTGTCTGTTTAATATCTGCTTACACTTTATTTTAATGATCTCCCAACAGACATTGTATGACAGACTATAAGAAACTTTGCAAATGTCATGTCATATTCTACTAAGACAAACCCTAATCTAACAGTCTACTATTATACTATAATGAGATTTAATTGACATGTAGTTGTAAATTATTGAGAGTTAGTAGACAGGCAGTTGCAAAGTTAGTTAGTTAATAGAATGACAAACTATAGTGAGAGGACTATCAAAATCAAAAGTGTAACCAGCAAAGTACTTCAAACTTAACTGTCAAATGATTTTTTCCCCTCAAAATGACATCATACCAGTTAATTCTTTGATTTAATTTGAAATATACTGGGGCTTCGACAACTACTCAACAAAGTGCTCAACAAATTTCAAAAACCTTTTTTTATAACTTTTATTTTTAGGGTCATAATTTTATTTAGAAATTGTAAATTAACTATATACTAAAATATATATTATAATAAAGATTGTAATGTAATTATTATGGTTAAGCCATTGAAGATGATGAAGGTAATTCACAATAATGGTTTCGTTTGCAGGTGGGAGTCAGGAGGGATCAAAGGAAATGTAACATAGATGGTAAAAATTTAATATAAAACAGAAATAAACAATAAACATGAAAAACAAACTCAAACTCTGGACCATAATGGTCAGTGTTAATTTTGCTGGAGCTGACTCAAATTTGGGAATTTCACTCTCTGGAGCAAATTTGAGGAGGTCACTCTCTGAAGAGTATTCAGAGATTGCACTCTCTGGTACAGACTCAGGAATGTTACTCACTGGAGTAGACTTATCTGCTATGCTGACAGTGAATTGGGATTCACAGGAAATAACACCCACTCGACATAGTCTGCAAAAGTCACCCTCAAGAACCGTCAATGGACAGCCATAACCTTGTGTGCTCATTGAGGCGGGTGTGGTAGAATACCTTCAAAGAGTGGTTGGGAATCGATGTCAGGCACACCAGAGGTATAATAAAAATCCCTTCTGATGTCCTCGAAGGTTTTGCCTTGTTCTAAGCAGAGTAGATGAACTGCTGAACTGCTGGCAAGTCCATACCTCAGTCTTTGTCTAGATCTGGGATTCTGTCATGGTTAATCAAATGAAAATTTTGAAGGTAATCCAAAATAATTACGTTTATTAAGAAACCGAAACAGCATTTCTCCAACATAGCACACACAAACAATCCCAGATAAAGAACTAACAGAAACTAAAGGCTTGAGTGGAGCGGAATGGAGAAGGGTGGATGATGGCAGGTGGGAGCCAAGAGGGATCATGGGAAATGTAGTGTAGAGGTGACAATGAAACTGAATCCAACAGAAATACTAACAACGAATATGAAAAAAACTCAAACTCTGAAAATAATGTAGGCTAATGAAATAATATAACACCATTTTCTTTAATGTTTTTTTAATAATGGGCAAAAACCCCAAACTTTTTTTTTCTCTATAGTACAATAAATTATTGTAGGCAATAAAGAGGTTTCCTCTAGAGATATCAGTGGACTTCATGAACCTTCCCTACCTACACAACCCAAACTGGACACCCCCATACAGTACCAACAAAGGCCTTATGGTGACAAGTTAGAGTGTGGGCATATGTGAAAGTTTGACAGCATTGGCAAGCGTTCATTTCTCTGTACGCCTGCACTGACCTCTTACGAGAAACGTTGTCAGCCTGTTAAACACATCTGTGGTTGAAACACAGAGGGAGAAACATGCAGCAGCCACACCATCAATACCGGGTCAAACGTCAGACACAATAATTATAATCATCCAGCGGCCTCACAGAGTCATGAACATGTATGGCTGTCATTGTCATAGTACCTCTCCTCTTAGCTCTGTTTTGAGAAGGGGGGTCAAATCCCAGTGTAAATGTGATCTGATGTTCAAAGTATATCCTGTCATCTTCTGTCTTCAATATGTAATTGCTCCTGTACTATTGCTAGCCCATTTTCAGAGCCCGTGGCAATTACAGAAATACAATGAGTCCTCTCTCTCTCTTTCCTTTTCTCTCTGTCTCTCTCTGCTGAACGTATGTACTAATTCGCAATAAAGTGCTACAGCTGTCACTGCATTTTCTGCTCTGTTACTTCAATAAATTGGAACTGCAAAAAAATAGGAAAAAATTGGTGTATTGCATTATGGGCCGCCTCCAGTGTGTGAGCCTTCTCTCAAACACAATTTGAACAATTCTATTTCCCGTAGATGAGAAAGTGTAGCTTGTCATTGCTGGACTGGACAAATATTCATGAATCAGTTGATAATGGATTCCATTTGTCAAGAAATAATAATTTTAGATTAGGGAACTTTTTTTCTAGTTTCAAACCAAACATTTGGATTGGTGGATATTGGATGTATTGGTCCTGTGGGAGAAGAAGTCAACACATAATATTATGTATAAAACTATGAATTACTGTCACTAGAAATAAATGGTTAATGGAATCATTAACTGTTCAGCAATACTCGCAAACTGGGACAGTGGTGTGTGTCTGCATGGTAAACGTGTGTGTGTGTGTGTGTGTGTGGGGGGGGGGGGGGGGGGGCAGGTTTATTCTGCATTGTGGGAACCGAATATTTCTAAAAGCAATGTTCTTCACTTTTGTCTGTTGTATAGTTTTACTTTTGGAATTTTTTTTGAACATTAAAGTTCTTAATATCTTACTTTAGAAAAAATCGTCTGTACTATTTTGAAGTGAGGCAATAGTGATGTCAGATTTGTAAAGAGTAATTATCATTCATAAAAAAACTGTATGTGTATGTGCTAAATTAGTTTTAAATAGCATAGCTGTTGTTTATGTAAGAGCTACAAACAGACTTAAGACTCAAAGACCAAATTTTACCAATTTATTCAATTATGTGTTCGAATTACTGTATGTACTTTTTGTTTCTACCTTTTTTCTCATTACTGTAAATCCGTAAATTACTACAGACTATTGAAGCAAACGGCTGATTTTCATTTACCTTAAAGAATTGTTATGTTTTAGAAATGTAAATACTGTAAATCAAGTGAAAGAATGTAACTCTGTTCTTTGAAGAAAATATTACTTTGTATGAAGTCACTGAAATTGTTCAAACTGTAAAGAAAAGTTAGTATTTTCTGTATTGGTGTTTGATGCTAGTGTTTTTACTATCAGTGTGTTCTGAGTGACAGTGTGTTTTATCTCAGTGAGGGTTGTGCACAGTGTTTGGCTGCATGAGCTGCATGAGCAGACCTTTTAACGGAATACCTTTCGGGGGAGATTTGTTTCTGTCTCCCTTTAAAAATAAGTAAGGCACGTGTCGTCAAAAAGCGCCGAAGCACGACCAGTAGACAATTTATCAGGGTGTTTCTTTTCAATACGGAGCTCTTGCAACACCTGTGTATCGTCTGTAACTCGATCAACTCCTCAGTCGACAGTTCCTCTTGATGCTCCTGATTACTCATGTGGCACCGCGCCCATACTTATCAACAATTTCATGCTTCATTTCCGTGGTCATCATGTGTTTCTTCTTCTCACTACCATCCTTACCACTCACTTTCTTTGAGCCCATCGCTAATATGAAGAATAATGAACAAAATGGAGAGAAAATCAGCTACTTGCGGGCAGAAGTCAGTGAACACTGAAGTGGACGTGCGTTGGCATCAGCGTCAGTACGCGTGCTCGTATCTTGAAAATGTACTCGTATATAGTAAGTACTTTTTTATTTTTTTGTAAATATTTCATTATATGTGTGGTTCATGTACTTTGCCTATCACTGTCTGCTTAAGTATAAATAACCTCAATTGTAGGAATCATCCAATGGTTACCATCAGAAAATAAGTTTAGCAAATAAAGTTATTACATTTAATAAGAAGAAGAAGGAGAAGAATTTATCATTAGGTCATTATCCCTGTGACCCTAAATAGGACAAGTGGTCTGGAAAATGAATGAATGGATCATTAGCTCAGTATATAACAGTACAAGTCAAACGTAAGTTCCCACTATGATGCAAAAATGTGTGTGTGTTTGTGTAATATGACAGAAAGAAATATCCTCTCTGTGTGTTTGGACCTGTAACCACAGCTCTTTTTGTTGGGTAACAGAGATAACAGGGTAACAGGGAGCAGCTGTAGGATCACTAAGGCTTTTCTCACAATGCACAGTATGTGTGTGTGTGTGTGTGTGTGTGTGTGTGTGTGTGTGTGTGTGGCAGAGTATACGTGTTCGTGGAAGGGAGCAGAACTGAATATCTAGTAGAACTGACAGTAGCGTCTCTGTGCAGTGAGCTGCTCACAGCAGGCGAAGAAGGAAAACAGAGAGAGCGAGAAAGAGAGAGAGAAAAAGAGGAACGCTTCTTGTTAGGGATCATTTATTAACTGAGATCATCTCTTCGTTGGCCTCAGGGTAATAACTAATGTCAATGGCAAATTTCACAGTTGTCTAGAGAAATGAATTAAATTTGCAATAAAAGGCCCTTTGGCTTGTTGTACATGCTCATTTATTGGAGTTGGTGAACTAGGACTGTAAAGCAACCGCGAACACTGCCTTCATTTCCCCTCTTGTGAAAACGTGACCTTTTCTCTCATTATTGTGTGGAAAGGATGGAGAGTTTTGTGGAAAGAAAGGGGCCTGGTTGTTCTGGGGGACGGCCGAGCGCGTTACCTCACACTCACAGCCGCTAATGAGTCCTATGGATGGTATTCCAGCGTTTAACCATGGCTGCATTTACATCTAACCCCGCTCCACTCTTAGTCCACTATTCATCGCCTTCCCATCACACTTTGTCTGTGATTCAATGGGTGTGATTTTGTGTGTGTGTGGGTGGGTGGGTGTGCGTGTTTATGTGTGTGAGCGAAGGAGAAGGGAAGAGAAAATGTGTGTGTGTGAGAGACGTGAATTAGAGATTAAAACTCTAAAGTATTCTCTAATCCAGGCATTGAGGGTTAGCAGTGTGAGGAGTGAGAATGGAGTGAGCACAAAGGCTCCCTGCGGCCCCAGACTCACGCCATCACCGCTGCTCCTGACGGCCACACAAAAAAGCCCCGCACACCCCCCGGCCCCACCTCGGCCCGCGAAAAAAGCCTGTCAGCTCTCTTCCATGCCCCCGTTAACGCTCTGCCCCCCAGCAGTCGGGACGTAGGGGTGGGGAAGGGCCTTTAAGAATAGACCCAAAAATTAGGCGAGTTCTCTTCTCTCGCTTTCCTTTTTCGTTGCCTTTCTCTGAGGACAGATGACAAATAATGGCGTGATTGAGCCTGTGTTTCAGTCACACATGTCCCCCCGTAGCCAGCTGCCAGTGGGGAGCAGTAAGAGAGGTTAATTGAGGAAAGGGTTATGAAAATAAAGCGCAAGAATCACTCGGGTTCTGCTGAAAGAAGAGGAAAAACGGCATCCTGTCAAATAATGCTTGGCACAAAAGAAGAGAAATCAGGATCACAACACGGCAAACAGCCGCAGAAAATAAGTTACTGTCTCCGCTGGGATCGCAGAGTCGCATAGTGTGCGTTAAAATTGGAGATTCGACAAAAACGGTGGTGGCAGTATGAAAAGAAAGAGGAAATTCTGGCACAGTATTATTCAATAATGAAAAAATTCATTCCATAGAATTGGAAAATCAGCCAACATTCAATGACCACCATTTTATTCCCCTCCGTCACATTTTGAGAGATAAATGTAACATTTAGCTGTTAATTCTAGCATCTGAAGTGTTCGTCTTCAGATGATTTAATTGCCCTGCAATTTTCTCCTGTCAAAAAAGCATCGTGCACCTCTGATGAGAGAGAGCGAACAGGAGTGTGAGAGTTAATTAGCGACCTCGTTAGAGACCTGGAAGTGTCTGGTACGTCTCGGTCCCTTCTCACTCTTTCTGTCCCTCTCGTTCCCACACGTAACAAGAAATCCTTTCTTTCTTTTTGCACCTGGGAAACTCTTATTTGGACATTTGGTATTACAACATGAAATGCATTCAAGGTGGATTTTTTTTACCTCCATTTATTTGTTTTATCATTTTCATTTCCACTTCTTATGTACAGTATGATTTTTTTAACAGAAACATTTATTTTTATCAAAGTATTAAAAAACATCATTGTAAAACAACCTTCGTTAACACTTTATTTTACAAGTATAAACATATTACATATTACAGGCAACTAACCCTAAAAAAACCTAACCCTACTGAGTACATGTGAATTCATATTACTCAGTCCTTAACTGTATTATTACACTTACAAGGACACCTTAAAATAAAGTGTAACCACTCTTTATTTTTTATAGCACCTTATTATTCAAATACAGCCATATACAGGCCTGTTTGCTGCCATGTTTCACATCAACACCCCCCTCCTATGTCACAACGCTTGAGTATCATCTAGAAATTAGTTCCACTCGTCATTCATCGTAAAAACAATTTTCAAGCCCCTTTTTTATTTTTTTATAAATAAAAAATTACCTGAGGCTGGATGTACAGTTAACAAAAACTTCAGGCTGGCTTGTCAAATCATTAATAATAATAATAATAATAATAATAATAAATTGTTCAATAAAAAAGAAAGAGAGTGTTCTATAAATATGCACGTGTGTATATGAATCCAATCTTGTGTCAGTGTCAGGGTCCATTAAAATCAAAAAACTTTTCATGCGTTTTGACCATTCATTTAGACTAAAATTCAATGTCAGGGCTTGAAAACTGGAACATTTGGAAAGATTTGGAAAACAATACTGTTATTACATATTCAGTTACATATTCAGTTTTTTTTTATTATTGACGTTTACTACTGGTCTTGTAATACACAATTGTTTGTCATTTTCACAAATGTGAAACAGACAATGTTGTCGTCATGAAAAATGCAACATAAAAGTCTGGTTTTAGCACATCGTTGTCATGGTAAAATTCCCTCAGCTGGTTCTGATGGTCTAATGGCATAGTGAAGAGTCCATCATATGTACACTTCAAACTCTCAGCAGAAGTACAGTTTTGTGCTACAGATTTATGAAGATTGTGCATATGGACAATTTATATTTGTATAAATAGTATCCAGTCTAAACACGAGGACTGTGTCTAGCTGGCATCCCAGAACTGAGTGGGAGTTATACTGACCTGTCTGCAGCGGGCTGTTGCAGAGAGACATCTAGACCACTCTACAGAGGTAATAAAATGATTAGGAGGCGATGACGGATCTTGCTGCTAGTTGATTACAGCTGAACTGTCTCATGAGTAGGGGCTAATTAGCTGAATGAAGTGAATGGAAAGACGCAGTGTGGCTCTGCAGTCATGCTTGGAGTTCTGAACCACCTCACAAATACAACTCTCTACTATTACCCATCAGAGTCGCTCAAACACTAGGCTTTAGACCCAGGATTACGCCCAGGTACAGGTTTAGGCTCAGACTCATGGATTAATGGAAAGCTCAGGCTCAGTCTCAGGATAAGATTTAAGCAATGGCTCCAAGTTATGTGTAGATACGGTCTTGGGCTCAGACACACACATTGAGATACAAGGAGTCAGTCTCTAGATATTGCTAGCTCCATGTTTGGTTGCCTTCAAAAATAACAAATATGTTTCTCTGTCAGGCCATATCATATATATGAGGCTGAAAGAACATGAATTATCTGCATTGTTATAAGAAAAGAGAGCAGGAAAGAGTTCTTAGACACCTGAAATCACACCATCATAACACTGTAGCTAAAATTAAAAGATTTAATATGCAAATTAAAAGGTAGATAATGAGGGCACCAATTTCCAAAGGACCAACTAAAGAAACTATTATTTAGGCGGCCTGGCACACGAAAAAGCTTTTGGAATATGATGAATAAATAAGAACTTTCCCCTTTACTATCAAGGCTGCTTTTATTGTAGGCTTGACTCAAATGCCTCTCATATGTCCAGTGGCAAAGTGAATAACATGACAAATAGCTTCAAACAGGCGGAAAACATGCAAATACTGCAGGGAGACAAATGTCCAACCTTGTGTTTAGTGAGGAGGTAAGGTCATCCCTGACTCCATCTATCACAGCTGTAATCAGGCGGACACAGGCTAACTCTGAGCTCGGCATCAGCTGCATAGATAAGCACACACAAGCAGGGAGAGCCAGCCCAGATAAAAACAGGAAAAACTGATAAAAGATTCAACAAGTAAACACTCTCTCGCAGCTGAGGAGTTCCCTTTTGTAGTCGCTAACTGCAGGGCTGGCATAAGGTTACACATCTCTTGTTCTTCTTTTCACACTCAGAAATCTCTCTTTGAATTAATCTGCAACTATAATATAGTTTACAGCCGGATTTCAGTTCTGTAATATTAAGCTTGTCATAGCAGTTCAGTTGTATGGACTTTTATCAAGCCATTTAGTAAAACAAATGCTGATCTTGAAGGCAATAAAACATGAGAATTTATTAGACAAACATGCCTCTCTGAAAATTGTAAAAGGCATTCTGCTTAAATATTATTATACAAAATGCTCTCTCTAAATGCGTTTAACCTAAAATGTATAATTGAGTAATAAAAAAGGATCTGAATTGCTAGCTGAGAATGAAGAAAAACTGTTTATACACTCTCCAAATGTGCCACATTTTGCAGTTATTTTGTGAATATAATATCCTGATCTGATAATGTATGTAGAGTCAACACAGAAAGAGCTCCAGGGTATTCTGATATTTACCTGTCTCACCTGAGATTGTGTTAACTTCTCTCTGCTCATCTGGTGTCAATGAATTCAACCCTTTCTGATGAACAGGTGCCATGAGCATAACGAAGGTTGGATCTCAACATATAATGAATATGTTTTAATCAACTTTAGATGCAATATATAATACTTTTGATTAGATTCTTTCACATCTGTTTGCTCATTTATAACAGTTTTATCACATTCTACAGTACTTTTGGTTTTCAAATATTTTTCTGTTGAAAAGATTGAGAAATTTGGAATGTTCTTCAGTCGAAGGGAGAAGATCTGACTTTTTCATAAGTTGTGGCAGCATTATGGGTGGTAATTTGTTGACAATAAAGAGAGAATATATTTGTCCTCCTTGATGCAGATTTAATGATAAAAACATTCATACTTTTTATAACAAAGCTTCTGTTGAAAATGATATAACCTGTATATTTCGTTACATAATAAATAACAACATAAATTATATCTTCTGGTAAATGACATCACCGTGTCATTTAATTTATTTGACATGTTCAAGGTGGATATAATTTTAAGAAATACAAAATTATAAAAAAGTCAGCAAAACAATTTTGTTAAAATAATTTTAATTTAATTGTTGTTATTAAATGAATTATTAATTACAGGTTCATTAAAGATATCAAATTGGAAATCAACAACTGTTGATGAGTACATTTCTCTGTTTTGAAGCCTTGCTTTTAAACCCGTTTTGTCATACTACTTCACCCTATACTCACCCTAAGCAGCGAGTGTGTGCGTGTCTCCTCCGCTACATATTCTCCCTAATAATTACATTAATCACATTCTTGCCTATTATTATTGCCAAAACTCCTGTCGTTCGTCACCGTGGATTTCGCCTTTTTGACATTGGCTGGGCTGTTTATGATGAGCTATTTGTCCTGGGTGGGGTGGGACTGCTCGCTGGCTGGCTGGCTGACGGACCAGGCTGGAGCATCGTGTGGGGAGAAAGTGTCATGTTTTACAGCGGCTGGTGCTAAATAGGCCCTATGCCATTAATCTAGCCTCCTCCATTGGAGAGTGAGCGTGGGCCAAGCTGGTGAATGTCTAAACAGACTTGCGGTCATGATTTATAAAGCCTATCCTCCATTAAAGATGCACTGCAGCCTTTACACGGCGGACAGTTAAGGACATTCGGCACACATTGCAAACATAAAGACACGGTGGTGAACTGAAAACACACACTAGCATAGTTTATTCAAAGATTTTAGAATCTATTTAATTACAAGTAAGAGTTTGATTAGTATTGAAAAGCCATGTTGGCAGAATCACCTCTTTGCCTGTGATGTGTTAATGTCTGTGTATAAGTGCATGCATGAATGTGTGTGTGTACATGCGTGAGGGAGAAGCTCTATTCTGGCAGAGGTAATCCATCCATTGTGCTAAAATTCTCCATCTGTATCAGTTCATTGAGAGCACATTGGCCCTGGGGTCTGTAACTGAGCTGGACCCTGTCTGACAGGCCGGTCTGTGTGTGTGTGTTGGGGGGCAGGGGCAGTGGACCATGGGAAAAACACCGCCCTGCACCTCTCTGTAGCACTTGTTCCACCCCACTTCACACGCACACACACACCAAACATGGGCCACTTGTCACTGGCCCCCTCCGCTCTCCCTATGCCCACTAAGTCTCACCCTTCACGGCCTCCTCCCGCACATGTGTTCTTAACACTAATGCCCCGAGTCCTGCGGCCCACAGCCTGCCCCCTGACCGGCCCACTTACACTGTGCCCTGGGCTTTTCCTGTAGCTGTGCTTTATATCTTTCATCTATGATGTGCCATTTTTGATTAGATCCTTTTTTATTAAGCAATGTGTTATTAAAAATAAACTCTGTACAAAGCAGGAGCTGGGACATATAGGGTTAATGGATGTGGCGCGTGAGTGTGTTTGTGGATGCGTGCACACCTTGCTTGTGTCTAGACCCCTGTAACCAATATTAAAGTGAGCCCTGATTAGAAATTTACAGAAGAAAAAAAAAACATAATATTATGTATGAAATGAATCATTAACATGGACCATTAAGTTCTCTATTTTCATTTAATTGAATTTGTCAGCAGTATCCTCTTTAACTGAAAACCACTCATAACTGCTAAATTAAATAATAATTAAACATACAACTATCAGAGGATTTGAGGGGAAGTCAGGGAGCATTTATTTCCGATCCAAAGCGTAATTTATTCAAATTATATAGAAGAGCGATTGAGAAAATTAGATGCATATTCCTTTCAGGCCTTTAAAGGAGAAAAACGCAACAAGTTTTCTATTAGAATTGCTCATGGTTGTATCAGCGGAGGGTGCTTACCATTCCAATGAGACATATACAATATAATATATATATATATATATATATATATATATATGTGTGTGTGTGTGTGTGTGTGTGTGTGTGTGTGTGTGTGTGTGTGTGTGTGTGTGTGTGTGTGTGTGTGTGTGTGTGTGTATGTATGTATGTATGTATGTATGTATGTATGTATGTATGTATGTATGTATGTATGTATATATATATATATATATACATACATACATATATACACACACACACACACACACACACACACACACACATATATATATCATGTTGAGATTACATTTTTTTCATAATATAATTTTATATAGTAATATAATTGGGAGTTGCTTTAAAAAAAAGAAAGAGATACATTTCAGATAAAATAGAAAATAGCAATATTTTATGAGGAAATATTGATATTTTCTGAAGAAAATAAACAAAATGAGTGGAAAAGATAGAACGTCAATATATTTGTGTGAGATGGGTTGTGTAGTCCCTGTAGCGGCTCTGACGAGCAAGACCAGAAAGAAACAGAGTAGAAATTTGGTAGGAAAGAAAAGGAGTATGTGATGAAAGAAAGAAGATAAACAATAGTAGAGTTGCTGAGGATGGAACGGAGAATCAGGAGAGATGGATGAGGGAGAGAGAATTAGTGTAGCCAGTAGGGGGAGGCACGACTAAAGAAAAGTCCACTGCAGAGAGAGGGAGAGAGAGAAAGAGAGAAAGAGAGAGAATACACACATATATACACTCTCACACATCTGTCTTCTCATAACCTAGATACAGCCAAGGCATACTTGTTTGAAAATCTTTCGGATCCACACTGGTGGTTAGTGTAGTTTGTTCAGTTTGCACAGGCAACGAACGGCGCAGTGAATGAGCGTGCTAGCTGAAGTGTGATAAGATGGGCTGTTTGTTTGTGTGTGTCTGAGCGCTTTATGTACGGTACAGTGTAATCTGTGAACCTACACTGCATATTTACCACTAAACACATGAATATTGAAATTATGGGCGGTGTGTCATCGCTTTACTTATTCAACTTGCCACTCCATGACACCTGCACCTGTTGCCTGCTCTCTGGGATTTTCTCTGCTATTTTGTTAACTCCACCCCCACTTCTCTATCTCTCTGTCTAGCTTTCTCTCTCACCCTTTATATATATATGTTTATGCATGTCTGTAGGTGAGTTTTTATAATGCTGCTTGTTCGGAATACAATCTGACTCATCAGGTTGTTCAGGTAGGCAGTGAGAAAAGTGACAGCTTTAACCCACTCATTCAGCTGCTGGGCCTTCTGTCTGTGTATGAGTGTTAGTTTGGGAGTGACAGAGGGCAAAAAAAGGAATGGACAGAGAAAGAAGATGAGAGATGGCAAATCCCACAAATCCTATATAAACAGGATCAGCAAGGGTACCCGAGCATCCATAAATGTTAAAGAGACGTCCCTGTTTTCTAAGGGCAGTTCTTCTTTTTAGAGAACATATTAACCACATAACGTGGTTAATACTGCACATGCTTATTTGAAAAATAGCTAATAAAAATGAATACACTTTTTAAAATAAATAAATATATTTCAGTGCTTAATGTTTGTAATTACCTTTACGCATTTAGCAAACTTGGGAATTGCTGGGAATCGAACCCATGACCTTGGTGTTGCATGCACCATAATCTACTGTTTGAGCTACAGGAAATCTTACAAAATTACAATTTATTTTTTATTTACAAAGGCCTGTTCACACTAAGAATGACAACCCTAATGATAACAACTGTATATGAGCTTTCACATCAACGGTCAAGTTCTGTTTATTATAAGCATATGCTGCAGTTATGTTGTCTGCTCAGTCTCTTTAAAGTTGGGTTTGGATTTCAATGTTTTTATCATTCAACAGCTGTAAAATATATAGATTGTGGTGTGGCCTCCGCTATGCTCTTAGAATTCAAACAATTCTTAAACCTGATATATGATTTAATCTTTGGTGTGAATTAACATGACTAAAACATAAATCTTGAAAAATCATGAAATAGAATATAAGAATTCCTAATTATTTAAAATGTAGTGCTGTAATATTTGAGATAGCTCAATTGCATAGCAATTCATTTAGTAACTGATGGCGCTCGTATATTTTTTTTAATGTGTTGACAATATGTCAGTTGACCGACTTTAGTTTGACCAGTTGAGCCACAAGTTATTCTGAGCCAACTTTACAGTTTACAGTAATTTAGAGAAGTATGGGAGAATAAATTATAAAATAGCGTATCACAATACTACATTTATAATGGTCAAAATACACAGAACTGCAATGCGCAAACTTTTTAATTCTGAAATTATAATATTGTAGAACCCCGACTTACGAAATTAATAATCCGTTCCAAACTCTACAAAAACACATTATTCAGCATGGGACAAAGCGCAACCCAGTTTCATACTTCTCAATAATTTCCCTTTTCGACTCAACCCTCTTCTTCCCTTTGACTTCAGCAACAATCTTCACATCCATGGTTACTGATTAGAAAAAAGTTTATGCTAAAAGCAGAGGCTGGTGGGAGCAATGCTGACCAATAGGAGAGCAGGATTGTAAAAAGTGTTCCCCTTCTTACATGGACTATTCCAGCCGTTGAGGTTTTATCGATCTATGCACCTTTAATAAATACCAGTTTTGGATCATTCCCTGAGTGAGACATCATTGTTCTGACCGGACAAACTGTAGCCTTCATCCAACCCGAACCAAAATCAGCGCGAATATCAAAACAAAACTCGGAAATCGTCGCCTCGCCGAGATTTCGTTTTTCGCATCTCGATCATTTTGTAGTAATTCGGGCGAATATAAACCCGAAATCTTTTATCGTATGTCGAACTTTTCGTACGTAGAGCGTTTCGTAAGTCGGGGTTCTACTGTACTGGAAATTTCAATTTTGTCGACTTCAGAAATCTGGTCTGTCGTGAATCTGGATTGTTGCCGTACACTCTGTGTTTGTGTATGTATATGTGTTAGATGTTACTCTGTGTTGGATGTTGCTCCCTCCTCCCCTCATTCCTCGCGAATAAAAGGCTGCGTTCGCTAAGTGCAGACGGATCCATTTCACCGTTGAACTGCGTATACAAAGCCTGGGAGTGCAGCTCTCATGCCACTGGTGGGTATCTCTTACGCCCTCTCACATTTACCATTCTCTCTCTTCACGCTGACCGAAAGGTGACACTGTGGATGGACCGGCAGATAGGCTCAACTCAATAACACGCCGCCCAAGTAAAGACTAGGCCTCCCTCCTGTTTTACACTCCCTCTGTTTCTATTACTCTCTCTCTCTCGTTCATGTCCCTCCACCACCCCGTCCGGTGCACTGCTACAGCTAATGCTCCAGAAAGTTCTTCCGACAGAGTCCTCACACTTTCTTAGTCACACTAGAGTGAGTGGCGGGACATCTAGAGTGATGTTAATCGTCCCCCTCTCTCCCTGGCAGTGGTGGCACACGTGAGCGTACAGTGTTCCGCTGTGTTCAACTGTGCTGCGGATGGTGGAGTATGGCATTCAGATGAGTGAGCTGGCAGGAAAAAGGCAGCGCTGTGACCAGGAACTCCATTAAAAACGACACAGCATACTTTGATTACCATGACTGGTCAGCCAAGTTTAAGCACCAAGCCCCCAACCCCCACACCCCACACACACGGTTCCTTCAACATTTTGTCTCACTTTCACGCACAAACACCCACACGCATGCATGCACACAGCCACATCTCCCCTCTCTGTTAAACAGCCTGTGAAAGTAGTGGATATAATGGTCCTTTTGGCCTCATTTCCTCAAACACTGAAAAAAAAACAATGCGTGAGCGTCATGTTGTAACAGAACTAATGGATACTTTTAACTATGGGCCTGTGGAGTTTCAGAAAATAAAGTATCTTAAAACTTTTCACCCTGTTAATAGTTTAATTTATCTACTATATCTACTTAATTTATCTACTATGTTAATTTTCCACTGCTTGAAAATGCACAATATTTTAATATACACACAGGATGTCCACACATACATAACAGGATGTCCAAATTGATTCACAGCACTGATGTGTGTAATGACAGAGGAACTGAGGAACTTCCTGTACCCAAGCACACTAACTTTCACATTATTAGGTGCAAAACTGACCATTTAAATCTGCCAATCAATCAATCAATCAATCAATCAATCAATAAACTAATTCCTGGGACATAAACATACAATCTAGGCTAAGAACTGTCAAATTTTAAACAGTCTTTAGACTGTGCATTTTAGAAGTAATTACTAACACAAACGTTACAAATTGCACTAAAATATTCTTGTTTCACACCATACTAGAGCGACTGATGGGGTACAGATGGCCAGCACAAGTTCTTAAAGTAAAACACTTCCTGGTTCATGAATCAGAGTTTCAATAGTGATCCAGCAGCCAATCACGTGGTTTGGAGAAGCAGCGTTTGAGAGCGTCTCTGGGGCAGCATGCCTATTAAAACAAGGCCAAACACTTCACAGACAGCGTGAGAGCCAATTAATTCTGCTGGGGGCTATGCTCCCAGGTTAGGATTTGCTTATGGTGATAAATTGGCGCTTTGTATCCATGCTAAACTACCTCGATTTCTCTCTTTTTCTATGGGCTGCCAGGTCTGTGGATGATGTCACAGGGCATATGATGATTAGGGGATGCCTCATGTCCTGTTGTCACAGGGTCAGTCCTGCACTGCATGTGTGAAATTAATTAAAATCTGGCTCATGTCACTGGTTGTGCTAATGTTAACACAACCAATGGTTAGCCGCATGACCTGTAGAAGAATAATCAAAAATAATGCTACAAATATTCTATATAAGGGTCAAAGACATGATAATCATATTGTTCTTGTCCAATCCATTAAAACATTTTAATACTTGAAAGACATACAAATACACCTCTTCTATGTTCTTAATTTCTAAATTTTAATTCACTCAGATATTTTTAGGGGCAAAAAAAAAAAAAAAAAAAAACATTCCTGATATCATAATGAAAAAATAATATTTTAAAAAAAGAATAACATTCTTTCAAGAAAAAAAAAATCGTAGTTGCCGTAATCTGTTAACATTTCTAAACTGATTTCTTACAATACTAAAAATATTTTAGTATAATTGCTTCACTGCTTATTATTAACATCTGAAAAAACTTTGTCTACAAAAAAAAAATATCAGTGGTAAAGTAAACAACAACAACTGGTACGAGAGAGAGCCCTCGTGACTCATAAAGTGACGTAAAGATACCATTAAAAAAAAAAAAAAAAAAAAATATATATATATATATATATATATATTATGATAAGTTTAGCTCAGATTAGAGGTCTGCATGAGATTCATTTCTTTCTCCGGCTTCTTGTGAACATCTGTATCTTTTCTGCTGTATGCAGCACTTCAAAAATTGTTCCATACCACACTCTTTTGTGGTGGGTCCCATGGATGCCATGGTCGTTCCAAATGCCATTTGGTGCTAAGAAAATACAGCAAACAACTGAACATTTCAGGTATTATATTTGTGAATGGACTACCGTATTTTTCGCCATATAAGACGCACCCAATTTTAAAGGAGGAAAATCTAGAAAAAAGATTCTGAACCAAATACTGTAGTAAAATATTTGATATCAACTGTATAAAGTTAACAGCACAAAAAACATAAAACAATTTTATGCCAACCATGTAACATATTAAGAACTATCTTTACTCTCATTAACAGTCAGTAAAGTCAGTAAACAGTGAAAGTAACAAAAATAAGGCTGTAATGTTTTTATTCGAACTCCAATAATTTGTGTGTAAACCGGGAAGTGGGGTGTTGTACCGAAATCTGACTCCCCGGACAAATCTCACTCCCCTCACTAACATCTAGATTTTTCTGCAGCAGAAAAATACACCTGTGAAAATCTCACTCCAATCACTAACTCTGGTTGAAAAGCTCACAGACTCACCATATGATGAGACAATAATAAATATGGTGATTTATTTATTTATTTATTTTGCTGTGAAAATCTGACTCCCCCTGGTAAACCCATACTATAATTTTTTCAACCAAATGCTTTTGAGCAAAGAATGTCCATACCATAATGAGATAATAAAATAAATATGTTAAGTCTAAATTTTTACTCCGCCTGGTAAACCCATAGGCCTACTATAATTCATTATAACAGTAATATAATTTCATTTTCTGCTTATTTATGTAAGCTTACAAGTCGGTTTGTAGGCGTAATGCGCGCGTATAGGGGAGTGAGATTTGTCCGGGTACTCAGATTTCGGTACAACACCGGGCGAGACGCGAGTCACCACGGAAGCAGAGAACGCGTATCACAAGTGCAACTGAGAGAAGTGAAACTAAACCACGAGAAAGAGGCGTGACTCACAGAGAGTGAAGCGTGTGCGCCGAACGTCATCACCACTCGTCATCACCACGGCTACCGTGGCCGCGCTCCGCGGATTCTTTATATTCGTCGGATAGGACGCACCAACTTTTTCCCCCCAGTTTTGGGGAAGAAAAAATGCGTCTTATGCGCTGAAAAATACAGTATTTATTTTGTTAAAATATATATATATATATATTCTGGTATATTATTAAGATTTGTAAAGCAACCCAGCTGAATTCAAAGTTTTAACATGATGGTTACACCAGTATAATTTTGAGTCATTAAGTCTTTCACCAGATGAAAATCAACATGAACACAAAACTTTGGAAAGAAAGATTTGGCACATGTGTTTTGAACTACCTTTTTGAACTGTGAACTATAAAATGAAGGACTGATTTAGCTATATAACTTGCTAATTGTACAATTTCATTACTAAAATTGGTATATTAGATGTTAAATTCATAATGGAAGAGGCAGATTGTAGGAAATTCAAAGTTAAATGTTTTGATTTGGCAATGCTTTAGATGCAGTTCGTATCAGTGATGGGTTAAAGCTGTGCTGTTAGCTGAATAACTGTTGAACCCTCCAGCAACCTATTTCCTGATCTGACCTGTTCGGATATGCATTAATTTGAAAATGGCAACATAAACAAACCTCCATTTTACCAACAGCCCATGGTCATCTCTCCTATGCTTTCGTTTGTAAATCTATAAAGCTCAAAGTCAGTTTTTAGATTCCAGAACTGCATTTCTCCTAATAAAGACATGTGGTCTGCGTTTACTTTCTCTCTTTTTTATCTTTATCTCCCCTCTCTCCTTCCTCTCTCTCATAAGAGGGACTCTCTGTTGTATCTCTCATCTGAACTATGAAGTGGTTGGAGGGGTTGTTGTGGGGAGAAGGGGGAGGTGGTGAAGGGATTGATGGATTGGAAGAGCATGGGCATCCTTTCTCATACAGGAAAGGTCCTTATTCCCCCTGTTATTTCACTTCAAGATATTTTTTTCTAAACACAACCGTGGAAGTCAGTAATGGCAATTACAATAGAAGCAACTACAACCGAAAACGGATCACCACTGATACGGTTTTCAGATGCAAAGTGATCCTGCAGTTTCCCTTTAATTCAATCAAATGATCTGTAGTAGTTGTCAATTTTAATAGAAACTAATGAAAATAAAATACAAAGAATGTTTTAATTTCTTCTTTTTTTATAGCTTTAAAAAATTAACTATAATTGTACAACAAAGAATATGAATGAGTAACGGCTTTTGTGAACTTGACTAGCATGTTTGGGTAGAGATGGTAGGACCATCAGACTGACAGTTTCTCCAAGTACGGCTGACAGAGTTCCCCGCCTGGCTTTTGTCGACTTTTAACACTGTGGATTTGTCATCGACTCAGTGGCCTGAAGAGGCCTTCGCATTGTGCAGTGTGGCTTTTGGACGCTGCCAAGCAAGCTGCACGGGCGAAAGCTTTAAGAAAGAACACAATGAGCTGGAAAAAACCTGGCTACCTGTGAAACAAAACCAGAAACAGGCGGGAAAATATCCACCCGAGAGAGAGCGAGAGAAAGAAAGGACAAAAAAAAAAAGAGTGTCACCATCTGACGCTCTCCATGTTTTTGCTACAGCCAGTTTTCTGAGTGCTGTGAGTGAATGACAGCGCGCGCGAGAAAGAGTGTGTGCGTGTAAGTGAAAGAGAGAGAATGGAGAGGAATGGGTAAGCCTTGAATCCTTGTCATCAGCCCCTTCAGTATGAATAGGCCTAATGAATGCGGCTAAGTGGTAAGAATCCATGGTCAGCAGCATCAAGGCAGGTAATACCGCCCAGATTTAATTGGGAGCAGGTATTGGAGGCTGTATTACTTTAATTGGTTAGAGGTGCCCTAAATGGAAAAAGACAAAGTATAATGGCCAAATTGAGGCACACAATAGCACTTACCGCAGGATTGTATGCAATCGCTAATCTGCCGAGGAATGAGGCAATTCGGTGCCATTTTCTCAGTGAAACCAGCTGCACTGAGCTTGTCCCTTTTGTTCCCCCTTGGGAAAATGCAAGATTGAAACAGAAAATACCTTTACCCGGGCAATCATTTGCCACGTGTAGAAAGCGGATACAGCAGTGAGCGATGGAAAAAAAGAAGGGATCTTTGTGGTGCAAGAAAGGATGGAAAGGGAGATAAAGGCTGAAAGTGGGCCCTGTCACGGTCAGCCGAGGAGGAATACAGTGATGACATTTGCAGTGACAGACGAGCCTGCCAGGAAGGCTGGCCAGAGTTTAGAGGCAGGAATCTGATCTTTAAAAGACATGAGCTGTGATAATTAAAAGAGGACAGGTATTTAAGACTTGGGTTTGTCATTAATATTGACCGAGATCTAGTTTAAATCTTAATGATGCTCAGACAGCTGGCCCAACACAATAGAGTGAACACCAATGCCTCTCTAAAGAGCACTGCAAAAGAGGGGAATTAACATGCAAACAAAGACACTGAGTGATTTGTCACTTTGGAATGTTACTTCAAACAAAGTACAAGACAAACCATGCAGTATCTGTACAAAAATATTTGTGGCAAAAGAAGTAGTGTCCATCAAATTTCAAATTCCAGGGGAGGGATAGTCACACAAACACGTCTAGTCTAGTTTAGGGTACAACAGGACTAAAGGCACCCCGGGGTAAAAGGCACCCTGATTTTTTTTTCCTCTATACCACTAGATGGCACAAAAACTTGCCATAGCACTTTCCAAAACATCTGCTTTTTAAGATGCACAGGGAAATTTGACATCTTTGACATGAGCTCAGGCAGCTCAAAGTTTATTCTCTGGTAATTTGATCTAAAATTTTATGTTTTAAACAAATGAGCAAATGAGAATTGCTAAATTATTGACTATAGTAATCTATAAGTTTTCAATTATTTTGTTTATTTTGTAAGGTAATTAAAGCAACATTTTTTCAATAATGAAACAATATCTAAAAGTATGGTATTTGGGGTAAAAAGCACCCTGCTGTTGGGACTAAAAGTACAATAACTAACATAATAAATAGCTGGCTGACTTGTTTACATTAAATGGTTTCAATCAGATGGTAAATATAATACAGTAATACCTCGGTTCACGAGTGACTTTGTATACGAGCAAATCGTCGTACGAGCATGGAGGGTCAAATCGGTGTACGAGCATTGTATTGGAGTGCGAGAAATTTTTTCCCTCACCCACGTACATTTTTGTGTGGAAAAGTCCTAACGCTCAGCATCGTCGCGCGCATTTTTAATGGAAATATTCTAATGGCAGCCTCTCATAAAACAGTCACGCAGTTCCAACCCCTTTATCACCCCTTAACTTGTTCATTCTCTCAGCGTCACTTGGTTTGGCTGCATCATTCACCACAGTGCACAATTTTATAAGTGATTTACAGTGGTTTTACCTTCGTGTTGTTAACATTAATTGTGATCGCTATTGTTCACGTAGTGAAATATACACGTACAGTACCTCTAATCAGTAACTGTCACGGTTCATGAATTAATTGTCTCCTAGTTCTGCCTGTGTGTGCGTGTGTGTGCGTGCGTGCGTGCATGTGTGAAAGGGGCCGTGGTCACCGATCACTGACACACCTGATTCCTAGTTCGCGTCTCCGGTGTTTGTCCGCGTCTCCCGTGTATTCATTCGCGGCTCCCCGTCTCCCGTGTTCCATGTTCCACGACCTTCACTGTGGATTATCACTTCGTTTGTTTTCTGCATTGTAATAAATTCACTCATTTGCACTTGAATCCGGGTTTTGTGCTTTCCCTTGCTTTCCCCGCTCCCCCCTCCTCCCTCCTCTCGTCTCCTCCACGCATGCTACTCAAAGCTGAAGTGCATTACAGTAAATTTGTCAAGTATTTTTAGAGTATAATTGTCAATTATTAATTAGTATTTATATGAGATCTTAATGGTTATAATTTAACTGTAATTATTAGGGTAAAAACAAAAAAATATTTAAAATTGGCATTTATGGTCGTGTGGAACGAATCAATTGATTTTTAGTGCATTCTTATAAGGAAAATGATTTTGGTGTACAAGCATTTTGGGTTACAAGCTCACTTTACGAATTAAACTCGTAAACCAAGGTATTACTGTATATTAATTTGGGTGTCCAGCGCAGTGCAGAATCAGTATATTTATAAAGAAACCATGTTGTCATTAATATTGTCATATACAAAAATAAAACCTATTTATATTACTGTAAACCTATATTCAATTATTTTGGGATCTCATTCAGTGCTTTCAGAATCATTACTTTTAAAAAAATATTTTGTTTCTGTATTTTTGTTTAAATACATTTTTACAATAACTTTGTACAAAAATTATTATTTTATCAAAATAAACCGAAAGTAATACTAAGTGTTTCACAAGTATCAACATTATTTTAAAACATATTCTTTTAGCTAAAGTATTTGTATCAATACGTTATGCCTTTTGCCCCATGCTGGTGAGCCTTTTACCCTGTGAGCCGAGCTGGCCACGTCATACATTTATGGGTTTTTTAAACAAAATAAACCACTTTTGCGTTATTTTCACTCAAAATCTATTGCTCCATAAATGTTCAATACAAATATATATTTTTCTTCTGCAGTCATACACTATGGGATCATACACAAGGGAACCTATTATGCAAAATTCCCTTTTACATGATGTTTGAACATAAATGTGTGTTGGCAGTGGGTGTACACAACCACCCTATAATTATATAAATCTCCTGCTCCTTTTTTTTAATCCCCATATATCATAAGCACCTGCCTCAGAACAAACCGTTTGCAGATTCTGTGCAAAGTTTACAGTCACTTTGTACAGGTCCTGCCCAAGACTGTTGACAGACTTTGCCGTAGACCCAACCCTGTTGTGATAGTACACTACCAGTACACTACTGTACTTTAGCTGGAACATGCTCATTTGCACTACCAACTGTTCATACAGTACCAACTGTTTACATTTCGCATTTCACTTATTTGCACTGTCCATGCTCATTGCACTACCTTAAACCTACTGCTTACCTTAAGCTAACAATTGTATACATCTACCTGTAAAATTCTGTTTATAGTTAGACATCTGTATGTACATTTACATTTATAGCACATATTCACCTGTAAATGCTGTTTATAGACACCTGTAATTATATTTATAGCACACACTCACCTGTTATAGTAATAACCATCTGTATATTTATATTCATTGTACATATTACCTGTAAATCCTGTACATCTCCATATCCTGCACTTATGCAACCATTGTATATATCCTGCACTTGCTGCTATTGCACTTCTGGTTAGACCTAAACTGCATTTCGTTGCCTTGTACCTGTACTTGTGTAGTGACAATAAAGTTGAATCTAATCTAATCTAATCTAATACTCAGCTCTATATTTCTTCTCATCCTGATGAAACAAACCAGTCACTAAATTAATAGAATGCATAACTGATATAAACAATTGGATGACTAATAACTTTCTACTGCTGAATTCTGAAAAAAATTGGAAAACCTGGGTGTGCTCTTTGATACCAATCTTTCATTTGAAAGACACGTTTCTAGCATTTGTAAAACTGCTTTTTTTCCATCTTAAAAATATATCTAAATTGCGACATATGCTCTCAATGACAAATGCGGAAAAATTAGTTCATGCGTTCTTGAGTTCAAGTCTAGATTATTGTAATGCTCTACTGGGTGGCTGCCCTGCATACTTAATAAACAAATTCCAGCTGGTCCAAAATGCAGCAGCTCGAGTTCTTACTAGAACCAGGAAGTATGAGCATGTTAGCCCAGTTCTGTCAAACCTGCATTGGCTTCCTATTGAACACCGAATAAATTTTAAAATCTTGTTAATTACTTACAAAGCATTAAATGGTTTAGCTCCACAGTACTTGAGCGATCTCTTAACACATTATAGTCCTTCACGTCTATTGCGATCCCAAAATACTGACCAGCTGATAATACCTAGAATATAAAAGTTAACTGCTGGCAGTCGATCCTTTTCCTGTTTAGCTCCTAGAACTCTGGAACTATCTTTCTAAAACAGTTCGAGAAACAGACACACTCTGCCAGTTTAAATCTAGACTAAAAACACATCTCTTCAACCTGGCATACACATAACACATTATACATACATTTTTAATCCAAATCATGTAATATATTATTTAGGTCAGCCGGAACCGGGAACATTCCCATAACATCTGATGTACTACTTACATCACAAGGCATCTACGCTGATAGTGGTCTCTGTTAATTCCGAGGTTACCATCGTCAGCTGGATCCGGGCCGTATCCAGATCAGATGAAGGACCTGCACCTGGACACGAGCACAAAACTGCTCTGAAGTGTCTGTAGAGACTGTGACTCTACTAAACCTTCCCCTGTGAAGATCATGAATCCATCTCCAACCAGACCAAACTGGATTTAATATTTGACTTGAATTGTTGTCAATATAGTAATCACTGTTTGGTTGTTGGCCAGAAGAGAACTGGTCCCCCGACTGAGCCTGGTTTCTCCAAAGGCTTTTTCTCCATTCTGTTCTTCATTCACATAACACTTAATATTCTTCAATTTTATTGATTCGCCTGCTCTTTTAGAGCTGCTGCTAAGCCAAAATAAAAGTTGTTATTGTTTTCATGTGACCTCTGCAAACCTGCTTTGAAACTATCTGTATTGTAAAAAGCGTTATATAAATAAAGGTGACTTGACTAAAACTAAACTATGCCATTTCTATCACAATGCAGCATAAATTCCTTGACTATAGGCATTATCGTCTGACTCTGGTTTGAACTGTACACTGCTAGTACAGTGTCTGACATTTTCAGTGTGTGAGATTGTCCTGTTTTGTTGCTGGTATGAGCTCTTGAAACTCCTCCCTCTTCTTGAAAGGGGGCTGGGAACACCTGCTCATTTGTATTTAACAAAACAAAAACTGTGGATGTTTGCTCACCCCCCGAAAGTGCCAAAATTTAACATGCTATAAAAATGTATTACAATTTTGAACTTGTAAATCTTGTAAATGGGGCACAATAGGTAACCTTTAAGGTATGCCTTGAGCCCTGTTGTTCCCTGCCAGTCTTAAAAATATGTATTTGATGCACTATATGGATTCAATTGGTCACTGTATGTGGTGAGCAACAGACATAGTGCATTTTATATGTGATTGGTGGTTCGTATTAGTTGTTCTTGAAATGCTAGTGTGTTTTGCTGCTTTTGTTTAATGCAATGCCTGGTATTCTGTGTTTATTTAATCATGTCTACTGTTATGGTTGTCTTTTATAGTGCCATGTATCTGGCAGCAAGATATGACAAACCACGTGGGAAACATGTAAGGTAACAGGATAATCTTATTTGTCATGATTTCTATGGCTGTGCAAGGTGCAGCTGGATGGATGGAAGGAGTCATGAACTGCATTTCTTTTTTTAACATTTTGTAATGTTCCCTGAGGTCCACTTATAATGTATTCAAGACTTTTTAAATACAAAAACATACTAGTTAAAAGTAATAAGATATTCTTTATCTGTTTTGACCCTCTTTTTTGAACACTCCATTTTGATGGGCATGACGCATTGTTGGAAGTTACCACTGCCGCTTCTATAGACAATTGTTAATTTCTCATTCTTCCTGACTGATTTGTCTTTAGTTTCTCTTTCGATAGGGTCCTTGTCACGGTCTGTAACATGAGGCAGTACCTGCAACCAGGTTGCACAGGTAGTCCTGCTCCTGTAGACCCATTCATGTGGTTGCACAGGTAGACCCATTCATGGGGTCGCAAGTAGGTTTGGTGTGTCTCTCAGCACAGTTTCAAGAGCATGGAGGAGATACTGGGAGACAGGCCATTACATGAGCAGAGCTGGGAATGGAAGTAGAAGGGCAACGACCCAGCAGCAGGACCTTTATTTTCTCTTTTGTGTGAGGAGGAACAGGAGGCGTACTGCTAGAGACGTACAGAATTACCTCCAGCAGGCGACTGGTGTGCATGGTTCTGACCAAACTACCAGAAACAGATTTCATGAGGGTGCCATGAGGGCTCTACGTCCTCTAGTGGGACCTGTGCTCACAGCTCAGTTCGATTGCAATTTGCCAGAGAACACCGGAATTGATAAGTCTGCCATTAGCGTCCCGCTCGCTTTTTAGATGAGAGCAGGTTCACACTGAGCACATGTGACAGATGTTAAAGAGTCTGGAGATGCCGTGGGGAACGTTATGTTACATGATGCAACATCATCCAGCATGACTGGCTTGGCGGTGGGTCAGTAATGGTCTTGGAAGGAATATCTTTGGAGGGTGCTAGCCAATGGTTCCCTTACTACTGTTAGCTACTGGGGTTAACTCTTCAGACCTTATGCTAGTGCAGTAGGCGCTGGGTTCCTACTGGTGCATAATAATGCCCAGCATCATGTGGCTAGCAGGTTTTAGATAACAAGGGCATTGATGCCACTGACTGGTCCTCACGTTCACCAGACATAAATCCAAAGTCACCAAGAAGCACCACAGACTGTCCAGGAGCTCACTGATGATTTTGATCTCCATGGACTGTTGTCACAATTTTGTTCTTAACAAATTAAAACATTTCTATAAATACAATTCTATATTCCCTACACTGAGATCCAATGTGTGATTTAAGTGTTCCCTTAATTATTTTGAGCAGTTACTTTTAGTTACAATTACTTTAAGTAAAATTAAATATTCTGACAAACATCCTCTAAACGAAATGGAAAAGGCCTCTTTTTTGTGTTGATAAAAGAGATGTACATGGACAAATGTGTTTCTATCTAAATAGCTTTATCACAGATTATATCAGGAACTCTAAACGGGATTATATCATGAAGTCGAGGACAGTTGCAATAAACTATGCATTAGGATGATGTGTGTGTTTTTGTGCATGATATTTCTCTCATCTCATCTGTGGTGTCAAAACAAAGTGCTGCGCTCAGGTACTGAGGAAGTGCGATCTGCTGTCTCCCTCACATACCTCACCCTGCTGCCTTAAAGAAGCTCTTTAGAAATCAGGTATTTGTCACTTTTAATGAACATTATTTCACACTAGGCCTAAAAAAAACATATACAGATATTCTAAAATAACCATTCAGAGTCCCGGTTTGTAGGCTTGTGTGAGATATGACAGAAGGTGTTATTTCATTAGGAAGGACCATATTAGTGGTGTAGTGGTATCCTAAAGGGAGAGTAAAAATAGCAGGGTTCTGTTAACATCATCTTGTAAAGGTATTGCTATTTTATACCTTTTAAACATCTCATATTCCAGACAGGCAAATACATTTATCGCTAACTGAAGTTAGGCTTTCGTTTCAAAAGATTAAATCTTGATAGTTTTTGTTGTCACACAAAAATCTTCAGAAATTCAGAAAAAAATAACTACAGTGAAAAAAAATGGTGTAGGATTAGATATGGATAATACATATCAAAAATAATTGGACAAAGAAACAGAGTAGCACAATGAATACAACATGACATTTTTAAGTAAAGAGAGCATTTTTAAAACAAGATAATGACTACATATACTTACATTTAAAATACAAACCTGAATATCTAGTGGAGGTGAATTTATGTAAATTTACCATATCGTGTTTTAAGGATGTTTAAAAAAAAATTGTTTCTAGAAAACAAGAAAAATAATGTAGTTTTTCTTTCTTCCTTATTGTTTTTACAGTGTTGTAGGGGAAATGTGGTAAAGAGAGTCGATTTCATGGGCAGATGTGTGCTCTAGGACATATATGCTTAAAGAGAGAGTTTTTTCCTGTTTCATTCTTGTGGGATACAAGTAATGAGGTGATGGAATGTGATAAGTTCCCTAAAAAGCTGAAAGCTCATCAGTCGTTTGGGGCTCCTGGGTGGACCTATCCATAGTCTTAGTGAAGAAAATAGACTGCCGTTTTAGTCAGCCTGACAAGTAATTAAACACTGTTTCTAATTATTGTTTATTAATATTAATGTAATAATTAAATCCTTTTGAAAATGTTTGTATATATGTTATGTTTTAAATTGGTCTATTTACTGTATTGCTGTATTTACTGTATGTGCCATTATGACTACAATTAAGTTTCAATAACACTTTACATTAAGGTTTAATTTGGTAACTTAATGAATTAACACAAACTAACATGAGAAACATGTGTTTACACCATTTATTAACCTTTGTTACTGTTAGTGAACCCTTTCGCATGTATAATCACATCGGTGCTATTAGAACGTTATCGCATCACGTGATCAACTGCTAAATTCAAACGTGTTTTCACGCGTCATAAATCACAACTATTCAGTGTTTTCAACCACATAAGGTTTATTTTCGGTTCCAGACATTTAAATACTCAAGAGTACTCGCAAAACAATACATTCATAGTTTGAAAAATATACACGGATGTCCATAAAAGGAGAAATAGTAATCGCTCAATTATAAATTGATCAGGTAAATCAGAAACACATTGCATAGGTAACTATAAAGATTCATTGTATTCTTCTCCCACTTCACCGGCCACCTACTGTCATGTATTTCGAGGGAAGTGACTGAATTTGTGTTGTAAATCACACTGATCAGATTCTCTGAACTGTGGTGCAAACAAACATGGCGGCCCCCATTGCGCATCATAGATCAGCTAACATGATCATTATAAAGGTTTTTAAACAACAAAACACATTCACTTCCATATATTTGAGAATCGGAATATCAGGTAGTTGATAGCCAACAAGTAAGTGAATATTTTGAATAAATAAGACAAAAACTAAAATGCGATGCTCCTGTCATACAGAGCTTTTGTGGTTGCGCTGTGTCACGTGACAAGCATGACGTGTCGCATTGGAAACATTCTAAAATAACGGTCGCCTAAAAATCTCATGCCATGCTACCAGGCTGAAAATTTAGAACTTATGTGCGAAAGGGTTAATAAAAATGCTTACTTTAGCAAAGTTAGCAGTTCAGGGAAGAAAGAGGCAGAACGGGGAACATTTAACAACTTTGCACTTTAACAACAATAAACAAATAAACAAATGCAAAACGAAAGTAAAAGCGGCAGGCTCGTCCCACTTACTACATTCACATTCATGATAGTTCACTGTGTATTAACTTTTGCTAACAGATACAACATTTGACCTTGACAAGTATTTAGTACATTTGAAATTAAGATTAATAAATGCTGCAGACTACTGTTCAAGTAATAAATAAATTAAGTAAATAAGCTAATAAGGATGTTAAAGACCACAGCCTCTTGTGTCAGTTGCTTACATGCCTCCTGAGGCCAGGAGAGTGATATTTAAACACACAACTCTTACTAGCCTATGTTACACTCACCCTCCTCCTATATCTCATTACTATCTGGGTCACGGCACCATATGTAACCGGTCCTACTCCGAGTGGGATACAAACTGGAGTCTCGAGCATGCAAGGCGGGCGCAACTAATAAAGATACTAAGTCAGTAACCTGCCTCCTGAGTCTACACACACAGCTCTTACTAGCCTACGTTACATTAACAAATGAATACTTATTTCAAAGTATTGCCAAAGTTTCTAAACCAAATTTCAGTGATGAGCCAAAGCTGGTTGCTATAGAGTGTTTTGGCAGTTTTTTTTTACTGGCTATCACATAAGGCCACCCCAGTCTCTATTCTGGTTTCTAGATATATTTCCTTACAACCATTTTATCATCTGCCAAGCAAAAATTGTATTGCTTAGAAAGAAAGTAGATTCTATCGCTGGCCTCTTAAAGCACAAGTGTGTGTGTGTAAAGAAAAGGGAGAAGGGAGAGAAACAGAAAGAGCAAGCTGTCACCAAAAAAGGCAGTATAGAGAGAGCACTGTGGAGTGATGTACAGTGAAGCAGAAAGAGCATCATTTGTAATGGAGTTCACATCTCTAATGTCACTTTCTGAAAGACCTTTAATTTCCCCAATAAAGACACACAAATTACCAAATTATACCTCTGTGTGACACAAAGAGGAAAATCCCAGTTTCTTTGACTCTGTGTCGCCGGCTATGGATCTCTGATGAACGAGAGGGAGAATATGATCCAAAGTGCTCAGCTAGGCTATACCGAGGACTTCCTCTCTGTGTGAAAAACAGAAGCTTGTGAGATGACAAGAAGCTATCCATCACAATCGAGAGGATAAATGGGACTAATTCTCAGACAAGCAAACTGTGATGATTTGATAGAGTATGCAAAAGCTACATAAATTGAAGGTATAATGAAAACTTTACATTATATTTAATTTAATTGTATTATTCATCTGAAAGCCAAAATGTGACTTTTTGAAGTTATTTTTAGAACAAATTTCTAATATCATCATTTCACTGTCAAATCAAAGTGAACTCATTCATTGAATGAGTAAAAACAGTATTATTTCAGCCACATCTGAAATTACACATTGTGTTTAAAGGCATTCTGCAATTTATTTATATATATATATATATATATATATATATATATATATATATATATATATATATATATATATATATATATATATATATATAATATTTTTTGAAATAAAGGATCCAAATCGTTAGGCTAATTTCATATAATTTGTTTGCGTATTCTCAATACACAATGTTAAAAGGTATTTTTATAGCTTATGACCAATTTCAGAAAAAATACTGATTGAATGTAAATAAATATTAAATATTCTGCTTATAAGTGATTTGTTCTTTAATGTCTCATTTTCATTTTCACTAACACTGTTGCCTCATTTGTAAACAAGCACATTTAAACTTTATCAGGGGAAAAACTGCTTGGTAGAGATTTTTTTTTTCTTTTTCACACAATACTTATCAAAATATTTTATGTAAAAAAACACAATGTTTTTATTACTACAGTGGAATACGTCATGTTGACGGCCTCGGGGGTAGCAAAAAAGCATCGATATAACCGTTTAGCGAGACAAACAACAGCCAATATGGCTATTTATTTGACGAAGTGATCGGCATGCTATAAAAATGTACATATACTGTATATGTTTGTGAGGTGAGAGCGAGGCGCGCACGGGGCGCCGGCAGGGCGAGGTGTGCACGGGGTGCCAGCGCGGCAATGAGACATGAGGAACGAGACACGAGGAACTCTAAACAGGAACCACAAGCAACATATCAAATGACAACGACGCCACGTCAGACAGCAAACACTGAGGGAACTATATAGGACACAGGAGGAGAGGAGTGATCAGAAACAGCTGGGAATGATTGCTGGAAACAAGAAGGCGGGGCAGACGTTAACAAGACACAGACACGCGGCAAATGCAAACGTGCATCGCCAAGTATTTACAAGGCACATGAGACAAGCGCAACGGGTGGACACACCTACTGAACTACAATGACAACAAACAGACACGAGGACGCGAGAGCGCGCACATGACGTAACGCGCCCTACACAAAACATGGGAGGAAGAGCAGTGCCACGGCTCTGTCAACTAGGAACACTAGAAACAGAAACTGAACCTGACAGAACTGTGACATGTTCACCCTTCAGTTTACCGGTTACTTTTTGTTTTTGCTACACATCAACAGAGAGACTGCTGTTACTGCTAAACTTATCTTTGTTTGACTGCCTTTTGCTTTCATTAAAGTATTTTTAAACTTCATCTTCGTCTTTGACACTGTAACAGAACAACGATCTACAACATTTTGAAAATTAGCTATCAGCTCGTGGCTAAAACTGCAGAGACTGCACAGACCAGCGCTGACCTGTTAACATTCACAGCAAAGTTCTGTTATTTCCTCGCCCCCTACCACTTGGACGACGAAATCGTTAAGTCGATGTCCGGTACCCGGCTAGACCCAGAGCTCAACTCAACACCACATTCGGGTGGAGTGCTACCACCCACTGTGACAGAGCCTGAGGAGAGAACAGCGCTGACCCTCGCCCCGGAAGAAGAGCCCCAAAGCAAGTCTGACCAGGGATGTGAACCCACAACACCTGCGATGGAATGTGATGGAGACGGATCGCAAGGACTGGCTAAAAGACTCGTATATGGAGGTAGTGCTTCCCACCCTACCCCACCTTGAACCATCAATTATTCCTTGTTCATCTCTATCTATTGACAAAATTGAGACCATCAATCCCATCACTGTGGAAGCTGAATTCCCGCTACTGACCTCATCTACCATTGCCGTCATCCTCAAGCTCAGCCAGTTCTCTAGCCCTACCGCCACTGGATGTCGGCAGTCCTGCGCCACCCCTGAAAACGCCTTGCCGGGATGTGAAGCCACAGGTCCTAGCGCCTCCAGTCTCATTAGTGTTCGAGGATCCTGTGTCTCCACCTCTGGCCTCGGATCCTTACACTTCACCTCGGCCCGTCGACCTGTCAGATCTATCCTGGCTCCTCCCACTCTTGGCTCCACTAGCGACCCTTGACCTGGGGGCTCCACCGGGTTCCCTTGCCCCAACGGCTTCAGTCGTCACTCCACTTCCGCCACGGGCTTTCGCGACATTCGCTACACTCTGTCCCTCCACCCCTATGACTGCAGAGGGCTTTCCCTTCCCTTCAGCGTTGCCATGGCCCCCCATCACACTGGCTCCACCCCAGTCCTCGGGTGCACTGGTTCTACCTCAAGTACTCATCGCCATGCCTTCGCCTCGGTCTCCTGAGCTAGCAGCGCCACTCAGGTCCGTCTGCTCTCCACATGCACCCTGAAATCCATTGGCTCCATGTTCGTCGGTCGTCATCATGACTTCGTCAGCCAAAACACCCTGGTATCTCCCTCCGTCGACGCCACCATTGGCTGTCCACTGCGCGCTATGGGTCTGTCGCCTTGACCATCCTCCTCCATGGCCATCGGGATCTCATCATCCCATCACCATCCCGTCATCTCCCGTTCAACCTCCTCCAGAGCCTCCTCCTGCATCCTTCTGCCCAGATTTTCTCCTGGCCATATGTTCTTCACTGTGCAAGGTCGCGCCTTCCGGGAGGGGGCGTTATGTCACACCATCACTGAACAAGGACTCTCATTGATTCACGTTTTCCTTTGTTTCAGTTTCTCCTGCCACTCATTGGTTACTATGGACACAAATCATCTCATCTGTTCATCATTTGTTCATCACCACTTGTGTATTTAGTTATCCCTGTTCACCTTTCAGTTTGTTGGTTGTTGTTTATGTTTGCTACAGGTCAGTAGAGATACTGTGGCTACTGCTACCCTCGTCTTTGTCGTAACTACCTTTTGTTTTCATTAAAGTATTTTTGATCTTCGTCTTTGACACTGTGACAGCACACCAGGCCAGTAGTTGTTTTTTTGGAATGAAACACACGATAGCCTGAACACGACATCACCACCTGCGTTTTTGCAATTTAAAGATGATGTCGGTATCATTTTCAAACACTTGCACTGTTTTCAAAAGTTTATGTTTAAGGCCACTAAATTATCAGGGCTCAGGTTCACCCAGTTTAAATCTAGATTAAAGACATCTCTTTAGTCAAGCATTCACTTGACACATCTCGTAACCTTGTACTGATTATCTTTTGAAATGTTATGAACACTAGCTATACACTAACTCTTTTCCATTTGCTTTTCCAGATTAACAATATACTAAAGAGATTACACCAGTTCAAGTTTGGATCCTTATGAAGATTTCAGATGACCCAACATCTGTGACGGCCAACCCCTGCGAGGACTTCAGATTATATGAACTCTTGCTTTGATGAAATTATTGTTCCCTGTCAAGGGAACTCGCACTGCGTCGAGACGCGATTGGGAACCCTTCAGTGTATATGTCTCTTGAAGCACAATAAAACCAACGTGCAGGCGTGTACGTCGCCGAGATGACGTCATCACGTCATGACCAAGGAGTATAAAGGCACGTCACGACCCGGAAGCGGGTTAGCTTTCAGTGTCTTCACAGCGCTCTAAGCTCAACGTGTGTGTGTGTATGTATTTGCTGGTACGCGTGCCCCGAGTCTAGTTTAAAAGAAAAGGGATTTCACGTGTGATTGAGAAAAGTGCGCAGATATGGCAAACTTACCAACTGCACCTTCACTAAGGCTTGGGCACTGCGCCTTCAAGATATCCATGTTCTGAGCCTCGTCATGGCTCAGTCATGGCAGTTAGCAGTTCGGCATCGAGGTGTCGTTCTCGCTCACTGGAAGGTGCGGGGGAGGGCTAATCTTACATGGTCCGCGCTCGAGAGCGTCGACTGTGTAGGTTGCCATTCCTGTCTGACAGTTTTCGAGGAGACTGTTCAGACTCGCGGTTTAGGTCCTGCTGCAGCTGAGGCTCAGCAGCGATCCCTATCGCGGGGACTTCTCAAGTTCCGGAAGCACGCCCTGTGGGGTTTCTTCCGACTTCAATAACAACAACCCAGCTCTGAGGAGTTGGGTGTTGTATTTACTTTGTGCCAAAAGTATGTTTATAACTCCTGTGTAACAGTGGATATTGTGTTTGCCTATCATGCTGGAGACCGGGGTTCAAGACCCGGTTTCAACGCACTTTTTCCAGCACCGAGGTAAATGGGTGAGGGGCATGCACGATCAGCGCTCGAGGGTACTGATTGTGCAGATTGTTTTGCAAATGAATTTGCGAACGCTCCGGTCCCGCCTGGCGGTTTTCGAGGAAACCGCCCAGGCTAGCGTTCCTCGTGGTTCCGGTCCCGCTGTGGCTGAGGCCCAGCGGCGGCTGCGATCATGGGGGTCGCAGATGGACTTGTCAGAGGGGTCAGAGACGGGCTTGGCCTTTTCTCCACCATTACCTGGCAGGTCTGGCCTCGTTCAGGAACCGGAAGCACGCCCTGTGGCGGTTTCTTCCGACCCTGACAAGGTGATACTGCAGCTATCCAGCTCCGAGGAACTGGACGTTGTTAGTATCGGGCATGGCGATCCCGCCTGGCGTCTTTTGAGGAAGTCGCTCAGGCTCGCGGTCCCCGTGGTTCCGGTCCCGCTGTTGCTGAGGCTCAGTGGCTGTCTCGACCATGAAGATCGCAATTGGATTTGTCAGCCTAAGGGGATACTGCAGCTATCCAGTTCTGAGGAACTGGATGTTGTAAGTGTCACATTGATGAGGATCTTCCTCACCAGCGATTGGGGCATGTGTAGCCGGTGCGTGAGCGCACTGTGCTCGCTGTCGCTCCACTCTCACCTGGCAGTCTCCTAGGGGACTGCCTGGGCAAGCACCCTTTAACGATTAACTGCGTGCCTGGTGTCCCGAGGGAACCAGGTCATGCACGTTTTAGGAGGGGCCAGTCACTCACTGAGCAGCTGAGGCTGATGGGCGTCAAGGCAGAGTTTCCAGTGCTATGCACTCAGTCACCTGTACTTGTTCCCTTCACTAGTGGCTCTGAACCGTTCCCATGGGGAGGTTTTGTGGGACACTGTGCTGCGTTGGTATCCCGAGGGAGCCAGGCACTCAGGTCCGAGGCGGGACTCTCTAGTCGCCACCCATACTTCTGGTGGCGCTTGGAGGTCGCCCCCTCTGAGGAGGGTCTTAGAGCACTCACTCCAGGTTTCCCCTGCAAGCAGGGCCCTGGAGCGGATGTTCGAGAAATACCAGAGGCCAGCCTCGAGAGGCTGGTTACCTTATTGGAGTACGGTTTTGTCCCAATGGGTCCTGCAGTAATATCCAGGGTGCCTGCCCGAGTGGTAGCTCCCGAGCAGGCTCTGGTTATGGAACAGAAGTGAACGCTCAGCTGGAGTTCCCAGCCAGAGTTTACGGGCTTCGGTCTGGTTCTTCTGTTCAGTCTAGCTTTTACCCTGCACCTTCAAGGTTTCTGATTTCATCAGATTTCATCAGATTTCATCAATGTTTGGTTGATTCTGGTAGCAGTTTGGCATCGAGATGTCGTTCTTTCTCACTGGAAGGAGCTGGGGCTCAGACTGTACGCAAGTAAGAAGGTGTTGTATCCTCATTTGGGAGCCACCTTCCGAAGCGTTGTTGGGATTCTGTGTCGTTGCCAGCACGGCTTTCACCCGTGCTCATCGACATCATCCCACCAGCAGTCAATAGCAAAAGCTAGGCCAATCACTCACTGAGCAGTCGAGACTGCTGGGCATCATGGTAACAGCTTCCAGTGCGGTGCACTCGGTCGTCTGTACATGTGGCCCCTTCAGTGGTGGTTCAGAACCAGAAGGTTTTCCCAGAGGAAACCGCTTCCACACTATCAAGGTCACGAGGCAATGCCTACGCACCTCAGGTATGTGGGAGCAATTCTGGTTCTCGTCCCATAAAAGGCCCACACTGAGAGCACTCTGTCACTGCGTATGCCGTCGACAGATACTTCTCTCATGGGTTTTGGGCGGTCCTGAGGGATCACTCAGTATAAGGTCTGTTGGACTTTTCTCCCAGACATTAGGGATGTCATGCTGTTGTTCAGCTTCACTAGCTTCCCTAGCTCCACGATTCTGGGCTGTGTCTCATCAACGATCTGTTGATCCTTTGCTCAGTCACGGCAGGTAGCAGTCTGGCATCGAGATTCTCTTCCTCGTGCGCATTGCTACTGTTTTGCCCACAGTCCAGAATATCAAGCTAGGCCAGCTAGTCACTGTACAGACACTTCCAGAGAGTGTTGGGTCTCATGGCGGCAGCGTCCAGTGTTATCCCACTCGGCCTGCTCCACATGAGACCCCTGCAGTGGTGGCTGAAGACCAGAGGGTTTTCCCCGAGGGGCAACCCCTTCCGTCTGATCAAGGTTTCAAGGCGCTGCCTTCGAGCCTTGCATCCGTGGAAGCAGAACTGGTTTATTTCCCAGAAGCTCGCACTGGGAGCTATCTGTCACCGCGTCATGCTGTCGACAGATGCGTCCCGCGCGGGCTGGGGGGGCGGTCCTGAGGGACCGCTCGGCCAGGGGTCTATGGGACGGGCACCACCTCTCCTGGCATATCAACGCCTTGGAGATGATGGCTGTCTGGATGGCGCTACGGGCGTTTCTCCCCGACCTCAGAGGCCGTCATGTAGTAGTCCGAACCGACAATACGTCAGTGGTCTCCTACATAAATCACCAGGGAGGTCTCCGGTCTCGTCGACTTTCCAAGTTGGCGATCAGGATCCTCCTCTGGGCCCAGAGGGAACTGCTCTCTCTTCGAGCGATATATATCCCGGGGGCCCAGAACCTGGGGGCAGACTTCCTGTCGAGACAGGGGCCGAGGCCCGGGGAATGGCGACTCCACACTCAGGTGGTGGAGCAGATTTGGGAGAGATTCGGCCAGGCTCAAGTGGATCTGTTTGCGTCTCGAGAGACGACTCACTGCCCACTCTGGTTCTCCCTTTATCTTCCAGCGCCTCTCGGCCTGGACGCCATGAGGCAAGGGTGGCCAAATCTACCCCTGTATGCCTTTCCCCCCGTAGCTCTGCTCCCAGGGGTTCTGGAGAAGGTTCGCCGGGAGAAGGTCCGTCTCACTCCAGTTGCCCCGCGCTGGCCGGGCAGGGTGTGGTTTTCGGACCTGGTGTCCCTCCTAGACGGCACTCCGTGGGAGATTCCGGTCAGGAGGGACCTCCTGTCCCAGGCTCAGGGGAGGATTTTCCATCCTCACCCAGAACTGTGGAAACTGTGGGTCTGGCCCCTGAGGGGGCCCAGCTCATAGAGTCTGGTCTCTCAGCCGAGGTTGTAGAGACCATTCTCCACTCCAGAGCCCCGTCCACGAGGAAACTGTATGCTCGGAAGTGGAACATTTTCACTTCTTGGTGTTGCGAAAAGCAGCTGAACCCAGTTACCTGCCAGGTTGGCACCGTGCTGGAGTTCCTGCAAGAAAGGTTCGCAGCAGGGCTGTCCCCCTCCACACTAAAGGTTTACGTGGCTGCCATAGCTGCTTACCACGTACCTTTGAGTGGTGCCTCTTTGGGCAGGGACCCCCTCATAGTTCGTTTCCTACGTGGCACTCAGAGGCTGAGGCCTGTAGTACGTTCAAGGGTGCCTCCTTGGGACCTGTCCCTGGTGCTCCAGGCCTTGTCCCAGGCTCCCTTTGAACCGCTGGACGAGATTTCAGATAAGCACCTTACTCTTAAAACTCTCTTTCTTCTCGCCATTTTTTCCCTCAAGAGGATTGGTGACTTGCAGGCCCTCTCTGTGGCCCCTTCATGTTTAGAGTTTGCGCCCGGCTTGGCTAAAGTTTTCCTCTATCCCAGGCCGGGTTATGTACCTAAAGTGCTTTCTAGTCCTATGCGCCACATAGTACTACAGGCTCTCTGTCCTCCTCCATTTACGGATCATGACCAGGAGTTAAAGAACAAGGTTTGTCCAGTGCGAGCACTGGACGCCTACGTCCACAGAACTGCCACGTGGCGTAGGTCAGATCAAATCTTTGTCTGTTTTGGGGCCCCCAGAGGCTCCCCTGCTTCTAAGCCTACTATGAGCAGATGGATTTCAGAGTCTATTTCTTTAGCTTATGAGCTGGCAGGACAGCAGTGTCCACTGTCTGTCCGAGCTCATTCTACTCGGAGCATGGCTGCCTCAAACCTTTTTCGCAGGGGCTTCCCTCGCGGACATTTTTGATGCGGCTGGCTGGTCCTCACCGCATACCTTTATTAGGTTCTACCAGTTAGACCTAAACCCCGCCTTGGGATCATTGGCGTTATCGTAGTGAGCTACGTTTCGCTTGGCATACCCCGTACGCTGAGGCGGCGTGGGTATTCCTCGTTCCCAATCGCGTCTCGACGCAGTGCGAGTTCCCTTGACAGGGAACGTCTCAGGTTACGTACGTAACCATAGTTCCCTAAGAGGGAACGAGACACTGCGTCTTGCAGCCTCAGCTCCTAGGCATGCCGGCCTGTTCAGACACTGTTCAAGCTAACCCGCTTCCGGGTCGTGACGTGCCTTTATACTCCTTGGTCATGACGTGATGACGTCATCTCGGCGACGTACACGCCTGCACGTTGGTTTTATTGTGCTTCAAGAGACATATACACTGAAGGGTTCCCAATCGCGTCTCGACGCAGTGTCTCGTTCCCTCTTAGGGAACTATGGTTACGTACGTAACCTGAGACGTTTCTACCTACATGATGTTAGCTAACCGCATGATTTGTATTATCTTAAAACTGTTTAGATCTGACATATGGGCATTATTCATACACAGTAACCTCTGATAACAGATTATGCTAAATTGTAAGGGAGAGACAGGCATTTTCTGTAAAGTTGCTTTGAAACGATATTGTGAAAAGCAGCATTCAAATAAATATGAATTGAATTGTCAATTTGTCTGTTCAGAAGATGATGCCTACAAAATATTTTTTTCTAATCTCCTTATAACAGACTATATATTCCCTATCAGTCTTTTCAAACTCTTCTGGCAAAATGTTTTGCCTGGATATCAAATTAATCTTTTTCCTGTTCTCTTGAGGGGCACAAATTGTGCCTCCCTTAAGGCAAAAAATGTAGCAGTTGTCTCACACAGTGTTTGGAACGCTCCCTGGCTTGTGTATGGACACAACGTCTACAGCTTCTTTTGTTTACGATCTCTTGCCTCCAACGAGTTCCTGATGAAGCGATGATGTCATGTGCATAGCATGGTGTGTCTGTGTAGCCAAGCACAGAGGATAATCAGACACATGTTTGTGTATTTTAGGGAGGCTGGGCCTCAATCTTCATATTTCATACTTCACTGGCTTCCACTGATGGATTATTGTGATTCGCTCGTGTAGGGTGCCAGTGAGGGGTCCCAGAGCGTGTGTGTGTGCAAAAGAAAAAGGAAACCTGGGGTGTGCTTTGAAGTGTATTGTGTGTGATCTGTTTTGCAGATCCTAGTCAGAATGAAGGTTAAGTGTAGCTGATGCACATATACACACACAGAGGCAGACACACACACAGCAAGAGTCAACCAGGGCAGTTCCTCAGTGTGTTAGATGAGGTAGTGTCAGGGCAGGGTGATCTGTAGCCAACAGCAAGGTTACTGCAGTGCTTTCTCTCTCCCTTTCTTTTTCCTATTCTTTCACTATCATAGCTAAGTTAAGTCACATTTATTTTTTTGCGCATTATATAACACAGATTGCTTCAAATAAGCTTTACAGTGATCAACAGGAAAATAATGACTCAATGAAGTATACTGAGCTCATTTTGTCTGTAAAGCAGCTACAAAAAGGGGTCACAAGTGTTGATTCAGTTCCATTGTGAAGATCATCAATTATCAAATTAGTTCAATTAGTTTCACTGTCTTAAATACAATTTAGTGTAGAATCTATTTTCATTATGAAATTTTACAATTAATTACAAAAGTATAGTCAAATAGCCTGTTGGATGGAATTCGGTAGTACACACCACCCAATATTTCACTGGATTTCGGCTATTCTGATGTTTTTCTGGACGTTTTAGTTGGATAGGCAGTGCTTCAGGAAGTGTTGGAAGCAAGTTGGCTTGCTAGTCAAGCTCAGACAGCTTGGCTTTAGAACCACACTGCCCAGTATGCATCTGGCAAATTTCCACTCCCTACCCAACAAAAAGGACAAACTTCTCCTCTCCTGAACAAATAAGGACTTTTCGAATTCTGCTGCTCTGTGTTTCACTGAAATGAAGCAATTCTATACATTACATCTACCAGGGATCCAGTTACTTAAAGCAGATCACCATTCAGAATCAGCTGGTAAATTGCGTGGAAGTAGGATGCTTCTACATCAACAAAGGGTGGTGTACAGATGTAACAACATTTAAGAAGATGCTGTCCCTACCTAGACAGCATCATCTGTAAGCCTTTCTACTCGCTGCATGATTTTTCTTCAATCATTCTAGTGAGTGTTTACAATCCACTGCAAGCGTGTGTGAGCACAGCACTACAACAACTGGCTGATCAAATCACAGACACAGAGCAACAATACCCAGATATATACTCAGTTATAATTATTATCAGGTACTTTAATAAATTGAATCTGAGCTGTGAACTGCTTAAATACAGACAGCACAATGCATATCCTACCAGACACAGTAATATACTGGACCACGATTACACCACAATAAAGGATGCATATTACTCTGTCCCACGGGCAGCTTTGGGGCTCTCTGATCACTGTTCACTCCATCTTATACTAACCTATATGCAGAAACTGAAATCAGCTAAACCTATAATAAGGACTGTAAAAAGATGGACTAATGAAGCAGACTTACAAGCCTCCATCAATTGCATTGATTGGAGTATTTTTGAGGCTGCTGGCTCTGACCTGGACGAACTCATGGATTCTGTGACATCATATGTCAGTTTCTATGAGAATGCCTCCTATCAGGACTCATTCAATTATACCAATGACAAATTGTAGTTCACTGCAAAACTGTTTGTTTAAACCATTTGTTTAAATGGTCCAAACAGATTGGCTAATAGGAACTATTGTGAAAAGCTGAGGAACCAGTTTTCAGCCAACAAACTTGCATCAGTGTGGAAAGGCCTGGACAACATTACACAAGAGACCATCCCTCAGTACAGTGGAAAATTAAAAACTGGCCGACGCTTTGAATGAGTTTTACTTTGGGTTTGAAAAACCCTGTCTCACACCCGTTATGACCTTCTCTCCCTACACCCTTCAACATCTCCAGCACTTCAGGTCTGTAAAAAAGTGGTGTTGTGTGTGGAAGATCTGTGTCTCTATGAAACAGAAGACAAGGAAAGCATCAGGCACAGACAATGTTACACCAGACTGTCCGAAATCCAGTGCAGATCTTCAATAGATCACTCCACTATCATCCTCAACCCCCAAAAATCATAGGACTGGATAACTAGAAACCTGTTGCCTTAAAGGGCCAGTCACACAGCGAAAACGCATGAATCACGCACGAATTACGCACAAATTTTCGTTTCTGCGCGGAGTGTGCGTTGTATACGTATTTCGTCGGTGGAACGAACGTGGACTGTCAGTGATTGTAAGTGGATGTGCGAAGGCGGTTTGTGCGTGATTTTGAGTTTTGAACGGTTCAAAATTTTCTGACTCCTGTGCGTTATTCATGAGTCTGCATGCCTAGTTTATGCGTCGAGTATGCGTGACTATGCACGGGACACGCGTCGGCCGTCAGTGCTTATGCGTCGGAACTGGTTCGAAACCACGCACGTCCATGTCTGTCCACTGATGCCCCACCTTCATATCGCTCATGAACCACGCATGAACCGGGCACGTATCACGTTCATTCCACTGACAATGTGGATTCTGAAAGTGCTTGTTCGTGGAGCGTTCGTGAAGCGTGCGTGTTTGGACGTGCTCCGTCAACGATTCATGCGTCGGGCGTGCGTCGAATGTTCGTGGAATACTTTTTTCTCGAAACACAAGCACGCACAAACCCAATCTGTGCGTGATTTGTGAGTGATTCGTGCGTGATCGGCTGTGTGACTGGCCCTTAACATCTGTGGTCATGAAGTCATTTGAAAGACTGATGCTGGTGCACCTCCATCTGTCAGTGGATCGCTAGCTTCCTGAGAAACAGGCAACATCCTGTGAGGTTGTGAAAATTCTCATCCAATACCCATATGATCAGCACTGGCACCCCCCAGGTGTGCATTTTCTCCCCACTGCTCTTCTTCCTCTAGACCAACGATTGCTCCACATAAGACCCCTCTGTCAAAGTTTTCAGACGGCAACACATTGCCCTCATTCAGGACAGAGCATTATTCATACTCAACATCATGGACAGCACTGTAGCAACAGTGGAATCATTCAGGTTCCATGGCTTTACCATCTCTCAGACCTGATGACAAAAAGGCCCAGCAGAGACAGTACTTCCTTCACCAGCTGAGGAAGTTCAACCTTTCACAGGAGCTGCTGACACAGTTCGACTCTGCAGTCACTGAATCTGTCCTCTGCACTCCTAACTGTCTGGTTCAGATTAGCTACTAAATCAGATCTCAGAAGACTATAGCGTATAGTCCAGATTCCTGAGTGAATGACTGGCACTGTACTCATCCAGAGAGTAGAAGAGCTGGCAAAATCATTCTGGACCCCTCTCACCCAGGCCACTTCTTCTTTGATCTATTGCTGTCTGGTTGGCACTATAGAGCACTGAACACCAGAAAGGCAAGGCATAGGAACAGTTTCTTCCCTCAGGCTATTCATCTCATGAACAGTTAATGCCCCCATTTGAAAAAAAAAAAGTGCAATACAGAACATTATTTATATATTTATTTAACACACCATACTTTTAATTTACTTTTCCTTGCATTTAGTACATATTGTCTATTTTTGTAAAATATGTTTTTGTATATTGTTGTCTCATATTTACTAATTATATTTTAATTATCTGTATCCTGTCACTGTGGATCTGTTTTTGTGTGGAAGCTTCTGTCACCAAAACAAATTCCTTGTATATGCAAACATAACTGGCAATAAAGCTCTTTCTGATTCTTTCTGTTCGTAGTTATTGTAAGAGAACAATGTTTACTCATTCATTTACATGAACAGAGAAATGCATGTTTTGTTTTGTTTTTTTGGCTGGAAAAGTCTGCCATGTTGTGCATGTTGTATTTCTAAAAAAGAAAAATAAATAAAAAGTTCCATACTGTTTGCTCTTCAAACCCAAGTTACACAAAGCAACAACATTGAACGTTCAAATCTTAAATAATAACAGGGGGATTTTTTACTAAAATAACTTTTTCTCTTTCATAATTTTTAAATTTAATTTCAAAAATAAAAATAAATTTAGCATGTTCTCAACAAATTCAATATACTAATATATATATATATGTATGTGTGTGTGTTTGTTTATACATAATTTTATAATAATGTTTATTCACATAAGGATACAATACATAAAAATAAATTAAATTAAATTAAAGGGAAACACAAGCACATTCAATTGGCTGAAAATGCATTTTCATTTTGCATCCCCATCCATGTACAGTCAGGTATAGAGCAGTTATCGTAACATTGGGTTTATCACTGAAAATTGTATCACACTATGTGTACTCATTAAACATCATTAAAGTAAAAATGGAACAGATATAGCACAAGCTCTCTTACCGGTATGTGATGGCGTTTTATTCGGGGGTGACAACAGCAGTTTCTTTCAGTTTTTTCCCTCCGCTTGCAATAAACACTGAGTTTGTGGCCATCTAGTTTGAAATCTTAACTACAACACAGAGGTTTTTCAGATTTTCCATCATGGGTTTCAGGCATTCTGCCTTTCAGCTAAATGTTGACTCTTTGAATACTTGCACCTGGGAACAATACAAGTTTTCTTAGAAGTATTTCCAACTAAAGCAGAGTATTTGACTCTGGTAAGGCTATCCTAGCAGATATGTGGGAGTGGCTTTGAGCGGCAACATGCCCAGAGCATTATGGGTGATGAAGTTTCCATCTATTTAGCAAAAGTTAAGACAACTTTTTCTTTCTCTAGTCAGGTAGCGGCAATAAAAAGGCCTTTTATTAAGCAGCTAAGTGTATTAGAAAACCCCATTTTGCCAACACTGTAGTAATTGAAATCATTTGGCTAATTTGATCATGCAGTTTCCATTAAGTGTGTCCCAGTTAAAAAATGTTGGTTCCCAGAACTGGTTCTGGGAACCAGACATTAGAATGTTCCCGGTAGGTTTGCTTCACTTCTACATCTGGATATGCCTGTTCACAAATAATCAGTCTACAAACTACATCTTCTAAATTACTTATTGCTCAAAAACATTAGAATGAATAGAATATTACTACAATAACATTTACTGAAACAATCTCTATAATATTTGTACAAACGCACATAAGCTATGAACGTAATTAAACACTACACAATTGTTTTTAAAAATGTAATCATGAATGAACATGAATATTCTTTAAACACACATATACAAGCCATGAACATATTCAAACACATTACACAATTGTATTTAAAGCAAAATGTAATTATGAATATTCAAACAATATTTACACACAAAGCATTTCAATGAATGTGAAACAAGTTTTATAAACAATTGACTGTTATTTGCTGTGAATGACTCTGTAGATCTAATATAGTTCTGTCCATTTTAGTTTTGCTGATCTCTTGTGAACTTGTGTTATACACACTAATGTTATGATATTCACTGCAAAAATACATTAAGTCAGGTAGTGCTGATACTTATGGTTACAAATGTGGTTTAACAGATATAACTTAAATGTCACATTTTACGGAGTTAAAAGAGAGTGGGTGCAATGGTGTTCCACTATATCTAACATCTCCTCATATAGTATGATGTGGTACTGATAATCTAAGACAAATTGGCATTATTGCTTACCATTTTAAATTTCTATGTGGGGCAAATTTCAAAACTATTACAATTAGGTCTTCCACATCACTTGCCTTCAGTGACTTTAAAATATTTTCCATTGCTCCTAGAATCAGGGAATAAAAAAGAAGGTCGATTATGTGAAAGGAGGAGTTAGATTTGAGGTGTGGTATTATTTACATTACTTTACATCTACATTTGGTACCACAACAAAATATATTCTCAGTGCAAAATACAAATCTGTTGCATTTAATAGCATTTATTACTTAAATAAGGATAGCTCATTGGAGGAAAACTGACTATAATTATATTAAAAAGACTGTATTTGCTTAGGTTGATGGAATGTAAAAAATGGTGTGCTTTTAACCAATATAATTTTTAAAAAGCATTATACGACTTACTTGACTCCACCCTTCAATATCAGGTGCGTAATGCAACAACCAATGGCGTGTCTCAATTTATGTATGAACTGAAGGTCCTGCACATCTAACGGGATTCAAATCCTCAGTTGTTTCATAATTTTCTTCAAGACATAAATGCAGTCCTGGTTTCTCCAGGAAAATTCTTACAACTAAACACTAAAAACATTACAAAGCACACAAACATTACATGTGCACTAGCATCCTGTTGCTGTCCAGTGCCGCGTCATTGTCTCTACTTTGTCGGTTCTTGTGTCGTGAGTTCATCTATCTTGCCTTTTCTAGTCTGCCCAGTCTGGCTGAGTTATGTTTTTCCCCCTCGGGGTGGTTTATGTTTGAAGTTTTCTTTTCTTTTGTTAATAAAGAGCCCTAAGTCCTCGCTCTTCCTTTCTTCCACCAAACTTGACAGGAACGTTCTCTATAAGTTTCAAAATTAACCCCAAAAGACCTTCAGGGAACGTTCCCAGAACGTTCTTATTTGGTTCTCCAAAAAACTAAAACAAACGGGAACTAAATGGGAAAAGGGGAATGTTCTGTGTTTACTGGGATATCACTCTCAGATCCATTTATTACATTTAGAGTTTTACATGCATTGAATGCAGCCACAAAGCTAAAATAATTAAGGACAGCATTCATCTTCCAAAACCAACTTCACAATAAACAAAATTTCATACCTCATGATTCTATTCCTTAAGATGGCTAATTAATCACTGCATATAGTCTCAGAGCCCAACATTATTTACATTATAGTGTCAGACTTGATATGACACATCACAGAGTGCAACAGCTTTCCACTCCTCTTTGCGCTTAAGAAATCAGTGCAGTGTTATTTCCAGGCTGTTTCAAGTGAGGACCCTGATTCTGACACTTGTGAGAAATGACAAGTTTTGTGATTAGCGGGGCTCTTTTTCATCTGGTTGGTGATTGGAGTGTTTGATGTCCTCAGAGTCGCTCTGAAGGCAGTGAAGAGGTGATTCCCCCAGAGGTCTGTACTGAGGTTGACACACACGCACGGGTTTGATGTTTTCTCTTTTTTTCTCTCTCTCTATGTTTTCTCCCTTTCACACTCATTTTTTAATGAATGAATCAGACAGGGTGTGAAAGAGAGACTTTGGGGATGGTGTGTTTAGAAGACGATTTCTCACTCTGGAAATGGTCATCGCGTATGTGACATCAAATTGATATGGTTGGCATGTGAGGGAAAGACTTATATTAACATAATATTCTTATATTAATATATATTAACTTATAATATTCTAAAGACTGGATTATAAATATTCATGACAAGCTTTTACAATTTGCCACCAACATCAATAACAACAAAGAAGTAACATCAACACTAGAAAAAGTATACTGCAAAAAAGAAAAAAAAGGGGGGGGGAGCTAAAAACAAATTGTTGTATTATGAAAACCCTTATTGATTATTTCATTATTTATGTTGCTTCATTATTTATGTCTTTATAAATGTATCTATTGTATATAAGAACCACAGTTTGTTGTTATTGTCAACTAAATCTTAATCAACTTAAAGGTGGCTCTTAAAAATAAAGATTCCCTTTCAAGATAACTTCTGCTGTGTCGAAACCCTAGTGGAATGCCTTGGCATATAGTCTCGTGAAGCACTGTGAAAATCGATTGAACAATTGTGTGAATGATCGTTGTGGGTCGGTGATGTCATGAACCAGGACCATAAAAGGGAGCCAGAAACTGGAAGCAGCAGCTCTGAGTGTCTTCAGCAAAGCTCTGTGTCGTTTGTGTTATGTGAAGCTAGTGATCTGTGTGATCTCTCCCCAGGGACCTCCACACTACTCATTTAATAGTATTATGGTGGATATTCAAGCCTTTAGAGTGTGTGCTTCTCCCTGCCCTTGCTACATTACGGGCAGGGATACACACATCTTATGTGTGGCTTGTTTGGGAGCTGAGCACGCATGGTCAGTGCATGAGGGCGCTGGCTGCGAGCACTGTGAGCAGCTCTTGTTGCGTACCCTCTGCTCCCGCCTGGAGGTTTTCTCTGATGGCAATCAGGCTCGCATTCCTCAGGGCTCTTGTCCTGCTGCTGCCGAGGCTCAGCGGCGATCTATCTCCTGGGGTTTGTAGATGGATCGGCCAGCAGAGTTTGAGACGGGCCCTGCCCTATACCTGGATACCTGGTGGATCGTGTTTCCTCTGGCTCGATCTGTCACCCCTGCCTAGAATTGTGAAAACTGTGAGCTTGGCCTCTGAGGCGGCCCAGCTCTTAAAATCTGTATATTTTTCACTTATTGGTGTAGTGAAAAGCATTGGCAGGGACCCCCTTGTAATACGTTTTCTCCGTGGTACTCTAAGGCTGAGGCCTGCAGTACAGACCAAGATTCCTGCCTGGGATCTATTCCTGGTCCTCCACAGCTTATCCCAGGCTCCCTTTGAACCTCAAGGAGGTTCCCATCAAGTTCCTATCTCTAAAAACCCTCTTTCTGCTAGGAATCCCCTTGCTGAAGAGGGTGGGGGATCTACAAGCTTTGTCTGTAGCCCAATCGTGCCTTGAGTTTGCGCCCAGGATGGCAAAAGCTCTCCTCCATCCTAGGCCAGGATATGGACCCAAGGTTCCCACTAATTTGGCATGGTCTATCATACTGCAGGTTCTCGTTCCTCACCCCTTTGGCGATCATGACCAGAAGACTAAAAACAAGGTCTGACCAGTGTGTGCACTGGACGCTTACGTTCATACGTTACGTTCTTATGCCACCTGGCGTGATCAATTGTTAGTTTGCTTCAGAACCCCCAAAGGGGCCCCAGCATTCAAACCTTCCATGAGCAGATAGTCCAGACTATCTCTCCGGCTTATGAGTCGGCTGGGCAGCCTTCCCCTATGGTTGTCTGTGCCCACTCCACAAGGAATACGGTTGCCTCTAAGGCCCTTCTTGCAGGGGTCTCCCTTGCTGATATTTGTGATGTGGCAGGCAGGTCCATTCCAGAGGTTCTACCAGACCTCAACTCCGCTCCAGGAACGTGGGTGCTCTCGTAGTGACGCACTTTCGGCCTTCGTCACTGAGGTTCCGTTGGTACATTGTTCTCCTGGCGTTAGGACGTCTCAGGTGATGTATGTAACCAAAGTTCCCTGAAGAGGTAACGAGATGCTACATCTTTGGTCTCAGCTTCTTGCGGCTCCGGGCTTACTTCAGACACTTTCTAAGCTGCTGCTTCCCAGGTTCCGGCGCCCTTTTATGATCCTGGTTCATGACGTCACTGACCCGCGACGATCATTCACACAATCGTTTCACAGTGCTTCATGAGACTTTATGCCAAGGCTTTCCCCTAGCGTTTTGAAGCAGTCAACTATGGTTACAAACGTAACCTGAGACGTTTTCTCTAATTGATAAGAAGCTTAAAAAAATAAAATAATTAAACACATTTTTTGGGGGGAAAATGTAAACAAGTAAACCAAAAATCTTAAAAAGAATTAAAAATGTTACCTTGGCACAACTAAAATTAATAAAATAAATAAAATCAAAGATGTGTATATGTGTGGTTACAAAAGAGCGGCTGAGCTTTTACATTGTATAAACAGTAAATTGTACATACCAAAAATAATGAATAACAGGACATTGTAAAGATGAGCCTGCTCGCTCTGGTTGTCCACGTTTTAGACAATGTTTTTAGTGTGATTTGCATCTTTTCATAAAAAAATATTTTAACATGATCAATCTCCTTTAAAATTCTGCATTTAGCCATTTATACAGATTATAAAGAATATATTAATTACTATGAAAGCAAGCCCTCAACACAGTGTCGCTTAAACATATCATAAAAATGATTTGTTAGCAAGCACATGGAAGTGTTTAAGTGTTGGGGGGATGCTGGGTAAACCTCCAGAGCATTGAGTGCTGTAGTGTCCAATGGATTTATTTATTTATTATCATTCTATGGCCGTAATCTGAACATCGCTCTGATAAACTTACAAAGTCATCTAGAACTTGTGCTGACTGACTGTGCTTGAAATATTGACGACAATCATTACAAAAATTGAGTAGAATTTCTAATCCAAATTTAATTTAGAATATAAATAACATCATAACTCACAAGCCATGTACTAAACAAACATAAAATGTTCCCTTTCAGGGAACTCGAGCTGCGTCAAGCGCTAGGGGGAAATAGCCTTGCGTCAGTCACGTGAAGATCTGTGCAACCAAAGAGAGACGAATGCGTGTGAATGCGTCACCGCCGGCGCGAGCCGGTGATGTCATGAGGAAGAGCATAAAAGCGCGCCCGGGACCCGGAAGCGCCAGCTCTGAGTGTCTTCAGCGTGCTGTATGTCTGTGTGAGAGTAATTGAAAACTAAGACTAGTTTAAAAATCAGGGACTGTGTGTGAGAATATGGCGAATGAACAAACATTTAGACCGTGTGTTTTTCCCTGTCCGCGTTTTATAATGGACAGGGATACACATGTTATGTGTGTTGTTTGTTTAGGAGCGGAGCATGCGCGGTCGGCACTTGAGAATGCCGGCTGTAAAGACTGTGAGAAGTTCTCACTGCATACACTCCGCTCCCGCCTGGCGGTCTGTAAAGAGGCTAGTGTTCCCCGTGGGTCGGGACCTGCTGCTGCCGAGGCATTGCGGTGCTCGCACTCATGGGGTTCACAGATGGATCTCGCTGAGGTTGCTGGGATGGGTCCTCCCTTATCTCAGCTCTCACGAGATAATGCGGGTCCCAGTCATGATCGCTCCTCGCGAGACAATCATGCTGAGACTGGCCGGCGGAGACCAGGACTCCTCGTCCTAGAAAGAATTTCTTAGACGAGCGTTACCTGCCTGCTCGCGTCACTCCCCCGCGCCGAGCTATGCCGTTTATTTCAGATTTGCATGCCGAGGTATCTAGGTCTTGGAATAAGCCAGCCTCCGGAAAGATTCATACACCACGAAGTGCGATGTATACGAATCTTTCCGGGGCGCAACATTTTGGTTATGGTGGGATGCAGAGAGTGGACGAGGCTCTCGCTGGGTACCTCGTTCCCCAGTCTGCATCCGCTATTAAAGCTCCGGCGCTCCCCACCAAGCCGATGCGCATCACATCGTCTTTGGTGGGGAAAGCATACTCCGCTTCGAGTCAGGCTGCGGCGTGTCTGCATACTACGGCACTACTGCAGGCCTATCAAGCGGAGTTGCTTGGGTACCTCAACGAGGGCAGTGGCATCAGTCCGGAGGCAGTCGCAGAGCTGCGCCGGACCGTGGATTTGTCTCTTCGGACCACTAGGGAGACGGCCTACTCTGTCGGCCGCTCCATGGCAGCTCTGGTGGCCACGGAGAGAAACCTATGGCTCAATTTATCAGCTATGAAAGATAGGGATAAATTTGTGCTGCTGGACGCTCCTCTGTCTCCTTCAGGCTTGTTTGGCGATGCCGTAAAAAACGTCGTCGACAAGTTTCAGGAGGCTGCACGACAGCAGGCAGCATTCAGCAAAGTTCTTCCCCGCTGCCCTCCACGTGAGACCGTCGACCAATCGTGGTCCCAGAGCTCTGCTCACAGGGCCTCTCAGAAGGAAAGTGTCGCGACTCCCTCCGGTAAAACCTGGAAAGTCGGGCCGACAAGTCCAAGTTCAGTCCTCTGGTAAGAAAGGTGATCTCAAGGTCTTCCTTAAGAATCAGAAGGCTAAAACAAAGCGGTCCTAACATCAAGCCGCAACTAGGTGGTGTCTCACATGTGCAGCGTCAGCCCGCCATGGCAGAGCCACCCCCTCTAAGGAGGGTCCTAGAGCATTCCACCCAGGTTTCCGGAATCCCCGGCTTAGTGGTGAATATGCTCTCAGTACCAGAGGCCAGCCCGGCGAGGCTGGTTCCCTTAGTAGAATTCCGGGCTGCGTGGTCACAGCTACCCGGTATCTCTCAGTGGGTCCTGCGCACGGTAACCTTCGGGTACGCCATTCAGTTCGGGGTTTCACCACCTTGTGAGGAATCGCTCCTCACAAGGTCTTTGGAGCAGTCGGCACCAGACCTGGCAAATAAACATGCTAGAGTTACTGGCGGTCCGCAGAGCACTTTGTGCGTTCCTCCCGGAGCTTCGCGATCATCATGTCACTGTCTTCACCGACAGTATGACGGCAGTCGCATATATCGACCATCAGGGGGGTTTGCGTTCGCGACCACTGTACAAGATGGCGTGGCAGATCCTCCTCTGGGCCCAGGGGAGGTTGCTCTCTCTCAGGGCAGCCTACATCCCGGGGGTCCAGAATGTGGGAGCAGATGCCCTATCGAGACAGGGGGCAAGACCAGGGGAATGGCGGCTCCACCCCGAAGTGGTGGAGCAGATTTGGGAAAGATATGGCAAGGCACAGGTAGACCTGTTTGCCTCAGTAGACAACACCCACTGCCCTCTGTGGTTTTCACTAGCACATCCAGCGCCTCTGGGGCGGGATACTATGGTACTGGCGTGGCTGAGGTTACGCCTGTACGCCTTTCCCCCGATCGCTCTGCTCCCGGGAGTTCTGGCCAAGGTTCGCCGGGACAAGGTCCGTCTCATGCTAGTGGCCCCCACTGGCCTTCCAGAATATGGTTCGCGGACCTGGTGGCCCTCCTCGACGGAGTACCCTGGGAGATTCCGGTCAGGAGGGACCTTCTGTCCCAGGCGGAGGGTTGCATTCTGCACCCTCGCCCAGAGCTAATGAAACTGTGGGTCTGGCCCCTGAAGGGGTCCAGCTCATAGAAGCCGGTCTCTCAGCCGAGGTTGTGGAGACCATCCTTCAGTCCAGAGCTCCCTCCACGAGGAAACTCTACGCCTTTAAGTGGAAAATCTTCACGTCTTGGTGTAGTGAAAGGCAGGTGAACCCAGTAACCTGTCAAATCGGCAAAGTACTGGAGTTCCTGCAAGAAAAATTTGCGGCAGGGTTGTCCCCCTCCACCCTGAAGGTTTATGTGGCTGCGATTTCAGCTTGCCATGTACCTCTGGGTGGGGTGTCCTTGGGCAGGGACCCCCTAGTCACTCGTTTCCTCCGTGGCACATTGAGGCTGAGACCTGCGGCACAGACTAGGGTGCCTGCCTGGGACTTGTCTGTGGTACTCCAAGGCCTGTCCCAGGCACCCTTTGAACCTTTGGAGGAGCTTCCTATCAAACTCCTTTCCCTTAAGAACCTGCTTTTGCTGGCTATCACCTCGCTTAAGAGGGTCGGGGATCTTCAGGCCCTCTCGGTGGCTCCCTCATGCCTCGAGTTCGCGCCCGGGATGGCGAAAGCTTTTCTCCACCCGAGGCCAGGCTATGTCCCTAAGGTTTCCACTAATGTGGCTCGGTCTATTACGCTGCAGGCCTTCTGCCCTCCCCCATTTGGCGATCATGAGCAGGAACACAAGAACAGGGTCTGTCCAGTGAGAGCACTGGACACTTACGTTTTCAAGACTGCCACTTGGCGTAAGTCGGACCAACTGTTCGTTTGCTTTGGGACCCCCAAGGGGGCTCCAGCTTCTAAGCAAACACTAAGCAGGTGGATAGTCGAGGCTATCTGTCTAGCTTATGAGTCGGCCGGACATGCCTCTCCTTTGAGGGTCCGGGCCCACTCCACTCGGAGCGCGGCGGCATCCAAGGCTCTCCTCTCTGGAGCTTCCTTGTCTGAGGTTTGTGCTGCGGCTGGCTGGTCCTCACCGCACACATTCATGAGGTTCTACCAGCTAGACCTCGATGCCGCCCCGGGGACCAGGGTGCTCTCTCAGTGAGCTGGGACACACACGGATGCCGGCGTCGCCTGTAACCCTGGTTCCCTTGTACATTCGTAACCCGAGACGTTTTCATCCACAAGGTATTAGTCCTGTCATCACTGAAAACTTGTTGTGGCAATAACAGTCAGCGAGAAGATATTTGATATTTAAAATCCACAGTATGGAATTCTGGGCTCTCTGTTGATATCTGTAGTTAAAACTTTAAATTGCAAGTTAGTTGCAGAGGCAAGTTACAAGTGCAGTTAGGTACATAACAATGGTTATACTAATATCCACACTGAGAATCTTGAAAGTAAGAAGAAAGTGGGGCCATTATAATGACTGATCAAACAAAGCCTAAATGCTTTAAAAATTTATAACTCAAGCTATTTAAAGTGTACTTGAGTGTATCCTGGTACATATAACAATTAATTTAAAAGACAATAGTAATAAAGCGATTGTGTAGGAGTTCTTTCAGCTATTGGGATTTCTTTTGAGTCCTAGGAAGACTCAGCTAAAAGAGTCAAAAGAACTGTTCATGATATCAGTTCTTTTTCCACATTTTTCATATGTATTATCATCTGTGTGATTTTGATGGTTGCAAATAAATTATGATTCTTATATAGAAATATTTTCTACGTGGAGTGCGATTTTGGACCAATGAGATATGATTGTGGGAGGGGCTACTGAAACAGAAATCAAGAGATCAACAAAATGTCTTGCCACTTGTTATATCCACAAACATGTAGGACAAAAACAAATTTACTGTAGACGGTGAGCTTTTATCAATTGATGCATCATGTCATGATGGAGACACTATAAAAAAACAACAACAATTCTAATCACTGTCAGATCAAATCAAACGATTCTATTTTGTTTGACTTTTTTGTAGCTTGTCAGAGACTAAAAAAGTAAAATATAATATAAAATATAAAAGTAAATAACTAAAAAGTTCCTCCCTCTTTTAGCTGCACAGATAAAACATACAAAATGTATTTGATTTGCATGAAATATATAAATAGTACCTAACATTAGTTGTACTTAGTGTATAGCATGTATCACTATTTTTACTTTTTTAAAGGGTACTATAGTGACAGCTTTTACACCATTTTTTTCTGTGTCAAAAGTTTTAATGCACATTTGTGACCCTAAATGAAGAAAATCACAACATTTTAAGAAGAAAAAAATAGTCTAACCTGTATTTCAAGCTTCTTAAAAACTGAGCAGGGGTCAAATGGATTCGAACAACATGATAGATGTTTATTTTGTAGGGAGAGATGGATGTTTGAAGTAAGTCACATTGGAGAGTTTTGCAGAGGCTTCTAAAAGGCAAGCTACAAACGGCTTCAAAATTGATTGATTTGTGTTGGTATGTGGGCTTTGACTGAGAGGAGGAGGGGTACAACCTATACTGATAGGCTAGTAAACAACCTCATAAAGAGAAAGATTACTGCTGCTAGAGAGAATAGTCTCTGCCATCACTAAATGACTTCCCACAACTCCTATTGATTGACAAGTCTGACATATGAAATACTACATTTATTCCCAGGTGATAGGCAGATGGGGAGAGAGAAACACAAAGAGAGATAGAGAGAGAGAGAGATAAATAGAAACAGATAGAAGCCCTGCTAGAGTTTCCTGGCAGGCAGGGTATGTTTTTAAGATTTTTACTCCCCCTATCAAAAGGTATCCTCATTGTGTGGGCTAAATTTAGTACAGATGCAATTTGTGGAAGAGTCACACAGTCACTCCTGGAGCAGCAGAACAGCCAGAGATGAGCAGAGGCTGGTTTTGAGTGAAGCAGCGAATCTGCGCTGTTCTCTGCCCCCCTCTCTCCAGGAAGACTCTAGGCTGATATATTTTATTCACGATGAATGTTTTCCTCACCACATTCGTATTGAAAGGATACATTCAAGAGAGGGGAAGAGAGTGTGGGACAGAGAGAGCAGTGAGACATGACCTCATGCCTGGTCTGTGTGATTTGCACATGGACATTATAATGCCTGGGTTACATCATGCCCCGATTAATTGTTGAAGCTCCATACAGAGCAGCTTCTTACAGCTGTGGCCACAGCCTGTATGACAAAACACGAGATTAGTCACAATAACAAACTTATAATATAGTTCAACTGTTTATTTCCCAGTGGCTAATGATTTCTCTTCAAAGACTGTCCCCTAGCTGAGTGTAAAATCTATGGCTAAAAGTGTCTTAAACTTTAAAATAGTTTTAGTAATGTTACCAAAACAATATTAATTTAATTAGTCTAAATTTGTAACTTAATTTGTGTTTCAAACAAAAGATGGTCAGTGCTAATGCATACTTTTCTTCAGCGATATTCTGGCATGATTGATTCAGCATGCTATTTTATTTGGTGTCCTGCAGTTCCTGAAAGCTTACACCCAAGCTTCTGACATTAAATATGCTGTAAACAATTTTAGCCACATTGCTAACTTCGGTTCTTAAACTCACTTCATTCCTTCAATCATTTGTCCTCTTTCCAAAGCCATGCTGTCCAAAAACATATAAGTAAACCCCTTAAACATTGATCGACAGATCACATTTCTGATTAAAAAACAACAACAACACATTTTTGCTGTCTATAGAGCCTAGGGCTGTCACCGAAACAAATGTGATACCTACTATTTTTGTGATCTGTCAGTGACCCCCCCCCCCCCCCCCCCCCATCAAACACACACACCTTACTGCACTGTTAAATCTCAAATTAGTACATACAATAAACACACTAAAGCTTCAGGTATTCAGGTATAAGTCAGGTATTTGTTGTTGCGATGTCCCATGTTCAAGTTGCAACAACAACAGAGAAGTAATATAAGCAGAATAGAAGCAGAACAGAACAGGGGATCTAAAATAAACAGCTTTCCTGTGTACCTAAATAACTATTAATTACTATCAACTATTAAATAGCTATAATGTATTTATAATAATGAAAGTCATTAGTTTAAAATTTTATCGAAGAAAAAAATTGTTTTCATAAAGCAAAATGTGAAAGGTTAAAATTCACCGCATCTGGTTTTCTAAACACGTCATAGATCTTATTATGAACAATTTATTTGTGCATCTTTTTTTCATTTCACATAATGTTTAAAAACAATGTCATAAACAGACCTTCCAATGAAGAAAACAGACTTCTCTCTGGTGACTTCTCATTTAGGATGCTTAAACCTTTTAAAATGTAATGATTATTTACGTAACATTATTATTATTATTTTCATATTGGTGATAAAAATATCAATTTTGATTGCTAATTATGTTAAAACATAAAAACATACAAAACAATTAAAGTTGACATGGAGTGGAAGTATAGTCTTTCCTTGCATATTGATGTATACTGCTAAAAAACTTAAGGGAACACTTAATCATCACAGTATAACACCAATTCAGGTGTTAAACTTTAGGGATGTCAATCTGTTAGGAATCATAATTGTGAATCAGTTTTACCTGCTTTGGAGCAAATGAAAGTGACAACAGGTGCACAACCCCCAAAAAGACATTGATAGTGGTGGCAATCAACAGTTGCTCTTTCCTTATTATATGATTTGTCTCTAGTTTTGTCTTTTGTTAAGGTCCTTGTCACTGTCTGTAGCATATGGCTGTACCTGCAACCCTATAAGGTTGCACAGGCAGTCCTGCTCCAACAGAATGGCACATCCCTCAATTCTGAGCAATGGAGGAAATACCAGGAAACAGGCAGTTAGATGAGGAGAGCTGGACAGAGACTTAGAATGGCAACAACAAAGTAGTAGGATCGATGTTTGCTCCTTTGTGTAAGGAGGAACAGGAGGAGCACTGCCAGAGCCATTACAAAATGACCTCCAGCAGGCTACTGGTGTGCGTGTTTCTGACCAAGCTGTCAGAAACAGCCTTCATGAGGGTGGCATGAGGGTCCGATATCCTCTAGTGGGACCTGTGCTCACAGCTTAGCACCATGCAAATCGATTGGCATTTGCCAGAGAACACCAGAAGTCTGGGATTCACACCCCATTCATGGTTGAGAGCAGGTTCACGCTGAGCACATGTGACAGACATGAAAGAATATGGAGAAACATGGGGAATGTTATAGTGCATGCAATGTCATCTAGCATGACCGCTCACTGTTGCTCTGGAAGGAGATCCCCCAGGAAACCACCCCCCATTTCATCAGTAGCATGCCCAGACGTTATTGTGAGTACATACATGGCATGTTGTGACCATACATACAACTGCATCATAATTTACATTATGAGTTGCAGTGAAGAATTTTATTCAAGTTGAATCAGCCTGTAGCTTTAGTTTTTTACATAGATTTTTGGTGTTATTTTTAATCCAGCCAGTGTTTCGTGGATGATTTTTATTTTTATTTTTTTAAATCCACGATGCACTGAGGCCGCGAAACTTGAACCGCAAAGTGGCGAGGGATTACTGTGTATATATATATATATATATATATATTATATATAATTCATTGAGATCCAATGTGTGATTTAAGTGTGATTTATTTATTTTTTTGCCATGTATAACGGCTTCTCAAACAACAACAACAACAACAACAACAACAAAAAAAAGGTCAGACTTAAGTTAGTCCATGCACTGATAAATCATTTATAATAAACACTGCAAAATTCTATAAAAAATAATGTAAATTTTGACTTTATGGTGACCTTATAGGGGAAATAACATAATACAAATGCAATTTAAGTTGTGGAGACTTACCTCATACCACCTCAGCATGGTAGCCAACTCTGAGAGAAAAGGGGGGTCTTTTGGGGATTTTGGCCCCAGCACCACAATCCCCAAAAGACCGGCCTTTAGGTTCCTGACGGACATTGAACACCTTTTCTGATGAGGAGATGTAGTGGCTTTTGTGATGGAAGTGCAGCTGTCTCTGTCTGGGCTCTTATCATTGTTCTGAATCTCATCTTTCTGAAACAGAACCTCTCAACACTGACATAGTTTTTTAGGCCCTCCTCATACTATTGATGATATACATTAAGCTTGTAAGATATTTCATGCTTTCATGGCTTAACCTTTCTCAGTTTGATGTCAGTAAGAAATTAAAGCTTAGCATTTTAGAATAAGACACTTTCATTAAAAGTGTCCTAATAAAAAAGGGGGTTCACCTCGCTCTATTGAGCAAAATAGGTTGTTTGCTCTGTCACAATTCACATACAATCCATCCTTAATACCATTCAAAATTATAATTAGTGTGTCCCAAATCATAATATGTAGAAATGAGTGTTCCAAAGATACCTGGTTGGTCTACTTTTTCTTACAACTTCATAGGTGCATGGCAAACATTCATATTTTGTTGTAGGAACATGCAATGTGTGAACAGAAAGAATAGACTCTCTGCTTTTAGACAAAAAAAAAGTTTTATTACAGCGTAATGCATTTTTAAAAATCAACATTTGAATGTGGGTTACAACTTTTGAATGTGGGTTACATAGAAAAGCAACATTTTGAGCAATAAGATGATAAAAAATATAACTAAAATCCAGCGGTCTTCCGCCCCAATGTGCCTTGCGTATGTTAACAGACAGATAACAGATTTTTGGATCTGTTTCCACTGTTTTCTGTAGAGATCAGTCAGCACGGTTGAACTCGCCAGGTGAACAAAGACTATATTTCAAGTTTGAAGAACTGATAGAATGAAGGGATCCTCTGGGTCCATAGAAACTGGCATAAATGTTCTGCAATTTATTATAGCTGTCACCTCTGCCATGAGTGTTGTGAGAACCTCATGAGTGACTATGGACGGTTCCACCTCTTTATGATTGTTATATAGAAATACTATGTGGAGTGCGATTTTGGACCAACGAGATATGATTGTAGAAGGAGCTATTGAAATGGACACTAGAGAAACAGAAATCAACAAGATCTCAGAGTTATTCCAATCATCTGTTCCCACACCCTGCCAATGTGGGAGATGTGGGGAAGGTTTAAGATCCAAGTAAACCCTTGTTCCACAAGAAACCTTATCACTTTAGGTTCATCGAAATTGGAGGGGATGTTCAGTTTTAGCACCTACAACATTAATTTCCCAATCAAGTATTCCAATCCTTCATAATCAGAAACATGTTAAACCAGTGCCTAATCATACCTTGGTTTATTCAGCCACTCTGGATGAACACATAAAGCAGTTTCGGACAGTATTCCATTGTCTGATTGAACACCAACTGTATGCCAAAGCAAAGAAATTCCATCAAACCTCAATCTCATTTCTTGGTTACATTGTCAGTCCTGAAGGGGTGGCTATGGATGAGGGCTAAGTATGGGAAGTTTTAAACTGGCCTCAATCCACACTGGGCACACTATTCTTCACTCGAGTTAACTTTTCAATCACTTATCATCAAAGATCAAACAACATTAAAGCCAACTCACTCTTTCACTATCAATATGACTCCTCAGAATCCCTCTTCAGAACCCAACATTTTATCATCTCTGATTCTAGTTCCTGTCCTGTGGGACATCATGATTGAAATCACCCTGGCTCACCCACAAAACCCGCCTCCTCCAGAAAGCCTGCCTAACCCAGTGTTTAATTCAAGTGTTTAATTCCTCTCTTTCCATGGTCTGGAGAACCGAGAATGACTGGTTTAAACAAAGTGAGGCTGTTTGGAACCAAGCACTTATCCATCTACAAGCATGCCAATAAAATTGGAATGGAGCAAGCTGACCATCATAGCCATCCCACTATTTAGGGGGATCAGTCACCATTGATAGAGATGATTCGGAAATCCAGTGACGCTTGTATATAAATTATTTTCTTTTTCTTATTTGTACATATATTATTTTATTTTTCTTATTTTTTTCTATGTTCTTTTCCTTTTCTTATTTGAATGATTTGTAAAGAGTGATTTAGAATAAAGTTAGGGATTTTTATTAGTTAAAGAAATTCTTTACTTTTCTGTATTTTTCCATAGAGTAAGGATGAGTATTGTCTGCACTTCTCACCAGATAGAACATGTTATCAGAATGTTTTGAGAAGTCTTTCTGTTGATAGTTGGAGCCTGAGCCAAGTTCAGCCTTGGAGAAGCTGTGTTTCTGTGTGTGCCTTGAAATGGTCTGTATTGGTGAGGTGATTAACTGGCACCATAAGGAGTAAGAATGACTTGTTCTTGACAAGCCACGTGGAAGGTCACTAACCCTAACACTAACGTGGAAGGCTTCAAGAAGGGCCATTCAACCGAGACGGCACTACCATCTGTCACGGAAATTCTAAGGAGTGCAAAAGCTGATTCAAAATCATCAGTTCTCATTCTCTTAGATCTATCTACTGCATTTGATAATCACCATATCCTCCCATCTACCCTTTCGTTACTAGGCATTGTAACAGTTTTACTGCTACTTTTTGTGTCAGTATCTTGTTATACATGTAATGTCTGAATGTACCACTAGGTAGTGCTATAGCCTGTGAGCTACCTATTAGTATAAAATGTGGTAGAGAAGAAGCAGGAGGTAGGAAGCATGTGCTAGTCACCTAAAGAGCTTCCTACAAGAAGCTGTTGTGTTTTGTACCCGGTGTTCGAGGAACTTTTAGTTCTAAAGCTCAACTGTGAGTACTATTGTTTGTCTGTGTATATGGTGGTTGGGTCATGTAATTAATGTTCATGTAAATGTGTTAAGAGTAGCACTAAGTTTGTCAATTTTGTTTGATGCAGCGGGTTCTTTGTAAGAATGAGGAAACAGCTCACATTAACAGGACTTGTCTAATGGAGGATTGCCAATCAACCATGCCTTCAACCTCCAGCCCTTACTGCATTGGCTGGCATTGTGATTTCTGCCCACTGGCTGAGGTGTCTTCAACGGCAACCGGCTTAAGTACTGTTTTGTCACACTATTACCTCTGCAAAGACTGAACTCTTGGTAGCCTAAAGCTACTATTGGACTGATCTTAAAAGAGAAAGTGGAAATCGTTTGTGTTTGAAATTTAAGTTGATGTTTGAATGATTTTGTTGTTTATGTTGATTTAAGAATTAAAGGTGACTCATTGAAATTTAGGAAGTCTGGTCCCTCAATTGTTATGCAATTAGTGACTTGAGTCTGAATTAAGACAGACTGTTGCAGCATCACTGCAACTCCTCTTCAGTTGTTTGAATCCTACCTCACAGATAGGTCCTTCAGGATGGTGTGGGGAGGTCACCAAAGAATGCCAACTGATCACTGGTGTTCCACAGGGCTCAGTTCTTAGACCACTTCTCTTCTCCATGTACACCACATCACTGGGTCCCATCATAGAGGCACATGGCTTCTGCTATCACTGCTACGCCGATGACACAGTTCTACCTATCATTTCAACCAGATGATCCAACGGTGACTGCGAGAATCACAAGCTGCCTAGCGGACATCTTGACATGGATGAAAGCGCATCATCTGCAACTCAACCTGGCGAAGACAGAGCTTCTAGTTTTTCCTGGTGATCCAACCCGACAGTACAACTTCATCATTTCAATCTTGGAGTGATCTTTGAGGACCAGCTGACCTTCAAGGATCATATCACAAAGACGGCTCGATCATTCAGGTTTGCACTGCACAACATCAGGAGGATCAGGCCATTCCTAACTGAGCAAGCTACACAATTTCTGGTGCAGTCCATAGTCATTTCCAGACTGGACTACTGCAAGGCTCTTTTGGTTGGACTTCCTGCAAGTGTGATCAAACTTCATATTCAGAATGTCGCAGCTTGTCTGGTCTTCAACCAACCCAAAAGAACTCATGTCACACCACTCTTCATCTCACTACACTTGCTCCCACTTGCAGCATGCATACAATTCAAAGCACTGATTCTTGCACACAGAATTTACACAAACTCAGCACCTTCATACTTCCACTCACTGCTACAAATCTATAAACCTACCAGAAACCTTAGATTGATCAATGAGCGATGACTCGTGGTCCCATCACAGAGAGGAAAAAATCAATCACAAGAATTTTCATTCACCACCCCTGACTGATGGAATGACCTCCCTGCCCTCATCCGGAATCCAAATTCCTTGACAAAGTTTAAAAGTCTACTGAAAACCCACCTCATCCATGAGCACCTAACATGACACACTCACACTCACAAAACTTTCTTTTTTAGCCAGTCAGGATCATTTAACCGTCATCATTGAAGTAGTTATTCTGCCTGTGTTTGACTCTTCCTTGGATTATCGTGAACAAATCTTTGCTGCCTGTGCACCACTTGTGCACTCTTGCTGTTTGCTGCCTGCCCCAATCTTTTGCCTGTTATGACCATGTTCACTGCTTTGCCTCCAATATTGTTGTTTGCCCTGCTGTATTGAAGTTGCTTTGTTTTTGGACTACCCATTTAGCCATTAGACCTTATTACACTTTCCTTGTATTGACCATCACTTTACCGAATGTTCTTTGTCTTTTTTGTGCAATTTTGTCACAATGGCCATGCCACTGTTTGTAGCCTGTTTTGTACACCCACATTTTATTTGTTTTTTTTAATTGCAATAATATAACAAAATGCCGAGCTCACCAGTAAACTGTTACTCGTAGTGCTGTCATTCGTGCACTGCCTGCCTGTTGTTTCATTAACGCACTTCCTGTCAGTCGTGTCAGTTCATGCACTTCCTGTTCCCTTCCGTGTTCTCCCATGTTTCTCACCTGTGGCATCATCAGTCACCTCGTTTGTCAACTGTGTCTAATCCCTTCGTTATTTAGCCCTCTTGTGTCCCTTTGTCTTTGTCAGTTGTTGATGTCACGAGGTAGTGTGTGGACGAATCTCCTTGTTCGTGTCTACCTGTTTCGACTCCAAGATTTGCACTATGAGTGCTGTTTTGCTTTTTTTTTTTTTTTTTGAAGATAAAGGAAATTTAGTTGGAAACCTGTTTTTCCTTGTCTGTCTCCGCATTGCACACGTTTCCAGTGCTACAGAAAAAAGAAACTTAAAAAAGAAATTAATGCTAGACCTCGTAGAGCTTCCATATTTTTTTATTGAGTGGTTAAAAATGCCTTTCCTGATTTGAAAGTGCCCCAAAATGAGAAATCAAATTTTTTTTTTCCTATGCTGAATTCAGAACCAAATGCTGATATACTACTCTTACTACATATAAAATATATTTCTTGGACAGAAATATTAGCAGTGGTATCCTAGTGTGTGGTTCCAAATTCACCACTATAGTTAGAAAACGGTGATGTCGGATTCGTTGATGAATCACTCTTTTGAGTCTGTCTTTTTCCATGAATTTGTCAAATGGCTAAAAACAGTTCAAAAAAGTTTATGGTTTAGACAAAATCCTTATTCAGCAACTGTATAATTTAGTTTTGTGCATTTGTACTCCCTAAAACAGTAGCACATCTAATCATTTTCCAGTGAGGTCTTTAATTTCAGTACCTTTTAGTGCAGCCTGTATATGACTCTAAGAAGAACACTAGGTACTAACACTACTACATTCTAACCTACATTCTAATATACATACCAGGTATTTTTGGGGTAATTTTGTGTCTTTTGAAGGATAGTACAAAAAGCATAACATGCTACTCCAAAGTAATGTTTTATAAAGTAATTTATTTCTCTTTAAAAATAGCTTTGGTACTGTTTTGGGAAGCTAACAAATAAAAAATGTTTAAGGTCTGTGCTCAGTACTGAAGAAAGGCTAGAATTGCCTCTGGTAACATATGTAAATACTTTTAGAAGACCTGCTTGTATGAGAGTGTTACTTTTACATATGGAACTTTACAACTTTGATAATGTTTATTTCTGTTTATGGTTCTTCTTATTTATGAATCCCAAATCATGTAGTTTGCATATATTCACAGTATTGCTGTTTACCACAAATTACTAGTAAAGCATGGAGATCATATCATTCCTAAACAGTGGAAAATTGTTCTAGGGGTCATCTTTTTTTTTTTTGACCGACTTCCCAGATCTAAATGGATTAGCCTAGTTCACAAAAAATGAAAATTCTGTCATTAATGTAGTTCTAAACATATAAGACTTTCATTCATCTAGACGTTTTGTAAATAAAGTGGCAAGTTATGTTTTTTGCACAAACAAAGCACTTGATAAAACTGAGGTTAAACCATTTGGGTCACATGGATTGCTTTAATGATGTCTTTACTAACTCTCTGGGGCTTTAAAGTGGTAGTTGTGCAGGATTTCAGACAGAAGGCTCTTAGATTTCATTAAAAATAACTTAATTTGTGTTTCAAAAATAAACAAATATCTTTTGGGTTTGGAACAACATGATACTGAGTAGTTAATGACAGAATTTTCAATTTTAGGTGAAATAAACCTTTAACTTCCATATGATTTTGTGAACCCGTCACCATGTAAGCCTGACATTGCAAAGATACTTTTATCGAGGAAAGTTTGAAGTAGAAACACATTTTTTTTTTTTATGATAACACATTTTACATATTTTATTATAATAACAGGTCATTTACATGATTGCAAATTGGTTATGTTAAATTACCATTGGTTCAGGAAATGTTGAATAATGTTATAAATTAACTTCAGGGAGAAAAAATGACATTACAAATTACTTCAGGATTTGTTGTCTTTAAATGTAGCTATTGTTAAAGCAACCTTGCTATTTCTATACTTCTTTCATGTTTTTATTGATTTCTTCTAAGAAAGAAGAAAATCTTCTTCTTCCATTCTACTTTGTATAGTGTTCAGTAAATATTGTAAATTCGACTCACAAGAGTACATTGCATACAACACTTCATACATCAGGATTCATAACAAACTTCCATTTACAAAATGTCAGAAGTATTGCATGCAGTCATCCCCAAACTTAAACAAACATACAGAAAAACATCCACTTTCAACTCAGGCGAATGATGACTAATACAAAGCATCTTGCTGTCTCTCTTTCCCTTTCCCCGATCATCCTCTCCTGACATTTCTCCTCTCTCCCCCCGTCTCCCCCTCTCTTAGGAGCTGTGAGTGTGTTTGACCTTAAACCGTTCCTCTGCCTTTACACTGTCATCTCCAGTCTGTGTTTTCAGGGCTTGAGAGATTCCCGCCTGCAATATGTCTGCCGACAACCCATAAGAAACGACTTGCTCTGTGTTTATCTATTAATAATTGAGCAGTTCTGAAGATGGGAGGGGGGCAGTTTGTCACAAGGGGAATTTATACCTTTCACTAAGGTTTGGGCTAAACGGCACTTTCTTCCTGGCTGAGAGACAGAGGGAGAGGGAGAGAAAGGAGAGCTTAGTGTGTTGTTGTTATCCATAGCTTAAGGGTGTGTTTATGTATGAGTCTTTGGAGAATGAAATGCCATAACCTTGTGTCTCCTCTTCATAGTCCTGGACAGACTGTATGTGTTTATTTATATGTGTGTACATTAGGGTAAAAAAAAATGTATTTCCAAGATTGGATATAAATGTTAAAAATGCAATCCACTGACTGTGTTTATTACATGGACCTGTTTACACCTGGTCAATTTATGTGATGTTTTTTAATGATCGGATAGCTATCAGATTTTTTATAACTGTTCCATGTACACTTGGCCACATAAACGTGTCTCTGCGAAACAAATATAAATCAGATCTTCAATTTCCTTTCTATATGCAAAAATAATGTTAATTAACTGATAATTAGTGTCCATGGTGACTGAGTGGTGGGAAAACTCAAACAAAGGAAAATGTGACAGAATGAAAACAAACTAAGAGTTCTAGTGTTTTGAGGTTGTGAAAACAACATGCTCTCACAATTCTATTTTGTACCATTTTGAAAGGAGTAAAATTTACAAATGTGGTTTCAACAACCAGATGAATTTATATTTGTCCAGTTTCACCTGGAATGAATCTCTTGAGACCACCTCCTGAAATGGTTTGAGTGAACAGGTTTAAATCCATCTTGAAAGCATTTTGGAGGTAATTTAATGCTGGGGGATAATCCAGAAAGCAGGTTTTGTGACATACTCAGGTATGTTTACGGGTAAGCAAGAGGATAACTCTACTTCCGGTTTCAAAAACGGAGGGAACTTTCAGGGTATGCAAGTAGCCATAGAAACTTACTCTCTGAACATAACCAGCTCCAGGTACTGTTTGAGAGATAGTTTGGTTCAGCGGTGTTCAGCACATGCGCGGCATATTGAGCTTTTTTGCAACAGGACATTTTCTATGCTATAATGTTTTTATTTCGTAGAAAATCATTTATAATCCATCTTACCTTTCAAGCAATGTGGAAGCAAAATGACTGAACATAAAAAAAAAAATAACTTTTTGCAGTAATGTTATCTTTGCCAGAATCCGGAAGTGGTAGCTGTCTGAAGCAAGGCACCCCTCAGGGACGTAAGAGGTGTGGCAGAAGACGCAGCATTCAAGGGAACTCGCGCTGCATCACAGCATTATGGGAACAAGTTTCACCAATGCCACCACAGTGACGAGGGCCTGCCAAGTGAAACATAGCTCACTACATGAGCTCCCAGAGTGTTCCCAGAGTGGAGTTGAGGTCTAACTGGTAGAACCTCGAGGAGTATGCAGGGAGGACCATCATGAATCATGAATGTCCACAAGAGACACTCCTTCTAAAAGAATGTTAGAGGCAGCCATGCTGCTAGTAGAGTGGGCACAGACCACCATTAGGGAAGGTTGTCTGACCGACTCATGGGCAAGTGAGACAGCCTCAACTAACTTTCCTTGCCACGAAGGAAACGTGTAAGTATTAGTCCTTTACCTATTGAAATACCACCCAGAGGTATGTGGTAAGCACTATGGCACCCAAGTAAACCTTCAGGGTAGAATAGTTTCCACTTCAGGGCGTACAGTTTCCTCATCTCATGGACGGAGCTCTTGAGTGATCTCTTGAGAATGGTCTCAACAAGTGGAGAATGGCTATCAAGCACCCTGCCTGGAACAGGAGGTCCCTCCTAACTGGAAACTCCCTGGGAGTTCCGTCGAGGAGAGACACATGTCCAGGAACTTCACACTGCTCGGCCAATGTGGGGCAATCAATATGAGACAGACGTTGTATCCACAACTCCGGGGAGTAAAGCGATTCAGGGAAAAGTATACAGACTCTGCCTCTGGCACGTCTGAACCATAGCATCCAGTTCAAGAGGAGCTGGATGAGTGAGGGAGCATCAGAGTGCACAGTGAGTCGTTACTGTCGATGCAAACATATCCAATTGTGCTTGGCCGAACTTCTCCCAAATCTGCTCCACCTCATCAAGGTGGAGCCTCCATTCAATGGGCCTCGGCCCCTGCCTCGACAGGATGTCTACTCCCACATTTTGGGATATGAACTGCTCAAAGAGAGAAGGGTTTGCCTTGAGACCAGAGGAGTATCTGTTGCACCAAATTACAAAGCAGACGTGAGCACAGACCCCCTGATGATTTATTTAGGAGACCACCAATGTGTTGTCTGTCTGGACAACAACATGATGTCCACTGAGTTCTGGGAGAGACACTCGAAGAGCTAAATGGTCTGCCATAATAGGAGAGATGATGTCCCCTCTGCAGACCTTGTGCTGAGTGATCCTTTAGGATCCAGTCCATGAGGGGCCTTGGGAGAGAAACCAGGTTTTCTTCCATATACCTGAGGTGTGTAGGCATAGCCCCATGACCTTGATAGTGCTGAAGGGATTCGCCCTCTGGGGAAAATCTTCTGGTTCTGAGCCACTACTAAAGGGGCCACCTGTACAGACCACCGAGTGATTAACACTGTAAACTGCTGCTATGAGGTCCAGCGGTCTCGACTGCTCAGTGACATTCACTTTTCTTCGACTGTTTCATAGCGCTTACTGAAGACACTAAACCTGTCACTTCCGGCGCACCTTTGTCCTCCTATTTAATGACATCATCATCTCTCAACATGTATTTACGCGATTCTGCTTCATGAGACAATCATGCTAAAGCATTCCCCATAGCGTTTTGACGCAGCGCGAGTTCGTGTGTTAACCCTGGACATACATTGAATGATATTACTTCCAGGTGCATTTTTGGAACGAACGTACCTTGAGTAAGCAAGTTTGAGTTAATCGGTAAGATAATCTTGCTTTGAGGAATAAATAGTTCCTATGTTGTCAAAGAGGTCTAGTTAGACCTTTAAACCAATAAAACCAATATTTAAATATGTTATATTATTATTTTAAATATTTTAACTATACATCTTGTCCTACGTACGAGTCGCACAGATGCTGGAAACTGTACTAGTGATCCATTGAGATGTATCATTTTATATTAAAAATATAAATATATATACATATTTATGATACATTGTGTGTTTAATGTTTATGCTTAATTTTATTTAACATTTTTAATTGTTTGTCAGAATCCATTTTTGGTCGATAAGGAACAATGCTTTTTGTCTTTTGTGCTATTGCTCACACACACATACACACAAAATCATACTTAAAAAATCAAAACTTATGACTCAAGTTATCAATATGCAAAGCAATCATAGGTTTGCAGAACCTCCGGACAAGTCAATAGGGAGACAATTAGGACACCTTATTTCATCTTCAATTCTATAATTTTCTCCATTTATATTTTCTGGAAGTGCCCTGAGAAAAAAAGAGGTGCTTAAGATTGCATTTAAACAGGTAACGATCAGTCGTGCTCCTTTTATTCCCTTTGTTTGTGCTGTATTCACATCTGAGGATAGCCTTACCTCTCACTTTCTCCCTAATTAAGTAGCCTTTAAACATTTTCCCTGCTGAGAGCTCGCTGTCAGAACAAAGTAGACATTGTTTTTCCCTTTGAGGCTCTCAGTGAGCAGGAGCCTCCTAACGTTACTGCGGGCCGATAGGGCGACAGTCCTCAGAGGCCTATGATGGAGTAAGACGTGGAATCGGCCCTATCTCCTGTCTGGGAGGACGATTGTTTAATGGGAAAAAGATTGCTGTGTTCACTGCTGATTGCATTTGGACAGGGCAGCTGATGACGGTGGGAGGTTCCTCGGCCCTGGAGGACAATGATTAGTGGAAACTGGAGACGAGGAAATCCAACTTCCCATGGAGTTGAAGGGCAGCGGGTAATGACCCGGTATGGGCTTCCCCTCGGTTAGCTGAGACAACCTCTGTTTACACACAATGAGCTCTAATTGGAATGGTACTGGTTTTTATTATGTGCTATTTCTTTAATATAAGACATGTCATGGTCTCTGAGGTTGAAATAGACACTCTCCGTGCCATGTGTCAGAAATTTCACACTAGTTTTTACAGCAGTCACTAGATGCCTAGTCGCCTTAAAAGGCCTCAGATGTCTCTGTTGAACTGATGCTTTTGACAATTCAGGGCTTAAGCAAAATGAAGATGGTTCGATTCAAAACAGTGCAGTCATGAAGTTGGATGTGTGTGATGCAAAAAACTGCCCTCCGTTCTGATCCCAGAATAAGTCTAGCTATGCGAATGCCCCTACAAGCCTCATTCTCTCTGATATGGAAAAAAGCACCATAACATGCTGATATATTTACATTCATATATCATTAACTGACTATCAAACCCCTCCAGAAACAGAGAGAATTCTCTGAAGGGTGGCCGCTGTCTTTCTGCATGGCTCATTAGTGTGTTGCCCTCGCACAAACGTATCAACAATGTTCTAAAGCTAATACACTCCTAGATTTCCTCTCCTCATGGTATAGGCTGAGAGGAACGGGGGTCAGATGTGCGTTTGAGTGCAGGCGATTGCCTCTGCACAGAAATGATTTATCAGTCATCGCTGTTCCGCTCCGCTCTGTAGAGTTTGCTATTGATGTGACGAGTTGAAATGGTTTCTTCAAGAGAACGACAACGTCAGTAGCCACACGAGACATGTCTGCACAAGCATACGCACACACAGTCCCTCTCATCAGATGTCTCTGTGCTTTTAATTTGATGCAGACTCCTTGTTTGAGTACAGACAGAAGCAGGGATAAAATATAATGCTGTAACTTCCAAGTGTATCCCACTTTCGTGTTGTTGTTTGATAGCTTTTACGGTCACCAGTACCATTATGTGGGATTGAATAAAGCATAATGATTGTTTGCATTCTGAGAGTTAAGCACACAGATTAGCAGTTATTAGCAGGCTGTGTTTCTAGATTAGCAAAGACATTTTGTCTTGCCCAAAACTTCTGCTACATGAAGATTCTCTGTATCTAAGAAAGAATAATTCAGACATGCAGAGTAATAATGTATTGCAAGCCTATCAAGATTGATTATCTTTCCTTGTTAGTGCAAATCATTATCCGTGTAGAGTGAGAGATTCTTAATATATGATATGGGGGATGGCAATCATTTAATATAGCTCACATTCTTCTTTTAACACACACAGCTTGCAGAGCCAGCCTAGTGTCAGCTGTGCACATCAAAAACTGCGCTCGAGGTGAGAACATGAGCTTGTGAATTAGATATTAGCAGTACGCCACAATGCAGTCAAGCTAAGATTCTGCACAGCAGCAAATTGCAGTGTTGTGACCACTGGCTCATCAGGTACAATAAGATGAGTATTTATCGTAGACCAAAGAGACTTAGAATGGAAAAAGCAGTACTTGCACGATGGGCTAATGGAATGTAGGTCTCCATTAGAGATAATTTAAAAGGAGACAGAAAGCTTTGAAAAAAGTGGATTGATGTTAGGAATTGTGTAGCTTCGGTTATTATTTGCTATTAAGTATTCAATATACACTCCTGCAATTGGACTCGTGGCCTAGCAGTAAACAATGTATTTCAGGTGCATTCAGCTGTGGTGCTTACCTTGGGAGAAGCAAGTCCAATTTTGTCGTCTTGTTCTGGCATTTCATGCCTCAATCAATTTTCTGTATTGAAAATTGTTGGAAAAAATGAAACAATAATTAAACCATTTAAATATTTCTTAATTATTAAAACTTTGTTTAACGCAAATTACAACTCTACCATAAGGTGTCATTTAAATCAAAGTAATTAATTTTGCCTATAATAAAATGATCAAAAGTTAGTCTGCTTCAAATTCCAAGGAGGGGACACTGTTTGAAACTGGATAAATCATGTAATGTGAGAATTAGTACTGTCAAATCGATTATCGCCATTAGTCACATCTAGCATAAAAGTTTTTGTGTGTGTATAAATATGTCTGTGTGTGAGTGTATATGTTTATATGTGTATAAAACAAGCTAACATTTTTTTGGTTGAATTTATTGTGAAGTGGAGTGGTAATAGATCTCTTTTACAATCACCAGCTCGAGTATAGAGTATATCCATGTATAACACTGTCATTCCACCATGAACTGCATTTCCCAGAATCCTTTTTCATGACTAGTTTCAGCTGTTTCTCATTTACCTTCCATGTAAACCTTGTTAACTCTGTCACTCCTTGTGAAGTCTTGTATGTGTTTATTATTTATACAAGTGCTGTAGTTTTTACTTGTTTTCTGGATTAACCTTTTTGTCTGAGTTTCCTGTCCGATGTCGGGTACCGTTCATTCCACAGATGGACCGCACCAGAGTTCGTTGACAGCCGAACCGAATTCCTCTTCTCCTCTTTTTTTGAGCCACAAATAGTGCCATTTATGGGATTTTCAGCAAACGGCTCTGCGAGAAGGGATTTAATAGAACAGTTGCACAGGATGTTAAAGCAAAGAAACTTTTCACGGGGTACATAAAATTGTACGTTCAAATTGTGCAATTTGCCATGAGCTAAATACACTTTGTATAAAAAGAAGTGGTCAGCGCCAGGGTCAACAGACGTGTTTTGTTTATCTCCATATTTCGCCAGCTCTTCAGGTTAGGGTGCTAGTCATGGAAACACGTGTAGGGGGTCAATGCTTTCAATGACCAATTACAGCATTGATAGTTGTCACTGGTTGATAGTTGTACATGGTGCGGTGTTTGGGGTATGGTGAAAACTGTGTTTTTGTGACCTGTGTTTGCTGTCTCGTGCTGTTTTTTCGTCATTTCATGGCTGTACATTCGGTGTTGTTAGTCCAGTGTTCAGTCGTGTTCTAGTCTAGTCTAGTCAGAGTTCGTGTTAACCCTATCTTGTTTTTCTAGTCGAGTCTGTTTTATTTTTGTTTGTTATAGTTTGAATCCTCACTTCCTGCTACCTGACAATATATATATATATATATATATATATATATACAATTGTTTAGATATAATTTCTTTTATCTCAAACATTATTAATCTGTGTTCAGAAGGTTGTTTTTGCACAACAGGATGTTTTTTTTATCATATAATTATCATAAAAAGAAACAATTTAGTTCTTATTCAAAGTGATTCAAAGATTTTAAACAAAAAGACTGAAAGATTATTACAAAACCACCAAATAGGTCATGATATTCACCAAGTATGGAAATTGGCATCAAACAAAAGAAGAAGAAAAATGTAATATGGCACTATTTTCTTAGTCCATTTACATGATGACTCCTCAATTCGTCACTCTGTTGAGATATCTTGTGTGTTAACCGTGAACATACTCTGGGTTGGATGAGCTTACTCCCAGATGCATGTTTGGAACCAACATACGTCAAGTAAGCAAGCTTTGGGTTAATCAAGCAAGAGTTCAGGGTATGTTCGACAGTAAGATAACCTTACTTTCTGGAATACCCAGCTCGTCTTCTTTGTAAATCAATTTAAAAATAAATAGCCACAGTCAGTTTTCTTTTTTTTTTCATTTTTCTTTTTTTTTTTTGCAAAGGTGAAATAACTAAAAGAAAAAAAAATATACATACAGGATGCAATAAATTAAGACAAAGATAAAGCAAAGACTAAATGTAAAATGGTGAGAGGAACACACTTTTACAAAATGTTTGTTACTAACAAAAGTTTATGATTCTGATACATTTTGTTTATCATTATTTTCATCATAATTTTGAAGCCTAAATTCTACCAGTAGTTGTAAACAGCTAAACGTAGGCTAGAGGCAAACTACATTACGGATGATTGACTTCAACATAGTTGAATACTTTTAGTAGTTTGCGATAGCATGATCATATGAGTGAGTTTACCTGTTGTGTATGATGATGATGTTTAATATTTCTGACAACCTTTGTAATCCCATTTAGCCACTTGAGCAACTATCTTTTCATGTTGTAGAATAAAATGTCAAAATAGCTTGTGCTTGTTTAACACACGTTTTAAGGCATTTAACCAGAAACACATTGAAAAAACCCATTGACTTCAGGATGATTGAACTGAAAACAATTATCTGTTCTATTTTTGTTCATTCTGTGGTGTAAACAAGCTTCCATATGAATTGCATTTCTTTCTTTATTTATGGATTTTTTTGGGAAATACAGAAATTTCTTTGTCCAGAAAAATCAACAATTCTCTGTTGGACATTAGTAGTGTACAAATTATGGTTGTAAAAAGAATAAAGTCTGAATTGAGGCAAAATTACCAGTAGATGTAGATATGCTAAGTTTAGAATATAAGGTCATTCTAAGCAGTTGCACATTAACAGATATGTTTCTGCACCAATTGTGTGATATGATGCCAACAGTCAATTTACAGTAGCTGCCTAATATAATGTCAGCATCAGTATTTAGTAAGTATAGCTAGTGGTAGTTATAAATGTATTAAACACTGTACCAACAGTACTGTTTGCTGTGAGAGTGCCTCTGCAGGTTCTCATGCAGGTGAGGGGAACTTTGAAGAAAAACTCTGATCTTCTCTCCCAGTTCTTCAGGCGCTTTTGTTCTGGTTAAGCAGGCGAAGCAAACACAAAACCTATCCCTGCACACTTTTAAAATAATCATCACAAGGAAGAAGAGAGACAAAGAGAAGAGGCAATGATACAGAGAGAGAGAGGGGAAAGGCTCAGAGAACAAGGTGAGAATGTGTAAATTTTTCATCCCTGCATCAGGATCAGGATGGTAGAGGATTGTAGTGCTGGATTAACGGTTCTAAGCCCTAACAAGGGCTGCTGAGAACGTGGCCATGGAGCAGAGATACTGCAGGAGACACACGGATCAAAAGCAGCTGGTTTCCATGACATTCAGAGTCTTCGCAGCTAATTGCGCTGGCCAGGGATCTCCCCCTTCTAAAAAAGTCTGTATCAAACCAGGTTCAGAACAATGCTCACAGCTGCTCATTTCGCAAATCTTTTGTATACCTCCATGTACAAATATAGAATAGACTTGACAATATAACCCTGCAAGTATGAGAAAATGTCAAATTAATAGAAAGATGTCTACTGGTCCTTTTCAATGTTAAAGAAACTTCCTTATTGAAGTAAAGTCACTGTGAAATAATTTACCCTACAGTAAAATTACCTTTACAGTATTTTCTTAATATTGATCATTCCTGGTCTAATAGTAAGAAATTAATCAGTGCAAGCAAAGAAAGCAGTTGTTTTTAATCTTTAATAAAAATATAATAACTTGCCTTGCCTCTGAAATGACAAAATGCTGGTAATTGCATAATGTTAATTGATAGCCTAATAGCTTTTAGTGTTACATTCAGTCTGATTCCATTCTGGTATGAAATGTCTACATTTCAAGATCCAGATTGATAAAGTCTATATTTTGTTCATCTATGAATGTTAAATGGGTTGCAAATAGAAATTATCTTGACTTTAAATTTAGATAGATTAGAGCCAACAAAAATCTGTGCTGCCCCTAGTGAAACTTTAACAGTGAGACACCAGTAGATTCTCGCACTCCTCTAATTTGAGGATTAGTTAGTCAGGTGTTAAGACTGTTGCAATGTTTCTTTCCTGCATTTACATGCTTGTCTGGCATGCATGCAGCTGCTTGCTGTTGACGTTAATGTTCTTCAGTGGGTGGATTCGGTTTGAGTGGCAGAAACACTTGAAATGCTATTACGCCTCTAGTGGGCTCGCTTGCACTGGTGGCACGGCACGTTCCGTCAACACGGCTGCAGGATTCATATGAGGGCCCGCTCAGGAGACAGATTGCTTGTCACTACATGGCTTTGCATCTCCACTGATGATGATAATCACAACGATTCCTCCAAGTGGCCGTAAACACAGAGAGTAAGACAGAAAGAGAAAGAGAGGGAGATGAAAATCTCTTAAGAAGAGTATGTATTGTCACATTCTGCAATCAAAACAGAGATTTGGACTTGAGACGGAGTTAAAGATGAATGTTCTCCTGGGATGGTTTTTCAGCTCTGAGGTGGCTGATTTTGGGATTGTTTTCTCAACAGACAATGGTTTTAGATTTGGGTACTGAGAAAGATGGATCCTTGTGATGGGATTTGATTTTTTTCTTCCCTCAACAAGGTAAAATTAGAGGCCTTTGTGATTGGTTTGCAATCAGAAATAAGGGGGTCTGAGTTGTCATATTGGGACAACTCAAGTGTTGCGCTCAAACTCCAAGTACTGAGCTGACATGTTGGAAAAAGTAATGCTTTTTGGATTCATCTTTGATGACATCAATTGCCACTTATGATAATACTGTAATTCTTAAAGTCCATTCATGCCAAGAAAGGTAACTATGATGATAACTTTATTAGAATCCATACCAACACATGATACCATTGTTTATTTTGTGTGAACTACAGTTTTGTAGTCTGCTGCTTACTGCTCAAATTCCAAAAGTTGTCCATTATGTTCTCTTATCATTATCTATTCTTTAAAATTTAGAATATTTCTTAAGAGTTAAGATTCTTAAGAGTTAACAGGCAGTGTGTCACACTCACATTGGTACAAAAAACTGTATTTGATCAAAACAATATTAAATATTTGCAAGTGCCTTTACAAAATTATTGCAGATCCATTGATTGTATTGTAATTGTGCACTATTCTATACATTTTTGAGGGGCCTCCCCAGGATGCCGTCAGGAGTGGGACTTGATAGTACTAGAATGAGGGGCTCAGTTCAAAGGGCTGAGGCTCGAGTCAAGTCAAGTCAAGTCACCTTTACTTATATAGCGCTTTTTACAATACAGATTGTTTCAAAGCAGCTTTACAGTGGTCACATGAAAACATTATAAACAAAGTTTGTTTGGCTGAACGGCAGCCTTAAAAGAGCAGGCGAATTAGCAACAGTTTAACTGACTTAGGCTCGGGCAACAGATCAAAAAGCTTATTGCAGGGGTCAACAGTGTCTGGCGCGGGGAAGAGTTATATGGGCTGGAGCACAATTAAATGTAGGCTTTGACCTGCGGGGCGAGGAGCACTAGGGGTAAAGAGGAAGTCCATTTCTGACGTTTGCAAGCCGGCAAGAGTTCGGTGTTAGTTAGTGTGACGGTTTTTTGGGGTTGTGGCCACCCCTCTGTTTCGACCCCCATAGCAGACAAAGAGTTGCTCTGACTCACGCCACTAGTGCAGTGGATGTAGGACTGAGGAGCATGGACTGGACACAGTCAGCCAAGTCACTTGCGTTGTGAAATTAGCGGAGGATAGAAGGCTTCTAGAGTGACCGGATGTACAGTTGAGAATCAAACTTTTGAAATAGCTTTCACCATCTGTGGGTCAAAGTCTAAGAAGAATGGTGAGGTGGACTGAGCCTTCAAATCTCTAATTCTTTTCATTGAAGTTATAGCCATGAGGAGAACATTTTGAGGGTCAACATCTTCAACTCATCAATTGCTGACTCTGGAGGTATGAAAGAGGTCTCAATCAGCTCCTTGAGGACTATGGCTGAGTCCCATGAGGGAATCTTGGCACTAATGGGAGACCTCAGTCACCTGGCCCCATGGATGAAGTGGGTGTGCAGAGCGTGCTTCCAGACTGACACCCGTCAGTCTAAGGCATGACAAGTCGATATTGCGGCCCCGTAACACCCGTTGGGAAACTGTCTGCTGATAGCGTTTCCTGCAGAAACTCCAGAACTGAAACAATTTGGCAGTTGATTTCTGCAAAAATCAAATAACAATTTCTGCAATGGTGTGCTGAAGACCATTTTTCAAAGACACCCTATTTGTTGACATTTTTCTCGTGGAGGGAGCCCTTGCACTGATAATTGTCTTTATGACATCAGCCCAGTGTCCCCTCAATTGGTACCCTTCAGGGGCAAAACATGAAGGTTCCCCAACTCGGGCTGGGGATTAAATATTGTCCCCTGTGTTTGAGACAGAAGTAACCTCCTGTTGAGTATGTAGTGTGTGGTTTTCAATCTTTATTTGGCTTTGGGAATTGGCCCTTGGATGAAATACTCTGGCTTTGAGAAGAAGAAGAATTGTTACATTTATATAGCGCTTTTCCACAGCTCAAAGGGGAATCTCCTCAACCACCACCAATGTGTAACAATCCACCTGGATGATGCGACGGCAGCCATATTGTGCCAGAACGCTCACCACACATCAGCTCATTGGTGGAGAGGAGACAGAGCAATGAAGCCAATTAGAGTATGGGGTGGGGGGGATTAGGAGGCCGTGATGGAGCAAGGCCAAAGGGCAAATTTGGCCAGGATGCCAGGGTTAAACCCCTACTCTTGCTAAAGACATCCTGGGATTTTTAATGACCACAGAGAGTCAGGACCTCGGCTTAACATCTTATCCGTTACAGAGTTACAGAGTCCCATACAACTCCTAAATATCGCTTTTCTTGGCATTGAATCTAAACCCCAGAGAGATGTTATGAGCTAGATAACATCTTGATATCAAAGTTCAAGCTCTGAAAGTCAAGAGCAAGACTGACTCAACTTCTTTCAGTCATCTATGTGGTTCAAAATGTAGATGCCCTGGAGTCGCAGAGGAGCCAGTGCTGCCTCTATGCATTTTGTCAATGTACTAGGTGATAAGGCTAGACCGGATGGAAGAACCAGATATTGGTAAGCTTTGCCACTGAAAGAAAACCTCAGGAACTTCCTGTTTTGTGGCAGTATAAAAATATGCATCCTTGAGGTTGATCGTGATGAACCATTCACACTGTTGAATTTCATAGTTATCAACTTGAACTCTCGAATGTTCTGAGGGGACGATTCAAGCTGTGAAGGTCTACATGTGACACAACATACCATCTTTTGTTGGAACCAGAAAGGACTGACTGTTGTAGCCTGACTCTCTGGGAGGAGAACATGTTCTATGGCCCTTTGCCAAAAGAGATTGCAGTTATTGAGACACCAGATGTACCTGCTAAGGTTTCAAGGTAGTGGGGATCATATCATTGAAACACAGAGGATGAACCTGTAACCTTTTCATACTGTCTTTAGGACCCAAGGGAGGATACCAGGCAGTAGCTTCCATGTTGCCAGTGTCTCTGAAAGGGGAATCAATTTCAGTCTGTTTGTAGCTTGGCAAATGCATTAGTGACAACCTCGAGTAGCTCATCTAGCACTTCCTCCTCTCCTCTTGTTATAGCAGGAGGAATGCTAAGGGGTGGTGAATCCAACATCTAGAAGCAAGAGTTTCACTGTCTTCATCCCAAGCTGAAGTTGTCTAGGTACAGTTCGGAGTAAGGCAAAAACCTATCTGTATAGAGAGTGAGCAATAGGGGCAGACCTGTTTCTCGCTCCTCACCCTGTGTGTGGTGTCCCTAGGAAATAAGCATGGCGAGCGCACAGTTCTTTAACAGTGAACACTTCACAGTGTACTCAAATGCCCTGCTGCAACACAAGAGCAGTGTGTTCCCTCAAACAAACAAAGAAAAACTGGTGTGTGTAGTATTTTGGCATAGACAGCAAACATGGATGCTGTAGCGACTGTCCGAGTGGTTAAAGCTCTACCCAGATGAAGATGAATGAAATAAAGAAATCAAGGCGGTTAACTGATCACACAAACCTTTATAGACCTGATTTTGTAATAACGAACCCTTTCCATACATGTCAGAGGTAAGTACAGAGCAAAGAAAAAGGAAACTCTCCAACAGATATCACAAATTAAAGAAAAGGAAAACAGGTCACAATATCAGTCAGCGGTAGAGCGGCCATCTTCTCATCAATCTAAGAGAAGGAAAAACACAGACTCCTCCCCATGCATGCGCGCTCATACAAGAACAGCATGCCTTATTCCTCAAAGGTATATTTCCACATAACCATAAAGTGTCCGTTACAATGCACACACCACTTACCTCAAGCGATGCTCATTTTTCACATTTGGTAAAAATTTGGTACATTTTTTTCTTCATAATACCAGTTGGAATCTAACTCATATCAAATCACTGACATAGAGAGCTTGTACATAAAGAGTACAACGTTCTCTGAAGAGAAAGAGACCTGAAGATACACCTGTAGTACATCTGATCATAGCTTCTGATGAGTGTGGATTTCAATGACGTCACCATCAGAGGCTGCCAAGTTCAAAACCAAGTTCCTTGCCGTGTTTGCACACATACTTCACAGCCGGTCACAAACAAAGGTGTTCCCAATAAGCTAACTCAGCCTTGCATTGAGAGAAGCTTTTGAAAGTGAAATTTAATCTGCTTTACATTTACCTGGCACTGGCAGTCCTATTAGAGTGCAGAACCATGCATCATTCATTTATGTTTTTCATGGTTTCCTGCAATACGCAATGCTGATTCTTCAAACGCACCAACCAAGTGGTCTGTTATCAGTTGTAGAATTTGTCGTGAAATAACAGACCACTTGGTCTGTTATTATGTGGCAAGAAGTCACATAATAGGCAAGATCACCCTTAGGAGGTTTCTTTTGCATAACAATCTGCTGAGTGTACACAACCCTTTTGTCTCCACCTTTTTTTATAGTTCTGTGCTCCCAGTTTGGCATCACACATACATTATTGTTATTTTTAGATTAAGATTTATTACACTTTTCTCATGTTACTGTTACTCAGCTGGTTGAACATGTTACTGGTAATACCAAAGTCATATGTTTGAATCCAAATGGACTGTGCAGACTGATGTATAGCTTAAATGTATTTTGAATGCATCTTTAAGAGCCCAGAAAGGCTGTCCCTGCTCAGAAAGGGTGTGTGTGTGTGTGTGTGTGTGTGTGTGTGTGTGTGTGTGTGTGTGTGTGTACAGGTTTGCATTACATTGTGGGGCTAAATAACTATACAGTTTCTAGAGTATAAAAATCATTATGCCTGTGAAGATTGCACACAAAGATAGTGAAGCCGAGTATATGTGTTTTTCCTCTTCCTTAGATTGTCTTATTTAATTAATAATGTTCACTTCTAAATTTAACCCCAACAGATTCACACCAAATCAGGTGTGTGAAGCCTTCTGTGAATGTTTCATGCATGAAGTGCATTGTGCTTTCTTTACTCAAGCACATCAATTATTTTTAGACAAAATGTTTAAATTCAGTATTTTTTAATTCTGTCTTGTGACCTCACAATGTACTGTACTTGCTTGTTAAGTAAAAATGATTAAAACAGTTTTATTAATTGAAATAAAGCTGAAATAAAACAATATATACATATTAGATGAGAAATTAACAAAATTATATCTAAGCACATTGCTTTGGAAACTAACTGAAAAAAAAAACTTTAACTGAAATAAAGTAAATTAATCTTAAATAGTAAGATTATTATTAGTAATTTACTATCACTAATAATAATAATATTGACAAAAACACGTTTAAAAAACTAAACTAAAATGAAAATTGAAAAATTTAACCTGATGAAATATCAGTAAGAAAACTGTAATGGCATACAAATTAAACAAAAAAACAACAACACTGGAATGTGCATGTCTCACAGTCACCTTCATGAATCAGAAATAATTACAGACAGGCAAGTGACCAGAGGGAGCGGCAACCCACCTCAAGCGTGTGGACGTGTCCTTGAGACATCTTCATTAAGGGCGTCATCTCACTCACACATATAGGCAAACACACACACAATCACACACTGCCTCGTCATCAGCATCGTCAGTATCTTCAGCTCTGCAGGAAGGCACGACCTCTCTCCCTTTCAATTGTTGTCTTTTTTTTAGATTCCCTGTCCTTTATCAGACTCTTCCTCGAGCAGTCTCTGTCTGCCAGCGGGGTCAGGCAGCCGGGGGAGAGGACGGTGGAGAAGAAGGGGAGAGGAGAGAAGGTAAAGGGGTGCTCGACTTGAAGGCATGAAGATAATTCGCCACACTGTTTAAGGTTACGCTTCCATTAGCATTTCAAAAGCTGTGCATGATGTAGCCACCTCAGGGACACTGCCTGGCCCATGGCGTGTCATAATGTCAGCAGGCGCCAAGGCCTTGATGGAATTAATAGAGCAGCCCATGATTGATAATACCCCTCATCTGGCATGCCCACCCTTCTCTCTCCATCTCTCTGCTCATCTCACATGTATCTTGTTTTGGATGCTTGCTCGTTTAAGAGTATTACTCTGGCATGTTTATGCATGGGCCTTTAGGTACGCTGCTTCACCTATTCAATGGTCCCTTCTTCACCTGCCTCTAAAAGTCATTTGAACCCAGTATGGAGCACTGGGTTATGGAGAGAGATTTTTGCTAGGTGTGAGGGAGGAATAAAAATCTGAAAAAAGAGTGAGCGAGGATGAGACAGGTGCAGGTGTAAGGAGGAGGAGTGCAGGCAGTGATGAAGAGTTTTCAGGTGTGAGGATGAGGTGTTGATGGAGATGAGATGTGTAAATAAGAGCAAAAAGTGAGAAACTGACACACGACTAAGTCTAAGCTTAGAGCTGTAAAATATCTTGCTCAATAACTTTAGAACTATAATATGACAAAAATTGCTGTTTTTCTGGTGTAAAACAAAAATTTTGAGATTATTATGTGGAAAACATATTTTTTAAACATTAGATAATTTGAATTTATAACTGGTAAATATTAGTTATGTTGTGATCACATGGTGCGACAACCTACTATAGACAAGTATCGACAGGGACTGAAGATAACACAGGGTTTAAATACACATTGGTAAAATGGAGAGAACAAGACACAGCTGACAAGACTAACAATGGCAATTGATGACGCCACAGTTGAATGGAAAAACACTGGGAGATCACGGGAGGAAACAAAGTAGACATTACACGGCATGACATAACACGTATTATCTTTTTATTCTTTTAATCATTTTTAATGTTTTATTTTTATCATTCTTCTTTATGTAAAGCACTTTGAATTACCATTGTGTATGAAATGTGCTATACAAATAAACTTGCCTTGCCTAGACAGGGACATGACTGACATTTAATAATTTGTTTGTTTGTTTATAGTTTTAACCATATATTTAAAGGGATATTTCACTACTGGTAAAATGGGCTTTTAATTAAACTTAAATAAATTTAAATCAGTGCTACCTAAAGAAAAAGGTTGTTGTCTTTCTTTTAGTTAAATAGAGAATTTCTACTAAACCCTCACCTGTGAAGGCCTCATGAACCCGATTTGCATCCAGACGTAACTGCATTTAATATTTTGACCTCAAATGCTGTCTATATAATGATTATGCACTGTTTCTCTGTTTGCCAGAGGAGAACTAGTACCCCGACTGAGCCTGGTTTCTCCCAAGGTTTCATTCATTCTGTCAGCTGCTGGAGTTTTGTTTCCTTGTCATTGTCGCCTCTGGCATGCTTAGTTGGGGACAATTAACACTTAATATTCATCAATATTACTGATTGGTCTGCTCTTCTAGAGCTGCTGTACAGCCAAAACAAACTTTGCTCTTATTGTTTTCTTGTGACAACTGTAAACCTGCTTTTTGTTCCCTGGTGCAAGAATTAAAAGAGAATATGTTTAACTGGAGTGAGTTACAGTACTCTCGATTTCCAGTGATGGATCCAGAGGATTGTGGCTAAAGGTAGCAAAAAATTTGTAAATGGGTTAAGAACATCTGCGAAGTGTCCGTGTTTCAAATGCGATGACAAAGAACACAGTTGTTTTTTACCCAAACATAGGGGAAAATACAAAAGAAACTGCCATTTTCTTGTTTACATTGTTCTTTTAAAAATACTACCAACATTATAACAATACAAAAGGTGGTTGGAAATTGGCAAAGTTACACTTAACAAAATAAAAAAGTCTAACGTGCGGAAATGCACTCTTTTTAAATGTACGACATTACGGATGTCATGAATGCCAGTGCGGGAGGATGAAGATGACGAAGAGAACAGAATTAACTGCAATTTCACTTTATTAAACTCAAAAGATTTTAAATATATAACAAAAGTGCACTTCTTGTGCAAAAACTGAAATAACATCCAACGGGATACAAACAGGAGAAACCACTCTGGTAAACCACATCCAAACATTAAGATTCACAGACAAAGACAAAGGAAAACATGAGGGAATATATACACAAGGAATGATGAGACACAGGTGACAAGACTAACGAGGTGAATGGAATGACATTGGAACAGGAAGAGTGGAGACACAACATAACTGTGACAACGGAAATTTTGCAAATGCCATTTCATGTTCTTGCACTTTGAGACTAGAACAAGACATTGTGTCAGATGTCCTGGGGTCTCATTTATAAAACTGTGCGTAGGATCCCTACTAAAAGTTTACGTACACTTACAAGTAAAAAATGGCATACACCAAAAAATAAACTAAAATTAACCATCTGTGTCGCCAGTTCCCTCTGTCTCCAGAATGTGCGAATGCACAGCTCAAAATTTGCTTTAAGGTCTGCACATTCTCCAATCAAGTTTGTTTTTTATTGATCACAACCTTTGTGTGGAAACTGGCGTACGTCCGTTTCCAGCCCCGTTTTGTGCGTACGCACACTTTATAAATGAGACCCCTGGCCTGCAGAGTTCCCTGTTTGTTGAGAGGCCACAAGGGTTAAAACAGGTAATGGGTGTATTGAGAGAGTGAAAGAGATGTGACTACATTGATGTGTCACAATAAACTGTGATGACAATAGACTTGGTAAAGGGTATCAGTATTGAATACACAAAAACAGCCGGTGTTTAACATCAACTAATGGATGTTATAATCTGGGAATAGAGGTCAAGATGTCACTCTTTTCCCCTATACCCTCTTGACTTCCCTCTCTTCCCCTGATAACATCTTGCCAACAGTATTTCACAGAGGAATGCAGAGCATTTCATAGTTCTTGAAACACAGTTCTGCATTTTTTTTTCTTAAACAACCAGATTTATTGTTATCAGTCCTAACCGCAGGGAAAGAGGGTTTGGCTGTGATCTTCACTGCTGCGGTGTGGGCTAGGAACACACTCACTCTGCCTGCGTTGCTCCATATTCATTTCAAAAGCAGTTAATAAGCACATATTATTGCCCCTCCAATCACTCACTGCCTGAAAGATGAAATGAGAGAAGCACTAAAGGGTCTCTCATCCTTCTTGTCTGCCCCTTTTTTTTCTTTTCTCACTTATTCACTCATCTATACTGGCCATTATCCCAGTGTATTGAAGCTGCAGAGATAAAGAGAAAGAGAGAGAGAGGGAGTGTGCGAAGGATGAGAGAAAAAAACACATGAGAGAGAAAAAAAGAGAAAAGAACAATAAAAAAGGCAGAGGGGCGAGCGTCGTTTGAATCAATTACATCCTAAAGAATTTTTCATTTGCATTCGTATCTGCACAGAACCTGACCAAATGCCAGCTGCCTTTGTGTCTGGATATTTTTAGTTTTTTCTTTTGATAATTGTGTAGGAAATATCAAATTTGCATAGAGTGATTATTGTTGATTGTTTATCTAGCCGTCAGGATGGCTCAATTCTAAGGCTGACAGGTTGTCAAGTACTTAAAACTCATTTATTTGGTGAAATTTGCATGTAATTTGGTGTTAATTAGGGGGAGGCGCAGGGCGTGGATTAGAGCCCAGTGATACAGGAGGAGACAGAATGGACTGGCTGTCATCTCTCCTCACAGCTAACCAAACACACGCACACACATCCCTTAACATGCCACCTATCTGTCTGAGTGGACATCTGAGAGCATAAAACATAAAACTAAACCTGCAGTCGTTGATTTTCATTGTTATTCAAATCAGAGAAGTGTGCTAGCTCTACTGGCTAGCTAAATTAATAAAGGTGGGTAGAGAACAGTCCTGTCCCATTTTGAATGTGTGATTAATTTGGTTTTTATTAACAAACATAGAACAGATGACACCCTCCCCACACATGGACATGACCTGTCCCAGTGGCCCTTCATCCCTGTTTGTTGTCGTTTACTGGCATTTTCTTTCATTATTTCTTCATACTAATTGAATAAAAAATAATAATAATAATAATAGTTCAAAAGCCAGTCGAAACTTACCTTATGGTATAGCAAAATGTAAATGATATCGATTTCACTTAAATTTACATTCAAGTTATTAAGTAATAGTATGCTGGTAAAACACTTAACTCTAAATAATGCAATAAACATTTATTCAAAAGTATGAAATGTAATATAATTGATAACGAAAAAATCTAGAGGCCATTTTAATGAAATCCCACCAAATGTGAAGTGTCACACAGGGAATTTTGGAAATGTTAAATGACAGTTAATAGTAAGGGAACGTACTGTTAACCGATTAACATGTTTTTACCTTAGCATTTTTACAGTTGTCATTATGAATATTTTGTTTTTTTTTGGGTGAACCCATTGCAATTTTGGGACATAAAGCAAGATGCTTTCTAAAGCTCAAAGTGTCTTTTGTCTTTTCATGTGTACCCTAGCGTATGTGTAAAGTTGAATGCATAGCCTTTCAGATTCTCCATTTGATAGCATATACAATTATATTTGGTTAGCACGTGGTCTCTAGAAAGTTTCATCTTTGTCCAGTATCTGAGCTATTTTTCTCCAGAAGTTATGACTGATAAAAATGCCTTTGTATTCTTTTAAACTAAAGTTGTGGCTATCTCATAACCCCTTCACACAAGCGCTTGTCAGTGTAGTTGTCTGTTGTTGTTGTGATCTCAGGTATTTTGTTGTTGTTATTCTCTCTTTAGTTTTGTTTTGTTCTGTGAAAGAACAGCCCGGGTGCATGTGCGACCTATGCATGTGTGCATACTACTCTGGTGAAGAAATTTGTGCCACATGTACTGTTCATGGACTCTAGCGTATGTGTTAAAATTTTCTTTGGGGTTAAGAGCGCTCAAAACTTATTATGACACTTACAGTCATTCCCTCTACCTGAAGACCTCTGAAACAAACGTTGTGCAGTGTACTTTAAAGAAAAAAAAAATCTCTAAAAACTTATCAGTGGTCTTTGTGATAGTGAGGAGGTTGTAGCCATCACTCGCAGCGATGAAACATTCAGCACATCTTAAAAAATTAAGCACTCCCCCCTCAGAGTCACATCACTTTAAATCATAGCTTCTGAAACTTCTGTCTGATTTAATTCTAAACCTCTGTAAATCCAAGCAGAGCACTTATGTGAGATTCACGTGCATTTGTATCTACTGCAAATCCACGTGTGGCTTTTAGGGCAAATGGCAGCATGATCTCTCCTCCTCTTTTCCAGCTGTGGGTCCACCTGCCGTGGATCCATGCAGCAGTGACAGAGTGTTTAAGGCAGGGGGTGGGGGGCTAATAACTCCCAGAGCGGGCGGTTAAAAGCCTGGGTCACAGCTTTAAAGAGAATCTGTGTGTGAGCAGATCTCTGCTTAACAGCGCTGGAAAGGACCTCTGAATGGGAGCGAGTTCCCGAGTGCTTTCAAAGGCAGTTAAGGGGAGACGATCACTGCCCTCCGCAAAACTACTCTAATGCAGGTACACTAAAAGACAGACAGAGACAGACAGATGAGGTGTTTGACACATGGTGAGGCCCTCTACAACTACCTCCCTTTCACATTCGCTTTGCTAAAAACACAGCATAGGCAGCAAACTCATTCTCTCCACTCCAGCTCTTCATCTCTCCAACCTTTGCTGACCTGCTCTGACCTACACCACCTTAACTCCTCTCAGCACACCACCAATTACTGGTCAATTGTGAAAGGCTAACAAGGTTGTTCAAAGTTAACAGCATTGCAATAAAAAACACTGTTGGGGTCATGGGAGATTTGGTTCACAATTTAATATATATATATATATATATATATATATATATATATATATATATATATATATATATATATATATATATATATATATATATATATATATATATATATATATATATATATATATATATATATATTCAAATAAATACACAAAATGTATTCCTCGCTCAACAGTGATAAATAATATAATATAATATTTGATATATATATATATATTATAATATACGCTTCAACACGCACATTTAAATAATAATAATAATAATAATTCATTACATTTATATAGCGCTTTATCAAAGACTCTCAAAGCGCTTACATGGAAGGGGAATCTCCTCAACCGCCACTAGAGTGCAGCATCCACCTGGATGATGCGACGGCAGCCATATTGCGCCATAACGCTCACCACACACCAGCTTATTGGTGGAGAGGAGAAAGAAAGATGAAGCCAATCAGAGAATGGGGATGGTTAGGAAGTCATGATGGACAAATTTGGCCAGGATGCCGGGGTTACACCGCTAGTCTTGCGAAGGACATCCTGGGATTTTTAATGACCACAGAGAGTCAGGACCTCGGTTTATCGGTGCTCGTTGCAGTACAGTGTCCCGTCACTATACTGGGGCGGTAGGACCCACATAGACCAGAGGGTGAGCACCCCATGCTGGTCACCTAACACCACTTCCAGTAGCAATCAAGTCAGTCTCCCATCCAGTAAAATAACCACACTCAGCCCTGCTTAGCTTCCGTGAGCAAGCAGTCGTAGGCTACAAGGTGACTTTGCTGAAATTATGTTTTATTAACAAAGTTCGGGAGGAGCACGTTCAAAGGATAAACACAATCAACTTGACATCACCAATTACACCTCATCCTATCAGCATGAGAGGAAGCATGTATATATAGACATGTTGAACTCACCTACACCTCTTGACAGTTTACGGCATTTTTGCTCCACCTTCTGGTCGCGATACAGCCGGAATCAAGCTCTATGTCTAATGTTAATTGGATTTTCTACGAAAACCTCCGGACTCAGGAGCGATTCTCATCCACCTAACACCACGCTGACTATATTATATCACCCTCGGCATAATATCACGGTTGCCAGACCAAACAAACGGGCCCTGAGCAAGAAACAAGCAAACGCACAGTGAGACGCGAGGCCTGTTCTCGCCATCGCAAGCGAAACATTCAGCATCTCTACTTTGGCCCATTTTAATCGTTCCTGCCATTGAGAAAGGATAATAACCTGACCATCCGGACTATCCAATGTTGCAATTTTTCATCAATTTTTCTCTTTCGTCCACATCCAGGGAGATAAGCTACAGTGCCATGGGTTTCAAACTTCTTAATAATGTTGTGCACTGTAGACATCTAGACCTCTGGGGATGGACTTGTAACCTTGATATTGTTGATATTTTTGATTCTCAAGTCCTCAGACAGTTCTCTTCTCCTCTTTCTATTGTCCATGTGTAGTGTGGCACACACAGACACACAATACAAAGACTAAGTCAACTTCTCTCCTTTTTGTCTTCTTTCAGGTCGGATTTTTTATTTAATTTATTATATAGCAAAATATGTGTTTATGCAATACTTTTCTGTGCAATACTTTTCTGTGATTTTTCTGGTACTTAAACACACTTAAACACACCCTGCCCTGATTCTTTTAGTAATCTTTTGTTTTGTTTTGTTGTTGTTGTTGTTGGGTTTTTTTTTTTTTTTTGGGGGGGGGGGGGGGGGGGGGTGTCTCCACATGTCTTTTAATAGTTTGTGTCAAATAAGTATGTGCCTTGTCAAATTGTTTCTCAGTTGTTGTTGTTTTTTTGTTTTTGTTTTTTTGCAGTTCAGTTACACAGTACACAAGTAGTCCACTAAAGTGCTCTCTGCATTTTTCATTCATTTTTTATGGGATTTCATAATATGATGTATAATATCACGACTTATTTGTGTTGTATCTAGGTATCTATGTAATTCATTTGTTAATATATTATTCTGGTCCAGAATCTCCAAGCTCACAAAGCTTACATTTTGTAATTTAAAGAGTTTGAAATTAGCAGTGTCACATTTTTTTTCAATGTAGCCACCCAATGTCTTGCCCAGTTTCTATTTCCTAGTTGCTCTGGATCCATGCAGGACCATTGCCAAAGGTGGGAACAATTACAAGGGTCCGTAGGTCCAGGGTGGACTAATAACTACAGGATTCGAGTAGGATTTAATTAGGATCCAAATGAAGTAATTCAATTTTGTTGTCATGTTGTTATTTTTTTTCTACTCCTGAAGCTTGGCGTTTTGCAGTGGACCATTGCCTATGTACAGCGCCCACTTTTATTTGAATTAAGAATAGATTTTATATACTTTATAAAGCTTTCCTGAAGCTCAAACAGTATAGCATAGTGCTTACAATGCCATGGCCATGGGTTCTATTCCCAGGGAAAGCAGGGACTGATTAGAATTTCAATGTGTATTTTAAAGGCAGTGTAAGTCACTTTGGATAAAAGTGTCTGCTAAATGCATAAATGTAAATGTAAAATGTAGAAAGCAAGCAAAGAATGTTCCCTTTATTATCACTGTAGCTGTTAATCACATAATTTCATTATTATCTCACAGAGTTCACCTCCCATTGCACAAAGAATCTCTTATTTACATGTCTACACTTGTCTCAGTCAGTGAGTTTGTGCAAAAAGAAAAAGAAGAATGCTGCTTTTGATGCTGTAATCGAATATTTTCACAACTAGAGGTCTCTACAGCTATTGTGATTTCAGTGTTTGAAGGGAGTGTCTTTGTTCACAGTTGTTTGAGTGCTGGGTAGATGGCTTATGGTCAAAAGTCTGACATATCAAGACGAATGCTTCTGAGGGAAAATGTTTTTCATTTTAATGTTCTGATCATTTATAGACTGAACTACTATAGTTCTTTTTTTTTAAAGAATATTCTTTAAAAATCATTGTGAGCAAATTCAAAATTCAAAATTCTCAGGGTTCTGTCACCTCAGTTTGGGTTTCTAGTGTGTTGGTTGACAGAGCTCTGGCACAGCCCCTTTGTAGTGTCTTGTTATTGTGAAAGCCCACCCATCGTGTTCCCTCGTTTCCCTTTAGTGATCCCAGCTGTTTCTGCTCATTACCTTTAATCCCGGTGTGTTTGCTGTCCTGTGTCATGTCATTGTCACCTTATTCCTGAACCATCTCATCTGGTTAGTCTGTGGTCCCCGTCTTGTTTCTTGGATATGTTTTTATTGTTTCTTTGGTTAATGTTTTCCCTTTCGCGGGTGATTCCTTTGATTTGTTTGTTTTGTTTCTTGTCAATAAATATCAATTTTCCCTGCATTTGAGTCCTCCCTTTCAAGTATCCCATGTCAGAACAACACGACCCCATGAGGACACAGCAGGAGGAGGATTGTTATTTTTCTTTTTTCTTTTTCTCTTTGTGGACTTTAATTATGGGGACCTACAGTCCTTATCCGTCCAGGCCGTCCACCCTTGACGTGATGATGCAAAGGATAAATTCCCAGTATTTCCATCAGTTGGGGACCGACGTGAGCGAGTTAGCTTGTACCTTTCTCAGTAAGATGGACGATTTGGACTACACTGAGGCCGACCTAAAGGAGGCATTCAACCTTTGCCTTGATCGACCTCTAGTGTATTGAGCTTGAGCTTTTGGGACTTTGTTGGACACATTCAGCAACGGGATTGGGAATCTCTCTCCAAACCAATCTCTCCACCCACTAACAGCTTCGCTACTCCGCCCGTGGTCAGGTGGGGCACCAGTTCCCCTGTAGCCCCTAAACGGAGGAGAAACAGAACCATCCCAGAGCCCACTGCCGACCCGGAGGTCGCCGTCCCAGAGCCCTCGCTGCGTGACCCAAAACTCTCGAGGCCGGACCCTTCGGTCTTGCCTGAGCCCACCTGGCTCAACCCGCCGGCCCTGCCTGATCTGTCAGACCCACCGGTCCTGCCAGAGGCCACTTGGCTCAACCTGCCGGCCCCTCCTGACCCGCCGGAGCCCACCTGGCTCAATCCGGCGGGTCCGGCGGGTCCCACTGGCCCCGCCGGTCCTGCTGGAGCCCACCTGGCTCGTTCCCCCAGCACCGCCCTGGCTACCTGCTGGTTTTCCCAACCAGCTAGAGCCTGCCTTGCTCACCCCTCTGGCACCACCCTGATTTTTTTTTTCTGCCTGTTTTTTGCGTCAACCTGTTTGTTTTCCCTCCCTCCCTGGCCTGTTTTATTGTGTGTGTGTGTGTGTGTGTGTGTGTGGTTTGTTTTCCCCCTTGTCCTGTCAATGATATATGTTTGATTATGTTTCGGTCTTGATTAAGGTTGTCTGGTGTTCAATGTAGGGATGCCAAGTGGCGTCCCTTTAGAGGGGGAGTAGTGTCAGGGTTCTGTCACCTCAGTTTGGGTTTCTAGTGTGTTGGTTGACAGAGCTCTGGCACTGCCCCTTTGTAGTGTCTTGTTATTGTGAAAGCCCACCCATCTTGTTCCCTCGTTTCCCGTTAGTGATCCCAGCTGTTTCTGTTCTTTACCTTTCCTCGTGTGTTCCCTATTTAATCCCGGTGTGTTTGCTGTCCCGTGTCGTTGTCACCTTCTTCCTGAACCATCTCATCTGGTTAGTCTGTGTTCCCCTGTATTGTTTCTTGTGCGTATTATATATATATAAAATACGCACAAGAAACAATACAGGGGAACACATATATATAATTCTTTTTTTTTTCTTTGGTTAATGTTTTCCCCCTCGAGGGTGTTTCCTTTGATTTATTTATTTCTTGTCAATAAATATCCTTTTTCCCTGCATTTGAGTCCTTCCTTTAAGTATCCCGTGACAAAAATAAGATAATCTATATTGTGCATTAAGTTCCCAAACGTAACACGTAGTAGTAACACCAAGTAGTCTTTTAGCTCACTAAGATGAACGAATTTAGAATATTGGGACACATTGGAAAACATATGGCTATTATAACAAAGCGCTTAATGTTATTACGTCAGTTAACTAACACATCACACATGGTAACATTCAAATCAAACTAAAACATTATTGTAATGAACCTTCTACTTTTAATAGGTAAACTAATTTAGTTATGATTTAACAACATAAATGATCAGCCTCATGAATATAGTCAGAAAACAACGAAGCCTATCATTTAATTGTTTTAAAATATTCTCCAGAAGCTTTGCACTTTCAAGCTACTTAATTTATCTTTGGAACTTTATTACATATATATTTTTAGAAAATCCAGCTTCTAATTCTTAGTTCTTTTGATTTCTAATTCATGCAGACTAACATTGCACCAGACTGAAAGTCAATACAGATACATCATTGCGTATATTATGTAGAAACTCATTGTGTATATTATGTGTTGAAAAATGTTGGTCTTAAAAATCCAATGAAATGTCTTGAGTGTTCTATCCTTTGCAAATCATTGGAGCAGAACATATGAAAGGTACATTCAGTGGTCTTTTAGCTCACATTAGCATCGCTGTTCTGTGTGTGCTTTAAGTATCGATACACCAATGAAGTTTAACGTTGCTTTGCCATTTATCAACATGAATGATTGTCTCGGAGAAAGTGGTCTACAAAATAACTAATTCTCCTAATAATTAATTCTTTCCTGTCCACTAAAAAGAAGGGGATGAAGACTTGTGCATCACTTCTAAGAATGTTCTCTGTTATCAAACCTTTTCACCTTGTGTATATCATGCAAATGTTTATGCTTGTTTTTTTGGCTTTGCTAGTCTTTGCTGTCTTCTGACTTTAGATATTTTGTGCTTTTTTTAGCCATACTGATTCTCTCCTTGTCTGTCTGCTGGTGACTCACAATGTCTACAATATACAGTATATCTACACAGGCAGCAGCCAATAAGTAAGAAGGCTAGCCAATGTTCATTGGCACATTTTGTTAACCTTGGAGGCAAGACCCCATGACGTTATGTCGGACTGACGTCATGGGGTCTTGCCTCCAAGGTTAACAAAATGTGCTAATGAACATTTGCTAGTGAGATTTGCATGCCGAGTCCCACTCACCCCGCATACAGGTATAAATAGGACCGGCATTACTCACTTCATTCATATTTTGCTGAGGAGCCAAGAGAGAATCCTGGCCGTTCAGTGGTGGTTCAGGACTATGGCAGCGGGATGTAACGGCTCCGTTCCCTCCTTCAGGTAACGGGTGTTAGCATTAGTAACCAAGACGTTCCCTATCAATCAGTCACGTTTGACGTTATGTCGGACTGACGTCACAGGGTCCCTATGGAAAAAGCCACATACACTGAACTGTGTTATGAGTATTAGAGATGCAGATTCTGGCAAGCTGTTGCGTACCCTTAGGCAACTGCTCTCAAGTAGTCGTAACCTACCCAGCGCCCCGAGTAAGCCCGAACTTAGTCCTCCATATCAGCCAGGATGGAAGCGACAGTTGGGTGCAAATCTCACTAGCCAATGTCCATTGGCACGTTTTGTTAAACTTGGAGGTGATTGCGCTCCCAGACGAGACCCCATGACATCAGTCCGATGTAACGTCTCTGTTCCCTCCTTCAGGGAACTGGGCTTACATTAGTGATCTAGACGATCTTCTTTGACAGTCAGTCAAACACAGCAAGTCACAATTTCAACATGGGGAAAATACATGGGGGTGACCTGCACAATATATATAAATACAATTTTTTTTTTTTAAATCCTTCCACTAAATCCTATTCTCCAGGCTTGTACTACTAGAATGTGTAATGTTTGAAACTTTATATTGTAAGCACTCTTTTGTACTTTTGTATCTTCCTGATGAATCGCTTTCTGTTTTCCTCAAATTGTAAGTTGCTTTGTATAAAAGTGTCTGCTAAATTAATAAATGTACATAAATGTAAATAACCCAGGATTCTGTTTACCTGGGGTGTACAATGACCCATGGTATACAATACTTCAAGTGTGAAAAGCCTACAGCCTAATGTTTTACACAGTTTCGGTATATGCTATTTGTAACATTTCTACAAATATTGAAATGGATGTGTTTGAAAACAACCTAGTTAGTAGTAGTTTCTTCAGACTAGCCCAGATGTATTTGTAGCTATTAGGTTAAAAGTTATCTAACCTTTTTAAGATACATAGTAGCATTACCTACTACTTAATGCTGGGAAAGAAGCCAATATTCATAACCACAGTGCTACTATGGTCATGGGTATAGATGAAAACACAGACGTAAGTTCTTTCACACAGTTTATTTACAAATAGACAGACAGCTAGTAAGGTGAACTGGGTAGGTGATAACAGGCACATGTGAAGAGTGAATGATCAAAATTGAACAGTCTTAATTTTGAGTGACGTTTGGAGTGAATCCGGGTACGATGAAGAACAACAACAAAGTCTTTGGGAACAGGTAGTTGGGCGAAGGTTATAGTCTGGATGTCAGAGACGAGACTACACAACAAGTGACTGAGTGGTGACTGTTTATGTAGGGAGGGCGCTGAGTGGTCATCAGTACTCAGGGGATTGTGAGCGAGTGGGTGCTAACGGTGTGATTGACTCTGTGACAACTGTATTATGATTTTTTTTTAATTATGTGAAATTAAGTGATTTTAAGTGAAGTAAATTAAGTGAATTTTGGGTCATCCGTTCTTTTATTCTTCTGTTAATTTCCTGCTCTGTAATAGGAAGGCATTTTCACATCCAAACTTTTTATAAAGTGTCTTTCCTCCATAATGTCCAAAATGAGAAATATTGCATACTCCTCACATCTTTGGTCCTCAACATGTGTTCGTTTCTCTTCATGATTCCATTTTGTGCAAACGCTTTGCGGATTATATTCCATGTTATGTCATCGTATGCACTCAAAGTAATACCAAATCCTTTTGGAATATTTCTTCAGTTAGATCTGGTGCTCTTGTCGGTTCAGATCAGATCATCCCTAAGAATGGACTCAATCAAATGTTGAAGTCAAACACAAAGTGTAGCCCTCAAAGGAGGGCTAGGAAAGGATTTTAAAGAGAAGAAAAAGAGGAAGCTCTGGTTGAAGTATGATTTATTCATTGTTGTTTTTCTCAGGACTTTTTCACACTAAAGGACAGGGTACTTTGAACTGGAGTACAAAGCGATGTATATTTGGGTCACACGTTATTCTCCGTCTCTTCCAGAAGTGTTTTTTTTTTCCTGTTGTACGCTTTCGGTTCAGAGAACTTGTCTGGTGGCTGGGTTGGTTTTCTTCCTCCTCTTCTTCACATTTGTCCTTGAAGAGTGGATCAGTGGGGTGCCCTGATGTGTGTGCGTGTTGGGAGGTGGGGGTGGTAGCAGGGGCAGAGGGGCTCAGAGCTAAATAATGGATGATTTCTTATTGAAATAAAGCTGAGGAGAGAACAGTCTGGGCAGGCATGTCATTACCAAGGAAACGGAGCCGAAACCCTAGTTCTAAACTTGCAGAGTCAAACACAGTCATTCCAGCCATACCATTATTATTAAAATAAACATTGTGACAGCCAAAAGTTAATGTATTTAATGCCCCAGGATATTATCAATATTATAATTTGGTAACTGAAGTAAATGACATAACGATTTTTGTTGTTGTCGATCTATAAATTAAAACCAACATAAATAAAAATGCAATTCATTCAGTGACTTCAGTCAACCTAAGACTTTACTCAAACTCAAAAGTCATGAAAAGTCATCTTCCCAAATCATTCGCAACCAACATGCAAAGTAATAGTAACAATAATAAAAACATAAAAATTAAGCAATTTCTTGAAGACTCCAGTAGACCCCTTTGACTTTCTGTTAAGGCCAACAAGTCTCTTAATGTCATCTTTTAATGAAAAAGTTCTAAAATAAAGATCTAAAAGATGTGACATCCTCAAATTTTGTATGACTTATATATTTATAAAAATGAATGAATGATTTTTGGAAATATATAAAATAAAAATTAGGATGCAAACGCTCAAATTAATGAAAGGAAAAATAAAATATGTTATTACAAATCACTTACATGTAATACTTTTTTCTTGACTTTTCATGAAAAATATGAATACAAAGTGCACCATTCTAGGAACTTGGGATATATGTTTAAAACTGTTTAAGATCTGTTTTATCATAATTATCTGAATCATGAAGACTTTTGTTTGTAAAATCTCATAAAGAGTTCCATGAGATAATTATAACTATCCAAATAAATTCAAGAGATTTTCTCTCGCACATCTTGGATAAAGTAGATTATAGCATAGATACATGCACATCATTTTAACAGATGGTGTTATGAACATACTTGTATTATATTAATCAAAGAACTTTGTCCACGCATTTGCCAAATTCATACTTTTACTCTCTCTCTCTTAAACTTTATGTTGGGAGCTATGAAATTCTTATCGTTTTTGTAGTTAAAAACTCATTATTTTTTGCGGAATTACTTCAGTTGTGGTATGTAGTCATTAATCATATATTCTTCTTCTTGTTTTTGCTTCAGTCGACACCATACAAGAAATGGTTTGTCGTGTATTTTTTCTCCTCCCTGTTGCCTTAATCAAAATCCCAAGGTCTAAGAATGACCTTAAAAAAATACTTAGCATATATCAAAGATGGCGATCGCAACTTTCTCTGCATTTTTTTTTTTTCTGAACACATTAACACTTTGAGAGAAACTTCCAGGGCCCTTTGCCAGCAGAGTGAAAAATGAGGTGAAGAGTGGCCCCCGACAGAGAGCCACGTTTGGATTCAATGATAGCACTTGATTGGCTGTTCTCACTGATGAGGCCAGCACACACTTTCAGCTCATTGCTGCATCATGCAAACAACTCATACATTTACACCTAAGCCTGACTCTAGCTTTAACCAAGGTCACAGAGTCTGATTTGGTTGTGTGGAGGTGTGTGTGTGTGTGTTTGTGTGTGTGTGTGTGTGTGTGTGTGTGTATGGTGACAGGCTGACAGGTTTTTTGTAAGAAAACAGTTGCTTGTATGTAACATCATTTGCATCTAAGCTCTGGAAAGCTACTGTCAAGGACTGTGCTGCTCTAGGTAAGCATGTTAAATCAGTACTCTGGGATAGTTTAAGGGTTTAGGGACACAATGAAAGTGCAAACATAAAGTAAACCATTTAAAATGTGCCTTTTTAATTTGGCAGCTCAATATAAAACAGAATGATACCGAAAAACAACCAAAACAAGAACAACAATCCTTGCTTGGTGAATACGTTTCTTTTATTTTTTAGTCAGACATATGGTGGTTAATTAATCCCAGAACCAAAAGAAAAACAAATAAAAACAGGCTTCATAAATAAAGGGCCAGCTAAGAGCTGGAGGGCTCTTCTGTGAGACAGAGGAAAGACGAAAGAGAAAGAACCGATCTTATCATTGGTCCACGGTGGAATGAGACAGGACAGGAGAGTCAGGCCGAGCACAGGAGGAAGAGCTAAGACTCTGAATATATGCCTGCGGAACTTTTCCACAACACAGACAGACCCGAGACACTCTGATAACGCATCTCTGCATTAACATTGTGATGTGGTGTGAGGAATGCAGCACAGTTGTGAGTATTCATCATGTTGCTGTTTTTTTCGCTCTTTTTTGTTTTAGAGTGGTTACAGTAATAAAGACAGTTGTACCACTCTTGTAACACTGCATTCAAGGTACATATTGACATTCCAATCAGTTCTTACTTTCCCTAGTAATCAAACCTATGACCTTGGTGTTGCAAGCACTACACTCTAGAATTTGAGCAACAAGAAAGCATAACCATCCTGACCACTGACCTTTTCTAACCCAGACCACATTGGAAAAATATCACCTCTCATGTATATATATATATATAGCTCTGGAAAAAATTAAGAGACCACTGCAATGTTTTGTTATTTTTACCAGTTGTGGCTTTCAGCAAATAAATGCTCTCAATTACAATATTTATTTGGAATTTGGGTTGTCAGTAGTTTATAGAATAAAACAAAAATGTAAATTTTACCCAAACACATACCTATAAATAGTAAAACAAGAGAAATTGATAATTTTGCAGTTGTCTCTTAATTTTTTCCAGAGCTGTATATATTGTATATATTTCTCATGACATTAGTTGTCCAAAAGAACTCACAAAATTATTTCACCACAACAAATAGAAATTCTGAACTCAGCACAAATTTTTTTTTAAATGCGGCCAATAAATGCACTCAAAATTGCAGTGTAGTGCACTGGAGAGAGTTTTTGTTACCATAACTGTACAAAGTGTACAAAAAGGAACTTGCTTTTGATTGGCACGTACTCCTTACTCGAGTTATGTACACAATATATTTTGTTAAAAAAAAAAAAAGCTTAAAATTACTGGGTGTGGGTAGAGCGTCATCTTCTTGACTTGATTTTCTGTGACAGTAGTAGACACAAAAATATACGGTATATATATAAATATAAATATATATATTGGCATCAATGGTTCTATAAAGAAACTTTTAACATCAATAGAACCTTTCTCTTTATAACAAAAAACGGTTAATGTGCAGAATTTACATGATAGGGGTATATCATTAACAATCCCAGTATATTGTGACACCTCTAGTCACTATAAACCATATTTATAATGTCAAATATATATTGTAATTTTCTTTATTTGTAATAAAAAAAAGTGCTCATACACAGACAGATAGATGGACGGACAGACAGACATACAGACATACAGACAGACAGACAGACAGACAGACAGACAGGGTTGTGGTCTTTTCACGATCCTACTCCCTTCTCAACTCCCCACTCGATTCTTGCCTCTCCTCGACTGTCTTTTCAAACAGTCAAAATAAATAAATAGAACTTAAAAAAATGTAATCAAATATCATTTTCACATAATAAATATTTAACTAGTTTATGATGGATTTCCATATTTTAATATTGAAAGTCTGAGTCCGATACAAGAGTAAAACAATAACATTTATATTCGAAAGGTACTTGAAAACTATCAAATATAAATGAAGTTCTGATAAAAAAAGTTTGAATATATTACATAACAAAGGGAAAAGTTGTTAAACAACCCTTGGGAAAAATTGTAAAAATGACATTTTACTGGCACATAATAAGCTTGGTATTCGTTCCAATATAAAAGTAATGCTAAAAGTAGTCTTACAATGAATGATCAATGAAGAGGGCAAAAAAAACCCACAACAACAACAATGTAACCAGTTGTGACTCATGAGGAGATTTCTTTTTTTTATCACATTTTTATCACGTCACATTTTCTAATTCTAATCTTTAACAGTAACAATTCAGATGATTCAGTGTAGGGCCAGTGGGAAAATGTGCATCATTTAGTGCTGAATCACGTTATTCTATTGATAGCCATTAACTGGAGGTGGAGATCTTATGCAAAAATAAATAAGAAAATAAAATATTTCTTGACTGTCCAAATACTGCTGCCTGAGATAATTACAAATTGTTTGATTGGACGGACACAAGGCCATGATTTTTTTCTGGCGGCTTTACAAAAACTCTGCAGGGCAGAGGCTTACAGCTTTGAGCATAGTGCAGTAAGGATGCAAGACTGTCTGTGTGTGTGTGTGTGTGTGTGTGTGTAAGGGGCTAAAATGAAGAACAGACAAACATTATAAGCATCTCTAATAAGACGCTGGGGCTTTAGGCTTTTGGGAGACTCCCCCCCGGTGCAGGCCTGGTACTGAGATAAGCCAACTCTGTTGTCGTCTCGGTAAAATCAACAAAGAGAAACAGGCAAAGGGAGACTTGCTCGTCCCCAGTGGAAAGCGGGTTTTTGTGGCACTGGAGCATTTAGACGCATTAGAAATCATTAAGGCTGGGCTCTAAAGGATAGTGTGCCAGTCCAGGCCGCACCAGTTTACTGTGTCTCCAACACCCCTTTATAAGCCCACTAATCCTGCTCGGAATAAGGAAGCAAAAAATGCAAACCATAATATGCAACTCGCTTCGATGTGGATTTTTTAGGCCACACATATGTGTATTTGTGCAGGTTACACTTACCCTCTACTAATCTGTGTCCCTCTGCGTGTGATGCACCAGAGAGATAAAAAATGTGTCTGGTTTTTGCTGCCGACCAGCAGGTGTGTGTGTGTATAAATGGTCCCGGCGTCCTGCAGAATGCTCAGGGACACACACACTGTTCAGATAATGGAGTGTGTGTGAACTTCACAGGCTCCGTGGGCAGCCCCAGGGGGCGAGCATCCTCACACTGATAGCAAAGAGGACGGAGAGTGTAACTGCGGCAGAGAGCAACTGCCGTAAGCTGCTCTATTCTTTCTCTGTCACTCTCACTCATTTTGTCTCTCTCTCCTTCTCTCACTGCTCTAATGAATGGACGGGGCTGGAGGGGTCAGCAGCTGGAGTCTAGGGAATCATTAGAGTGGCAGGCTGCAGGGCCGGAGCTGTGGACTCAGGGAACCTTTGGCCTGTGTGTGCTAAGTACCCAAACAACGTGTTCAGACGGCCGTGGCTGTGCTGAGCTGAGCAGCTCTGGGATTTGGCCCTGAACACCGTCATTCGTCTCTGGCCATTCCAGGCAGCCATGGGGTACATTAAACACTGATCTATGATAGAGGAGTATCCTCAACCCCCACGGCCCGTAAAACTGACACACAGAAGAAAAGGCACAAAACTCCCCAGTTCCATCACATTGCTTATTAGAGATAACCTTTGGACCACTGAATGTAGTTGTTTGTGAAGTGCATTTGTAGCATTTGGTTTTAGTAGACTGAAACAACAGTGGGGCTTTTTGCAACTTTTTGACTGATAAAACCAATCAAGAGGCCAAAAATATGTTGGAGAGATCTCCTCAATGTAACAAAGTTAACTGACAGATTAGATGGTGAGTTATTATTATTATAAGATATTACCAATGCATTTTTCAATTATCATATATATATATATATATATATATATATATATATATATATATATATATATATATATATATATTTATATATATATATATATATATATATATCAATATAGCAATCTAGTACAGCCACACACACGCACGCACGCACGCACACACACACACTCCTGTTTCTGGTTCTGTTGTGAGCTCTGCTCAGCGCCGCTGCGGATTGAAGAACGGATTAAAGGTTGTTAAAAGACGGGACGAAGCCGAATTTGTTGAGAAAGCACATTAGACAGGCAGAACACAAGAAAGTATGCAATCTAGTACAGCGTGATGACCTCACGAATATGTTGTGACTGTTTACGCTGTGAGTGAAATTGTGTTTGGAATGTTGGTGTTTTTAATTGTATACTGGTAAATCTCTGCTGTTAGTTGGTGCATATATGCCTTTTGTTGTTAGCAAACATATATAGTGTAAGTATATTTTTATAGCATGCCGATCGCTTCAAATAAATCACCATATTAGGTGTTGGTTATCTCGCTAAACGGTTCCCGACGCTTTTTGCAACCACCGAGGCTGTCGACATAACCAAACCCCACTTTATATATTATAAAGGTTGCCATATATATATATATATATATATATATATATATATATATATATATATATATATATATATATATATATATATATATATATATATATATATATATATATATATATATATATATATATATATATATATATATATTATAAAGGTTGCCATATACACATACATATATATATATATATATGCCAGCTCACCTCCCTCAACAGTCTTTTCTGCATCCCTTCACTAACCCCAACTACTCACTCTCAGATATGTCCTATCCCAGGATACGGGGGAGTACAATGGGTTCGGGCCACATTCCATGAGCTCGGAACGGAACGGAACGGAACGGAACGGAACGGAACGGAACGGAACGGAACGGAACGGAACGGAACGGAACGGAACGGAACGTGCACAAGGAACAGGTTAACCGTGATGACATCCAACAAATGACAACGACAGGACAGCAAACACACCAGGATTAAATAGGGAACACATGAGGAAAGGTAACAAGCAGAAACAGCTGGGATCAATTAATGGAAACGAGGGAACAAGATGGGCAGGGTTTCACAATCACACGACACAGCACAGGGGCAGTGTCAGAGCTCTGTCAACCAACACACTAGAAACCCAAACTGAAGTGACAGAACCCTGACACTTGGGTAACACAATGAAACTAAGCATGACCCTGACTTCAGTGGCTTCAAAGTATTTTTATAATTATACCACAATGTTCTGTTTTCAGCTGAAAATACACAGCCAAAAATATTGACTGAAACAATGACATTTAATTAGCGCTTCTCCATATATATATATATATATACATATATTATTTTTTTTTACTGTGTCAGTGTCCGTGTGTTTAGCAGCAATATCTAGTGGTGTCTTTTTACTGTATAGGTCTGCTACTATTTTAATTGATCACCTTTTCAGCTAAATGAAACTTTAATTTGAGTGCATCACTAATGTATGTGTAATTTATTTAATTTTTAGTACTTCATCCATCAGCTTAGATTGTCTCTATATAACCAAACCTTAAAAAAAATCAAAAATCAAATTAGAGATGCTGGTGCAAGCCTGGAAGCTAAAGCACTATCAATGTATTACAGCTGATGCTTTTCTGCACATGTTGCTTTTACAGACTTGCTGTGCGAGCATGTGCGTGTATGTGTTTGATGCACATGCTAACATTAACACCCTCAGCCCTCATTTTCATCACCTCCTCAGATGGCAGCCTGGCCTCACACCTCTGTTTTGGCCATTTCTTCCCTGCCTCATTCCTTTTGCTCGCAGTCTTATCTCATGTTCTCACCGCTGCTGTTGGGGAGGCCAATCTGTGCGGCCACAGCATCCTCCCCTTCTGCTCTCCTGCCTTTGGTGTTATACACAGTCTTTTGCTGTAGCGTGTCCCTGGAGCAAGGCCAATCACCGCCACTCAACAAGCCTGTCAAACTCAATTCTGTCGATATGGCTGCTGAAAGCTGGCATTGCTAACATCTCTGCCAGAGAAACCAGTTCCTCTCTCTCAAATCACTCGGCCTCTTTTGTATTATTTCAACACATGTGATTTCATAGATGCGATATTCCTCGTGTCATATGGATTATAACAGCAGGTTTATTTGAGTTCAACCCAGTGTTCTTATGCAATATAAGCCTGATCAAATGGAGAATGAATCTTTATTTTCAATGTTTCTTACTGCCAGAGCTCCTTGATGTTTATCCTGGCTGTGTTTGCGCAATGCAGAAATAAACACTTCTATGAACATGCACAGTGTTTGCGCTGAACATCGTTTGGAGGTGGACAGCCATAGAATGAGTGGTTTGTCTCTCTCTCTCTCTCTCGCTCGCTCCCTGATGAATCACTCCTTCCTTTGTTTCTTTCCCTTCTGGAGGAAATCACATTAAGTGGAGCCCTGTGTTTGGCTCGAGTCTGTCCTGCCTTAATGGCAGTCATTTGGACGGCGAAGAGAAAGACGGAGAAGAATAGGGAAGAAAGCGCCCTCACAACAGTAATTCCACACAACAAAAACACCCTCTGCCATTCCTCCGTATTCATTTGCATTCAAATATCCCCTCAGACAAATATAAAATGTGGAAATCTCTGAGCTATTTTTGCGCGTGGAGTTCCTGGGATGCGGTGTGAGCGTGTCTCGGATGTCTGCGCCTCCCTACGCCGCAGAGCTCCAGACCTCCCACACTAGGGCTTCAATGGCACAATGTATATTTATCTCATTCAAAGGCAAAAGAAAGCAGAAAGAGATAGCAAAGCAGAGCAAAATATAGATGTAAGAAGACTAGGATGGAAAACGTGGAGGGTTTGGGAAAAGCCAAACAGTGAATGAGCAGCAAATTGAGAAATGTTGTAGAAATTACAGCAGAGCTGCTAACAGTCAAGGCCCAGACTCATCCGAACATCTGCAACGGACAGTATTTCTGCAGTGCTCTGCACTCGAGGGGCTTCGACTCAAATAACTGGAAATATGTTAGCCTAGAAATCTCGTCCACCTTCTTTACAGCTAGACTTCCATTTGCGATAGGAAATACAGTAGCTCTACTCTATTTATGCACAATTAAATCAGGCAATTTGTTGAAATGGTTAAAAGGTTGTGGTAAATGTGGAATTAGCCGTATAACGGTCATGTTTACAAATTGGCAACTGAAACAATTGTTAGTTCAAAGCTTTGCTTTGCTTTCCTGGGCTTTTTTTCCCTTGCTGATACCCAGCGCCCATATCTGCAGATAATGCTGTAATTTTATGGCAATTCTTAGTGCTGAATGGTCTGAATGATCCACATTAATGCCTCTCTCTAATGCTACAATCATGCTGATAATAGCATTATCCAATCCTGCCACTGTGAGTTTGTACCTTTCACTGGCGGAGGAGTTATCCAGATAATTCCACTAACTAATGCACAAGCTTCTCCCTGCTCGCCCCCGCTAAACTAACTCTGCTCTGGTCACGGCCTTTTATCTCACTGCCAACACACACACACACGTATGCGCACGCACGAACAGATGTGCGACTAACATGCTAGTGCTTCTGTTATTCTTTACACAACCTCAAATCAAATGAATCTGGTTGAGGATTCATCTAAATTACATATTTATCTATTGGCTAATCTTTTGCTACTTTACACAAGGACCTCTGAGAAATTAATCGTTTTATTGAAAGTCCAATGCTTTCACAACAGATTGCAGAATACAGTGCAGTCCTAACGAAGCATGTGATAGATCAGCAATCATGTATTAATAACACGCTACACACTGTACTGATTGGTGTTTTGAACCCTTCTGCCTTTAACTAAATATTTAATTCCAAGCACTGCTAAAACCATTTGGGAAATGTCCTTAACTACAGAAGTCTTCTATAATCAGCTGTGCCTTTGGGGAATGCAAGGAGAAACCCTCACATTCATGCAGTTCAGATTCATGGCTGTCTCTGTTTGGCTTGCCATTTCCTAGTGGAACGCTACTGTTTTACTTGGCTGCTGCTGGAACGGAGGACAGGAGGACAGTTGTCCTCTCAGCTGCTCTGCGCTCCAAGTTTTCGTGCTTAATTTTCCCTTGGTTTTTACAGGGAGAGAAAGAGAAAAATAAAAGGAGAGAGAGAGGAAAGAGTTATGGACTTACAAGGAGAAGAGCAGAGCAAGAGAGAGAGAAGGAAAATCTCAGTGTTTGTGTTTTCTTTTCAGTTTCCACGACACAGTAAATTCTCACCTCTCCCTCTGACATGGCCAGAAAAACCAAACGAAGCTTATGCTGGTTAGTGACTCACCTTTCAAAGAGACTATTCCTTTTAGCCCACGAGTGACTTGATAAACCTGCTTATGTAACGTGCACTGCTGTCTTTAAGAATAAACAATACTTAAAATAAAATATAAATATAAAAGTGTTTCTTTTTTTGTGTGAAATCCTTAGAGCACTGATTTATAAACTTGAATCAACATAATGACACAGTGGCAAACTTTAGACCTGGAATTAGAATGCATTTTGTATCCAAATAGATTCTGGATATTGCTTTTACATTCTCATCCAAATATGTCCGAAGTACATGCAAAATACAAATTGCAACGTATTACTTGAGAGATTTATCATTTGCCATTAGTTTTTAATATTCACAGATAATTCAAAAGGACTTTGTCATTTCCTCTGTAAACGATTTTAATAGCATTGTAAAAAAAATCTTTGGAAAAGTTGAAAATGTAGAGGTCATTTTCTGTCAGTATGTACAATTAAGTGAACACAACACAATGCGATGTGATAAAGAAAAAGAAAAAAATAAAGCATAAAATCAGTACGTAAAATTAATTCATTACATTGGGTCCTTTTTTTACAGAGTTTTATTTTAGATTTAGGGTTTACAAGAAAAGTGGAGAAAACTTCTTTTTGGTGGGACAATTTAAGAAAATAGTTCAAAGATAATGTAGTGAGATAATTTGAAAGGCCTAATTGCATATTGTTAACATAAAGTAAGTGGAAATGTCCTGAGAGCAGAGTGTGTATTGTCTTTTTCTTGTTGTAAGACTATTAAAAAAAAAAAGAAAACATGAGGGCTCGCATTCCAATGTAAGATTTATCAGTACAGATTTTATGATAGATTCAGGGTGATTTGGGATTATATTTTACTGGATTTCCAATTAATTTAGGCATTTTTCAATTATAAAGTCAAATTTTATTGCATCTGAAAGAAATTATCTCTCAGCGGTTATAAATTGTAGAGTAGACTTGTATAGGAATATTAATTTTAAAACTTTATCTCAAAACGATGCAGATATTATAATCAAAACAAACAAAAACTTCTCTGTGGATTCCTCCTGAAGTAAACTTTAAAGTGCATGTCAAATAAAACTTATAATATAATTGTTATATTACTGATTTATTATACAAATGTGTACAACTGCCATGAAATGATAAACTCAAGAAAACTTTGGGTATAATCTGTCATGAAAGAGCATATAAAGTGTGTGAGTCTTTTTATGAGTCATTCATAAGAATCGATTTTAATAATAAATATTGATACATTCAAATTACTGCATTAAAATGTGTTTTCAGTAATTTAATTATGATTTGAGCACACTCTGTCTTGGGTGCATTACCACCTAGCTTTTAATGTGGTCACTTATGATATCTTTGTCTCAATGCTTTTTACACAACAAGAAGTTCCTTTACTCACTAAACAAAAATCGCATATATAAAGCATGCCAAATCCACTGGAAATGGCCCAGAATGCTGTATAGAGGATTCCCAGCAAGATGTCAGAGTTCTACTCCCCACACAAACACATTTAATCTTACTGTCAAACTAGACTTCAGTACACTGCCGCTACGGCTCTGGGGAAGAAAATCCATTCCTTGTCATAGTCTGTCATGTAAGTCAGGGGGTAACTGACATCCCTGCTGTTCGCTGTCCAAATGGGAAAACACAAGAGTTCACTCAGAACGAGGCTGCTTTCCTTTCCAGAACACTTTCAGCTGAGAAGAGCATCTCGGAGTACCAAATCAAGTTTGCTCATTTTCCTTTTTGTATTTTCAGCTTTTCTGGCTTACGCTGCACAGACTCGACAAGATAAGGGCTTTGGCCCGCATATGAGAGAAATAGCGAGTTCGCCAGAGACAGTTTGCCTACAGCTCAGCGGGAACATCACTATAGTGGGTTATTTTGGGCGTTACCTGTGCTTATGTTTGTGTGCGAGTGTGCGTGCTAACCGACATGTGGAAGAGAAAGTAAAATAGAGAGCAAGAAAGAGAGCAGGGAAAAGGATTGCGAAATCCCATTAGAAAGCCGTGTTAGTGCCACGCTTTCCCATACACACTCTGAACCGTGTGTAATCCACTCACACTCTCGCTGTGCTTCTCAACACCCCAACACACACTCATGGTCAAACACGCACACACTTGGGAACACAAATCTGCCTCCAGACTGGGATACCCAGGCAGCGAAAAGGGTATCGCTCCTCTCTACCGCTTTAGCAGCCGTGTAACATGACAGCTAATCACATCAAGCATGCTTCACAGTTTAAGGGGTGCTGGTGGGGGAGGGGATAACTTATTTTCTACAATGGCTACTAGCTACGTTACAAACAATCTGTTGGTACTACTAAAATACAGCTTTAGACTGCAGTCGACATTGCTGCAAACTGACCTTGTGACTGAAAAGAAAACATTTGTTTTTGTGGGTTTACTGTTACACTGTTCCAATGGAGACTTGTTTATGATTGTCTGTTTGTGTGTGTCTGGCTGGTTCCCCCATGACTGTAATTAATGATCTCACTAATGTGCTGTCTCAAAAGGCTCCATGGCTGTGACTGTGCTGAATCTATAGGGGGCGCTGTGCATGCATTTCCATTTCCTACGCAACAGGAAAGAGACAAGTCAGCTAAGATATGCTCTCAAACATCCACGTCTGTGAGGTTTCTCCCCTCCTTGGTCTCCCTTTCTCTCGCTCCCTTCTCTTCTGACCCCTCCACCATCCTCCAGTCTCATCCTTTATGCATACTGACAATATGCCTCTCAGTTTATGGCCCTGCATACCATCCCTTCATTACCACCTGCAAACTAAAGACCTAAACACCACAGGAGAGAGAGGAAGCAAGAGAAAGGCAAAGACAGAGCTGATAAGATATCCACAGAGATTAGTGATGATAGTTGGAAGAGAGGGAGAAAGAAAACCAGAGCAGTAAATGAAAATAACTAAAGTAGTAAGATGCCAAGTAATAAGATGCCAACAGTGTTGTTATCCTATGTAGTGGTTCTAAACTACTGGGCCATGACCTAAAAATAGACCCCTGGTTTGTTCTGATATGGGCAGCAGTGGAAAGAAACAATGCTGAATGTAAATTATGATATAAACCTACTGATTTTCACGATTGATGGTGTGTAGATGAAAGCAAGAAGACAATAAATAACTAAAATAGTCTTAGCACAAATGTTGAGATGTGAACCGACAAAGACAGAGGGAAAACACTGGTATTATATACACTGGGGATGAATGAGGGAATGAGACACAGCTGACAAGATTAACCAGGTGATTAATGACAAGACAGGTGAGAAAAGGAGAGCATTGGGATCCAGGAAGTAAACAAAGACAATGACTGATCTGTAACAGAATGACCCCTTCCATAATGGCGTGGACTCACACCGTAGATGTTACAACAAAGGAGGGATGGGGCTCTGGAGTAGGACACAGAAAAATCAAAACATGGGTGTGGGTGTTTAGCACCCTGGGGATAGAGATCTAGGTTTGGGGCCTACCGGGCAGCTCCGGGAGTTCAGGGAGTCAGGGGAGGGGGTGCTGGGAGATTCGGCCGGGAACTCTGAACCTCACCACCTACAGCCCCCATGGCAGGAAGCAGAAACAGGATGAAGCTCTGGTGTACAAGCCTCTGGAGAGGGGAGCACTCGGGGACATGCCTCGCTGGAGCAGATGAGGAAACTTGTCTTGCTGAATCAAGCTGAAGAATTTGCCTTGCTGGAGTGGCTAGGAAGGTGGGGTTTGCTGGAGCTGGGTTGATGGTGGGTCTTGGGTGGGCTGGAGCATTCAATTGCTTACTGGATGGGACAGAATGATGGCTGGAAATGTCCTCTACTTCCCAGACAAAGAATTTTAATAAGACTAACCAGTTGATTGATGACAACACAGGTGACTGAGATCACGAAAGGAGAGCACCTGTCTGTCTGTGTCATCTTTTTCATCTTTGACAGACATTTCCTGTCTGTAAGGTCATGGTTACACTTCCTGTCGGTGAGGTCAATTGGCACTTCCTGTCTCTAAGGTCTTTGGCACACTTCCTGTCTATCGTGGCAGCACTTCCTGTTCACTTCTGGGCCCTTTTAGATCTTTCTACACCTGTCCTGTATCTATTAACTCGTCAGTGTCCCCATGTGTTTCTCATGTCTTTGTCTATATATACCCTCTCAAGTGTTTTCTGGTCCTTGTCAGTTGTTGACTCTGTTAAGTAGTCAGTGTTGATGTTGTCAAGTTCCTGTCTCCGTGTGTGGATGCCATCTCCTTGTGTTACCTTGTATCTCCAAGTTTTTTCCGAGTGTTTCTAGGTTTTTGCACGACTTGTGCCGTTTTCTGTTAGTATTTAAAGTGTTCTGTTTTCCGCTTTTGAATAAAGCAAGTTTCATTTGGAAACCTGTTCTCCTCGTCTCCCTCTCCACATCGCACACGTTTCCAAGTTGTAACATATTGTATAATTGCTAAGCATTAATAAGGATGTTGACAGCTTTGGCAAATGCTTTCTTATTTCTGGTTATGGTGGTATTTTGAGTGGTGCCTTGAAGTCTGATTTATTAGCATTGGGACAGTTTTTGTTTTCTCATCATGGCATCAAAAACATACAGTGTTGTCTGGAGTCATTTGATAAAGTTGACAAAATTTGGTTATGTACTAGATGTATAGGTCGAAGCGCTCATACATGACACTATTAGTAGTCAACTATTGTAATACAGTGTTGCAAATTCTTTGTTCAGTTGAAGTGTCTAAGCTCATGGGATGAGTACTTCCACAAAGGGAGTTACACATTCTGACAAGAAAGTATTTTAGTTCAAGTTATTTTCTGCATTTTTGTATAGATAGATAAAAGTTGTGATTTTACATGTATTTTTTGCATCTTTTTGATAAATTTGATACAGGAAATGTATGGTTGAGTTAATTAACCTGCTTCAATGCGCTTCAGCTTAACAGTGTTCATTCACTCTTCAGCTTCATCTCACACAGCTCTGATGGCAATGCCCAACATTATTGACGGTTGGATTTGAAACAATCATATATTTATTTTAGATGTTTATTTTCCAAACACTGAAGATACTTTATTATTGTCACAGTATGCATATGGTAACAGCACAAAGACAAAGGACTTTAACGATAACAGACTTTGAATCACAAAACTCTGGAGAATAGGGAAATATCATCACATAACACGGTCACATCATACCATCATACCACCGTTCAGAGTATTCCACAATCTGCTCAGTTACTGGGATTTTCACGCACAACCATTTCAAAGATGGTTTACAAAAAATGGTGTGAAAAGGGAAAAACATCCAGTATGCGGCAGTCCTGTGGGCGAAAATGCCTTGTTTATGCTAGAGCTCAGAGGAGAATGGGCCGACTGATTCAAGCTGACAGAAGAGCAACTTTGACTGAAATAACCACTCGTCACAACTGAGGTATGCAGCAAAGCATTTGTGAAGCCACAACACACACAGCCTTGAGGCGGATGGACTACAACAGCAGAAGACCCCACCGGGTACCACTCATCTCAACTACAAATAGGAAAAAGAGGCTGCAGTTTGCACGAGCTCACCAAAATTGGACTGTTGAAAACTGGAAAAATATTGCCTGGTCTGATGAGTCTCGATTTCTGTTGAGACATTCAGATGGTAGAGTCAGAATTTGGCGTAAATAGAATGAGAACATGGATCCATCATGCCTTGTTACCACTGTGCAGGCTGGTGGTGGTGGTGTAATGGTGTGGGGGATGTTTTCTTGGCACACTTTTCTTGGCCCCTTAGTGCCAATTGGACATCGTTTAAATGCCACAGCCTACCTGAGCATTGTTTCTGACAATGTCCATCCCTATATGACCACCATGTACCCATCCTCTGATGGATACTTCCAGCTGGATAATGCACCATGTCACAAAGCTCAAATCATTTTAAATTGGTTTCTTGAACATGACAATGAGTTCACTGTACTAAAATGGCCCCCACAGTCACCAGATCTCAACCCAATAGAGTATCTTTGGGATGTGGTGGAACAGAAGCTTCGTGCCCTGGATGTGCATCTCCATCAACTGCAAGATGCTATCCTATGAATATGGGCCAACATTTCTAAAGAATGCTTTCAGCACCTTGTTAAATCAATGCCACATAGAATTAAGGCAGTTCTGAAGGCGAAAGGGGGTCAAACAAAGTATTAGTATGGTGTTCCTAATAATCCTTTGGGTGAGTGTATATTCAAGCAGCATACAAAAGAAACTGATGACTTAATAAATGAGAAACAGGTGAATGCGATCATTAACAAGACACAGGTGATGACGATGAAAGGAAATAAATCACATGGGCAAACAAACACTGAAAATAAACTTGTACTGTGACCGTACTCCCCCCTCCAGGAAGGTGTGTCATCATGCCACAAAGTCCAAATGAGGAGGGAGAGAGGGCGAAGAACTTGGAGGAGCAGAAACACAAGTCTACAAAATAAGTCCATGGTATAGTGGAGAGTGGGAGGAGCCAAATGTTTAGCCAGAGGCCACCGGATCAGGTTTAAGGCAGTACATATAAGTACAGGTACTTAAGATAAGCAATCAAACAACTCACTTAAAAAAAATAAAAATAAAATACACAGCAAACCATTGTGTTTGTTTCCAACTTGTCACATCTGCCCAATGTGAAAGCTGGGTCTTAAAGCAAAACCATTTAAAAGTCATTGCTCTTATTATTATATTTTCTTGCTACTATGCGTGCGTATTAATCCTTCTAGTCACTTCGATGATAGAACTGGATGTGTTTCAGAAGCAACAGGCACACATGCACACACACACACACTGAAGTGGGCAGCTTGTGTTGCGTGTAAACAGGCATTCAGGCAGTCTGGATAAATGTATCTCAGTAAGACTTTGCATTCTCAGCCAATCAACCCCAAGGCTCATGTACCTACCCTGCCCCTAAGCGTCATTCAAATGCCAAGCAGATGCTCTCTCTCTCTCTCTCTCTCTCTCTCTCTCTCTCATTCTCTCTGTTATGTTTTACATCTATATTTCATGGGACCTTCTCTGGAAAATCTCTCTGTTTCACAGAAAGAAATCTATCAGAAAGATCAAGAGCAATGGAAGACATTGAGCAAAAACAATACCGTTTAGAGCTGATGCTTTACTCACTCTTACTCTGCAAATGGTGTGTGAAAACCTTGTACAGGTTTATGTTAGTTGCTGAGTCATACTGAAAAACACACAAACAGTGACTGGTCTAAATTATCCATTTGTCCAATGTAATGTGCATAATCTTCTATTGGACTCGAATCTTAAACTGTGAATCTTCTATTGGACCTTGTCAGGAATTTATGGTTAAAGTACAACAGGAACTGACTTAAATTCCATTCTTTCACAAAGCAGCCATTATGTGTTTTTGTGATTGTGTGTACTGTATGCATTTACATTTATGTTACGTAAAAATACATCAAAGAAACAAATCTCCTCAATTCCTGACCCACAGTAGAATACGATTTAGCGGTCGCTGACATCAGCAACAGGAAGGACACATCCACCGCAGCCAGCCTGAATAAAGAGACTTTCTGTTTGCCACTCCAGCCTATCGGCATGCTTGTCTCAGATCCAGGGAATAGTCAAGAATACATGTATATTTGTATTTTTAGCAAAATCAGCTGTTTATGTCCATAAAGGACATGTTTCTGGTTCAACAGCCTCCATTTCCCTTGATATCACTGACCCTAAAACTGGATGTGTCTGATCATATGAAAAGTAATCAGTTAGCATTCTCGTTCATCTCAGTGGTCGTTTTTTTACTTGCACAGGGACTGCTGGAGGACCGTAATTTAAAATCGGCCATGCTTCTGGGGGATCATTTTCTAGCCAGGTTATTTTGAGCCAATCACCTGAACTGTTAATACCACATGACTAAGTGATTTTGTGTGTGTGTGTGTGTGTGTGTGTGTTATATTGACAAATAACCTGAATTTTGCAATATCAAAATAGAAGGCAGAACATAAAGTAACCTTTTGCAAAGCATAAAACTTTGGAGGACAAGATTAATGACCTTGAATTTCTAATTAGTGTTCTGTCAACTTTCTTACACTGGTCATCCTTTGTTTTTGAGTCTTGTGCACCACCCTAAACCCTTGGTACTAATTGCATAAATCCTCTAAATTCTTTGATGTCCTCCCTTCTCTGTTGTTTATGATTCAAAATTTGATTATAACATATAATCTTCACATTCAAAGAATGGACAGGTTTGATCAGAGCAAATGTGGAGGTTACAGTGAGGTAAAAGTCAGTGTGAAATAATCTGAATGCGTGTGAATAGACAGGGGGATTCTGTAGGTGTCATGTGGATGATTAGGCAGCTAGTATCTTTCACACGGGCCCAAGAAGACAACAGCCCTCACGGCTCCCTCTGATCCATCAAGGCCGTCGACAGCATCATTCCAGTCCATGTCACCCCCCCTTACCACATGCTGAAAAATGGTTGTCTCACAGACACTAAGAATGATTGCAGAAAACGAGAGGAGAGGGAGAGTAAAAGTAGGGAGAAAGTAAGTGAGGAGATCTGGGATGGTGGGAGGAGAAAGGTGAAATTGCAGGAAACTCTCTGTAGATTAGGTCTGGGTTAAGAGAATATCGATTTGTGTGCAGACGACTGTTGATCTCTCTTAGTGGGCAATGACAAATGGCAGCAAACAGAAAATCGAGCTCTCGTCTTCTCCAAGGACAATGCGTCTTGTCTCTGTAGGAGCCCATGTTGGACTCAGGTTGAGCTTGCAAAGGCTGCTGAGGGGCAAACAAATGTGGTTTCTCTGGTAGGGGACGGGTCTGGGCGGGTGGGAACCCTCTCAAGTCTTGAGTAAATATGTAAATAGCAGGATGGCGGAAAGTCAAAAAAAGAAGCAAGATGAGAGGAAATGAATTTATCCTCCATTTCTAATGCAGGTTCCTCTTTAAAGACTGGATTTCAATTGCTGCTTGTTTTTTTTGTCATGTTTTTTTGTGATTCACACATCCAACAAGCCAACCTTTCAATTGTTTAGTTTGTTTGTTAAATTTCATTCTCACCGTAGCCAGTAATTTACGAAAAACATAAAACATGTTTTTCATGAACATGAGTCACATTTTACATGGATGGATTGTTATTAAAATCCAAGCGGATGTTTGTAAGCTGATTATATTATTAAATTATTAGTATGTTCTTTAAAGTATTATTTTTGTTATTTATGTTATTTAAATTTAATCTGTTTTAAAAGATTACCGGTAACTTTAAATGAGCAAATGTAAGAATAGGGTTAGTATAAAAGAATAAATATAATAGAATAGAATAAATCTGAAACATGTAGTTTCCAATGTTCACTGATAGTAATAAATTTAACTTTTTACTAATTTTGGATCATAATCCTAATCGCACTATAGTTCCCAGTTTAACTCACAGTGCTGTGTCAGAGAAATAGATGTGCACGAATGTGAAGGTGCTGTGGTTGTATATTTGACACGTTTGCACTTCTTAGCTTTTTAAAATCTATTTGTGCCTGAGGTCACTGTCATGCCTCATAGGTAATGTGAGTAAACAACTATTTTTTCGAAACATCAATCAACATCTTCAGAAACTTGACCATACAGCATTATTATTTACCTTTGTTTTAGTTGGTATTAAGCTCAGCATTCATTTTCTTTGTGAATGTATTCTCTATATTTCTGTCTTGTTGTGTTGGACTGGCAGGCCAGTCATAGATCTTTCTCAGGTTATTTATAATGACTGAGTGAACCCTCATCTTCACTCCAGATCAAACAGAACTGTGGCCTAAGCCTGCAGCCCCAGGGAAAGCCCAGCCTCTACTTCATCTACACCCAACCTTCTGTAGGGGGGTCTGGGCTCAAAGCCCTGGGGAGAGTCCCGCTACCCTCTCCTCCCTCTAAACTTCTCGAGCATGCTGGAGGGGGGTCTAGGCATCTTCTTCATCACCACTGTATGCTATCTCACTCTTTCTGTGTCTGTCTGTCTTTTTCTTTTTTTCAATTTGCACTCATGTGAACAGTGTGAATGGAATAGAGGTTTCCCCCACTGTCAATCAAATTTGCCGCTGGATGGTGTGCTGCATCCTGCAGAATTTGAAGAATGAAAATCTCCCAACTGGTTAATCTGAATTTAATGCTTAATGTATTATTATTAGTTAGTTTCTAAAGAGGGTGAAAAATTGGAAAAGATAAGGCAGTAGTAATGTGGCTGAAAGGGGTCATGAACTGTAAGGTTTCCTGGGCTGCACTTATAATGTTAGTATGATTTTTACATCAAAAATAGTAATAATTTATAAATAAAAGTTATGATTTTAGCGCTCTGATTTGAATGCTCTGTTTTAAGGGGCATGTAAGCTGCGAGACCTAAATATAAATGCCCACTGATGTGATTTGCTAACATCTTTGCATATGAAAAAGAATCACATGTGGAAATGTCTCGAAAATGTTTAGCAAATTTTTACTATATGAACTAGTCGTAAAAGTGTTCATTATAGATAGATTTACGGCATTGTATTTATATTGTGGCATGAAAGGTTCCAGTGAGGAGCATTACAGATGATCACAGAAGTTGAGTGCATGAGGGATCTTGTCGTTCCTGTTCGTTGACTGGAGTTTTGGAGTGCCCTCTCCCGAGTTCCCCTTAGTTCCTAAACCTTCAAAGAAACTCTTACTGACCCCCGAACGTGTGTCTGAACTGTTTCTGGACCCTCAGCCCACTCCAAGGCGCCTTCTTGCCCCAAAAACAGACACCACTCTAGAACTGGAAGTTTCCCCCAAAAGCTTTTTAAGGGGTGCTATAGACCTGAGACCAGGGCTTGTGGGGCAATGGTGGTGGAGCCTCCAGGGACACCTGAAGTCCCGTCGCCGCCCTGGCTTCCTGAGCTCCCACCGCCACCCTGGAGACCTCCTTGACTGGTCCATTCTCCCTGGGCTCCAGGGTGCCCACCTCCCCACCTCCCCACCCTTGTTTAGTGTTCCTGTTCCTGTCTTGTCCAACTCCTGTTCCCCCTTTTACTCCTCTTCAGATGTCCAATAAATGGTGCGACCATTAGTGTTTCTGTCACATGTCTGTCAAGTCAAGTCAAGTCACCTTTATTTATATAGCGCTTTTTACAATGTAGATTGTTTCAAAGCAGCTTTACAGTGGTCACAGAAAAGACAATATAAACAAAATTTGTTTGGCTGAACAGCAGCTCCAAAAGAGCAGGCGAATCAATACAATTGATGAACTTTAAGTGTTAAGTTTCCCCAACTGAGCAAGCCATAGGCGACAGCGGCAAACTGTCATGTCTATGTTTACATCCTGGTTCCTCTTGTGTGCTCCCAGTGTTTCACGTGTCTCATCATCAATCACCTCGTCAGTCTTGTCAGCTCTGTCTTGTTCCATCATAAGCTCTTGTGTGTCTACCCTGTGTTTCCTTCAGTCCTGGTCAGTTGTTGTCCATACTATGTCACATTTCTCCTCGTTCCTGTTCTCCTGGTACTCATGTTAAAGTTTTGCACAAGTCCTCAAGGATTAGGGCTGCCTGTGCAAACTGATTGGGTACTGCCTCATGATACAGACATTAGGTATGACTCTTGTTTCCAGATGGTTCATTTTCACTGCTGTACAGCTGTTTCCCATCTGCCCATTGCATTTTATTACCATCATGACCCGATATCAGCTAAGCTACTGAAAGAGGTGCTTCCAGAGGTCATAGATCCTCTTCTTAATAGCATTAGTTCAACTTTGTCATCAGGATCAGAACCAAAACCTTTAAGCTGGCTATAATTAAACTGCTTGTTAAAAAAACAACACAACTTGGTCCTACAGAATTAGCAAATAACAGGCCGATCTCAATTCCACCTTTTCTGTCAAAGATTCTAGAAAAGGCAATATCCTCACAACCATGTTCCTTTTTTTAGAAAGAAATGGTCTCTGCGAGGATTTCCATTCAGTATTTAGACTGTATCATAGTACTAAGACTGCTTTCATTACAGTTGCAAACAATTTGCTCTTACTATCCGATCGTGATTATATCTCTCTGTTAGTGTTTCTGGATCTTAGTGCTATATTTGATACTATTGACCACAAAGTTCTTTAGAATAGACTTGAAAGTTCTGTTGGCATTAGTGGAGTTGCATTAGCCTGGTTCAAGTCATACTTATCTGACCGTTATCAGTTTGTAGCACTAAATGAAGCTGTGTCATATCGATCACATATCAAGGGACAATACAATTCTATCTATCTATCTACCTCAAGGCTCGGTAGTAGGAGCATTGCTTTTCACCCTGTGCATGCCATCCTTGGGAGACATCATTAGGAAGCATGGCATTAGCGTTTACTGTTGTGCTAATGATACTCAGTTCTATATTTTTTCACACCATGACAAAACGTAACAATTCACAAAATTAACGGAATTTAACTGATATAAACATTTGGATGACTTGTAATTTCTTACTAATTAATTCTGAAAAAAAACAAATATTTTAATTGTTGGACCAAAAAACTCTGCACATAATAACCTGGACTATTGTCTAACACTGAATGGCTGCTCTATCAAGTCTTTTTCATCAGTTAGGAACCTGGGTGTGCTCTTCCAAACCAATCTTACATGTAAAAGCCACATTTCTAGCATCTGTAAAACTGCAATCTTAAGTCTTAAAATATATCTAAATTATGACTTAATATGTTATATGTTATATATTATACTCTCAAAGAAAAATATGGAATTGTTAGTTCATGCATTAATGAGCTCAAGTCTAGAATATTGTAATGCTCTACTGCGTGGTTGCCCTGCACGCTTAATAAAAAAACTCCAGCTGGTCCAAAATATAGCAGCGTGAGTTCTTACTAGAACCAGGAAGTACGAGCATATTAGCCCAGTTCTGTCAACACTGCATTGACTCCCTATTAAAATCTTGCTAATTACTTACAAAACACTAAATGGTTTAGCTCCCCAATATTGACCAAGCTCTTAACACAGTATAATCCTTCACATCTATTGCAATCCTAAAATTCTGGCTAGCTGATAATACCTAGAATATCAAAATCAACTTCTGGTGGTCAACTCCTGTGAAGGTCTCATGAATTCAATTTTCAACCAAACAGAACTGGATTAAGAAAAACTGGTGTCCCTATCTCAATCTGACTTCTGACCTGAAATGTTGTCTGTATCATAATCATGCACTGTTTGTTTGTTGGCCAGAGGAGAACTGGTCCCCTAACTGAGCCTGGTTAGTGATTAGTGAATTAATGATTTACAATGTGTTTAGCATGAATGAAACAAACAGCCACTAATTATTAGTAGTACTTTATTTCATGTTACATGTTACTGTTAGTAATAACTATGAAGCAAGCATGATCAAATGCAACTAACCCTAAACCAAACCATAACCTGAACCTATCTCTATAGTGAGTAAAGTTACCTAATAATGAAAAACAATGACACCTTAGAATAAAACAAATTGATTTATACCATTTCATTTATATCAAGAAATTTGGTATACAAGATAGTAACGGTGACTCAAAATATGATGCGAGAAAGGAGCTTACTTTTTTGCTTTAGTGGTCTGTAATGGGTGAGTCATGTGTATTAGAGGAGCTGTGTGTAGAGAGAGAAGAAGTGAAGGCTTATTTTCTGCTTCACTATATCTTCACACTGTGGTCAGCCAGGGGAATACAACTGTCCATCAGCTGTTCTTAAAGCCTGTAACTCTCTTAAATTAACCACTGTCACTGAAACACACACACACAGATGTTCATGGGCTCTATTGCACTGCTTCGCCTGTAAATCCTGACAGTCGTCCATCAAGCCTGCTGTAGAAGGAAACAGTGGCTAACCTCGCTCCATCTGTTAGGAACAGTCTGCTTGCTCTCTCCAGGCAGGATTTAGTGTTCAGCCATCCCCTTCTCCAAACACCACCAAAGCCACCTACCGGTAATGTTATCCCATAACAATGCTTTAGTGAGTCCAATTCATCAATCGTGTGATACATTCAGGTATCATGGATGATATCAATCAAAGCTTTTCATTGATTTGAATCGAAAGCTTGAGTGAAAAACCGGAATATTGTTTTCTCAGTAAATCAAGCTCATCTGAGACTAATGCAGTAAAACTGGAAGCAGCAGATTGTTGATTTTTCGTTCCTTGCCAGTGTAGTGATTGAAAGTGTCTGGAACCCAGATGGTAGTGCCAACCTGGTCATGCCAGGTGAGCAGATTCGCAGGCCAAAGAGAGTTTCAGCTAGCCGTTGGCGAGTGACCTCTATTTACCAACAGCGTACAGATGCATGCAGAGCTCCCTCAGAATCACTTCTGCACCTCAGAGACCAAATGAGATGAATACAAGTAGCAGATGTAAGCAGGGGATAGTGTCATGGAGAATATTTGCTTTTTATTATATCTGTCTTTCTCTCACTGCATGAATTCATTCATCCCATTAACAGAAGCCCCTTAGCGTGGTATAATTCAGGGCAGAACGCAGCAGTTGTAGATGTTATTAGCGGCGTTATCCATCAGGGTGGGAGTGTATGGAAGCAGGCTAATGCCTCTGTCACATCCCTCCGTTTCGCATATTTATGGCCTCAGATTTGAACTGCATGACTGGCATGGCACAGCCCTCAAATAATAAAATAAATCAAAACATAAGAGTTTTGTCTTTGTGCAATTTCCTTTTCAGTCTTCGAATATGAAACCAGATGTTTCCGGCATGCTGAAGATGCTTTTCATCTTTTTTGTTCACTTCTCTCCCATTCCACCTCCCCTCCGCCCCTACGTGATTTCAAAATACTTGTACCTCTATAAAATAAAATAAAGTAAAATAAAATAAAAAATGAGTTGGGGTTGAGGAGTGCACGTAAGCGGGTGGCTTATGAAAAGTGAAAAGTCCTGTTAGCCTCAGGTATTGGTCTGTTTTGCATTGATAGAGCAGCTGGGAGTGCCTCAGGCTGTTATGAGGAGTGTTTTCCCTCTGTGATATCCTCCTGCACCATCTCTCTCTGGAGTGTGCCTCTAAGTAAGGCATGTGGGTCAAAGCAATACGCCTCGCATCCCTCTCCTCCACTGCTTCCCTAATTGGGGGTGTGGAGGTTAAAGAATGTCGCGGTTATCACAAAGCCGGCAGAGAATATATTTCAGCAATATAAGTGACCTGCATTTTTAAGCATTGCATCTCTGAAAATGTTTACTGAAAACACATGCTTAATGTGCATTGATATGTACAATGATGGTAATGAGCACGACAACATAAATTTGACAGGATATCTCTGGAAAGTGGCAGGATTGGGTGATAAGACATCACCTCCTAATCTCCAGAGGGAGTGCAGATATGCCGCTGGTATTTGTTGCAGTCTGGCCTGTGTTCTGTGGTTCTTCAGTAGTGCACGCTCACTGACAGCCATATTTAGTCTCTCTGTGCCACTGAAAACATGCTTGCTCTCACTCTCTTACGCTGTCTCTCTTTTTCTGAAATCTGCCAGAAACAGCACATTTCCTGGCAGACTCCAAATCCGGGCTGAGTCCAAACAAACACGTCCTGTAGCGCTGGCTGCTGTCCAGTGGGCAACTCTCACCTGCACAGTGTACCGGCAGCCTGACTGCGCTGTGACATGCTAGATGGGTTTTTTGAGGTTTCCAGGGATACAGTGAAAGTCCATGACTGTGGTGGCAGCCCAGGCCAGGCCAAGAGAAACTCCTGTGGTGAGGAATTACAGTACGAAAGCACAATGAGCTAACAGTCTAGTTCAAACTAACTGTTGGTCTTCAAATAGCTGGATAGTCTCACTTGTTGAAAAGACTTATGAGGGCAAATATTGATAGACCGAAACAAGGGTGGATGGTAAAAACGAAACTCCACATGGCACAAAACATATTTTTTTTCTTCCTTCTATAATGTGGACTATTCAGTGTGTTGCTTAGAATACATTTACAGTTTAAAACAACTAAAACAGATGAATAATCATTACTTTGTACATTTACATAGACATTTAAATGTACTAATATTTCAAAACCATTTTATCAAGGTCTGGTTGTAGATGCAGTTTTTGAAGAACCTGTTATCATGAAGTATTTTTTTTTTCCTTCAAAGAATGGATTGTGCCTTATAGCTAAAGGACTTGGCTGAGTCTGAAAGTTTGGAATTGTATGTATTGCTATGTCTCAAACACATTTAAAAAATATATAATATATATAATAATATATAATAATATAATAAAATAATGCACAAATTGGAATGTTTGGAATGCAAAAGGTAAAAAAGAATTGTGATAAGGGCAAAGGAAATGGAGTGGAAAGTCTATCAATTCAGTTTATGAATTATTGAGGTTACACTTTATTTCGATAGTTTACTTTCAAAACATTCTACTATATAATTAACTTTGCAGCTTCAGTTCATGTCAACTTACTGTCATTAACTCTTTCATATGGAAGTCTAATTTTTTTTAGCTGAACCCCAGAGTTATTTTAGAATGTTTCTCATTATTTCAATGGCATGGTGACGCATCATGCTTGTCACGTGACTCCTCTCAGCCACAATGGTGCTGGATGACAGATGTCAAGTCCTGCATTTATATTGCACTTTTTACAATACAGATTGTTTCAAAGTAGTTTTGCAGTGATAACAGGAAATTAATGTGACAAAGATTGTTTTAGCTGTACAGCAGCTTGAAGAATAAAGTTATTGTGCAGCCTAAGAAAATGTTTTGATTAATTAATTTCCATTGTAAAAATCATTAGTTATTAACTGTATAGATTTTAAGATGTAATATTTTTATTTAGATTTTCCTTTTTTATTCAAAATACTCAGAAACTTGCCATCAATTACCTGAAATTCTGATTCTCAAATAGCATGTGAGTGTGTTTATGTCTGTCTTGTGTGTATACCTGTCTTGTTAATCACTCACCCTCTTAGTCTCGTCAGGTGTGTTCCATTTTCCTCGTGTATAAATCCCTCATGTGTTCCCTTGTCTTTGTCGTTCGTTAACGTGACTTTGTGATGTTGTTTGGTGTTGCTCTGTATCTTCTTTTTCCGTGTTTTGCACAAACAGTACTGTTTTTGTTTATGTTGAAAGTTAGTTCTTTTGTTTATCATTTTGAAATATCGTTTTGCTGCTTCCTCGTCATCTTCTGCTTTGCTCACCATGCCAAAACGTGACAGTTTTGTATTTTAAAATACTTTATAATTGTCTTGATCTTAATCTATAATTCAAAATGGGTGCCGTAATGGTTAACTCAACTCAGATGTCTGTCTGTCTGTCAGATACTTTACAAACACAAAAACTCATTAATTTCTCCCGAAATACATTAAAGTGGCCAGTGAACTGGGAGAAGAATAGAGTGAATTTTATAGTTTCCTACCTCAATGTGTATCTTATATGAATCAAACACGTCAGCAAATTATATTTAAATATTAATTTGCAACAGCATGTCAACTAACTTACAGAGAATTAGAGACTGTTAGGTTAGGGTTTGTAGAATAAATTGTCATGTATTTGAAAGGTTGCTTATAGTCAATAGAAAGTTTGTTTAGGACCATCAAAACAATGTGTAAGCAGATTTTAAGAAGACTAATACTCTAGTTACTTATAGTTAATGTAATTTCGATGCTGGTCTTTTGAAGTGTGACAAGTTGTTTTTCTTCTGTTTGGGGAGTGTTTGTTTGATGTTTTTGTTTTTTGATCTCTCTAAACTTTAAAAATTGTAAACTTTAAAAAAAAAATAGCACTTTGATGCTATTTTATGAGGACTACAATGCCACCACTTCCCTGGTCTAGTTTTACACAAACCTAAAGTATATATTTCTCTTGAGCACTTGGACACGTTTAATAAATCTTTTAATACTTAAATCCAGCCTGATCTAGGTGTGCCGAGACTGACACTACTCAGAGGAAGCTGCAGTTTGTTATTCCAAGGCCTAACTGTTCACGTCAAATCTGTAGTGTATCCACCCCATGCCAAGAGCAGGAGCAGAGAAATTACCTCTGCCAGACTAATACAGCTCATAACAGACATGTCTGAAAGAGGAACCAGACCAAACATTGAGAGCCTTTAGCAGCGCAGAGGACTTACAGAGAAGCAGTTGACCAATTAGGGCTACATTCTGCAGGTACCTCGGTGTGTGTCATACCTTAGCGTAATGACGGTTGTCTCTATTAGCATGACAGCATGTCAAACAACCTCTTCCTGTGAATGGAGGCTTATCTTAATTGGCTCCGTCTCTGTGGATTGTCTGCGTTGTGCATTACAGTGGCCGAGAGCTCTGCTTCATGTCTGCCCTGGCCACCACACACCAATATTTCATGTCAGACACTCAAAGTGAGCAAGGCATATTTCATCAGATGCTATAAGGGGGAAATTAGCACTGAGGCCCATTTATTTTACCATTATATGGATCCCACATCAATCACTGGAGTTTAGCAAGAAATTCCAAACTCTGTGACAATCCAAGGCTGGAGCACCTCTGCCCTAGAATGCATTCCAAAAGCATACAGTTGCAGGTCTTGTCCTTTTTGATGTTGAGCATGCATGTTTTCCATTTATAAATGATAAACAATGTTTTATAAAAAATATTTTTCTTTTTTGTTTGGTGGTTATAAAGTCAGAATTACCAGGGTGATTAGAGTGTCTTGGTAACAAAATGAAGAAAAAAGCTCATAAAAAAAAAAAAAAAAACTTCTTTGGCTTAATCTTTTATCATTACTTATTTAAAAAATGTGCAACTGAAAATGTGATTGTTTTAAATTGTGACGTATAAGACATACATGTATTCTTGAATGAGAAAAAAGTACCACTTATTTTTATGGTCAACTTTAGACATTCTACTAACTATAAGTAACTTTGCAACTACATGTCAGTCAATTTAGTTACTTACTGATTTCGAAAAGCGTGTCTGACAAATTCTAAAGTATTCTCAACTGATTAAACTTAGTAATGAAAACATCACTTTAGTTAGCTGAACTTAAATTGTATTAAATTAATTCAAATTAATTTTTTATTGCTGTGATTTCAAATTAAATCACAGCAATACATGTCAATAGACAAATATATTTAATGCAATAAACAAATAGAAAGGTTATCTTACACCAGCCTCAATAGCAGTTTCCATCAAAAGTTGTGAGTTTAACTTGTGTACAAAATTGTCATATTGCCTAAAACATTTGAGAATAAAGTAGTAATTTATCAATGAACATAAACAGCACTTGAAAAGAAAAATTAGGAAAAAAAAATTAGGAGAAGAACTTTTTTTTTTCGGTCCATGAATCTTTGCTCTGCAGTTCTCCTCACTAACCTTGATAAAACTTTGTTAACTATAAATTGTTCAAAGCGTAAAGGAGTCCAAACAGTGAGGGAAACACACTCTCAATGAAAATGTGGAAAAGTTAGTTTATGCGTTCATGAGCTCAAGGCTAGATTGTTGTAGTACTATACTGGGTGGTTGCCCTGCACGCTTCATAAACAAATTCCAGCTGGTCCAAAATGCAGCTCGAGTTCTTAGAAAGACCTTAGAAAGTATGAGCTCTTTTGCCCAGTTCTGTCAAACCTTCACTGGCTTCCTATTAAACACCAAATACATTTTAAAATCTTGCTAATGACTTACAAAGCATTAAATGGTTTAGCTCCACAGTACTTGAGCGATCTCTTAACACATTATAGTCCTTCACGTCTATTGCGATCCCAAAATACTGACCAGCTGATAATAACTAGAATATCAAAGACAACTGGCAACTGCTGACGGCCGATCCTTCCTATTTTGCTCCTAAACTCTGGAACAGTTTTCCTAATACAGTTCAGGAAGCAGACACACTCTGTCAGTTTAAATCTAGACTGAAAACACATCTCTTCAACCTGGCATACACATTTTTAATCCAAATCATGTAAAATGATTGTTAGGTTGCATAATTTAGGTCAGCCGGAACTGGGAGCATTCCCATAACATCTGATGTACTCTTTACATCAGAAGAAGAAAGGCATCTACGCTGATATTAGTCTCTGTTTATTCCGAGGTTACCATGGTCAGCTGCATATCGGGCCGTATCCAGATCAGATGAAGAACCTGCACCTGGACACAAGCCCAACACAGCCCTGAAGTGTCTGTAGAGACTGTGACTCTACTAGACCCTCCCCTGTGAAGATCATGAATCCATCTCCAACCAGACCAAAATGGATTTAATATTTGACTTGAATTGTTGTCAATATATTAATCATGCACTCTTTGGTTGTTGGCCGACTGAGCCTGGTTTCTCCTGGCTTCATTCATTCCGTTACCTGCTGGAGTTTTGGTTCCTTGTCACTGAATTTATCGTTTTCATGTGACCACTGTAAAGCTGCTTTGAAACAATCTCTGTTGTATAAGTGATATATAAAGGTGACTTGACTTGAGGTGACTTAATACAGTAGCTGTAGCCATATAGTTCTGCAGTGTTAACAAAAACTCTTTTCATCCAACTTGACCATGTATTTGTAATTTAATATTCAACAAATCATATTTTTTCTTAAAACATTAAAAGGAATAATACTTCAAACCCAAAAGACTCAATTTTGACTAATGCCTGATATTACTATTGTAAACATACAAACAATGTAAATATGGTAAAAAATTAAGAAACTTACTTTTCCCAAAAGAAGCCGCATTCTCTGCTGTGCATTGTCAGTCAAAGGAAATGTCATCTGTGAGAAATGTTTAGGCTCGTTAAAATACGCACAGCATACAAATATGCTGTACAAATCTATACAAAAACAAACCTGTACAAATATGCTACAAATCGATATGATATACAATAAACAGATCAAACCATCGTTTTTTTTTTTTTCGAAAAAGAAACCGCCCCTCCTCTGCTGGGCATTGCATTAGTCAATTAGTCAAAGTTTTATACACTGTGGTTTTATAAAGTACATATCATAACTCCGATAAAACACTTAATCTTGGAGTTTCGTCTTCGTCTGCTTCGCATCGCGGGTCAAAGAAAATGGCGTTTGAAAAAAGCTGGGACTCGTCATAGGGTGAACCGTTTCGCCGTGCACCGGATGTCCGAAATGTCCCGGAAGTTCCTGCACTCTCATGCTGTTACTGAGGTTAAACTCTCTCTCCAACCAGAGGCACTGTCTACACTTCTGTGATGGAAATTCTTCCCATGGTTTATTTCATGATTATATTCTACTCTTCTATATACTAAGTTTTAATGTTAGTGGGTAGTAGCTGACCCTTCTGTTTAGTGGAACTAGTGTGAAAGGGATCTAATTGTATGCATATGGTAGCTACAGGCCACCATGGGTTTATGTGTAATGCAGATGGGGTTTTCTTTATGTTCAAAGGGTCAAGCTTTCACCTTTAACTAATAGTCTGTCTAAATAGTGCGGGATAAGAAGAGTTGTGTTTGAAGGCGTGAAGAGACTAATTTTCCTATCAGGGGGAGGGAAAGTCTGTGTTGACCCTCAAGGTCAGGGAAGGTATAAATGTTGAAGCTGCCTGTTGTTCTTTGTCACACTCTGCAGGGCAGCTTCGGATGTCTGTATGACTGTGGCCTTTTCTTGCAAGAAAATAAACCTTTTTAAATTACAATTGGGATATTTGTCTCTTATTCAGAGCCAGTGAAAGATTTTGCCACCACAATTTGGCGCTGCGAGCAGGGTTCCTTGGTTGTGTCTTCTGGACCCGGAGCGGACGGCGACTGGCCATCCTGGATCAAACAGGTTCAGCCCTACCTCGCAAAGGTTGAGAGAGAGGGGCCGACCGCAGGGGTCTAGGGGACACACCACTGGAACCAGAAAAGAACAGAAGTGGCATGGAGTTTGGTCTGGTAAGAGACAAATCAGTTTATTTAATAAATTTGTGAATTTTGAAAAGGATAGAATACCGGTAGGGAAAGATCTGTGTTGACCCTCAAGGTCAGGGAAGGTATAAATGTTGAAGCTGCCTGTTGTTCTTTGTCACACTCTGCAGGGCAGCTTCGGATGTCTGTATGACTGTGGCCTTTTCTTGCAAGAAAATAAACCTTTTTAAATTACAATTGGGATATTTGTCTCTTATTCAGAGCCAGTGAAAGATTTTGCCACCACACTTCAATCATTCACTGACCAGGTTTAAACTAGTACCAGATTATAATGCATATTTGCAACTTGCATTGACATATTTAAAAAAAAATGGAAGTGCTACTGTTTTGTCTCAAAATGTACATCACAGATGAGTTTTTCTGAAATGTCCTAACTGAACTAGAGCCTAACCATGCTTAATCTAAACGTGTGAAACCTGGCCTTAAAGACCTTAACACCAGAATTTCAATTCTGGCTATAACTGTGTTAATATGGTACATGGTATGTATAAATGAGTTACAGAGACATTAAAATGTGAAAGAGATTTAAAGTTTTGTGTGTGTGTGTTTATTCACAGCAATTAAGTATGATTGGAGTAAAGCCTGCAGAAAATCTAGTGCAGTTGTTTCAACCTACATTTTTTAGTTAAAATAACAAATTACACTTGTTCATTCAACAGAAAATCTTGTACAGTTGTTTCAACATCCATTTTTGAGTTGACACAATATTTATACTTATTCATTCAACTTGCTGTCTTGTTGAAGACAAAGAATCTTACTTTTTTTTTGTTGTCTGGACAAAGCAGTTCTCTCTAAATGTAAAATTAAGTTAAAATAACTAAATCTCAAATAACTTTTTACAGTGTGTTTAATATCTGCTGACACTTTAATTTGATAGTACCCCAAAATACATTCTAATGACTAGATATGAATATAGTAAGTAGATATCTTTTTTTTTTCTAACCTAACAGTCTACTACAGTCTACTAATGAGAGTTAATTGACATGTAGTTGCAATGTTTCTTATAGTTAGTAGCAGGATTGTACTTGCTAGGGGAGGATCTGCCCCCCCCCCCCCCCCCCCCCCCCTTCGTCTCAGGTGAATTATTTTTATACCCCCACTATCACTCCCAACAGTGATCAATGCTACTTCACCATATAGAATATCTCAAATAGAGTTTTGAGTTTTGACACTTGTTTAACCTATAAAATCAGAAATTGATTTTTTACTGTTGGCGCTTGTGTGATGAGAAATAACTGCACGTTTAAGTTACAACTCTGGTTCCAGTGGCCTTAATACATGCACAGCTTGTATGCTCATAATGTCACAAAGCACAGTAATCACTCAAATAGTCAATTTCAGAATTAAAAATAGAGTTAACCAAATTAAAGAAAGTTAAAATGATTCAGAGTAGCGTGTCATTGTATTTTAGAGGACCCTTCATAGAATATCATAGAATAGGACTACATGAATCACTTGGATGGAGGTGAACTCCCATGCTCTTGCTGACTCAAGCAATGTGAGGCATATAGTATTTTTTTTTTAAGTTGACAGAACATTGTCCTATTGCATTTCGTGCATTTCATGAAAAATTCATCAAAACTTTGTGTATACGTGCCTCACTCTTGATATGAATTATATCTACAAAAACTTTGAAATGTGAAATTTAAATGAACCAATCCAAATGATTATAAATTAATGTATAATTACCAATGACAGGAACAAAGGAATCTGCTCAAATGCAGATAATGTGTATGAGCGCTTCCCAATGAGGAAAGGACATGGCAAAAGACTCGCTCTAATTGATAAAAATCTAAAAATGGATTAAAATAATTCTTATACGTTCTGATACTGTTTCATTAAAGTTCAGATTTGTGCTATAAATGTTACTATAACAGCTGCAAAGAAATAACCACTATGGTTTGTGATTTAACCCTTTCTGCTTTTTTCAAAAACTGCTCCCTGGTTAGTAGAATATCTAATATTGCCAGTATGAAAAACCAATGAATGCAAATTTTAATAAAATGGAACATGTTAAAATCTTGGACACACTTATTGATCACTGTTCAGTTGACACTTTGTGTGACAGTTTGACACTCAGTTGACAAACAAACAAACAAACAAACGACTTCATAGTGACCTATTAACAAAAGAAGTCAATGTTTAGGTCAGCATGATTCAACACCCGCTCAGTTCACTCACGTGTTCTCTCTTCTGTCCTCTTACTTGGTGCCACTTCCTCTTTAGCAGTCCTTGTCTCCCCTGAGTTTGGGGCAAATGTGGTACAGAAGCAAAGCTATGCTTCTAATGAAGCCTTGCCACTATCTCCCCCTGACCTAGACGAGATGGAACAAGAGAATAGTTTTATAAAACTCTATTCATGTCTCTCTCTCTCTCTCTCTCTCTCTCTCTCTCTCTCTCTCTCTCTCTCTCTCTCTCTCTCTCTCTCTCTCACTCTCTCTTATTAATCTGTTCTTTCCTCTGGCAATTTTTCAAATCACTCCTTTTGTTTACTCATGAATATTTTTGCAGCTCATTCCTGGGTGGCTGCAGGGCTGTTTGGCCGCTGGCCGTGCTCTGCGGTTCGAGGTAGGAGAAATACTTCTCTCTTTCCCTGGGTAATTTACAGCACGAAGGCCCTGTATTTCATCATAGGATAATCTAACCTTTGAGGTGTTCTCTAGTCTGCTTGCGAGCCTAAAATAGGTCACTTAAGCGGGCTTAGCGTGGCAGAGCGGGCAGATCCAGCCGCCTGATGCCCAGGGGAGTGAGAACCACAGTAATTGGTAGTTATGACTCCGGGGTTCCATAAGCGAGGAACAAAGCTGGCCCACCTATTGTCACATTTAGGACATCGCCGCTCCCGGTGCCGATAAGAACGAAGGATTCATTAGATTTGTGCGATCCTAATTACTGCCTATATAAATAAATAAAAGAGCAGTCACCTGAAAAGTCAGTGTCCTTCATATTTGCACCAGTATTTTTGGGATTAGTACACTCTCAGAGTTTTGTATGGTGGGATAATAATATTATCTGTCTATAAAGAGCACCTGACATCAGGCTAATCTGCTACTCGTTCCAGTTTCTTTCTTTCTGTCTGTCTGTCTGTCTCATTCTCTCTTTAATGGAGGGAGGTGGAGACAGAAAGGGAGGGGGGCCAAAAGCATAATGAAAAGGCCTAAATGACAGAAGCCTGACAGTAGGATTGGCTGGTAAATGACTCCGGAGTGGCTTGCCTGCAGAGAGCGGCTGAGGGAAGTTCCCAGAAGGACTGATTAATTCCAGTCGCAGAGGCTGCCGGGGGAGCAGCAGGGTTAGCGGCAGCGCGTAGAGGAGCCTATTACCACTCCACATCTAATCAGAGCCAGAGCGACCCACTCCCCGCGACAAACTTTCCAGGGCTCGCTCCCATTCGTTACACACAGGGACTTTAAATACGGGGGAGGTGAGCCCAGGCCAGGAGTTTTGGGAGGGGTACAAAGGATTTGCTTTTCAAAAAAGATGGTTAGGCGCTTGCTAAGAAATCCTCTTCCCTGGCTTTTGCTGGGAGAAGATTCCAGGCAGCTTTGATAGTGACAGACCTTCCTGTGCCGCAGCTGAGCGTGTGACCAGATATGAATGTGCCGTTGTGTTTAATCCCAGCGGTTTCACTCCGAGCTCTCCGAAAGTATGTCACTGATACACGCTCAGCTCGCAGACATCAGTATTACGCCAACTGGGCTACGGATGTGCCAAAGACAGAAATAAATTAATTCAATAAAATTACACAGTCCATCCCTGTGAAATATCCATGTTTACCACTTCTATATGGGATATGGTAGATAAGCACCTGAACTTTGATGTGCATAATATAAATAACATTGAAAGGAAACAACAGCCTTCTACCCCACAATCCAGAAGCTGCTGAGAGAGGTGCATGTTTGAAACGCAGGTTGGCATAACGACGTGCTTCACAAGGGAGTGTGGAGGTGTTTTGTACTGACACAAACTTTCTGTCCTCTGAGACAATCAAACACAGCTCAAAAACAGCTCGGCTCTTAAGCCAGTGTAAAATACCATGGTATTGCCAAATCATAATGGTCAATGACAATGAAGAAGAGGTTCAAAGTCTAAAAACAGAATATATTCATGCCATCATGTATAATGAAGTATATATATTTTTGTAACTTTTTTACCATATGGTTGTACCATATGACATTTTACAGCTTATATTAACCTAACCATTTCATAAAAAGGTCAACATCTGATATTTTAAGAGATTTGTTGACCTTGACACATAGTCATAGTCCATTCAATAATACATTTTCCTGTTTTATTTTCCCTGCATATTTCTGCATATGGGTTGCACCACATAGCAGACAAAATATCAGATATATTAGTTTTAAATGTAAGAAATTTTAACAAAAACACTTCACTGCATTTTTTTCTCTTTTCTTCAGAAATAATGATTTTAAAAAAAATATATGATTCCTGACTTTTTTGACATTAATGCCATACCATTGCTAGTTTTTTTGTTTGTTTTCTTTTTTGACATGACCACATTTGTTTTAATGCATATTTATAGACCAAGCGGATATATTCGGTAGTGTAGAATGTTACATTTTCCATCTGTACAGTATCCCACATCCCTCTGTGCTCTTTTAGTCCACTGGCAGAATCATAAGTATCTTCTCTTTCCCTTGTTCTCTCTCTCCCTCTCCACTCAGTCTGAGACACGCTGCCCTCCTGCGCTGACAAAGGTTATGAATAATACATATTAAGCACTATACTAAAGCCTGTAACCGAACTGTTAAAATATTGATCTTGCCCAATCATAATAAAGCGGAATTACTGAAAGTGATCCATCATCCTTAACGTTTAGCGTCCCCGGCTTCAGCTGGCTTAACTTGCTCAATTTCTCCTCACCATGAAGCTCCATCACAACTCCATTATGACGAAGATTGTATCACAGCGCCAATTGCTGGTTTACTTGCTGACTGTTGTCATGCAAATTAAATGACAACAAATCCATAGAATTGTTAAATATATTTAGATGCTTACTCCATGGACGAGTTGAGTATTTACCACCACTCTCCAGATTCCTCATGTATGGGTTTCGTAGACATCTGTGCCACGTGTGTGTGTGTGTGTGTGTGTGTGTGTGTGTGTGTGTGTGTGTGTGTACCACTGATCGTGTTTTAAAACTGTTTTTGCTTCATGTGGTCTTTAATGTCCTTGTGGGTGACTACATACTTAACTAAGCCAGACATTTCCACATCTAATGACTTTTTAAATATTAAAACTGGTCCGCATCGTCACAATTGTGAGCTCTTAATTTACTGAGCAATTAAGTCCAGACCCTCATTTATCAAGGGCTGTTCATTTGCTCCAAACCTCGTCACTTTTTATTAATTGATGCTATAGAAAACACTGAGGTAAAATTAATGTGCACACAACCGAGGTCACGCCAGCAGTCGATGGTAACTATTGCTGAACTAGACGTGAGATAAATAGTAACGTCATTTTGCAGATTACACCTGAGATATGTGGAGACATTAAGCATTACTCTGGGGATCATCCTCAGCCGAGGAAACGGCTGAAAAAGACTAGCTGGCTTTTTCTGTGACCATCTGTTTTGCAGGAAAATTATCTTAATGCTGCTAAGAGGCAAAACAATTATAGCCTTAACCTTTGAGCCCGCACCACTCTTCTGTTTCATCCCTTGCTTTCCGAAACACTTCTTCAATTCTATGGAACTTCCAGAGTGCCAGAGCATGGTGTGTCAGTGTCAGTGTTTTCTAGTGACTGAGAGAGGTTCTAATGCTCATGATAACATTTAGGTTATTGTTGTCTATTATAACATATTATAGCATTTATATCGCCCACCTAAGTAAGAACTGTGATGCGTTCCATAAAAGTGCAGTGGTGTATGTACAAGTAAAGGCACAAAACGAGCAGAACTCACCAGAAAATAAGGCTAAAAACCTTTTTGACACAATCTTTTGTAATATTAGCTTTTGTGAATAAACAAGATCTATGGTTGAACAACTTACACATTGACAAAGGACAGGAAAATTGGCATTTTACTATTTTCTATTCATTAAATCTGACTGAATAGTGATATTAGCAGTTTAAAGCTACTGGTTTAGTTCTATTGATTAGATTTGAGATTAATCACTGTTTACTTCATAATAATTCTCAGTTCTCTCCAGAGAATCCCTTTAATAATTTATAATGTAAAGTAACCCAGAAATCACTTGTTTTATATAATAAATAAACATATACCAAATGTGTGAATACATTGTATATATTTGAATATGTTACAACATGATATATAATGTTATGTACATTCAGTGTTTTGTACAGTGAAACAGGTTTTATAACAAAATGTCACTGCTGTTGTCATCCAGACAGGATGTTCTCAAGACAAATGCTTTCAATATTTGCCGCTATCCCAGTCTCATACCTTGTCAGAAGCCCTTTCTGAAAACACTCATAATTTCTTGAGTACAGCTCTCAAGCTGTTGAGAGTAGTGGAAGAGCAGGCACTAATAATAATGTTTCAATCTGCGACAGTGGGAGACGAAACAACGTACAGCGGTCCACGAGCCTCAGTGGCTGCTCCGCTCTTGACCTCTGACCCTGGGCGGTATTGAGGGCTGTGATGGCTCGGTCCCAGACGCGGCTGTACAGAAGCAGCCCGGGTGCTAATACACTCCCATTCCTCATTCAGACAGTCAACAGGGCCAGCAAAGCACTGGGGCAAAATATTCTGTCTCCCACAGCAGACGGTAATAAATTGTCCTTTCATCGATGTAGAAGATAAATTTTTTCTCTTTCTCTCTCACACTCACTCACACACACACTTACACATTGACGTTTTTTTTTCCACCCCTAGGGAGGAGAAACTGGTCTGGGTTTTTTGGGCCACTAGGCAGGTGAGGAATGGCACACAGTCCTGCAGTGTTTCTGGAGGAAATGTGTGCGTTAGAATCCGTGTCCAGCGGGTATCTCGTGGGGAAAGCCTGGGCTAACCGAGTGAGTGCCATATTTAACAGTGCTTCTACTAAAGAACCTAATTACCTAATGAGAGTGCGCGCGAGGACTAGAATAACTCCTTTTGCACAGATGTTTTTTTTTTTTTTTTAAGGAGACCACGTATTAGAAAGAGAACAAAAAAAAGAGTCAGAGGGCCTGCATGCTTCACCGTACCCCCCTCCAGTTTGCACACCCTGCCTTCACCACAACTCGGCTTCCGCTTTGTAATTGTGCAATTAGTGCCACAGCTTGGTTTTCATATATCACAAATGGCTGAGTGGAGGTATTACAGTACAGAAAGTTCCAGCCTAGCAGTCTTGGCTGGGAGCAGGGCATTAGGTCCAGCGGTTTGTAAAATGTGAGCCAATTTATCATGATCTGTTATCCTCTCACGCCCACCATTCTCAACCCCAATGCCTCGTCTCTCTGCCTGACCTTGTGCCGCTTTTTGTGGGGGTTCAATTTGCTCATTGTTACTCGCTTGCATAATTTCAGCAGCCACACACACGTGCGCTAGCGGCAGATAAACATTCCTGCAGCTGATTACCGCTGCTGTCACTTCCCTGCCTCTGTCACCCTCTTTCTCCTTCCCTCTCTTTATCTTTCTCTCTCTCTCTTTCCAAGTGAACTCTATTTATTTACATGCCGAGGCTAAACGGGATTCATTTGTAAGATGGCAGGCTGCATAGCTCTTGTAATTCTTCCTAACCAGTCGTCTCCTCTCGCTGCGTTAACTGTCATAAGCGGCGCGCTGGAGGAGAAATCCTCTACCGTTGTGCAGCCAGCCTCTCTTCTCCCTGTCACCCACACATCACACCCATCTCCACAGCTGCAGGTTGCCACGGCACAGATTTACAATGCACGCCTATTCACTCAAGCGTCTCCTCTCTAACCCTCCCCTCGTCATTTCCCTCTGCTCTTCGCTCTCCACGCTCCTCTTCTTTTCCTTTGTGAAAACTGTCGCTCTCTTTCTCTGCCCCGACTCCCTTGGCTCACGCTGGCTTATCGCCCCTGGCAAGCCCCCGCGGCTCCTCACCACGGCAACCAGCTGGCCCTCGAGCAGGGAGTGGGGGGCGAGGGCTCTGGGTTTAGGCTGATACGATGCTCGGGCTGCAGGATCCCTCCTGACCTGCCAGAAGATCAGTCTCTCTCTTACACCCTTATCTGCCATCTCAAAGCCTACTTAGAAACGCCTGTGCTCTCCTGTCTTCCCGCGCTCAGTCTCTCTCCTTTCTTTCAAAAAGCTGCCACAGAGGTTTATCCACTGTGGTTTTTGTTAGCTGGATCCTCAAGGCCCCTGGTCTTATGCGATCGAGGAGCCAACGTCCCACACTGCATAATTTCCCACAATCCCCTTCATCGAGGCAGAATCACTGTTATTAACTGATTGTAATCTGAGGCAGAACGTAAACTGATCACTCACGGCTCTAGCTATGTGAAATAAATAAATAAGGCAACATTTTGTTTACTCCTCCGTGACAGACTCTCCATCAAGTGGTATCATTTGAATTCAGCAAGCCTACACAGGTTATCATCTTTGCCAGAGGAAAGGAGAAACACAATAACAATAATAGTAATATCAATGATGATAATAATTATCACAAAGAACATGCCCATCTTGACAGATTATTTTCAATCACAACTTTGCAACAAAAATGTCATTTTGGATTCATGGTAGGAGACGTACTGCATGATGTCTGAGTGGAATTCTGTCTGGCACAGTATTCTTATATTTCTAGGAAGATAACTTTTTGCCTATATGACCCTCTATATATATGTGTATGTCTGTCAGAGTTCAGCCAAATGTATGATTTCAATCTGATATTGTAGATATGGGATTTATTTTCACACTTTAAATGACAGTCACATCTTATCACTGAATTTTCAAATCATACTATTCATCAATACACAACACATGTTGTCGTGATGATACAATGTTTATGTTCACACAATTTTTAAGTTCTCTAATGCATTGTGAAATATTTGCCTTCAGAGACGAAGGTGTATTGTAGCAAGCAAGGCGGGGTCGAGGGATTTTGTGTTTGTGTGGGCGGCAGTCGTCCATGAGGAACCGCGGCCATTATGTTTATTTTGTATTTGTTTTAATTATCATTAAAGTTTGTTGAATGTCTGCCGGTTCCCACCTCCTTCCTCCCTGAACATTGTTACTGTCATGATGGACTTGAGGACACAGAAGTTAGTAAGCACTACAGATTTATTGAAGTCAGGACACAAAACCATGGATAGGTAAATACACAGGGAATGGAGGCTTAGCTGGAGTGGTGAACACGGAGAATGTCTTGGAATACGAGGAAAGGAGTCTCAATGAAGCTGGGAGTAGCGCAGAGTCAGTATGCAGTCTGTGTAGCAAGAGCTTTGACCTGACACTGAGTGTGGGGTGAGGGCTGGTGATAAAGGGCTTCAGTGATGGGAAACAGGTGTGGGTGCTCAGTATTCAGGTGATTTGGAACGAGTGGGCAGCATGTGGGAGTCTGGTGCAGGGGGCGTGGCTGAGTCCGTGACAGTACCCCCTTCCTCACGGGCAGCTACAGAGGACCACGGTGGACGACAGCGAGGCCGGCCTCGGCGCCGAGGTGATGGGCGGTCTGGGTGTGCGGCGTGGAAGTCGGCAAGGAGCGAGGGGACCAGAATGTCGTCCCACACAACCCAAGAGCGTTCCTCGGGGCCGAATCCCTCCCAATCCACGAGATATTGCACAACACCGCCTCGCCGTCGGGAGTCGAGGATGGTGGTGACATGGTAGATGTTTTGGTCCACCAGAGGAGGAGGCACTGCGTCTGCACCAGACTCTGTGGAGGAAGGGAGAACAGGGTCAGTGTAGGGTTTGAGGAGGGATACGTGGAAGGAAGGTGAGATGCGATACTGTGGTGGCAACTGTAACCTGTTGGTGACCTCGTTTATCTGCCTCAGAATCTTAAAGGGACCAATATAGTGGAAACTCAGCTTGCGGCTGGGCAGCCGTAGGCGAATGTCTCGGGTTGATAACCATACCAAATGGCCGGGATGGTATCTGGGGGTTGGTACGCGATGACGGTCAGCCTGAGTCTTCTGCCAACGGACTGCCCATTGCAGATGAACGTGTGCTGAGTCCCACACCCTCACGCTCTCCTGAAACCAATGATGGACAGCTGGAACATCCGTGGGCTCTCCAGACCAGGGGGACAGTGGGGGTTGGAAACCTAGAATACATTGAAAGGGGGTGAGGTGAGTGGATTCTTGACAAAGTGAGTTTTGTGCATACTAAGCTCTTGGAAGGAAGCAGTTCCAGCTATCCTGGCGATGACCACAGTAGGCTCGGAGGTATCTCCCAATTTCCTGTATCTTCCACTCGTGGCGGCTAGGGTATGGAAGCAGATATTGTAATCGTGGAGTGATTGGGTACCTTGTTGGAGATTTAATAGTTGATCGTGTATGGTGGTGGGTCCGGAAATCCAGCTGAATACTTCACGGAAGTGGCGAGTGAAAGCTTCGATTGACTGAGTTACAGGGCTGTTGGCATCCATGATGGCTCTGGCCCATTGAAGCGCCCTTCCGGAGAGGTGGGTAATAATAAAGGCGATTTTCGGTCAGTGGGGAATTGATGTGCCTGCATTTCAAAGTAGAGAGAACACCGTTGAAAACCGTTGCATTCCACCGCCTCACCAGCATAGGGCGCTGAATGGGCCACAAGACTGGCTGAGGCAGTCAACGAGGAAAATCCCAGGTGCATGGTGTGCAGGAAGGCTTGGGTGAGATCAGTGAGCGGAAGCGATGCCAGTGACAGGGGATCACCAGCCACTGCTTCGGCCTGACTGCTGGTCTGGTCATCTGTCATGATGGACTTGAGGACACAGAAGTTAGTAAGCAATACAGATTTATTGAAGTCAGGACACAAAACAGTGAACGGGTGAACAGGTGAAAACACAGGGAATGGTGAGAGGCTTAACTGGAGTGGTGAACACAGAGAATGTTTTGGAGTCTTGGAATACAAGGAATGGCGTCTCAATTAAGCTGGGAGTAGCGCAGAGTCAGAATGCAGTCAGTGTAGCAAGAGCTGTGACCAGACACTGAGTGTGGGGTGAGGGCTGGTGATAAAGGGCTTTAGTGATGGGAAACAGGTGCGGGTGCTCAGTATTCAGGTGATTGGGAACGAGTGGGCGGAGCGTGGGAGTCTGGTGCAGGGGGCATGGCTGAGTCCGTGACAGTTACATCATATTTACCTAAATTTTATGTCATGTAAAAAGTTGTTTCTTTCTCTCTGTCCCTCTCTTCTCAAGTTCTCCTGTTTGTTTATTCAGTAGATTTTAACTCTCCACTGCCAGAAGAGATTTCATACCATATTCATTTCATATTTGCAAAGTAAATAAGCAGTTAATGCAAGTCTAATTTGTTTCACATGTGGTTAATATTACAAACTTTCTGTGACTTTTATTTTTTCCTTGCTACATTTTTTTTTTTTTAAATGAGAGTAATACCACCATAGAATTGAGGTCTTATTGCTGAAATTTGAACTTATCATTGAACATGGTCCTTCTGTAAAACAAGTGACACCTGTTTGATAAGGCATTAAAGTGATTTTTGTAAAAAACAAAAAAAAACAATTCTGACAAACAAATAATGTGTTTACGTGTTCAACTGCATTGTGAAATCTCAATCTAAATGAATAGATCATAAAACTTTTTTGATGCAATCATAGCTATAAAGCATTTGTTGTATGAGAACTGAACTGAGCTGGATGACATAACTTTTTGCATACCTGCTTTATAGATGATATGAACTATTTTAAAAATGTATAATCTTTACAATGAAACTGAATCAACACTGAACTGACTTAAGCCGAAATGCATAATTTTTCTGTTATCATTTTATAGCTCCATTAAAATAATAAATAAAGGTGACTTGACCTCACTTGACCTGTTATAAAAAGTTATAACAGGGTTAACGGTTTAACTTTTAATTTGTGCTTCTTAGAGACCCGGAAGAGAGGACATTTTTTAACTAGCTTTTTGTAGAATAATGCACATGAATTCTGATAATGGAACGATATGAATCACAGTTAGAAAATTATCTTTTTATGTTTTCACACGTTAAACAAAATGACAAAGGTGATGTATGAGAAATTCAGAATTAACATGTTGAACTGAATCTATTTCTATCCTGTTGATGTTAGGGCCTGGCAGACAGTGTTTCTTCACCACAGGTCAAAGGTCACTCTGCCCAGTGTTGTGGTTGACCTGTCGGGTGACATTGCTTAAATATTCTCCTCTCCTCAGCTAGAGGAAAAGAGAAGCAAGGAGCACACACTGACTGCTGATCAGAGAAGAATACTAAACACCTTCCTGCTCATCTCCCTCTTCTTCTCTCATTTTCTCTTCCTATTTCTTTCTCCATCAGTCCGTCCACACCCCTCCTCCTCTCCATTCCTGTCTCTTTTACATGCTGGCATAGTAGAAAATATTCTATTCTTTGCAAATTATTTTGAATCTATTTGAAAGCACAAACAAAACAAAAAAAAAGAAGAAAATATATGATAAAAGTCATAAGAATGACCTTGAACTCCTCAGCCACCACCTCCCAACTTCAGAAATTGCAAATCTGCCCAGTTTGGTTGTCCTTTTCTCCCATTCATACAGGGCTAGTAAGCACTAACCCACAAACTCGCACTTACAGGGGTGACACGTCGACTAATTGAAATTTATTTGCAATTACGAGACTACAATAAACACAATCTTCCTTTTCTTTCATTAATATCTCCATGGCCCATGAGGAACAATCTCCTCGTTGCTTTTTACAAGCCGAGAAGAAGCAGCCAGTGTTGTAATAGCACGGAGAGTTAATGTAGCTTGAACAAGGATCCTAATTGTCCCTGTCTCTGTCATATTTGTCTACTCCAACAGGCCTAAATACCACAGCGATTAATTACCACCGGGCAGGTACACCGAGGCAGTGTTATTGTGGGAGTGTATGTTATTGTGGGAGTGTATGTATGTGAGCATGTGTTTTGCTGTATAATCTGGTAAAATATTCCCTGACAACAAACGTGTGCGCACATAGCTGTCGTGGTTCAAGTTCAACCCGTTGTAAGATTTTCTGCACCACACAGGTGGGCTGGAATGGGATAGATCATTTGGATGATTATGTTGTGACTGCACGTGAAGTTCACGAGTCTCACCTCCTCGAGATTTCCGTGTAGAAATTATTTTTCCCACCATGCATCTCTCCACGGTGGTAGTTCCCACCTACTCATCAGCATGTGCATTAGTTGTGATCAGGGCGACAACTGTGTGTTTACGCACCTTCTGAACGGCTGCAGATCGCAATTTAGCCTTGACCTTTCCGCTGGGCCGGCGAGGCTAATGATGGTGCAGGGACAGCAGGTGTGTTGCATTAGTCCAACTTCACTGACTGAGCAAATGAACACACACTTTATCACCAGCACTGCCACCTTCTGACTGTGAGTATTGAATCTTACCTTCAAACACACAGACACACACACACACATTCTCTGTGTTGCTATCTTTGTGGGGACTCTCCATAAGCATGATGGTTTTTATACCCTAAAAACTTTCTACATTTTTACATTTTCCCAAAACAAAATTAAGTCTGATTTATAAGCTGTTTTCTTCATGGGGACCAAAATTGTTCCCATGTGAAAAAATAATTTTAGATGTTAGATATATATCTTTGTTGGGATATTTTGTCCTCATTACGTAGGGTTTACCTGGACCACTCACACACACACACACACACACACACACACACACACACACACACACACACACACACACACACACACACACACACACACACACACACACACACACACACACACACACACACACACACACACACACACACACACACACACACACACACACACACACACACACACACACACACACACACACACACACACACACTAAACAGTGACATATACTTGTTTATGTTTGTGCATGTGATATATATTATGGCTGGGCATGGATTAATTCTAAGGTTGCACCTGAAACCTAAGGTGTCTGCCCAGTTATTCAGTGTCTAGTAATTTTGATTGAAAGTACCACCTACATAAACTATTTTGTCATAATATCAAAACACATATTAAATTAATACTTATATTAATATATTAATACTAAATAAATTGGTAGTTCTGTGTAGAAATTGAATCATACATCCATGCTGTCTTTAAAAATGAAGATAATGCATGTAGATAGGATTAGAAAGTTATTATTTTCATGTTATTAAAATACTTAGGTAGGATCTTGAGTGACTTTACCAGCTCACAAGATGTGTGGAAGCAGACAATATAAAAAGGGAATATAAAAAGAGGAATCCAGCAACACTTTACTGTAACAAATCCGATAAACGATAAATGAAAGATATTTAAATTCTATTTAAATTCACATGTATTTGTTAAGAACTTCTCACAATACACTTAATTTCAATATTTAAAGAAAATGCAGGTGTCTACAATATAATTTAGAGTGATCTGTTATCAGAGGTGACTGTGGTGTAATGTCTAATGATTTAAGGATAAAGCAATGAGATCATTAAAGTAATTATTGAACATAATGATTTCAGACAGGAAGACTGTACATATTATACAGTATTATATTTATATACTATTATTTTCTCTAATTTTAAAACAAAGAAACTCATTAAGGTAGAATGATATTAGAGATTATAATGTACAGGATAAAAAAATGGGCACTTTGAGAATTGCTAAAGATTTAACAATACTGCTGAATTATTATTATTGGTATTTTAATATTAACTTTCAGTGTTAAATAGCAGCAAAGGTCTAATCTAATTGTAAAAACATTGGCAAATGAGCATCCAATATTTTAAAATTTAAAAATTTGACTATTAACCGGTACTGACACATAGTGTAGTCCTAGCAAACACAATTTGAGCCTTCGTGTACTGTGTACACAGTTTTAGAAACATAATATGTATGGATATACAGAAGAGGCTAACCCATCACTCCAGCATTATTAATCATATTACAAAATCACAGTATAACATTAGTGAGGTTATAAAGGAATATTCTGTTTTGTTTTTATTTTAATTCTTTGTGTGTGTGTGAAGAGAGGAATAGACTAGCATGCTTAGACAGAGATGTATTGCACTGACTTCTCTGTTTCTTATTTTCACGTTATATTATGCAAAACATTCCCCTCCACCACTTCATTTCTCTCTCTCTCTCTCTCTGTCTCTCTCCCAGTGTCCTCTCCTCTCCTCCTCTCTGAAATCCAATCTGAGCTGTGCTCCACGTCTGAATCAAAGAGGAAAATCAGCTTGATTTGGACTCCTGCTGATCCAGAGGATGTGTGTGCGTCTGGATGTGGGTACGGGTGTGGGGGGAGGGGAGGGGGGGAAGGCTATTGGTATTCTGATTTTATGTGAGAAAAAGAGAGTGTGTGCGAATATGGGACATGCTCCCACAGTCAAATCAAAGGCTGTTTTAATGCCATTGTCTCCTTCCTGTAAAACAGGATCATATTTACTGTCATAATTGCTTGTTGATGTTTTAATGAAATAAGAGAGGCACATAAGCTATCTGTCTGCATGGATGCTCGTCTCAAGAGGCTGACAGTAAGCTCATGGGCTTTTGCCTTATTCTCCCTGTCTGATATTCAAATCCCATATTAGGCACATAAATAAGAGATGCAGTTATTTAAAATGGCTTCTGCACAGTTAAACTGATTTTGCTTTTTCTTATGCTGCTTGTGCATGTGCGTGTGGTCTCGCTACATTACTCTCTATTGTCCTGCAGTCAGAGTCTAGCCCTGGTGTAGAGGTGGAAGCCCTGGTGCAGTGGCGGCGTGTTGGCAGGCTTTGGTGGAGCCTTGATGCCAAGAGCGCAGGTCAGTGAGGCGTGGAGAGAACATCCAAACATGGCTCCTTTCCTCAACAGCCCTGGCAGGGCCTGCACCTCTGTTCTCTGCCCAAGCTACACACGCTCCGTGTTGGGATCTGGACGCACGGCTTGTGTCCGCTAACCAAAAGTCAGATTTATCGTCTTAATGATCCGAATAAGTATCGTCCCATGACAATTTTTTTTCTGGGTTGTTCTAGCTGGTGGTTAACAGCTGGTTACAGCTGTACCAACTGAAGACTGGCAGCTGCAGACACAATCGTCATTTTTCTTTCCTGGGTAAATGAACCAAGGCACTTTTTTTGTCCTACATGAATTTTATAAAAAATATATAAAACTGAAATTCATACATAAAATGAATATCTTATATGATCATATTATTTATTTTGTTTCATTTTTTTTTTTGGCATGAATCCCAGGGTGATACAGCTTTCTTGATATCACAAATCCTCATTAATGCTCGATAAAGGCTCAGACTAAAGGAGTTTTTAAATTTTAACTGATTGTGAAATTAGCCTTCTCACAGAGTTTCTTCTTTCACATCTCAAACATTTACACTCTACCGGATTTGAAGATCGTGGCGTGTCACAAACTACAAGATATTATTACGATTATCATGCCAGATTTACTATCTCACGTGATCTCACAGGGAAGCGGATGTAAACAAAATGGATACTGTGTTGCTGTCACAGTCTTGTCTTGTCGCGTCTGTCACATACCGGTTTCTTTGTGTATCTTCCAGGTCTTACATGCTCCCATCTCTGTCTCGTCAGCTGGTTCCAATCCCGTGTTTGTCCGTAAATACCCTCCTGTGCTCCTTTGTCTTTGTCAGTTGTGAACGTTTTCATGTCCGAGTTATTTCCGTGTGTTTATGAGTCTTGTTTATCACAAGTGCCGTTTTGAGTTATATTTAAAGTTTTTTTGGTTTGTGGTTTTTTGAATAAAGAGTTTCCAGTTTGGATCTTGTTCTCCTTCCCTTTGTCTCCGCATCGCACTCACACACGCACTCCTGCATTGCATAACAGTTGCGGCAACTTGCTGTATCAACATTCATTCTTTGTAGAGAGAAAGTCTTTTGAGGAGTCATATATATAAAGGCAGTCGTGTGTTGCATATTTCAACCAGCTGTTCCTCCATCTTCATTGTCCAATGGCCTCGTACAGCTGCTTGTTATTTCCTGGTCGTCATTTCAAATGTTATGTCACTTCTGTCTACTTGTCTCTTGTTTGCTATTGTGGAAGTATCATTGTTGTAATCATAGTTGTAATCATCCCAATTTAAATTCCTAAATATCAAACGTGTTTGAGAATGTTGGGGCGATAACCACATGATATTAAAATGAATATTCGTGAACAAAAGTATACATCAGTGAGATGTGTACATACACATGTATTCCAGATGTAAATTATTGAATTATTATACCACAACGCCATAAATGTAATTGATTTTTAAGTTTTGAGTTTTCCAAAAACATGAAATCAACGAAAATACAAAGAGTTTCAAAGAATTTTTGAAAGATTTGCCCTTTATCATAAACACTCAGTGACTTTTCTGTGTATGTTGTCTTCACATAGCAAACTCAAGCTCGTATAGCACAGGTATGAAATATTTTCAATCTGTTAACCTCACTGACAGGCTTCCAGAATGTTCCAAACATCCCACTGGAAGACTGGGAGGAGAGGAGAGAAAATTAAACACAATTTGACGGGGTTGAAATTGGCCCTCTGTCTGTGCGCCACAACCGCTTCACCTCTGCAAATCACCACCTTGCAGCATCCAGCTTATTTCCTTTACTGTCAAGCTCGGCATTTTACCCCATCGCACATATGTACCGCAGCTGTGATTATGGGCATCAGAGCTGCTTGTTAATATATTTGTGCGTGTGGCCAGTGTGTGTTTGTGTGTACGGTCCACATGTGGACAGTCCCTTGACTGACACCCAATCTGCATTCAGCAGGATTGCTTTCTTCTCTCCTGTGTGGTTAAAGGGAGGTGAGATACAAAAACGACAGCAGATCTTTGTTCATCTAATCAGACATCTTTGATTGATCTGCCCCTATTGCCGACTGTGATTTGTGTCCTGGATGGACAGAGATGGAGGAGCGTCTGGGTATTTACTTCTCCTCTCCACTGTAATGACTGTAAACAAATATGTGGTAAATAGCACATTGGAATAGAAACAGAGGAACCTGAAATGGGTGCAGACCTAAAGAGAGCAAAACCAAGCAAGAGAGTTGCAGAAGGGACATACTGATGGTCATGCATTGTGAGGTAACTCACCATAAATCATAAAACCAGCAACCAACAAAGATGACCAAATTACCATGATAAAACATACAGGAAAGGTATTTAAGGGTGTCCAACATCAAGAAATATTATTAAAGTCATTTTTTGTAATGATATCTTTGACCTGTTTTGAGAATTGTGGTTGCATAAAAAAGGTCAAACGTTTGTGTTCAGAATTTTAGTTTTTTTTTATTTATCTTTCTAAAATCTTTTTTTGTTTATTCAACAAAGATGCATTAAATTAAATAAATCAAACATGACAGTCATGACATTTATAAATGTTCCAAGATATATTCCCTGATCTTTATTTCTTTAACTTTCTATAGAAAAGTTTTCACAAAAAATATTTAGCAGCAACTATTCAACATAATTTCAACTACTGGAAATAATAAGGTAAAAATAAGAAGACATTTCCATAGTTTTTCATTAATTGATTAAGTGTGTACCCCTGTTACTCTTGACTTTTATTGTTTTAGCCTTGTGTATAAATTGTGCTTGTTTTTGGTATTTGCAAAGTTAAGTTGGTTGTTCTGTGTCTTTGTTCTTTATTCTTTTCTTTTTTTTTTAAATAAAGTACTGGATGCAAATAGATCCAGGTAGTGCATTTACAGTAGATTAAAACCACATGGGACATTTAACAAAAGTTAAGTAATTGCAGGTTTAAAGGTTGGAATTTAACTAGCATCGTTTAAACCTAAACAAGTAAAAAACATATCTGTTGTGTGGTGAGTTATCTCATGATTAAAAATAATAATAAAAGATTAACAGCCCTAATATTTTTCTATGAAATCAAAATGGTTATAAGTTTCACCAAATCACTTTGGGATTGCATTAAGTGCCCCCTGTTGTCACTTAATGGCTAAATTCCCTTTATTACTTTGTTAGATGGTGATGATCAATAAAATACCAGAATGTATTTACTTAAATCATAACATACATAACATACAAATATTTGTCACATATTTACTGTAATGTGTACCTTGGCAAAAAGTTTGATATCCCCAAGCTGTATCCGGTTCCTCTGGAGTTGTTTTTTTTTTTTTTTCTTTTTGCTTACTATAATCAACTTTGCCTAGCTCACTAGGAGCATTTCTCAAAATCTGATTATAATAGTAGAGTGTGTGAAAGAAAAAATTAATAGAATGAACTTAGTTTGTGTACATCGTACTGCTGCTTGTTTCTCATTATAGAAATAGTAAGCTAAAGAAAGTTTTTTTTTTCATTTATTGCTATTTAAAGATAAACTAAAAATTATAATTTGGACAAATTACATGCAGAAGACATAGCTTATAAAATTGGGACTGTCACAATTTTATCTAGGATCTCTGATCACCCAACATATATCTGAGAAGAGTCTGTCACACAATCTGTTCCACACACTACCTTTACTGTATAAAACACACTTTGTCCTTAGAGGGCCTCTCTCTGCCTCACTTCAGCTCTTCAGTTTCCACACGACCAACAGTGTCAAGTTAGGGGATATATTTTCACATGGGCCTCAGGAAATAGCAGTCTTGCCCAGACACTATGTGGGGACATTTGTGTTTAGTTTTATTCACTGTGCTAAGACATGTAACAAGATGAGTAAATGTGTTATCCATGTGTGTATATATATACATATATATACATATACATATACCAAGTCATATATAAGTAATACACCATAATCTACCAACAGGTAGTCGATAAAAACTTGGAGGTTGTATTTCCAACATAACAAATATGTACAAGTACTGTGTTCATGTGTTATTGCAAAAAAGTTTATTTCACAGTGTCGTAACGTGACCATAAGAGGTCAAGGAAGGTGATAGGGAGATGCCGGTGTAAACCAGGATAAGTACAAAAGTGCAATTTTATTTCCACAAAAATGAAGACCAGGGATGCTCTCTACAAATATTTCAAATCAATAAAGCGAAAAGAGGAAAAAATCAAACAAACAAAAACAGATAAAAACACAACCGCTAGACTCAGCGGACACTTGGTCTATATTACAAAGAACCAAATAAAATTTGCCTAAGCAGCACACGCAACAGTTAACATAACTCACTGAACCCACTTTTCCTCCCAAAGGCTGAGAAGGTCTGACTTAAATACTCTAAATTCCCGCCAGAATTGAAATTGAACCAAACCATTGATGTAACAGGGTAGCAATAAAAAACACACAAGAACATTGAGCTAAAAAAAACTAGACATCTACAGCAATACAGAATAAACATTCATAAAATATACAACTAATAAACAGATAACATGAAATACCCTTACACAACATCTTTGTAAAAGAGACATTACATATGAACATACAAAAAGACCCAACAATTGGTTCCTTCCAGTCTTTTAAATATGAGACCCTGGTAGCCCCCGCCCCTTTAGGAAACCAGAGAGCACTCAAGCCACGGTAGATGGCAGAGGCGAGCGTTTGCATTTATCATCTTTTCAAACGGTATAGTAACCCAAAAGTGTACTGTGGTTATTTAAATGAAAACTAACAATGGAATTGTGCACCTATCAACAAACATACGCAACAGCATATTAATTTCCAGTGCAGAAAGCAACACAATGAATGATGCAAACTATTAAACTTCTTGAAACATGAACAGTTCTAATGTTTGAATGTGATCGTTACTGAAAAGCTATGCATTGCTCTCACGCACTCCTGTTGTCAGGACCAGGTGACGGTATAACTACTGCATCTCACCATCACACACAGTGTCCTTGTAGCACACAGGGCAGGTTTCTGAGGGCCCACACTAGGGAGAGCCCTTATTCTGTCAGGTTTCAGGGGTGTAGGGAAGCGCGAGTTGAAAGCGCGAGATGCAGAGAGAAGGGCTTTTTATTTCCTATAAAAATAAATCAAAACTACTCCATGGGGGAAAATGTCTCGGTAACGGATGTGACCTTGGTTGCCCGAAGAGGGAATGAGAAGCTGCGTCAAAACGATATGGGAAAGCTCTGCGTCAATGTATTGTAAAGCACAGTGAAATTGAATTGAAGTTTGAACACCAGTCGTGTCTAGCTGGTAGAACCTAATGAAGGTTTGCAGAGAGGACCAGCCTGCCACAATACAAACTCCTCGACAGGTTCAAAGAGGGGCTGAGATAGGCCCTGGAGCACAAAGGACAATTTCCAGACTGTTCATTAAGTACTGTCAGCCTCAGCCTCAGGTACCACAGAGGAAAACATATATCCAGAGGGTCCCTCCCTAAGGATATGCCAGCCGAAGGCATGTGGTAAGCAATTAAAACAGCCACAAACACTTATAGGGTAGAGAGAGAATAACCCTACAGTAAATTGCTCTCTGCAGGAACTCCAGCACGATGCCAATCTGACAGGTAACTGGGTCCAAGAAGTGAAGAGTTTCCACTTTGGTGCATACAGTTTCCTTGTGGATGGGAATCTGGAGTGGAGAATGGTCTTAACCTCATTTGAGAGACCAGAGTGTATGAGCTGGACCCCTTTGGAGGCCAAGTCCAAGATTCCACAATTCTGGGCAGGAATGGGCTATTAAGCCCCCAGCCTCAGACAGGAGATACACTCGTGATGAAATTTCCCACGGAGGTCCGTTGAGGAGGGACATGGATCAATGAACCACAATGTGGCCGACCAACGTGGGGAAAATAAAGTGAGACAAACGTTGTCCCAGCGAACCCTCTCCAGAGCACCCGGGAGCAGAGCAATCAGTGAAAGCGTACAGACAAAGCGTTGGCCACATCTAAACCATAGCATCCAGTCCGAAAGGAGCTGGATTTTAGAAGGAGAACCAGAGTGGACAGTGTGAAGTCTCGAGACACAAACAGATCCAATTAAGTTAGGTCAAAGTAAGCCATAACTGGGTGAAGTCTGTATTCCCCGGGTCTTAGCCCCTCAACAGGATGTCTGCTCCTATATATATTTGTGTCCCAGAGATGTAAATTGCCTTGAACAGTTTCCCTTGGGATCAGAGGAGGAGGCCCAGCAGTCTCAACTGCTCAGTGAGTGACTGCCCTAGCTTTATGACAGAATGGAACTGCGTCCAAGAAGGTGGTCCTTGGTAAAGGAGAAAGTCCACTCTTCCCAGTGTCCTGCCTTACCTTGGCTCCTTCATGGGAGTAGGATTGACACCTCGATGCTGGACTGCTAACTGCCATGATGCTAAAGGCCAAGCATGTCTCTAGTCCCACTGATCAGTCCATTTGTGATCCTCAGGACTAGATTGTCGCTGTGAGGATCACAAGCCTGGAAACCCTCCTTAGAGACTGCCAGGTGGGAGTAGAGCATCCATTCCGGAGAATGTCAACCTTCCATCCTTCTTTGGAACAGTGAAGCACTGGCTATAAAACCAAATCTCATGTTCTGGAGAAGTTCGATGGCCCTTTTGCACAGCAGAGATTTTACATTACCAGAGCCTGCTCGGGGCATACTACAGTGGGCAGGACCCCATTGAGCCTACTGAATAGTCATGGCGTGCAGGACTCAAAGAGAAATTTTCGGCAGACATAACAATACTGCCAAAAAATCTACTTGGGAATCAGCCCCTCGAGGCTGGTGTCTGTTTTTGTTTTCTTGAGCATTCACCCCAGGGCCCTGTCCTGCAGGGGGCATCTTAAGGGACTACTTTAAGACCCTCCTCAGAGGGGGATGAGTTTCCTAGCGACCGCAACATTCTGGACAGCAACTGGGAGACTTGCAGGGGACTGCTGCATCCTGATACACACACAATTTAGCAGAGAGCACCAAGGGAAATAGGCACCATGTATTGAGGTGTACACTACTTCCCGTTGGAGGGGATTACCCTCATTGATCTGGCACTGTTGGCATCAGAACCTATGCTTGCAGGCTTTTGCAATCTCTTCTTATCTCTAGAGGGCTGGGGCTGAGAGCGTAATCCTGACACCCCGGTGTTCTGATAAAAAGTGTTCTCTGTTTTCAAGTGGCACGGTGTGAGCCTATGAGGCTGCAGCTGGCTCCCAGCCCCAGAGAACCGAGAGCGGCATGGGAGTAGTTTTGGAACACAGCTACTGCATTTTGCGACAGGGACGACCAAAATAAGCTTTTTTTCTTTTAATTTAAAGAGTAGAACCCCCACCCTCATGAGGTGTCCTAAGATGGTGTCTGGTAGCAATGCTGTTTGTAGAGACATGTTGTAATCTGACTCAAGACAAAGGACCTCTAATTGGCGTTTCGGAACCAAAAAGGTACAATTAAGAATGTGGAGTGAAGTAGCTCAATTTTCCATTTTCTTATCCCAAAGCCATGCTCTCTTTTTTTGGGTGCCTTCTACAAGGTACAGTGTGTAGTCTGAGCACTATGCACCCGGTAGGGCCATTTTGAATGTTTGTTTTGTTTTGACCGGAACACCTCAGTGTGAGGATCAGAAAGAAGTCAAGTCAAGTCACCTTTATATTTATAGAGATTGTTTCAAAGCAGCTTTACAGTGAAAACTATAAAAATCAATGTTTGTTTTGGCTGTACAACAGTTCTAGAAGAGCAGGCCAATCAATAATATTGATGAATATTGAGTGTTAAATGTCTCTAACTATGCATGACAGAGGTGAGAGTGACAAGGAACCAAAACTCTAGCAAGTGACAGAACGAATGAAGAACAAGAAGGTTGCCCAGACAGTATGAAAGGAAATGTTCGTATATTGTTGATGAGCGTACTTATTTCAGCTGGCCAGATGAGGTTTGCCTGATGACTGCTAGCATCACAACGCATAAGCTGGAGATAAAAGTTGTGAATCTTCATCTACAGCCTTCATGCTAATAACATTCAACCCCTCAGAGCTGGATAGCTGCACCGGTGCCTCTACCTGGGTGGAAGTAACTGCAGTGCGTACTTCCACATCCCGGGAGAGGAGGATATTGGATCTGCTAGTTGAGGGCAGAGATGGGGCCAGGCCCGTCTCTAATCGATCTAACAGGTCTATTTGTGTTACCCAGGACAAAATCACCACTGTGCCTTTTCAACCGTGGACCCGAACCCTGAGGATTACAAGCCTGGATGGCATTGTTACACATTTCTAGTGGACGTATATGTAGTGTAACTGCCAGTTGTAAATACAGCCAGCGTCCTCAAATGCTGCATGCTCCTCTACCAAACAAACAAAGCTAAGATTGTGTGTGTCACTGCCCGTCTAAAATGCTATTTGCTTGCCATAGTATGGTGTGGGATACCCTGTTCTTTTTAAACTGGCTGGAGATCTTTTAAACACACAGACTGACAGTAACTTACACACTTGACTGTTTCACAGCGCTTTCTGAAGACATAAAAGCAGTCTCTTCCGGAATGCTTTTGTAGCTTCCTGGGTCATGACGTCATTCATTCGTGATGGGCATTCACACTTCAATATCATTGTGTTTCATGATACGTTGACATTGAGCGTTTCCATAGCGTTTCTATGCAGCACAAATTCCCTTGAGAGGGAACAGACTTGACAATATTTAACAAACGTACGACGACTATCCAGCATAGGACAGCAAACACAGGTTGAAAAAAATAGGGAACAAACAGGTGGGACAAATCAACCAAATAATGAGGTAGCAATATGGGCGGGGCAAGACAATAGATAGGAGAACACGTCACAAGGAATTGACAAGCCATTTGCCCACACAGAGCATGACAAGGACACGAGCACATGGCCAGTGAACAGAAACACAGGCTATGTGTTCAAACAAAACAGGACATGAACACGCAGCCAATGAAAACACTCAAAAGCTAAAAAACACTCAATTCAAACAAAATAGGATGACTGTGGTGAGCAGGGTGGGGTCGAGGAACCGTGAGAGTGTCACGAGAGCCGGTGGCGTGATTGAGAATGAGCGTCACCTGCGAACCACCGGTGTCTCTCGTCTCACGGTGGAGCGGAGGCATAAAAGGAGGAGCGACGACAGTGAAAGCGAGAGAGGACCAGGCCTGGAGTTTAAGTTGAGTTTGTGTGGGCGGCAGTTGACTGTGAGGAACTGCCGCCATTATGTTTATTTTATATTTATGTTTTATTTTGATTAAAAGCTTTTTAAATGTCTGCCGGTTCCCGCCTCCTTCCTCCTTGAACATTGAACATTAAACATTGTTAAAATGACATAAAAGCACACAGAACTTGACCAAAGTGTCAGGATCCAAACACCACGCCGCACACACAGAAGACAGGAGACACAGACAGAAGAGCGCACGGTTTCAAGTGAAGACTCACATGAAGACACAATAATATAGTAGTGTCAGGGCTCTGTCACAAAACCAAGAGTAAACCAGATCGAAATGACAGAACCCTGACACTACCCCCACCTCAAACTTGCCGTCCCTAATGAGGAACACCATAAACAAGACAGGGACATGACAACACAAGACCGACACACAAGGGTTGTTCTGGCGGCTCTGGAGTCTTGGCTGAGCCCCAGGGTGGAGCCAGGGGGACGGACCAGGTGAGCTCCGATGATTCTGGAGTCACGGCTAAGGGACAGCAAACACAGGAAAAAATATAGGGAACAAACAAGGCAGTAAATAAGGGCTGACAGGTGGGGCAAATCAAACAAATAATGGAGTAACAAAATGGCCAGGAGAACACATGCTGCAACACTCGTTTCATGTGTTCAACACAGATGAAGAGACACATGGAGCATGAATGTCCGAATCCCGACAGAAAACCCGAAACAGAACTGGATCGAAGTGTCAGTATCCAAACATCACGTCCCGCACAAGACAGGAGACACAGACAGGAGACTGCATGGCTCATGCACACTCGAACACATTAGTTAAAATGAAGACACGACAATGCAGAAGTGTCAGGGCTCTGTCACAAAACCAAGAGTAAACCAGACCGAAGTGACAGAACCCTGACATATTCAGATCAGTGCCATTGAAGTAAAGTTTTCAATGGAGTCCACTGTAAAAAAAAGTTTAAAGTTTTTTGGTTGTTGAAATTTCTTGAAAAGATTTTTTCAGTGTTTTATATCAAATGTATAAAGTTAACAGCAGTTTAAGAAAACAATTTTATGCCAACCATGTAACATATTAAGAACTATCTTTACTCTCATTAAGAGTCAGTAAACAGTGAAAGTAACAAAAAATAAGGCTGTAACGTTTTTATTCGAACCCCAATAATTCCTTTTCTTCGCTGCTATCAGAAATGAGGAAGGACAGACCATGCAGTCATTGTTATTGTCTACCGCCCAATCTGGCAACACTGACTGAGAGTAGTGAAACTAAACCAAGAGAAAGAGGCGTGACTCACAGAGAGTGAAGCGTGAGCGCCGAACGCGCATGTTTTGGTGGTTGTTTCGTGTTTGTTCAAGTCTGAGGACATGCCTGCCTCCTTCTTTCTCCCTCTCTCTTCCAGGTTTCATCAACAGTGTGGTAATGTTATTTTGTCACAGGGAAAGAAGGAGACAGGGTCAGCGTGCTGAGAATCACGGCTCTTTTATTTCCTCAGACTTGAACAAAAACAAAACATGTGCGTTCGGCACTCACGCCTCTTTCATCATCAGCGCTCCGCGGATTTTTTTATATTCGTCGGATAGGACGCAACGACTTTTCCCCCCCAGTTTTGGGGAAGAAAAAGTGCGTCTTATGCGGCGAAAAATACGGTAATCTCTGTGTCATCTCAAGGTTTTAGATCCAGTCACTGTGTTCCATCAGTGTTGCTTCAAATTCTCTTCATTTTATTTTCAACAGGTTTTAAATCTCGGGACAGAAAAACATAAATCCCAAAAATGCTTAAATGTGATAATTAGACTTTAAAAGGTTCTGATTTAATTGAACACCAGCACAGCATGTTGCAAAATAAAGAGGCGGTGCTGTTGTGTTTGTAAAGCAGTTTGCAACATCCTCTACATGCTCGCGATTTCAGAGCAGTTTGCAGTCACCAAATACCACACATTGATGTGGTGAATAGTCTAATACATATTTTGTATAATTTATGGTGATACCTGTAAACTTCCATTTCAGACAGGAAAGTTTTGATGGCATTTTCTTTTCATATTTCATCTGTATTTCATATTATCTCAGGGCAATCACTGCTTTGTTAATGTAACCGCTGTAATTCTGCTGTTCCACAAACACCATCTACTGGCTAAGAGTGAATTTGTACATAGCATCACACGCACAGTATTGAATAAATAATTGGCAGGAAGTTAAAAAAAAATTTTTTTATCTGGGGTAGGGGGCCCTACCTTAATGCTGTAGCCTAGGGGCCTTTGGTTATATTAAGGTGCCGGTTACACATTATATATACCTACTATTATAAAAATAGCTAAATTATGGATAATTACATGCAACTAAACAAAACCCTAATACAAATCCTAACAGGTAAGCATACGTTGTTATTAATATTATTATTTAAAATTTATTATTACTCATTATTTAAATGTAATATCACTGATGTAAGCAAGGATACCTTAAAATAAAATAAACATTTTGCCCCTACTGAGGTGAAATAACGGTAATGTTAGGGACATGTTTATTGGTATGATCAGGTTTAATGGTCAGTTAAGAAGTATAGGAAGGGTCAACAGTGTAATTATAGATTAATAGAAATTAATTATTGTAGTCACATGCAGGCTTTTTTAAATGTAAGTATACACACATCAATACAATATCTATACATACAATCATTGCATTGTATCAAATTATTAATTTAAATGTTAGTTCTTAGTAGTTAAAAACAACACTTAAGTCACTATCAACAATACTGTTCCTTTTACCTAATCTTTGCTGCTAAATATGTGACAAATCTCGACAACTGAATGCGATCAAACTTGTGAATGATTAGCTGGATTTGCTAATTGTTCTGTCAGAGTGTTTTCAAGCTCATTAAGGTGTAGCTCAGGTGTGTTTAAAGAGTTTGTTTCAACACACTGTTTGATCAATAGCCCACTAGTGTAGTACGGCGGTGATCAATTTTATAGTATTGACTATGTTCCATTGTTATTTTTTTCAGGGGAATGTATGCATGTGTGTCTATGTGTGTGTATAGTCCAGGTAAAACCTACATTATGGTGAAAAAAGGTCCCCACAAAGATGGCAGTATCCAAAATCCTTGTCCTTGTAGAGAAATGCTTCCCATGAGGAAAAAAGCTTATAAATCATACTAAGTGATGTTTTTGAAAATGTAAAAAGACAAAAAGTTGTCTATGATGGATAGGTTTAGGGGTAGGGTTAGTGTTGTGTGTGTCATATACTTATAAACATACTGTTGCTTGAATGCTGGAGAATTTGTTTCTATGGTTATTTTGGTTGTGCATGTTTGTGTGTACTTTACTTGTTTTCTGTAAACATTGCCAGGCTGGCGGTGGGTCTGTGCCATATCTCTGCTGTGAGGAGAGGCTGGTACCTGGCATGGGGGCGCTGATTACTCTTATTAAAGCCGGGGAAGTGGGCCACGTTCCAAAGCCTACCGAGCGGGCCGCTTCACTCCACTCACCCACACCGGCCCGCGAGCTGAGCAGGGATGGAGCCAACCACCAGACGGAACCCCACTAACCTGCCATCGCGCTGCCATGGGCTCTGGGGGTGACTGTTGTAGCAGTTGTCAGTTGTTTAACCAATTAATGTGTTTCTCTCTTGTTCCTGTGTGAGGCATGTTATGTCTGCCTCCCTAGGTAATAGCGGCATATTCAAAAGCTTCCAGAAATGAAGATCTCACGGCTAGGCTGTTTAAAAGAAACATGAACAGTTCTTTATTGTCTGTTAGAAGTGGATAGAGCTATCCAAGCCACAATAAAACAATGTGTGTTCTGTCAACATTTAGACACATATCACTGGAAGCTGTTTAAAGAAGCTGCAATCTTCTACAAAGCGATTTGAAATACAGTATATGATAAACATTTGCTAAAATAAAGATGAATAAAAAACTACTCCTTAGTGCAGCATAAACAAATTAAATCGTAAAGAAGTTGTCAGATGTGTTACTCCTGCTTTTCTTTGTGATGTTTCCATTTCTGAAAATTGCAATGTGATTGTATATTCCTTTGGTGAAAGCCGGTTCTTTCTCTGAGTGCAGATTGGCTTCCAGAGAAGTTATTAAACATAATTGCTAACTAATTAGTACAATGATGGCTTGGCACCTCAGTATTGTGTGAGCCACTCAATATGTCTTTACAACATGCATTTAAATTTTACTCTAATTAGTGATGTGTGATTTATGCATGGCTGGGGTGTACTTTGTAACAGTTATTAATAGAGCTGTATAGATTGAATTAGTAATTCATGCACAAATCAAAACCAAATGCAGCATAATCGGAACATTCATGTGGAACACATAATGACTGAAATTACATTGGTTGGAGTCATGTTTTGCAAAACTTAACATAAGGCTAAAAGTTTTCTATAGTGATGAATAGTAAGAGTGAGTGACTTTCATGTCATGTTTTGTCTTGTGCTGTGTAGCGCGTAGCTTGTGTTTTCACTTTGTCTTGTTTTGTGCGAACACACGGCTTATGAGTGTTCTCATTGGCTGCATGTTCATGTCATGTTTTGTGTGAGCACATGGCTTGTCACGTGTGTTTATTGTGACATGTTCTCTCCTGGCTATTGTGTAACCCACCTGTCTTGTTTCCTCATTATTGGTTTGATTTGCCCCACCTGTCCTCCCTCATTACCTGCCCTGTTTGCTCTCTATTTATTCTCCCTTTGTTTGCTGTCCTGTGCTGGATTTTCATTGTTTTCTTGTGTAATGTTTTTTTTGCTCAAGTAAAGTCAGTTTTTTCTAAGAAATAAGACATAATAAATTATAACAAAGCACTTTTCTGTCTTATTTAATTTTTATAATGAGACTTATTTTCTCTTTATAGTGACATTTGTATCCCCCTGATGTGTTTGGCTCTATACCCCTTAAAAACATCATGCTTATCATAAAGAGGTAGATTCAAGTAATTGTATGTATGAATCAAAATATGAACATACTTTGTAAAAAAAAAAAAAAAAATAGCCAAAATTTTAGTCACATCATTGACTTAAATATCCTATTTCCCAGTTATGATTCTCCAGTAGAACAGCAGGGCACAGTGCATTTTCTTTTCTGTTGGAGTTAAACCGCACTGGTGTTGTGGCTTGCCATGTTACAGTATTGAGGGTCTATTAGGCGGTTCTCTGCAGTCTCATTAGAGCGAAGCACAGTCTCCCGGTTGGAGGCTGACCTGCATGAATTCCCATCTTGTTCTGGAGGGATTAATCCCGCACGACACTGTTCAGCCTTCCCTCACACGCCTTAATGAGTTCAGCATGGACCTCACAGCGACTCCTTAATTTCACCTAATTGAGCAGTCGTTAGCGGCCATGTGCCCCAGCTCTGGCGTGTAAGTACGAGCACGAATGTGTATGTGTCGGATGGTCTGGCACAGTTAGTGCAAGGGAACCCATGGCATGGTGAGATCATTCATTTGCCCTTGCCGCTCCACGTTGATCATTTTTATGCTTTCATAATGAGTGCCTGTTAAGGAGTATAAACAGTGGGCATGCTGCTGAGCTTGATGAAGTCATACGGCGGAAAAGGAGCCTGAAAAGGTTCCAGTGGAACCAGGTCCAGTGTCGACTGTAATTCTCTGCTGCTCATGAGCAGAACTTGCCACAAACTTACTTTTACAATTCCTACACTTATAATACTATACAACAGTAAGATAAAAATAGCCACATAAAAACAAGGTGGATAAGTCAATTACTCAATCATTAGAGTACCTAAATACTGGCTTTTTCAGTAGTTGTACATGCAGAATGTCCTTCTGATTCTGATGAAAGTTGTGAGTTTGAAAGGAAACATCTACATTTTATCTACATTTCAATATTTCTGTAGAGCCACACTGAGGATAATTGTAGCAATAAAAATAAATAAAAAATCTTTTACTCAGTGTGTTTTTGCAATATTTATCTAAATCTTTTATATATGTTCCCCAAACTTATCTGCTACAAATTATTTTTAAAAAAACTGTAAAAAATAATGTCAAGTTTGAAGATTGTTATTGTTACAACATTGTTAGTTGCAAAAGTAAATGGGGTGTGTTGTAAAATGAGTAACATCAGATTAAATTTTGGTCATATTTACCCTGAACAGCACCCCATTTCATTTTATGATAAAAAAAAGAAGAACAGTATTTATTTGTATTTTTTTTTTAACATGTAGAGCAAATATACAGCAACTTGAATATCATATTTTAAACAACAGGATCTGTTGATTCAGATGATGCCAATTCATTATGATTTAAAATCCAGAAAAATTTTAACATTTGTAATTTAGGTGTTAAATGTGTTTTTTTATTGGTTCTGTTTAGTGGTCTAAATATGGTTCTGTGTTCTACCTTTAAATAGTTTTTAATCTGCATAACCTTTATATATTTATACTTTATTGTCATCTTGGGAGGATAGTGCTTATAGATAGTTATTTCGTTCTTGTAGCAAATTTCTAATTTGGCCAAACTGATGAAATTACTACTCCTGTAACAACTGTATTCGCAAATATGTGATATTAACCTGGCTACTGTTCTGTTAAATTTCAGAGCAACAATGTTCAAAATAGAATCGATGGGTGAGGTATAAGGAGAAAACTTGTACCCCACAGGCCACAATCAGACCCTTTATATTGGGTGTTTAACCGCAAAAAATGTCATGACAAAACAGAAGGATGACGTTAAGACTTGTAGTACAAACAAAATATCAGGGTGATGAGACACTATTATGCAAATTCAACCATCCAGAATCTCTAGGAAAATGGTCCCTTGTGATAATGATAATTCACTGATTCCAGGGAGAAGGTGGCCCTCTGAAAAGGGTATAAGGATGGCGGCCGGTGGAGATGAAGCGAGAGATATATCATAACCTCAGCAGGTGTGTGATTAATGTATACGAAAGGACATGGCAAGGTTAGATCGTATTCCTGAGATGTGGAAAAATATTCTCAGTCAAACAGAAAAAGAGTACCACATTGTTTGACATCTGAATTATGGTCATTCAGACCACTCTACTGCCCACGTATGTTAACTCAATTACCTACTCAATTACCTATAATCAGTCAATAATTCCAGAATTTCATGCAGTCTAATGCCTTAACTACAGCCACTATTCACCCAGCTTTTCTCTCAACTTTCATTTGCTTTTTCCAGGTATTTCCTTTTCTCTTTCATGTTCCCGCTCCCACCATCGTATTTGTGAGGCTGCTTTGGCTCATCAGTCTTTTCTGCCCAGTTGTGAGGTAAATGGTTACTCCTGTGACTCCGGTAACTATCACAGCAAATCGCCCTGTCATTTCTCCCATTGCCAGCACTGTTTATAGCCTTTCTTTGATGATGTCTTCACTGCCGGGCCACTTTCACATCTTTCTCTCTCACGCTGTTTCAGTATCGTTGTCATCTGTCCCCGCAACCTGTCTTACCTACAAACAAATATCTCAATAAAAATGTCTGAGCAAGTTTTTCATTTTCGTTTTTTGATTTGTTGCATCTGTCCTGTCTTGTGATGGGTCGACAGTTAAACTCCTCCATCATTAAGGTGGTGTTTTTTATCTTGTTGGAACAGGCATATTAAACATAAACTACATATGCACTCTCTTAGTCTATTCATTTACAGCAGCAGATTAAATTGAATCCAAGATCTAATGTACGACTTACTAATTTGTCAATTCAGAACAGTCCAAAGGGAACTTATACTTAACCCTAGTGGTGTCTGAACAATGTCTGTTAAAATATGAGATCTATAACCACTAGATAAACACCACCTGGCAAATGGAAACACATGGAAACATTAAAAATTCCAAGTAAAACATTCTAATAAGTTCAAGCTTTAATTTCCACAAGCTTGTATTTAGTACGAAAATAGAATTTATTATTATTATTATTGTTGTTATTATTCTTGCCTGAACTCAATGTATAATTTAAATGAGTTTAAAGCAACCACCAGAAACATAATATTGTCCAGCTCTTGTTAGTTGTTTGTTTCCTAAATAAAACAAACTTTGTGATTAATCACTTCCAGAAAAAAAATGCATTTGTCCTAATTCAAATATCTTTCAGCAAAATAATAAAATGAATGTATCTGCTTGAATGATTTTGCTGACCAAACGTTTGTAAATTAAATCAATCCCAATGAGACCAAAGCTAATTAGAATACAGAGACAGACAGACAGACAGACAGACAGATACATAGATAGATAGATAGATAGATAGATAGATAGATAGATAGATAGATAGATAGATAGATAGATAGATAGATAGATAGATAGATAGATAGATAGATAGATAGATAGATAGATAGATAGATAGATAGATAGATAGATAGATAGATAGATAGATAGATAGATAGATAGATAGATAGATAGATAGATAGATAGATAGATAGATAGATAGATAACAGGGGAAGTTGAATATGAAATCAACATATGTTTTGAACATGAATTAGTTGAAGCTATAATTGACTTGTCAAGATGCATGGTACTCTTGCTGATGATACTTGAGCTCCCTATGGGGATGAGGATGAGACTGTTGACTGTCGCACCCCACATGGCCCCACTCTCCTCCCCCGCCTCACTCTCTCAACCCCCCATCGTCCCAATCAGGTCCTCTCTCACCACAGCAGGGTCTATAAATAGCACCTCCCACAGCTCCAAGGACATGCAGATTTAAGAGTCACATGATAACAGAGGAAGGAAGGAAGAAAGGAAGGAAGGAAGGAAGGAAGGATCATGCATAGGAAGGAATGGAAGGAATAAAGGAAGGATGGTTAGAAGTGAGATATCAAGGATCCGTTAATGGATGGATGGATGGATGGATGGATGGATGGATGGATGGGATGAAAGGGAGATTCATAGGAAGGAAGGAAAAGAAATTCCCTGTCTCAACTCACTCTTCCAAGTGTACGTTCCCTTGTTTTGCCACATTCTGAAAAAGTATTTCCTTCAGAATGTGGTAAAAATTCCCTCTCCAAAACTTTCACCCTCTTTTTTTTCTTTCTGGTGGAATGAGCTACCAAATCTTTCAAGAAGCAGTTTAATACACCTCTTCTGCAAGCACTTAACCAGCCCACAACCTTAGCACTCACTTCTCTTCATTTCTCATCTTCTATAGTTTGCTTAATAATCTAGTTGCCAAATAGACCTGTCATTATATTAAAAATATTGTTGAAAACTTGAACAAATTGCTTTGTTTGATTGAAAATTGCTGCAGAAAGCATCTTCTGAACGCAGAAATGTAAATGTAAAGTTGATGTTTCAGGCTTATGGCCTGTATCATACCACCATGCTTAATCTGAGACATAAGATGATACCCCTTTCTTGGGCTTTTCACACTGCACTAATGCCTGGTTTATCACAGTTCTTAGAAGCAGGGTTAGCACCACTTTTTACCTGGGGTTATGAAGTGCTGCTCCAGAGCAGGGTTAGCATTGCTTTTGTGGTGTTACCCCATAGCATTGCAGTGCCAAACGTGCAGTGTAAAACTAAGAATGTTACCACTAGATGCTTTGTAACTAACAAACAATAACGTGCCTCATATTCACCTTTACTGGACAGTCAAGGAAACGGCAAGTGTTGTATAAACAAAAGTTTCAACATTTGAGGGGAAAAATGTCAAATGGTGACAGAAAGCGTGATTTTTTCATTTTCACCTTTATAAACCATTCAGGATAAACTTGATAGTTCAATTTGCAATAATATATATAATCTCAGAATCTGCAATGCTGATCCCTAATGTAAACATACCGCATACTGTGTTCATCAGTGACAATGACATTGCAAATATGCAAATATGAATGTTATGAATACCCAGGACTGATTGTTACCCCCGGGTAAAATATGAGCAGTGTGAAACGTGAAGCAAAATAACCCTGCTATACTGGTTTCAAGTGAGTAAGCACTTGAAACACCTCACACTGAGAGATAGAGGCAAAGGAAGGTCCAGCCTGCTCAAAAAAAAAACATAGAGACAAAGTCACAGAGTAACAGACAGACAGAGAAGGAAAAAAAAGACAAGGATAAAAAGATATATCGTTTAGCATATAGGAGATAGTTGTGCAGCCCAATGCTGCTGCAGACACAACATATTAGCAATGAAGAAGCATTAGGAACTATTTCTCAATCAGGAGCTTAATGCAACACAATTGGACACTCACAAAAACTCACTACACATGAAAATTTACTAGAATATTGTGCTCAAGGCACAATATGAATTATACCAGTTTGGCTCATGTCTCCGAAAAGTCTGAACTTCTATAGATGACAAAAAAGCATGGCTGTGTCAGCAACATGAATGAATAACTGAATTGTCTGATAATCTCGAAACATTTTGGATAGAACTCGTCAGAGAGATTCAGTGATGTCAGATGCTTGCTTTTATGCTGCTGTAGCACATTCACATGTCTTGTGTTCTTCTGTGCAGGTGATGTTTATTTATGCAAAGATCATTTTGCACCATGCATTCTGTGAGGGAGAAAAGCTTTGTAGAAAAGACGAAGTGATTGTTGTATTTCTTTTTCAACGAGGTGCAGATCTGACTCAAAACATTTAGACAGATCTAGTGAACACTTAATTCACATTCCAGTTTCCTCCTTGGCAGATGCGTTCTTATAAGAAAATATACATCTATTGTGCGTGCAGGTAATACGTGTGAGCAGGAAGCTATAAATGCAAGTACAAACACAACACCTCAAAAACCCAATCCAGTTGTAATGCTGGTAAAATAAGTTATTAAAAACAAAAATCTTCAAAAGTTGAATGCATATTGTTTTATTATCATTTATTTTGGGTAAAAATTAAACAAAACTACTTGGTATTTGAAATATGTTGTGTTCAACAATGCAATGAAGTCAGTGACATTAATGAAATACTCCTTTTATTTGTCATGATATCATTGTAAAAAAATATATATTTAATGTTTTTTGATAATAACAACTATATTTAATTTACAGATTTTATATAGACATATATATATATCTGTGAAAACGTGCACATTCGAGAGTATATTCTCAAAAGCTTGGCTTGTGACTTTTGATGTCAATCTACAATGTGCATTCATAAATTTTAGTTTCAGGAATTATCTGTTTATTTATTTATTTGCAATTTTATCAGTCAAAACATGAAGCTAGTCCCATTGGCTTGTTATGAACATGGGCTATAGAAACAGCACATTATGTATCCATTTGTGAAGAATAAACATAAAACAAAACTAGTTTCCATCCTTGTTCTCAAGCAGAGGGAAAAGCAAAGATGAAGATGAAGTATGTATGTGTGTGTGCGTGTGTGTGTGAATATGAGAGACAGGGAGAGAGGAAGACAGATACAAAGACGTGGCATGAATGAGGGGTCATCCCCATCGCTGCCTCCTCCTGATCCCGGCCTCATCTTTTAATGAATGTCATTTTCCTGAATTAACCACCAAGATTTGTGGATAATGGTTTACTCAACAATAACATTTAACCAATTCCCCTTGTCTTTTGATTCTGCTCATTTTGGCCACGGTGGGGGGCAGTAATTGATTGTATAATTCCGATCGCATGCGTAAACAGAGAGTAGTTTCTTTGTATGCCTGTAGATTAGCTCACATCAAAGCATCTGCCATTACCAGCTCCCATCCACCACTTACACTGTAAAACAACAAACCACAAGAGGAGAAAGTTTCCATCTGGTCTCCTGAGTACATGCCTTTCTTATGACCCTTGCTCTTCTCCTATGCTAGCATGTTCGGCATTTTCTTTCTTTTGCTTCTCAGGCTTTTCATCAGCCCATTCCCACTGCTCTCAGACACTCTGCAGCCTTCAAAGAGGAGCTGATCGTTTGTGCACAGGCTCACCAGCATTTATTCTTATACAGAGCTGCACATTAAAGAACTGAGAACAATTGTGTTTGTGTATAGTGTGTGTGTGTGCCTTTTAAAACCCTGTGTTGTGAGGACCAAATGTACCCACAAAGATAGTAAATACAAAAATTTTGACCTTGAGTGAAATGTTTTGTCCCCATGACAAGAATAAACCATGTTAAGTGTGTGGGATTTTTCTGTTGTTGTTATGTTTTTTTATTTTTATTTTTAAATGTAAAAAACAAGGGTAGGTTTAGGGTTAGTGAATAGTGTGGCGAGCAGGGCGGGGTCGAGGGACCGTGAGAGTGTCACGAGAGCCGGTGGCGTGATTGAGAATGAGCGACACCTGCGAGCCATCGGTCTCTCTATTCTCACGGAGGAGCGGAGACTTAAAAGGAGGAGCGACGACAGTGAAAGCGAGAGAGGACCAGGCCTGGATTTTATGTTATGTTTTGTGTGGGCGGCGGTCGACCGCGAGGGGCCGCCGCCATTACTTTCGTTTTGAGTTTATGTTTTATTTTTCACCATTAAAGTCTGTTCAATGTCTGCCGGTTCCCGCCTCCTTCCTCCCTGAACATTTAACTCCGTTACACTGGTGCCGAAACCCGGGAGGTCGGAGGGACGCGCTGTCAAAGAGCCCTCGCTGCCGGGAGAGCTCGCGGTGCTGCGGAGGTCGGGCAGCACGAGAGAAGACGAGAGGTCCGTCAGATGCTGCCCGCGGCGGTGGCGCTGGAGCGCCGAAGGATCGCGTGGGACGGAGAGCCCTGCCGTGCTCCTGGGTCGAGGTGGGAGGCTGCCGTCCGTGAGGGAGCGGAGGAGTCGCCCGTTCGCCAGCGCGCCGGAGCCTGCTGCCGTCCGCCGTGAACGGGGAGGAGCGGGGAACGGGGACTCGCTGCCGGCTGCCCTCGCAAGGAGGAGTCGTCGCCGGCCGCCAGGAGGCGGAGGAGCGCCAGCCCGTCCACGGATCTGCGTCCAGTGCCATCGCACAGCACCGCAAGGAAGAAGCTCTCGAGCGGTCGAGGACCGAGAGGCAGCGTGTCGGGGAACCGGACCAAGATTTTTATTTTTTTTTTTCCTCTCTCCCCTCTCTCGTCACTGTCGCTCCTCTTGTCTCCGTTTCCTTTTCCCTCGCCTCGTCTGTCCTTACCCCCAGGTACCGCGGCCGCCGTGATCGGCCCCCCCGGAGGAGGGGGGGGGGGGAGTAGAGCGCAGTCTCGGGAGTACCCCCCGGCCTGAGAAGGGCGTTGGGGGTATGTGGCGAGCAGGGCGGGGTCGAGGGACCGTGAGAGCGTCACGAGAGCCGGTGGCGTGATTGAGAATGAGCGACACCTGCGAGCCATCGGTCTCTCTATTCTCACGGAGGAGCGGAGACTTAAAAGGAGGAGCGACGACAGTGAAAGCGAGAGAGGACCAGGCCTGGATTTTATGTTATGTTTTGTGTGGGCGGCGGTCGACCGCGAGGGGCCGCCGCCATTACTTTCGTTTTGAGTTTATGTTTTATTTTTCACCATTAAAGTCTGTTCAATGTCTGCCGGTTCCCGCCTCCTTCCTCCCTGAACATTTAACTCCGTTACAAATAGATTTACAGTTTGTACAGTATAAAAATCATTAAGTGTGTGTGTGTGTGTGTGTGTGTGTGTGTGTGTGTGTGCGTGCGTGCGTGCGTGCGTGCGTGCGTGCGTGGCAAAGTTTATTGGCAATAAACACATTAAGACAACTTATTAACAGATAATTTATGTATTGTTGACATCACAACATTGCAACACTAATATTTATCACTTTAACTTTTTACAATTTTGTTGTTAAGTCCGCATTTCAGAGTTGGGAGGGTTCCATATGTAATCTGAGACGTTCCCTTTCAAGGAAACGCGATTTGCGTTGAAATCCTAAGGGAATGAGAATACCGACGCATCACAGTGACGAGGGCCTACAGAGAGTGAAACGTAGCTCACTACATGAGTACTCATGTTCCTGGAGTGGAGTTAAGGTCTAACTAGGAGAACCTCAAGAAAGTATATAGGGAGGACCAGCCTGCCGCATCACAAATATCCACAAGAGATACTCAGGCTAAAAGAGCCTTTGAGGCAGCCACACTCCTTGTAAAGTGGGCACGGACCACCATAGGGGAAGGCTGTCCGACCGACACATGGCTAAGTGAGATGGTCTCAACTAACCACTTTCTCAAAATCTGTTAGTTGCTGGAGCTCCCTCGTGGACCCCGAAGTAGCAAAACAGATGATCTCACAGGACCTCACAGCATCCATTACTCACACTGGACGCAGCAGATCCTTTCCTGGTCATGAAGGGAGGACAGAATACCTGCAGTACTAAGGGTGAGCCACGGTAGTGGACCTGAAGATCTCCTAAGCTTAGGGGATGTAAGGAAGAGGAAGGTCTTCAACAGAGCTTTAAAGTCAGAAACGTAATGGGTCCTCCTCGAAGGTTAAAAAGGGGGGGGGGGGGGGGGGGGGGGGCCTGGGATAAGCCCTGGAGCGCCAGAGACCAATCCCAGATGTTGTACCTCTGGAAAAACCCTCTTGTTCTGAGCCACTGCTGAACATGTACAGACAACCGAATGATTAAAAATGGAATCTGGTGCATTTAATGGAATCTTAACTGCTCAGTAGATGACTGGTCTAGCTTTATGCTGTTGAATGTTGTTGATGAGCACTGGGAAAAGCTGGGCTGAAAACAACACAGAACCCTACACAACGCCTATGAAGGTGGTCCTCAGGAGAGGATAAAGCACACTCTTCTTCACGTACAGTCTCAGCACCAGCTCCTTCAAGTCAGCGAGAACAACATCTCAAAGCCAAACCCCTAACTGTTGTGACTGAGTGAGGAGCAACAAATCATTGATAAGGTTCAGAACACAGATATACTGGAAGCACAGATGAAAGAGTCCATGTCCATGTCCATGCATTTTCGTGAGTGAAATGTGAAAACTATTCCTCATATGTGATTTGTATCACAAATTGCCTAGATTCTCCATCCTTCTTTGGAACTATGAAATACTGTCTGAAAACCCGGAAGTGTAAAATTTCTATGGCCTCTTTCCCCAGTAGTGAGTTCAATTCTTGTTCCATAACCAGACCCTGCTCAGGGCCTACCACTGAGTGTAGGAACCCATTCAGTCTTGAATGATATTGTGCAGTGCACGGAGACATGTCTGGGAGGCATGTCCACACGACCAGGAACTCTACTAGGGGAACCAGCCTCTCAAAGGCTGGCCTCTGGTATTTGTTGAACATCCACTGCAGAGCCCTGACGAGCATGGTAAACAGTTGGGAAACAACACCTCAAAATTGTGCATCCTGTTTCCATCGGGACACCAAGTATGGCACAGAGGTACATACAGGACACCAAAGAGACATGGGCACTGTATGCTGAGGTGTAAACCATATTGTGACGGAGATGCCTTGTAAGAGAAGCCAGGATTCCTATACAGCCTCGTGACCTTGATTGTAAGAGGTGGGTTGGCAATCAGGGGAAAAATCAATACAATTTTTGAATATTAAATGTTGTGAGTCCCCAACTAAGCAAGCCAGAGGTGACAGTGGCAAGGAACCAAAACTCCAGCAGGTGACGGAATGAATGAAGAACAGAATGGCGAAAAAAACCTTGGGAGAAACCAGGCTCAGTCGGGGGACCAGTTCTCCTCTGGCCAACTGCCAAACAGTGAATGATTATTATATTGACAACAATATATAATGAAATATCAAATATAGTCAAATATTAAATCCAGTTTGGACTGGTTGGAGATTGATTCATGATCTTCACAGGGGAGGATCGAGTAGAGTCACGGTCTCTGCAGACACTTCAGGGCTGTGTTGTGCTCGTGCCTAGGTGCAGGTTGTTCATCTGATCTGGAAACAGGCCGGATCTGGCTGACCATGGTAACCTCAGAATAAACAGAAACTAATATCAGCATAAATGCCATTCTTCTTCTGATGTAACAAGTACATCAGATGTTATGGGAATGCTCCCGGTTCCGGCTGACCTAAATTATGCAGCTTAACAATCATTTTACATGATTAAAAATGCATCTATAATGTGTTATGTGTATGCCAGGTTGAAGATATGTGTTTTCAGCCTAGATTTAAACTGACAGAGTGTGTCTGCTTCCTGAACTATATTAGGAAGACTGTTCCAGGGTTTAGGAGTTAAATAGGAAAAGGATCAACCACCAGCAGTTGACTTCGATATTCTATTTATTATCAGCTGGTCAATATTTTGTGATTGCAATAGACGTGAAGGACTATAATGTGTTAAGAGTTCGCTCAAGTTCTGGGGAGCTAAATCATTGAATGCTTTGTAAGTAATTAGCATTTTACTAGTATTTTAAAATGTATTCAGTGTTTAATAGGAAGCCAATGCAGGTTTGACAGAACTGAGCTAATATGCTCATACATTCTGGTTCTAATAAGAATTCAAGCTGCTGCCTTTTGGACCACCTGGAATTTGTTTATTAAGCGTGCAGGGCAACCACCTAGTAGAGCATTACAATAATCTAGTCTTCAATTCATGAACGCATGAACTAACTTTTTTGCATTTGTCATTGCATAGTTTTTCGCATGTGTCGTAATTTATATATGTTTTCATATTTATATACGATTCATTAGGACGAGAAGAAATATAGAGCTGAGTATCATCAGCGTAACAGTGAAAGCTAATGCCATGCTTCCCAATAATTGCACCCAAATGAAGCATGTACAGGGTGAAAAGCAAAAGTCCTAGAATTGAACCTTGAGGAACTCCATACTGAGAGATACAACCACGATCGAATCATTTATAACTCTAATGAGAGCAGTCTCAGTACTGTGATACGGTCTAAATCCTGACCAGAAATCCTCATAGATGCTGTTTCTTTCTAGAAAGGAACATGGTTGTGAAGATATTTCCTTTTCTAGAATCTTTGACAAAAAAAGGTAGATTTGATATCGGTCTGTAATTAACTAATTCTGTAGGATCAAGTTGTGGGTTTTTTAATTATGGCTAGCTTAAAGGTTTTTGGTACGTATCCTACTGACAAAGATGAATTAATGATTATAAGAAGAGGATCTATGACCTCTGAAAGCATCTCTTTCAGTTGCTTAGTTGGTATCGGGTCTAGCTTACATGTTGTTGATTTTGAAGATTTAACAAGTTTAGACAATTGTTACTCCTCGATAGCAATGAAGGAGTGGATTTTTTCTTCAGAGACACAACAATTTACTTTATTTTGTGATATTGTAGTAGATGGTTGCATGGTTATAATTTTCTCTCTAATATTATGAATTTTGCAAGTAAAGAAGTTCATGAAGTCATTACTGCTGTGCTGTTTTAAAACATCTGGGGTTGAGGCTTTATTTCTCGTTCATTTAGTCACTGTAACAAATAAATACCTAGGGTATTACGGTATATACGGAGCAATTGAGGCCCTGCATAGATTAACACCATCTGAACTCCTTGACAGTCAAATACCAGTATCCGGCACCCGCTGACCCTGGTCCCTGCCGCTCTGGAAAATCTGCAGGGAGCTCGTATATTCACCAAGCTGGACCTGCGGAGCGCCTACAATCTTATTCACATCTGTAAGGGGGATGAATGGAAAACTGCTTTCATCACCCCTTCTGGTCACTCGTGATGTATCTCGTGATGCCATTCAGATTGCCATTCGTGATGCAGGTCCTAGCCAAACTCAGAGAGCACCACCTATTCCTGAAACTGGAAACATTAGTTCCACCGCAGCCACACCAACTTCCTTGGGTATGTCATCGACCAGAGCGGCATCAAGATGGACCGGGGGAAGGTATCAGCAGTGAGGGACTGGTCCCAGCCCAACACCAAGGAATTACAATGCATCCTCGGTTTTGCAAACTTTTACCGTAGATTCATCTGGAACTTCAGTGCCATCCCCTAACTTCTCTCCCCTAACTTCCCCTAACTTCTCTCCCTAACATCCCCTAACTTCTCACCCCAAACTTCTCTCCTTTGCAACGGGCCCAAGTCTCTGTCCTGGACACAGAACGCCACCCAGGTCTTTGAAACCCTCAAGACGGCCTTTTGTACAGCTCCTACCCTAGCCCATCCGGACCCCCAGCTTCCCTTTGTAGTGGAGGTTGATGCTTCTTGCATCGGGGTAGGGGCTGTACTCTCACAGCGGCCATTCAATGGGCCATTGATCACCAGGTCACCGAAGCCACTTGGGTAGAACCAGCTCCGCCGGGGGGTCCTGAGGGACGTACTTACGTACCATCCAGTGTCTGACTGTCCCTCATGGACCAAGCACATACATCTCCGGGCTCTGGACACCCTGGCAGCAACCAACCCCTCTCGCTCTTTCAAGATCATTATTGGTGGCCTGGTATGGACAGTCATATCTCCTGTTACGTCAAGGGTTACTCGGTCTGCGCCACAACCAAGACCCCCTGTCATTTGCCAGAGGGCAAACTTCAGCCTCTGCCTGTGCCACACCGACCCTGGTCTCATATAGGAGTGGATTTCATGACGGATCTACCACCCTCGAATGGCAACACCTGTATTGTTGTCGTGGTAGATCGGTTTTCCAAGGCCTGCAAGTTGGTCCCTCTCAATGGATTGTCCACAGTCCTGAAGTTTTCTGACACTTTGGCCTCCCCGAAGATATTGTCTCCGACCGTGGACCACAGTTTATCTCCAGGGTCTGGAAAGCCTTCTTCCATCTGCTTGGCATCACAGTCAGTTTAAGTTCAGATTATCATCCCCAGTCCAACGGCCAGACTGAGCGGAAGATCCAGGAGATTGGGAGGTATCTCAGGTCCTACTGTGGTCGCCAACAGGACAGCTGTGCTGAGTATGCACAGAATTCCCTCCGTCAAGAATCCACGCACCTCACTCCCTTTCAGTGCATGTTATGTTTTCAACCCCCACTGTTTCCCTGGTCAGGAGAGCCCATGGATGTTCCAGCTGTTCACCACTGGTTTCAGGAGAGCGAGAGGGTGTGGGACTCCGCTCACGTCCATCTGCAGAGGGCAGTTCATAGGCAGAAGGACCAGGCGGATCGTCGACGGCTCCCGACACCCCAGTACCACCCTGGACAACTCGTCTGGCTGTCTACAAGGGACCTATGCCTACGACTGCCCTGTTGCAAGCTGAGTCCCCGGTTCATAGGTCCCTTTAAGATACTGAGGCAGATCAACAATGTCACTTACCGTTTACAACTACCACCTCAGTACCGCATCTCACCATCCTTTCATGTCTCCCTATTGAAACCCTTCACTAAACTTCTTCTCCCTTCCTCCACAGAGTCTGGTGCAGAAGCTGTACCTTCTCCTCCTGTGGACCCGGTGGACCAGGGCATTTATCGGGTCACCAACATTCTTGACTCACGACAATTCTACAGCATCTTGTGAATTGGGAGGGATTCGGTCCTGAGGAACGGTCGTGGGTTCCCTGGGATGACATTTTCGACCCGGATCTCCTAACAGAATTCCACGCTGCACATCCCAGCCAACCAGCACCTCGGGGCCAAGGCCGGCCTCGTCATCGTCCGCCGCCATCCTCAGGAGCTTCCCGTGGAGAGGGGGGTACTGTCACAGACTCTGCCACGCCCCCTGCACCAGACTTCCACCCTCCACCCACTCGTTCACAGTCCCCAGAGTACTGAGCACCTGCTCCTGTTCACAGTCAAGCCAGCCTTATATAACCAGCACTCACACAGCACTCTGTGTCTGGTCTCGTCGCTGCATGTCCTGACTCATCCTGTGTTTCTCCAAGTGCCTGTCCCTAGTGATTCTCCTTCCGTGTTCAACGTGTTCTCCAAGAATCTGCCATCTCCAGCCTTCTTCAGATAAGCCTTTAACGAACCATCCTTCATCCAGTCTCACTGTTCTCGTGTCTGCCTCAAATAAAGCCTGTTTCACTCACGTCTGTGTTCGCCTCTTCAGTCATGACACTAATATTGTCTAAGTTGTATTTAGCAATATAAACGAACGTCGAGTTTAAGATCTAAAATAAAAACAAGTCTAAACGACGCTACAAACGCAATCCACTCGAGCAGACAGGAATCAGCAGTGCACTAGTCAAAATGGTCCGACTGGCGCTAATGTGCCAGGCCTCACTTAGGCGAACTCTGGAATGCGCTGTTCTTTTTAAACTAGCTTTTAAACACACACACACACACACACACACACACTGCCAGCAACATGCAACGGCTTTTGGCACACCTTTATCCTACTGGTTCATGATGTCATCATCCTGCGACGTGCATTCATGCGACCAATTCGTTTGTGCTTCACGAGACAATCCCGCTAAAGCGTTTCACTAGCGTTTCTACGCAGCGTGAGTTCCCTTGAAAACAAATTCTTGCAATTGTATTGTTTTCATTTTCTTTCATTTCTTTTTTTACATCACATTTCTTTAAAGCAATTAATACTTTTAATTTGTATCCAAAGTGACTTACATTGCATTAAAAGAACACATTGACATTCTAATCAGTTCTTGCTTTCCCTGGGAATCGAACCCATGACCTTGCCATTGCAAGCACCACGCTTTACTGTTTGAGCTAAAGGACAGCAATAGTGCATTAAACTGATTAAAAGTTACAGTAAAAACTTTCACAAAACAATATCAAATTTCAAATAAACGGTGATTTTCTAACTTTTCATCAAATATTCATCAATGAATCCTGAAAAAAATCTATTATGGTTTCCACAAAAATGTTAAGCAGTATATTTAGCAGCAACTATTTTCAGATGATAATAATAATAACAATAATACATTTTTTTTAAGCGTTTATGAGAAAAGTCCCTACCTTTATGTTATCTCTCCTTTTTATAAAAGTAAGAAACAAATGACTTTCTGGTGTGGCACAAAAAAAAAAGTATGTAGAGTATATGCATATATGACTCTTGCAGTATGCATTTATGGCATATTTGTGTGTATTTTTTGTTTTAGTCTGATTTTTAAGCTATAACTTCAATAATTATCATAAGGCTAACCTGATTGTACACAGGCAGGGAATGTTCTGTACTGAGCTTAGATCAGAGTCCAGCCAACAAGTTCCTCCCTCTTCCTCACTGTGCACAAATCTGACGGATCTTTAAAGATTTATAAAGTCCAATTTCCACATGCCTGCTGCATATCACTTCATTTAAAACCAGTCCAGCCTCTTTCTGCTGACCGTGTGTTATTCAGCAAGGCTGGGTAAATCTAATATAAAGCCTTTATTGATCCTCAGGCCTTTAATCACTTTGATTTTTGCCCCTGTTTTGAGTGACCTCTGCAAAGCGTCAGGCCTCTGGGGATAGGTGGAAGATTGGTGCTCTGACACTGCATGCCTGTCATTTTCCGTGCATACAGACTTTTTATATGAATTAAATCACCTGGGTGTAACTTTTAGTGATGTACCGAAATCAATTTTACTCAAATTGAAAGTAAAGTTTTGATAATCAAATTTAGGTAATTTAACTCTTTATGCTGTTCAGGATGTCAAGTTCTTAGGTGATAAATTAATCTAGTACAACAAAAAGCCACTCCCTCAATATTTCAGCTGAACAAATTTCAAATATTTCTGCTCCAATATTATTTTTTTGTATGAATTAGATGCTGAAACAGACAAAACACAAGATAAAAAGAAATAGCTATGAGTGGTTTCTGAAAATGTGTTTCTTCTATTATCAATGTCATACCCTCACTCCACATGAACTTTTAGCTTGTTTTTATTTAGTTAACTCAAACATCACAGCTTTTCATCTTTCAGTTCATCACTATTTGTATATTTGTTTCTTACCTTCGCTCAGTGTTTGTCTGGTATCATTTATGACAGTGTGTTGCTCTACCTTCTGTTCCCTTTCAAGGGAACTCGCGCTGCGTCAAAAGTGCTAGGGGAACACCTTGATGATAGTCTTGTGAAGCACGACTTAAACAATCGAACGATCGATCAACCGAGTGTGAGCGACAGTCACAAGTCAGTGACATCACGAACCAGAGTGATAAATATGCGCCGGAAACTGGTGACGGGGTAAGCAAGCATTGTGTGAGAGTGAGTGTGTTGTCGTCGAGTTGTTGAGTTTCCTCCGACTGAACTATTCCCTAGACTAGTTTTAAAGAAAAGGGCTCTCCAATTTTAACAAAATGGCGAATCAAACCTGTGCAGTGTGCGTCTCCCTGCCCTCACTACATTTCAGGTGGGGCGCGGACTCACTGTGTGTTTGTTGGGAGCAGAGCAAGTAATTACTGCAGCCAGGGATCGCTGCAGGTGCTCAAGAAGGCTACATCAAAGAGGTCCTGATGCGAAGGTGCCAGGCCTGGCAAAGGCATCCCTCCTCAGCTGCCGCCCGTGAGTCCAGTTGCTCTAAAGAGATCGCCCCCTCCAAGGAGGGTCCTAGAGCATTCACTCCAGACGTACTCCAGAAAACTGGGCTCTGGAGTGTCTGCCACTCAAGCACTCGAGAGGCTGGTTCCCTCATTAGAATTTCTGGTCGCAAGACCAGATTCCTCATTAGATTTCTCTGCTCCCGGGAGTTCTGGAGAGAGGTCCATGTCACACTTATTGATTCGCGTTGGCCAGGCAGAGTGTGGTTTGTGAATCTAATGTCTTTCCTAGCCGGAGTCCCTTGGGAGATTCCAGTCAGGGAGAACTTTCTGTCCCAGGCAGTGGGCTTGATACATCACCCCTGCCCAGAACTGTGGAAACTCTGGGCTTGGCCTCTGAGGGGGCCCAGCTCATAAATTCTGGTTTCTCAACCGAGGTTGTTGAGACCATCCTCCACTCCAAAGCTCCCTCCACAAGGAAGCTGTACGCCATGAAGTGGAGAGTCTTCACTTCTTGGTGTAGCCAGAAGAAGGTGAACCCAGTTACCTGTCAGATCGGTAAAGTGCTTGAGTTCCAGCAATAAATAAATTTGCTTCAGGGATGTCCCCTCCCACCCTGAAGGTTTACGTGGCTGCCATTGTACCACGTACCACGTACCTCTGGGTGGAATGTCTATTGGCAGGGACCCCCTAGTCATAAGCTTCCTCCGTTGTACCATCAGACTGAGGCCTGCAGTACAGACCAAGGTTCCTACTTGGGACTTGTCTCTTATCCTCCAGGATCTGTCCCAGGCACCCTTTGAACCTATTGAAGAGGTTCCTCTAAAGTTTCTTTCTTTAAAGACTCTTTTCCTTTTGGCCATGACATCACTGAAAAAAATATGGGACCTACAGGCGCTTTCTGTAGCTCCCTCCGGCCTTGAGTTTACACCTGGGATGGCTAAGGCTTTCCGCCATCCCAGGCCAGGCTATGTATCTAAGGTACCCACTAACATGGCTCGGTCCATTGTACTCCATTACACTTATGTCCATAGGTCTTCCCCTTAGCGTAAGACTGGCCAGCTGTTTGTTTGCCTCGGGACCCCTAAGGGGGCCCCAGCATCCAAACTAATTTAAGCAGATGGATAGTTGAGACTATCTCTCTTGCTTATGAGTCGGCTGGATTCCTGTCTCCTTTGAGGTTCCGTGCAAACTCCAACAGGAGTGTGGCTGCCTCTAAGGCATTTTAAAAGGTTTCTCCCTGCCTGATGTCTGTGATGCGGCAGACTGTTCCTTCCCGCACACTTCCATAAGGTTTTATCAGCTCAACCTCAATTCCTCTCCAGGAGTTGTGAGCTACGAGACACCCATGTAGCCCATCCGCTTCAAGGTTGTGCCTGTAGTGGCTTCACAAATACTTTGCTGCATACCTCGGTTGTAACGAGTGGTTATTTCAGTTAAAGTTGCTCTTCTGTCAGCTTGAATCAGTCGGTCCATTCTCCTCTGACCTCTAGCCTCAACAAGGCATTTTCGCCCACAAGACTGCAAACTGTGTGTTTTTCTCTTTTCACGCCATTCTTTGTAAACCCTAGAAATGGTTGTGAGTGAAAATCCCAGTAACTGAGAAGATTGTGAAATACTCAGACTGGCCCATCTGGCACCATCAATCATACCACACTCAAAATGGCTTAAATCACCTCTCTTTCCCATTCTGACATTCAGTTTGGAGTTCAGGAGATAGTCTTGATCAGGACCACACCCCTAAATGCATTGAAACAACTGCCATGTGATTGGTTGATTAGACAATTGCATTAATGAGAAATTGAACAGGTGTTCCTAATAATCCTTTAGGTGAGTGTATAGCAGTCAAAAGATTTAAAGTCTGGATCAAGGGGGAAACAATAAAATCTATAGCCTACATACAGTAGTATCTTAAAAAGTAGCAAATATAAATAATAATGATTTATCAATGATTTAATATGACCTCTATATATAAAATAATGAAAAGCTGAAACCATTAGTTTGAATTAACAATTCACTCTGATAAAAAATGTGCTTAAAATAAAAAAAAAAAAAATAAAAACTTCATATAAATTTAAATATTTGTCATTACAGATTCATTATTTTATTTTTTTGTAAAACACATTTAGTTGTTTTTGTATAGGTGTGCATGTAATTCCTGGTATTTTATGTGTTTATGCTGTAGAGGGGAATGTGTTGGTATACAGTACTTGGGCCCCTGTGTATTGAAAATGAACCATATCACTTGGTAAACAATACTAATTAAGAGCGCCATTGTAAGACTCCCTCTGACCCACACTCTTACTGTTTGTTTGTTGTTATTGTTCATGCTAATTAGCTCTAATCTCTGTCTCTCTCTCTCTTTCGTTCCCTCTTTCTCTCCTTTTCTCTTTCCCAGTGTGATATGTAATTCCTACAGCCAGTCTCAGATTGTATAAGTGTGTGTGTGTTTGTGGGTGTAAGGGTGATAGAACACAATAGGACTCCATGGGGGGAAGGGTCTCTCTCTCTCTGTATGTGTGTGTGTCATGTGGAAGGTCTTCTCCGTTCATTGTCTAGCTGTACAAAGATTTGCCTCACAAGTGAACAGCCATTAATAAGGCAGCGATATGTGTAATAGCACTCTCCAGTAATTGTTCTACGCAGAGAAAAGGAACGAGAGAGAGACAGGCCTCATCCCCACACCCCCATGTCCCCCACTGGGACTTCCTCGTCATATCTCTGACACTAGGAACATGTTAACTAATAGCTAATTAAAACACATTATTAATGAATAGCCAGTGAAATGAGATATGGGGAGCAGGCTGAATTAAAACATATCCTGCCGTCCTTGACAACAGCAACCTGAGGAATTCGTTAAGGCCCACTGTGCCAGGCATACCTTTCAGTCTGGGTAGGCGGAAATTATTCGGTGTGGTTGTTGGTTAAAGCCCAAGGCAGAGCACCGATACATGTTGAATTGGGATTGGAGGATTGGTGGTCCCAGTGTTCATGTTCTCCATCACTTAATATTGTCATTGTCTTTTTGTTGAGCTACGGTTTCTATCACAACATTCCACTCTTAAAAAAGAATAAATATAAAAAAGTATTGCACGGTTCATTGCACTTTACACCTATATATAATTATTTATTGTTGTGAGATTTCCCAGTCACATATACTGTTCAAAGTTTTGTAGATTTAGATGGTAAAAATATGTCACAAAAGAATGAAAAGTAAAAATATTACCAACCTGTGTGTGTGTGTGTGTGTGTGTGTGTGTGTGTGTGTGTGTGTGTGTGTGTGTGTGTGTGTGTGTGTGTGTGTGTGTGTGTGTGTGTGTGTGTGTCTGTGTTTGTAGTTGACCATTGAAGTGCTGAAGTACTGGACTGTGGCACAAGGACAAGTTAGAGTCATTGTAGAAAGGAAGATGAAGTCAAGATTGCGGGTCAGGATCAGCCATTAAAATCTAACATTAAAGTCAGACATACAGTCCAGGAAATAGAATTACACTCTGCTTCCTGTGAGTTAATGTGTGCACCTATGAGTTTTGGGGGTCAGGGCAGGTCATTCACACTCTACTGAATACCCAATGAGGCCTGTCTGTTTTTAAAGTGCTCAAGTGGTCAAAAAGATTGTTACAATCACACAGGCATGTTTCTCAATTCGTTTCACTGTTCGAATCCTGCTTATGACGTTTAATACATTATAATGACACAATTATAACCATATAATATCTAGATATGTGGTTTGATTTGCAGACTTTTTTGTAAGTTAAAGGAGGTAAAGCCTTTATCTGCTAAAGTGGGTGTTCTTATTGATATATTTATCTTTTGTTGCATTGGATGGGATGCCAGGAGAATCACCTGCTAGTCTATTATATTTAAAAGTTTGGGGTCAGTATTTTTTTTTTCCCATTAAATTCATATTTTTATTCAGCAGTAATTGATCTAAGCTCACAGTAAAAACGTTTAGATTGTTTAAATTACGTTTATACTTCAACAAAACAGTTATTCAATTGTGATAATAATAGAAATGTTACTTGACCACCAAATAAGCATATTAGAATGATTTCTGAAGGATCATGTGACTTAAGACTGGAGTAATGATGCTGAAAATACATCTTTGTATTCACAAGAATAAGTTACATTTTAAAGTATATAAAAATAGAAAACAGTTATATTATATTTCACAATTTTCTTTTTTTACTGTATTTTTGATTATATATATATTTGATCAATATTTGATCAAATACATTCTTAGTAAGTAATCAGGAGAAAGGAGAAACTATTAATTTCCAAAAAAAATAAGTCTTAATTCAATTTATTATTGTTTGGATCCTGCACAATTAATTCAGGTATACAGCATTTCTTCAGCAAATGAAAAGTTTGACTGCAGAGTATTGACTGAATATTCAGTTTTTGTTTGATAAACTGTTGTTTTAAATGGTTAAGTCAGACTTTTTCAGACTTTAAGATTTATTTAGTATAAAACATTTCTTCCATAGCTTTAACTCTTCTAACTTAAAGACCTTGCTCTTTTTGGTTGCAAATTACATGTAAACCCCTCTAACCAGATCTGTTCAGCAGGTTGTCAGGGTGAAAACATGGCAAAGTGCTTTAAGAAGACATTCAGGTTAGTGTCAGAATAAAAAAAAATACAGGACACAGCAAAAGGAGAGCAAAGGTTCAATGACTGCTTTAACACTGCCACTCTGACCTGCTCTGTGCATATATTACAGACCGCCTTTAATGATGGGGTTAAAAGCATGACAGCCGAGAGATGTTGTATAATGACGACTCAGCACTTTCAGAGGACACTTCTGCAATCCTTCTTAGTCTGCCGGTCCCGCGCCAAAAACACACACACCACTAAACAAGCACAGATATTTATCATTCTTGGATGGTGTTAGATTATAGAGATGTTCATGTAGAGACAGACTGACAAAGTAAGAGGAGGAAAGAGAAAGATGGAAGGGGGAAGGGAGAGAGAAAGTAAATGATGGATGTCTAAAAGTCTTGGAAAATCCATCTTGAAAATACTGTGCAACAACAAGGACATAATAAGGTAAGCAGTAAGGTAAAAATAATTTGTCCACAGGTTAAGCTGAGCTGTTGACTTTATGTAGATGTGATTAAACATCTTGGCCTGTTTACAACTGGTTTTAACAGCATCTGGAATGCATCTCTGGTGATCACCGATTAGTCTCAGACTTGACCAACACACCTTCAGCACTAGATCCTTAATCTCCACCCACAATGACAATCAAGGGGATTACCTCCCCATCAAATACTCACCAGCCAAACTCACCTGTTTTCTAGTCTTATCGATCTCTATGTAACAATGCACATGTCTGAGACTCCTACTTGCTCACAGAGAAGTTGCTTATCCTTCATAACCTGCAAGAGAGAGAACGATCAGTGAGCTAATTGTGACTGTTCACTTGATCCTCTACCTGTTTAATAAAGTTTCTGCTCAAATATACCTGTGTTCTTTCTCCTGTTTATCTGTGACAGAAGACCGTGCCATAACTGAAAGATGATGTCATGATACGCGTGGTGAAGAGAAGTCAGAAGATGAGGGAATAACACAAATAAGCTTTCAATGAAGAACTCAGGAGTATAAGCAAGATAATCCAAATGAATGCCACATGAATACTAACGTAATAGAAACTAAATTGACGCTGCATTGGTGAGAATGGACCAAGACTGAGGGAAAAAACTAAAGAAATACACAGGGAATGATTAGAGAGATGAGACACAGCTGAAAAGACTAATAAGGTGATTAATGACAGGTGATGACGATGATGACGGAGGAGCGCATGAAGATCCAGGAAGTAAACCGTCTTTGACAGATGGAAGCAGGAGTTTCCAATTAGATCGCTGATCTTGTGCAGATGCTCAGGTAACTACTACTTCCTCCTACCATTTCTCAATCGACAGTTCAAGCCTGTTATTTTATTTCTATTTGCACTATTGAGTAACCGAGTCAGTAGTTACAGCACATTGAAGAGTTACATCTCAGGCTCTTCTCGACTCGGGCTCAGCTGGAAACTTAATTTCAAAGAATCTCCTACAGCAGCTTGGCATCGAGAAATGCCTATGTACAAACATACTTAAAAATTATTTTCATCCTGGGAAAACTGATGGGCAAAGTGCTGAATACTCACTGCACACCTTTCATCTTGCTTACCATCATCAACCTGCATAGGGAGAGGATCTTACTATTTGTGCTAGAAGGTTCAACTGCTAACATCATCCTACGACTTCCGTGGCTACAGAAACACTCTTCTTCAATTCCCTGGTCCAATGTAGATCCTCAAATGAAGTGAGTATTCCTTCCAGAATTTTCTACAACTTCCTTTGAAAAGACCAATAAAATTAGCCATACCTCCCAAAGACTTCATTCCAATATATTCCACCACCATAGAAACCCTGAATGTATCCACCATGGTGCGTTGCCCAGATGTGTATAGGGAGTTCCAGGATGTTTTCAGCAAGCAGCTGGCCACTAAACTTCCACCTCATTGGCCATGGGACTGCATTATTGAGCTGGTACCTAGAACCACAATGCCAAAAGAGAAAATCTATACTCTGTCAATCCCAGAGCAGAAAGGCATGGATGAATATACCAAATAAGCCCTGAAACAAGGTTTTATTTAACTATCTACCTCAAACTTCTTCTCCGTAGCCAAAAGAATGGAGGCTTCTTGTCATACATTTACTACATGACTCTCAATGATCAAACAATCTAATAATGCTCTAGTAATGCTTCTCTTCCCCCAGTCCCATCAGGCCTGTGGAGTGCTGAGAGGTGCCCGTATTTTTTCCAAGCTGAACCTGCACAGCACCTATAATCTATAACCAGTCACCTATAACCTGAATTAGGAAAGGTGACTGGTAACACCGCCAGGCCACTATGAGTACTGGGTTATGCTGTGTAGTCTGGCCAACTCACCATATGTGTTCCAGGCTTTCATGAAAGAGGTGTTCCTAGACATGCTCCAGCTATTTGTTATCATCTACAATGATGACATTCTCATCTAATCCCAGAATCTGTCTGAATAATGCAGGCACGTTGTATAGGGAATTCAATAACTCAACGAGCACCATCTTTATTTGAAACAGAAAAAATTCGAATTCCATCATCCCTCCACCCAATTTCTCGGTTACATCATTGATGGATGTGGTGGTAAGATGGACCGAAGGACAGTCACTGCCATTAAGAACTGGCCACAACCCAACTCATTTAGAGAATTAAGGTACAACACTACGTTTTTCAAATTTCTATCGGAAATTTAAATCTTTGAATTTAAGACTCCCAACTCCCATCCTTTAACATCCCAATCCTGGCTTTTCCTTGGTTGTTGGAGTAGATGTATCCACCAGGAGAGTCTGAGCACAGGGTGAGTCGGCGGCACTTCATCCATCCAGTGGAGCGAAATTGCCACCTAACATGGAAATCCAAGAAAATAAGATGTTACTGCCACAACCACCAAAACAGGTAACTGTTTTCTACCATGACCGAGTATTTACAGAACTTTCTTTGTCAGAACGCCACTGGGCTAACTGCATTCCAGTGCATACTCGGCTACAAACCACATCTGTTTTCCTGGTCAGGTGAACTATCAGATGTTCCAACTGGTTTCAAGAGAAAGAGAGGGGGTGAGGGGGGGACTTAGGAAGTAAGGATACATAAGAGCAAGGCCAATGCAAGAGCAGCAACTCCCACTTATCATTAGAACGTGGCTCTCTACCAAGGTCATCCATCTCCAGCTGTCTTCTCGTAAGTTGAATCCCAGATTTAGTGGACCATTCAGTAGCAAATCAAATACATCATGTATTGTTTGAATCTGCTTCCTCCGTATAAGATTGTTCCTACCTTCAATGTGTCAGTACTTAAACCTCATCATGCATCTCTTCTCCCATACTCCATATGGCCTGGGGCTTCCCTTATTTGAGTTGACACCCAAAAAGAGTATTTAATATTCTTTACCTGTTCTTTTATAAATAATACAACAATAAAATGCCATTAAAATGTTTATCCAATTGCTTTATTATAAAACATGTATAGATATACAGTGGGTACAGAAAGTTTTCAGACCCCCTTAAATTTGATACTTTTTTGTTATATTGTAGCCATTTTCTAAAATCATTTAGTTCATTCAAGTTCATTTTCTTTCCTCATTAATGTGCACACAGTACTTCATATTGACTGAAAAAAAACAGAATTGCTGACATTTTTGCAGATTTATTAAAAAAGAAAAACTGAAATATCAGTATCTAAGTGTTCAGACCCTTTGCTATGACACTCATATATTTAACTCAGGTGCTTTCCATTTCTTCTGATAATCCTTGAGATGGTTCAACACCTACATTTGAGTCTAGCTGTGTTTGATTATACTGATTGGACTTGATTGGGAAAGCCACACACCTGTCTATATAAGACCTTAGAGCTCACAGTGCATGTCAGAGCAAATGAGAATCATGAGGTCAAAGGAACTGCCTGAAGAACTCAGAGACAGAATTGTGGCAAGGCACAGATCTGGCCATGGTTGCAAAACATTTCTGCTGCACTTAAGGCTCCTAAAAGCACAGTGGCCTCCATAATCCTTAAATGGAAGACGTTTGGCAAGACTAGAACCCTTCCTCTCGAATGAGAAGAGCCTTGGTGAGAGAAGTAAAGAAGAACCCAAAGATCACTGTGGCTGAGCTCCAGAGGTGCATTTGGGAGATGGAAGAAAGTTGTCGAAAGTCAATCATCGCTGCAGCCCTCCACCAGTAAGGGCTTTATGGCAGAGTTGCCCGACGGAAGCCTCTCCTCAGTGCAAGACACATGAAAGCTTGCATGGAGTTTGCTAAAAAAAACGTCTGAAGTACTGCAAGATGGTGAGAAATCAGATTCTCTGATCTGATGAGACCAAGATAGAACTTACTGGCCTTAATTCTAAGGGGTATGTGTAGAGAAAACCAGGCACTGCTTATCACCTGTCCAATACAGTCCCAACAATGAAGCATAGTGGTGGCAGCATCATGCTGTGGTGTGTTTTTCAGCTGCAGGGACAGACGACTGGTCAGACGACTGGTTGCAAGGGAGGGAAAGATGAATGCGGCCAAGTGCAGGGATATAAAAACCTTCTCCAGAGTGCTCAGGACCTCAGACTGGGCTGAAGGTTTACCTTCCAACAAGACAATGACCCTAAGCACACAGCTAAAATAACGAAGGAGTGGCTTCACAACAACTCTTCGAATCTCAATCAACTCTGTTCTTGAATGGCCCAGCCCTGCCCAGCCCTGACTTAAACCCAATTGAGCATCTCTGGAGAGACCTAAAAATGGCTGTCCACCAACGTTTACCATCCAACCTGACAGAACTGGAGAGGATCTGCAAGGAGGAATGGCAGAGGATCCTCAAATCCAAGTGTGAAAAACTTGTTCTTTCCCAAAAAGACTCATGGCTTTTTTAGAGCAAAAGGGTACTTCTACTATACTAATACTAATACTGAGCAACGGTTCTGGATACTTAGGAACATGAGATATTTCAGTTTTTCTATTTAATAAATCTGCAAAAATGTCAACAATTCTGTGTTTTCTGTTAACATGGGGTGTTGTGTATATATTTATAAACTTAAAAAAACTTGAAATAAATTTAAATGATTTTAGCAAATGGCTGCAATATATCAAAGAGTGAAAAATTTAAGGGGGTCTGAATACTTTCCACACCCACTGTATAGATATAAGTATATTTATATATATATAAAAAAAAATAATTAAACTAGTTAAATCCACCTAAACTTAATCAGGCTGGAAGATACAGAAAGTGCAGAGGACAACCTTGCATTTACAAACTTACAAAGCATTTACGGACGTTGATGTCAGTGTGTGTGTGATTTTATTTATTTGTTTATATATTTATTTTTGAGGTTTAAACCTTTTGCTTTTGACAGAGTGATTTCATGTATCATGTATTTCACGTATTATGTAAGTATAGGATGCCTTTAGATCTCCAGGATGAATCAGGACAGGATGAATCTCTAACATTTACACCGCACATAAATATGATCACATGTATCCTTTACCACCTCCAAAAATGGTTTGATTAATTCAGTGTGTCGAACACTTTGTACATCATCGACGCTTGTATTTAGTACAGTCCGCTTGTAATCATATCAGACATATGTTATTTCCAGGTGTAAATGAGGTCCAAGAGTCTGATATTATCACACAGACACCTAAAAACACTCAAGCATTAATTAAAACTAGACTTCACATGCATGAACAAGCAGACACAAAAACAGCACACTTCTCTCACACATACACCAACACATGCAGACTGTAGGCAGATTGATGTGGGTGTTGATCAGTAAATCCATTCCTCCCTCACGTAGATCCATACAGCTGGGCTCAGCACTATACACGGTAATGCCTGCTCCAAGGGGTCAAAAGTCACACTGTCTGTCCTCTGTACCCACGGTAATCTCTCCCTCCTGGGCGCTACCGCCACAACTATATTAAATCACATCTGACACACCTGACGCTCCATCTCTTCATCCATATTTCATCACTCCATTTTAATAGCACAGCACTTTTTATCTTGATGTATTTATTAACTGCTCCCTGAAAAAAAGAACTTTGGTGCAGAGAAGAGAGGCTGAAATGAGGAAGGTTTGACAAGTTTATGGAGTAAGAACAATGCCCGTCCATTACGTAGTGTATATGGTGCACTTGGCAGGGGATTTTGGGAAGGAGTTTGTGTGGATCTCTTCTAGTGGAAAATATATAGGTAATGGAAAGCTAAATAATGTGATTGTACATGTCAATGACAAATAACTATGTTCATGATAAAGAAGAGGAAACATATTTTACAATGTAATAAACTGTTTTCTGTACACCTTGAATGAATGTAAGTGTAATCAATAGTCTTATTTTTTTTTTTTAAAGTTTTTTGTCTTCAATAAGACTGCATTTAGATGATCAAAACAAAATTGATCAGAATATTGTGAAATATTCAATTTATTACAATTTAAAAATTACTGTTTTATATTTTAACACTCCTGTGATGCAAAGTTGAATGAATTTTCAGTAGCCATCAGTAGCTTCAGTCTTACATCATCCTTCAGAAATCCTTCTAATTCAATTCAGTCATTCTAATACGTTATAAACCATTCTTGTTGTAATCATAAATGTTAAATACAGTTGTTCTGCTTCATTTTTTTTTTTTAACTACTGACCCCAAACCTTTTAATAGCTGTGTATATTCAAGTAATTGTTGGTGTGAATAGGATTTTTAAACGATTGTAATAAACAAAAAAACAGGCAAATGTTTTGTCTGAACAAAAAAAGAAAAAGAAAAAGATTGCCATGCCATGTACTAGATGAGGTTTCCTGTCATAATTTCTGACTCAGTATTTTGGTTACCTGAATAGTATTCCATTTTGGCATTCCATTCTTGAAAGGGTACATTATGGAATCAATTGTAAAACAAAAATGAAGGAATATAAAATCGAATTTCTTTGTAGAATTTGCAACAAATAATTTTAAAGGTTTTAAACAATACCACTTTATTATTTAGTAAAGAATGCAGTACGGTTTCACCTAACAAGGGGGAAATTTACATTTGTATTAGACATACATAAATGTGTCTTATTTTTGACAGCTGTACCCCCCCCAAAAAAGCATGAATATTTTGTTATGATCAACAGAGGTTACTTGTCCTTCTTTGTAGACCTCTATTCATCCCCCTTCCTCTCTTTATTTTTCAGATTTCTTTCTTTTTTCCTTCCAGCAGTCATCTATTTAAGAGTTATGACTGAAGATGTGTGTGTTTGGGAGAGTGTAAGAGGGACTCAGAGAACGTTTTTCAGTGACTGAGTGAGAACATCAGCAATAGAACAGCACTGAATAGATCTTTGTATCTTGTCTTGTACAGAAACCCATATATTGGTCTATAAATTAAAGGTTGTGTTGCAACGGACGAGCACTTTTATCTAGTGCTATTGCCAAGAACATACAAATCCAGACAATGAAGTTGGACACCTTCGTTGGATTTCATGACTTTTAAAGAGAGTTTCATCTCTTTCTTATCAAAGGCTTATATGTTTTTTTTAAAGCTTAGAGAATTTGAAATACGGTCATTATGATAAACACTGTATTTTACTGGAGATCTATGATGGTGACCGTACAGACCTGTAGAGTGAGTGTTGCAGTTGTAGACAGATCGCCAGATCTTCCAAGACATTCCAGTCACTACTGATTGATTGATTGGATTAACCACTAAGGATTTTAATCACTGATCACTTTCCATTTGCCACAATCGAAGGCCCTACAGAATCCTAATGGAATGCATTCGATGTAATCTGTAAGAAATTTATGTGATCAAGAGTGTGTGTATGTGTAACGATTGGTGAACAAAAAAACAACAAAAAAACATAGGGAGACCTGGATCCAAATGCAGTTATTTTATTAGAAATAATAAACGTAAACAAATCAAACAGACATTGGTCTTTTAAATATATAAGGAGTGATTGGCAAACAAGACACACCTGGGAACAATCAAATAACTAATGAACAAGAAAAATGACAAAACATGGTGCAGAACAGGAAATAACATAGAAGTCCAACACCTGCTGTGAAACAGGCATGACAGTCTATTTTGTATATCTTTTTATCCGTTTTTATTATTAATTGAGAAGGCTTTAAAAAAGTATTAAAAAAATATATTGATGAGACCTCTCAATAAAAATCAGAGACAATTTGAGGCAGTGCTGCTTGGCCTTGATCTCTCATTTAGAGATTCGTTATGCTGAGACCTCCACTACTATGGTGAGCATGATCAGGCCTACATTTGTCAATGAGAGTTGTATCTATCTGGAGAGGCCTCCGCTCCCTTGAGCTCTGCCCGGACAGGTGTCAACTTGCAGGCACCTCTTGGGTCTCCTTGTGAACAGTCTGGAGCGTAGAACGTCATTAGGCCTCCTCTCAGTTTAGAGAGTCATTATTCTGAGACCTCTGTTATTGGAGCTCACTACGCTAAGACTCCCAGCTATGGCGAGCGCCGTCAGGCCTCCTCTCCTCTGAGAGATGTACCTATTCAGTGAGGCCTCCGATCCCTGGAGCTCCGCCCAGAGAGTTGTGTCGAGTGGCAGACCCATCTTGGGTCTCTATATAAGAAATCCAGAGTATAGAATGTTGTTAGGCCTCTTCTCAGTATAGAGTCGTTATGCTGACTTAAGTTTAACCTCTGCTTGGATAGCTGTGAGTTTCAGGATCTTTACGGGCCTCCTGGTAAGTGCTCCACAGTGTAGAAATTGTTTGGCCTCTTCTCAGTCCAGATAGTTTTTAAGATGATGCATTCAATCTTATAGCTCAGTACACTAAGTCACTTGACTATGGTGAGCTTCGTCAGGCCTGTTCTCTATAAGAGAATCACTATTTGGTGAGGCCTCCGCACCCTGGAGCTCTACTTGGATAGCCCTTCAAGTGGCAGGCTCCTCTTGAACCACCTTATGAGCAGTCCTGAGTGTAAGCCTCCTCTGAAGTTGCTTCCACTCTTAGAGCTTGACAGATAAAGTTATTGGGCTAAGGTGAGCGTTGATTGGTCTACTCACAATAATAGAGTGGTGAAGCCTCTGTTCCATGGAGCTTTCAATTTTAAAGGTTTTGTAAAATTCAGTTTCTCAAATTGTATCCAACATAATACAGTTCCCTTTCAAGGGAACACGAGCTGTATCAAAACGCTAGGGGAACTCTCTGCGTGACTGAGTCATGAAGCACATGTGTAATCGAACCAATCAAAGAGAAGTCAGAGGCGGGTGACGTCAGAAATCAGGAATTATAAAAGGCATGCCAAATCAAACAGGGGCAGCTTCTGTGTCTTCACTAGTGCTTTGTGTGATTGTTTGTCTTATTTATTTTTGTCTGTCTACCAACAATATAAGAGTGAAAAGGTGAACATGCAGCATTTTAGATTGCAGCATCATTGTGTTGCTTGTTTGGGAGCGGAGCATGCACAATCAGCACTCAAGGGCGCTGGTTGTGGTCATTGTGAACAGCTTCCGTTAAGGACGTTCCGGTCCTGCCTGGCTCTCTCTGAGGAGAGCACCTAGGCTCACAGTCTTCTTAGCTAGCATCCTGCTGTGGCTGAGGCTCAGTGGCTATCTAGGTCTTGGGGATTGCAAATGGAGAGGGGGAAACAGACCCTATCCTATCTCTCCCCTCACCCAGTGGATACAGTGCCTTCTCTCAGAGTTCAAAAGCAAGTGCTGCAGTTTCTTACCCCCAGAGAAAAGCACTGGCGCTACAAATATCCAGTTCTGAGGATCTGGATGTTGTCAGTGTAGAGACTCGAGTCGAATTTGCTAACTAATTCTCCAGCCTATGAGGAGTTGTTGGAGGTTGACATTCGTGCTGTTGCCAGGAGAAACATCGACTGGCCAGCAGAAAGGCAAGACGTTCGTCCCCAAAAGCAAATTAAATGAACGATTCCTGCCCTCACTGGTGCAACCTCCCCTCCTCAGGGTCTGCCATCTGTTCCCGATCTCCACACCGACGTCGTGTAAAAACCCAGCCTTCTTTTGAGTTCACTTCACTTCACACTATATTTCGATAGTAGGCCGTAAAAAGCACAGTTATGGGGCGATGCTTTGTGTTGAGGAGACTCTATCTGCCTGCTCAAACAGCATCAGGCCAGGGCCAGGCATAAAGGCCCCAGGCCACCAAGGAGACCATGGAGAGACATTTGTGGCTCAATCTTAGCGACATTAAAGAAAAAGATGAGACAGTGTTCCAGAAGCTCCTCTTCCATCGCTGACAGGTTTCAGGAGCTGCTGGGCGGGAACAGCCCCAAAAATCCAGCTCCTCACACCGTGCCACAGAAAATCCCTTGCAGCCTTCTATGGGTAGGGTATCAGGTTGGGTGAGAAAAGAAGTAAGGACTCATGCACTGGGAGAAGGGTTTCTTTATTAATAAAGAAAAGAAAAGAAAAGGCAAACAAAAACTACCCCGAGGGAGAAAACACGACTAGACCGATTGACTAAACTGAACAAGACAGGACTGGAGATAAAAAGCTAACGGCATCGACATTGACACACAGCACTCAAAGACATTTAAAATGGCAACAAAGCAGCACGGGACAGCACACGCGGTTAGAATAAATAAGGAACACATGAGGCAGGGTGAATGAGGGAGAACAGGTGGGGCAAATCAAAGAATAGCGAGGGAACTATACGGGCAGGGTTACACAATGACAGGACATGAACAAGCAGCCAATGTGAACATGCATAAGCCGCATGTCCACATGAAACAAACACGCAAGCACAGCACTAGACAAGACATAATATCAAAGCACGCGGCCAATGTAAACACAAACCGTATGCTACACAACAACACACATGGACTAGAGAGCGTGCAGCCCAAGTGAAGCTCGAAAGCGCGTGCACTGACATGAAAAAAATTGTCTTGTTCGCTAACACAGGACAAACACAGAACATTAATGTCCGAATCCCAGCACAAAACCGAAATGGAACAAGACACACCCTGCACATAAGACACTGCACAGACAAAAGAGTGTGACACTCAAAGCCACGTGCTCACACAAGGACACAACAATGGGGCAGTATCAGAGGTCTGTCACAGAAACACTAGAAAACAAGATGGAAGTGACAGAACCCTGACATAGGGCAGACCTGAGGACCTTGCTGTGAAGAAGGCTGCAGGGAAAAAGAAGACCTGATGCCAGTTTTTCATGTCAGAAGGTTTGTGGCATTATAGCAGCTACTCAAAGTAGTAAATTCAATCATAGGTAGAATAGAATAGAATAGAATTTATTGTCCCTTAACGGGAAATTTGTTTTCACAAACTTTCATACAGTACACGCTTCTGGCAAAAAAAAAAAAAAAAAAAAAAAAAAACCAGTAGCATGAGCTGGCATGACAGACATGTCGTCACAACAGAGCATGATATCATGATATTGCAGAAAAGAAAGCAAACTTCCAAATGAATATTCCCAATTTGTTAAAGCGCATACTGTATGGGTAAATTAAAATATACCATGTCATTTGGTTAGACCGAACAAAATTTAGAAAAAAAATTGACACTTTTTGACACTACTTTAATTGTGCAACCTAAATATTAAGTTTCATTCAAAATCCATATGGTCTACAATCTGAGAGGGCATGGTTTCAGTTTGTGTCGGCATGATGCTGCTTGTATGTTTTTGCTAGCATGTATTCAACTTTGGTCTGCAACACAGTTGCACAGCCAATTGCTCTTGTTACCTCTTTTCATCAACTCTGACAGACACTTCTGTCCGCTGTTCTATTTTCTCACTCTCCTCTCATCTTCCTGCATTCTCTCTCTCTCTCTCTCTCTCTCTCTCTCTCTCTCTCTCTCTCTCTCTCTCTCTCTCTCTCTCTCTCTCTCTCTCTCTCTCTCTCTTCCTCTCTGTCTTTCTGTCTCTGTGATCACTCTGTTGCTCTATGCTGTTGTCAAAAACAGTCAGCAGGGGGTTCTGGGAAGAAGCAGACTCCTGCTGGCTCTGTGACTCACCGGTGAAGAGAGGTCGACCAGATGAGTGGTGTATGTATGTATGTGGAAGGGATATGTACGTGTGCAGTGGACATGATCAGAGGTAAATAGAGGGTTGACCCACTGTGGCTAATACTCACAAACAATCATCATAACAATGCTCAGAATGGGGACTAACAGGCACATATTTGTTTTTCTACCAAAGTGGGGACTTTCCATTGACTTCTATTGTTTTTATACAGAGCTGTAAGATGTGTTCTACCATTTGGCCCTTAGCGTGATGGCGCTTCTTTGTTTCTTTTGTCTTTTTTTTTACATTTATGCATTTGGCAGACGCTTTTATCCAACGCAACTTACATTGCACTTAAGGGACACATTGACATTCTAATTAGCACCTGGACAGACGACAATGAAGCAGCTCAGGACAGCAAATGCGAAGGGATTAAATATACACAGGAGGAAGGGTGGGGTTCTCAATGGCAAGATACGAACACGCGCATCACTGCATATTCACAAACAGCTGGTGAAAACCAAACTACGACAAGAGAACACAACATGAAAGCACGCGGCCGATGTGAACACGAACCGCGTGCTCCAACAATGCACAAAGACACGAGAACCCACTCACATAATGTAGAACATACACGAATAGCATTCACAAACGCTCACAACTAGGACAAACACACAGGTCATGATTTCCCGAATCTCGACACAAAACCGAACCTCAACCAGACCAAAGTATCGGGACTGGACATCATAAACCGCACATAAGGTGTTACACAGACAAGAGTGCGCAGGACTCGAACCCTCGAAGCTGTGCGCACACACACAAACTCGAGACATTACGGTAGTGTCAGAGCTCTGCCACAACACCAAGAAATGACTAGACCGAATGTATATATTAACTGATTTGAGTACAACACCTTCAACTAGGCGTTTTTTATTTTATTTGCCTGTTAAAAACATACCTGTTCAGGTTTGATACTGTAACCCTAATTAAGATATTAATATTGTCAATGATTTTTTTTTAATAAAAAACATCAGTTCCCTGTCAAGGGAACTCGCACTGCGTCGAGACGCGATTGGGAACCCTTCAGTGTATATGTCTCTTGAAGCACAATAAAACCAACGTGCGGGCGTGTACGTCGCCAAGATGACGTCATCACGTCATGACCAAGGAGTATTAAGGCACGTCACGACCCGGAAGCGGGTTAGCTTTCAGTGTCTTCACAGCGCTCTAAGCTCAACGTGTGTGTGTGTGTGTATGTATTTGCTGGTACGCGTGCCCCGAGTCTAGTTTAAAAGAAAAGGGATTTCACGTGTGATTGAGAAAAGTGCGCAGATATGGCAAACTTACCAACTGCACCTTCACTAAAGCTTGGGCACTGCGCCTTCAAGATATCCATGTTCTGAGCCTCATCATGGCTCAGTCATGACAGTTAGCAGTTCGGCATCGAGGTGTCGTTCTCGCTCACTGGAAGGTGCGGGGGAGGGCTAATCTTACATGGTAAGCGCTCGAGGGCGTCGACTGTGTAGGTTGCCATTCCTGTCTGACAGTCTTCGAGGAGACTGTTCAGACTCGCGGTTTAGGTCCTGCTGCAGCTGAGGCTCAGCGGCGATCCCTATCGCGGGGACTTCTCAAGGTCCGGAAGCACGCCCTGTGCGGTTTCTTCCGACTTGAACAACAACAACCCGGCTCTGAGGAGTTGGGTGTTGTATTTACTTTGTGCCATCAGTGTGTTAATAACTGCTGTGGTACAGTGGATATTGTGTTTGCCTATCATGCTGGAAACCGGGGTTCGAGACCTGGTTGAACGCACTTTTTCCAGCACCGAGTAAATGGGGGAGGAGCATGCACGATCAGCGCTCGAGGGTACTGATTGTGCAGATTGTTTTGCAAATGAGTTTGTGGCGGTTTCTTCCGACCCTGACGAGGTGATGCTGCAGCTATCCAGCTCCGAGGAACTGGACGTTGTTAGTATCGGCCGCTGATGAGGAGGTCCTACGTGCATGGCGATCCCGCCTGGCGTCTTTTGAGGAAGTCGCTCAGGCTCGCGGTCCCCGTGGTTCCGGTCCCGCTGTTGCTGAGGCTCAGCGGCTGTCTCGACCATGAGGATCGCAATTGGATTTGTCAGCCTAAGGGGATACTGCAGCTATCCAGTTCTGAGGAACTGGATGTTGTAAGTGTCACATTGATGAGGATCTTCCTCACCAGCGATTGGGGCATGCGTAGCCGGTGCGTGAGCGCACTGTGCTCGCTGTCGCTCCACTCTCACCTGACAGTCTCCTAGGGGACTGCCTGGGCAAGCACCCTTTAACGATTAACTGCGTGCCTGGTGTCCCGAGGGAACCAGGCCATGCACGTTTTAGGAATGGCCAGTCACTCACTGAGCAGCTGAGGCTGCTGGGCGTCAAGGCAGAGTTTCCAGTGCTATGCACTCAGTCACCTGTACTTGTGTTCCCTTCACTAGTGGCTCAGAACCGTTCCCATGGGGAGGTTTTGTTGGACACTGTGCTGCGTTGGTATCCCGAGGGAGCCAGGCACTCAGGTCCGAGGCGGGACTCTCTAGTCGCCACCCATACTTCTGGTGGCGCTTGGGAGGTCGCCCCCTCTGAGGAGGGTCTTAGAGCGCTCACTCCAGGTTTCCCCTGCAAGCAGGGCCCTGGAGCGGATGTTCGAGAAATACCAGAGGCCAGCCTCGAGAGGCTGGTTACCTTATTGGAGTACGGTTTTGTCCCAATGGGTCCTGCAATAATATCCAGGGTGCCTGCCCGAGTGGTAGCCCCCAAGCAGGCTCTGGTTATGGAACAGAAGTGAACGCTCAGCTGGAGTTCCCAGCCAGAGTTTACGGGCTTCGGTCTGGTTCTTCTGTTCAGTCTAGCTTTTGCCCAGCACCTTCAAGGTTTCTGATTTCATCAGATTTCATCAATGTTCGGTTGATTCTGGTAGCAGTTTGGCATCGAGATGTCGTTCTTGCTCACTGGAAGGAGCTGGGGCTCAGACTGTACGCAAGTAGGAAGGTGTTGTATCCTCATTTGGGAGCCACCTTCCGAAGCGTTGTTGGGATTCTGTGTCGTTGCCAGCACGGCTTTCACCCGTGCTCATCGACATCATCCCACCAGCAGTCAATAGCAAAAGCTAGACCAATCACTCACTGAGCAGTCGAGACTGCTGGGCATCATGGTAACAGCTTCCAGTGCGGTCCACTCGGTCGTCTGTACATGTGGCCCCTTCAGTGGTGGTTCAGCACCAGAAGGTTTTCCCAGAGGAAACCGCTTCCACACTATCAAGGTCACGAGGCAATGCCTACGCACCTCAGGTATGTGGGAGCAATTCTGGTTCTCGTCCCATGAAAGACCCACACTGAGAGCACTCTGTCACTGCGTATGCTGTCGACAGATACTTCTCTCATGGGTTTTGGGCGGTCCTGAGGGATCGCTCAGTATAAGGTCTGTTGGACTTTTCTCCCAGACATTAGGGACATCATGCTGTTGTTCAGCTTCACTAGCTTCCCTAGCTCCACGATTTTGGGCTGTGTCTCATCAACGATCTGTTGATCCTTTTCTCAGTCACGGCAGGTAGCAGTCTGACATCGAGATGTCACTCTCGCTTACATAGCATGCGGACGGCTCTTCCTCGTGCGCATTGCTACTGTTTTGCCCACAGTCCAGAATATCAAGCTAGGCCAGCTAGTCACTGTACAGACACTTCGAGAGAGTGTTGGGTCTCATGGCGGCAGCGTCCAGTGTTATCCCACTCGGCCTGCTCCACATGAGACCCTTGCAGTGGTGGCTCAAAACCAGAGGGTTTTCCCCGAGGGGCAACCCCTTCCGTCTGATCAGGGTTTCAAGGCGATGCCTTCGAGCCTTGCATCCGTGGAAGTTGAACTGGTTTCTTTCCCAGAAGCTCGCACTGGGGCCCATCTGTCATTGCACATGCTGTCGACAGATGCGTCCCGCTCGGGCTGGGGGGCGGACCTGAGGGACCGCTCGGCCCAAGGTCCATGGGACAGGCACATCTCTCCTGGCATATCAACGCCTTGGAACTGATGGCTGCCTGGATGGCGCTATGGGCGTTCTTCCCCGACCTCAGAGGCCATCATGTAGTAGTCCGGACCGACAATACGTTGGTGGTCTCCTACTTGAACCACCAGGGGGTTTCCGTTCTCGTTGACTTTCCAAGTTGGCGATCAGGATCCTCCTCTGGGCCCAAAGGGAACTGCTCTCTCTTCGAGCGATTATATCCCGGGGGCCCAGAACCTGGGGGCAGACTTCCTGTCGAGGCAGGGGCCGAGGCCCGGGGAGTGGCGACTCCTCACTCAAGTGATGGAGCAGAATTGGGAGAGATTCGGCCAGACTCAAGTGGATCTGTTTGCGTCTCGAGAGACGACTCACTGTCCACTCTGGTTCTCCCTTTATCTTCCAGCGCCTCTCGGCCTGGACGCCATGAGGCAAGGGTGGCCAAATCTACCCCTGTATGCCTCTGCTCCCAGGGGTTCTGGAGAAGGTTCGCCGGGAGAAGGTCCGTCTCACTCTAGTTGCCCCGCGCTGGCCGGGCAGGGTGTGGTTTTCGGACCTGGTGTCCCTCCTAGACGGCACTCCGTGGGAGATTCCGGTCAGGAGGGACCTCCTGTCCCAGGCTCAGGGGAGGATTTTCCATCCTCACCCAGAACTGTGGAAACTATGGGTCTGGCCCCTGAGGGGGCCCAGCTCATAGAGTCTGGTCTCTCAGCCGAGGTTGTAGAGACCATTCTCCACTCCAGAGCCCCGTCCACGAGGAAACTGTATGCTCAGAAGTGGAAGATTTTCATTTCTTGGTGTTGCGAAAAGCAGCTGAACCCAGTTACCTGCCAGGTTGGCACCGTGCTGGAGTTCCTGCAAGAAAGGTTCGCAGCAGGGCTGTCCCCCTCCACACTAAAGGTTTACGTGGCTGCCATAGCTGCTTACCACGTACCTTTGAGTGGTGCCTCTTTGGGCAGGGACCCCCTCATAGTTCGTTTCCTACGTGGCACTCAGAGGCTGAGGCCTGTAGTACGTTCAAGGGTGCCTCCTTGGGACCTGTCCCTGGTGCTCCAGGCCTTGTCCCAGGCTCCCTTCGAACCGCTGGACGAGATTTCAGATAAGCACCTTACTCTTAAAACACTCTTTCTTCTCGCCATTTCTTCCCTCAAGAGGATTGGTGACATGCAGGCCCTCTCTGTGGCCCCTTCATGTTTAGAGTTTGCGCCCGGCTTGGCTAAAGTTTTCCTCTATCCCAGGCCGGGTTATGTACCTAAAGTGCTTTCTAGTCCTATGCGCCACATAGTACTACAGGCTCTCTGTCCTCCTCCATTTACTGATCATGACCAGGAGTTAAAGAACAAGGTTTGTCCAGTGCGAGCACTGGACACCTACGTCCACAGGACTGCCACGTGGCGTAGGTCAGACCAAATCTTTGTCTGTTTTGGGGCCCCCGGAGGCTCCCCTGCTTCTAAGCCTACTATGAGCAGATGGATTTCAGAGTCTATTTCTTTAGCTTATGAGCTGGCAGGACAGCAGTGTCCACTGTCTGTCCGAGCTCATTCTACTCGGAGCATGGCTGCCTCGAAAACCTTTTCCGCAGGGGCTTCCCTCGCGGACATTTGTGATGCGGCTGGCTGGTCCTCACCGCATACCTTTATTAGGTTCTACCAGTTCGACCTAAACCCCGCCTTGGGATCATTGGCGTTATCGTAGTGAGCTACGTTTCGCTTGGCATACCCCGTACGCTGAGGCGGCGTGGGTATTCCTCGTTCCCAATCGCGTCTCGACGCAGTGCGAGTTCCCTTGACAGGGAACGTCTCAGGTTACGTACGTAACCATAGTTCCCTAAGAGGGAACGAGACACTGCGTCTTGCAGCCTCAGCTCCTAGGCATGCCGGAATGTTCAGACACTGTTCAAGCTAACCCGCTTCCGGGTCGTGACGTGCCTTTATACTCCTTGGTCATGACGTGATGACGTCATCTCGGCGACGTACACGCCCGCACGTTGGTTTTATTGTGCTTCAAGAGACATATACACTGAAGGGTTCCCAATCGCGTCTCGACGCAGTGTCTCGTTCCCTCTTAGGGAACTATGGTTACGTACGTAACCTGAGACGTTTTTGTATATCTATTATTAAATGATAACTTATCCTATATCTGTTAGACTCTGTGTTCCTAAACGCGCTTCGTCTGCGTGAGTGCATGATGCGGAGAACTCGGAGATGAGGAGTATAAACAAAAACTACTTTATTCAAAAATGCAAACAGAAATCGCACACGATGGTGCAAAACACAGGGAAGCCATCCACACACTCAGAACTTAGATAATTACATATGAAGACTGACAATGACATGGGCTAACACAAGAGTTTAAACACACAAGGAAATTGCAGACAGGTGATGAACTAAATGGGTATTCACATATTGACAGGCGTGGGAAGGAATGGGGTTGACACGGGGAAACCCGGAAGTGAACAGACATGATGCGACTGTGACAAAATCATTGTAATATTTTATTTATGAAAATGTATCCATAAAACATCTCGGTATGTTTTATAATGTAGAGTCCAAGTCTAGATCTTAGAACCTTATGCCTGTGTTAAGTAAGGACGAGCCCACTGCACCACAAACAACAAAGAAAGACTCCTGACAAAGAATGCTTCTGGACTGCAGCCACCTGTTTCTTGGCCTCTTGAGCAATGACTGAGGTGAAAGCATCACTGAAGACGCCAGGAGGATAGAGCTGAGTGTCCAGAAGTGTCCTTTTCTTTTATGCCAGAAAGGCATAAAAGATCACTTTGCACAGATATGTCTGTAGCCCGATGCAGTTGTTTGATCACTTTGGAGCAAATTTCTTATCTACTTCTTGGCATCTAAATCTCTGAGCAGGTCGGTCTGGTATGCCTGCAAGATAGATATGGTATGCAGGCATGTCATTGTGGTGTCTGACCCCACCCTCCTTGTTACCCCACTCATTAACTCGTTTGGTTTTCCTCCCCTCACCTGTTCCCTTTCTTCTTTGTTTGATCCCTTATTTTGTGTGCTGTCTTGTGCGAGATCGTTGTTTGTGCTTGGTGCATACTTTGCTCTAGCCATCTTTGTCTTGTGTCGTGACCTGTCTTGTTGGATTTTGTGCCAGTTCTGTTTTCCCTCTTTTGCCTTTTGCTTTGTCTCTTCCCTCTGTCTCTACCCAGGCCTTCCTACGCTTCTTGCCACCCAGGGTTGCCCGCGTTCTCAGTTCCTCTGTTGTCCTACCTCCTTTGCTGCCTGACTACTATGCTGAACAGCCTGTTTTTTGTCCACTTATCGAGAACTCTTCCTGAAGGCCTTTGCTGAGGCTACTGCCTTTTGGTTATCTTGTCATACCAGTGCTTTGCTTTTGGACTTTCTGTTTTTTCAATAAATTATTGTGTGTGCCTACAGCCTGAGTCTTGTCCCTTTCTGACACGACAAGCTAGTAGACCTCCTTTCATTACAGAAATTCAGAGCTCTGGGTCCTTCTTAGCAGAAGTCCTCACAAATGTCCTGAGAGGGTAGAATTTCCAGCCTCCTCTCGCCTTCATAGAGTCGCTATGCTAGGGTTCCCCTCTCCAATCTAGGCATACTGCTTTAGGATAAGTACTAGAGTAGGCCTCCTATCGTTGCGTTACCCCCTTTGTTTGGATGGCCTCAAGTGAAACTTGGTTAAGAAAGCTGAAAAGAAAGAATGAGCTGTGAGGCCGCTTCTTGGAACTCCACAGAGGTAGCCCCTCAGGTCGCAGGCCCAGGCCTCCCTGCGGATTGTCTAGAGATAGTGGTCAGAGCGTTGTTAGTTCTCCTCTCGGTCCTTAGAGTCATGAAATATGAAAGTAAGACCTCCGCTCTTGGAGACCCCCCTCCACTATATTGATAAAAGGTCTCCTCTTGTTATGAGAGTAAACTCCTTCTGGTAAAGCTCCACTCCCTTGACCAAAGCCGTACTGCATAATCGATTATGCGGAGCATATCTGAGGATACTGAGAGTAACCTCCTTGACACTCGAGCTAGACTTGGCTGTATGGATGAGGCAGGGTCCTCATATGAGTCCTCCACTCCATTGAGCTCCACTTTAAAAGAAAAAAGGCTCCTCCAGACCCCTTGGTAGTAGCCCAAGCATAGAGTGCAGTTGCCTCTAAAAAGAGAGGAAACGAGGCTGCAAATATTTAGGCCACAGATCCAGCCACTCTTAAAGCTTGAAAGGTTGTCAAGCATTGTTAGGTCTTAATTTGCCCTCACTTCACGGGGCATTACAGTCCCCAGCTGGAAGATCTCCTCAACTGTTTTGGACTTCCAGGCATCAATTCAGCATCTCAAGGCCTCCGTTCTGTAGAAGCCAGGTGTAGTGCCACTGGGGTTAATTTACTGATAGATTTCGCCAAAGAGATAATTGAAGTCATCCCGTCAGCATGGCGGCATGGGTATTCCGTTCCCCATAGTGATCCCTAGGCAACGCAGCTCAAGTTCCCTTTTAAGGAAAGTGAAAAATCAACTCACACAGACATACTATTTTATGTCTCTTTCTTGTATATTTAATATTATTCAGATCCTTAGTTTTTCACTCTTTTGAAAAAAGTATATACTGCATCTGACATAAACCATTTCTTTACATGATAAAGATGTTTCTTCTATTGCTGAAGATTTCTAACACTGGCAAAAGTAAATAAATATATCCTGATACTTAGTAAACAAGGCATTGATACATAAATTCACTGTATTAATGTAAATGTAAGTAGAACAGAAGCACCCTGGTGTATGTGTGTGCGCCATTCCCTCATTTCGTGCATGTCACGCTGTGAGGGTTTATGGAATGTAGTCATATTTATCTTCATAGAGCCATCAAGGCTTGATTAACTTTTGTGGGGGAAAAAACAGTTAAAAAGTTTAACAGGGTGACAGTTAGAGGGAATAACATTCTTAACACATTGTCTCTAAATTTTGATATAATCTCACTCCATTTTACTTCACTCTCTAACTGATTTACAATTACTGCTTATTTTGTTATACCATGTTCTGGTTTAATAAGTGTTTTAAGTCCATTTTCACCACACAAAAAAATCATGCTTTAGTAAATGATACTTACATCATAAAAATAAAAAATAAAACATAATAAATTATGACATAAGACATTTTTTCTGCTTACGAGAAAAAAAAGTAAATATTATGGCATAGTCATTATTATGAGATAAAAGTCAAAATTATGATGTCATGATGATGACTTAAAAGTTAAAATTAACAAATAATTATTACGACATTAAAATGATAACAAAAAGTCATAATTGTAATGTAAAAAGCCAATGTTGCACAACTTCATATTATAATCTCATGATTTCAATTTGCCATAATATTTTTTTTTACTTTTGATGCTATAATTTTTACTAAGCATCTCATAATTTTAATTCAGTTAATTTGACGTGTGTGTGTGTGTGTGTGTGTGTCCGTCCTGATGGACATACAAAAGGACCCCACAAAGATGGCAATATCTGAAATAGTTTCTTTGTGGGGAAGTTTTTTTGTCCCCCCATGAGTAAAACTGTTTCTAAATCATATCAAGTGATGTTTTATAAAAATGTAAAAATGCGGAACGATTTCTGTGATACGTAGGTATAGGGGTTAGTGTAAGGGCATAACATATGCAGTTTGTCCAGTATAAACATCATTATCTATGGACAGTCACTATTAAAAAGGAAACCACAACAGTTTTTGTGTGTGTATGTGTGTGTTTCACTTTTTATATCGTAACTGTGATTTAACAAAGATTTAAAAAAAATATTTTGTGGTGGGGTCCATAAGGAAGTTGTTAAAAATGTCTTAAATTAATCATTAGTGTGAACTCACTAAATAAACCAGTAAAGTAAACTAATATTTGAGGTTAAAGTAAAAATTCCAAATCATGAAAGGTTAATGTGGTGAAGTAAAAAGAACATAATGCCTAGACTAAATAAGTAAAATGAACTGGCAGTATTAACTCATATAAGAAAAGCAGACCTGTGAAGTACGACTCATGTTTTATGAGGCAGTTAATCATATGCTTTCCCTTCATTGCTCATTACAGTTGGTTGCAAATCATCAGCTTTGTAAAGGCGTATTATTCTAATTATGGTCTTACATACCCTGTTATTGAATACCTGTATTACAGAAGACACGCTGAACTTTTATAGATGACTCTTTATTTGTGCTACAGTGTCCTCAGTATGTCAGGCTGCAGTGCTCTACATTCCAGCTGCCAAACACAGTGGTACAGCGCTACTAATCTTTCCTGGAGCAAGCCATGAAATATAATCTGGTGTGTAGCACTGGACTCGACCACTCAGTCGTTGGCTGCTTGGAAGGGTGTGTGTGTGTGTGTGAACAGGGGTTTCCTCGAAGACCCTGACAGCAGAGAGCATTACAGCCCAACTGAATGAGGTCTCTGTGTTTGGTAGACTGTTGAAATAGAAGTGGTAGAGCTGGGAATGAACAAAGCGAAAGTGTGTACACAAATACTAATTTACAGTCTTCACACAAACACTTAAAACACATATATGCGGTCAATATGGTATGAGTCAATGGTTTTGGTCATTAGCTAATTGGAATTTTACTACTCACAATATTCAGGCACAGCAGGGAAGGAGAAGAATGTTTATTTTCCAAAAACATGGGAAAGAGAGCAAGTAAGACATAAAAAAAGTGTCTGAAATGTTTTGGCTGTAAATGCAACTGAGGGGCTTGGAAAGTTTCTCTGTGCTGATAAAACAGGCTTGCATAGATAAAATGCAGGTGCACTTTGTACTGTTTCCTCTTCGAGCGCCGGGGGCTCGGACCCTTAGCCCCTCGTTCTCCAGCCTTTATGTCTCAGGACACCCCCTCCACCAAAGGCATCTCTCTCTTTCACTCATCTTTTCTCTCCCTCTCTACTTCTATGGTGAGTCTCATGAAAGCGAAGTGGTGTGTTGTCGGTGTGGTCGGCTCCCCCGGTGAGCAGGAGGAATGGCTGCGTTATTGATCGGCCGGCTCCCTGGAGCTCCCCTTTGGGGGGTAGAGGGGTGGGGGGGACAAAAGGCTCTTCCGCACATGGCCACCCCTCAACACAAACACCATCCCCGCGGTAATGGATACAGAGGACCGTCTTTGTTCCACGCGTCATCAAGCGTTGGCTTTTATTTACCTTCATCTTTTCTCTCTCTCTGGCTCTTCTCATGGAGTTCCAAAGATTGTTTTCACTCCTTTGTCTCTTTGAATTGCTGATGCAGAAGTGCAGTGCTGATAGCCTAGCGGCGAAGGGGAGATTGGGATGGGGGGATGACACAGAGACAGAGAGAAAGACAGAGTTTTTTGGAGAGGGAAAAGACTCAGGCCTTGCCCCTTCATTCCTCCCTAGACCTGAAGAAGACCATCTGGGTCACCTAACTTCTCTAAGCCCCTCTCAGTGGGGCAGGATTCGACCAATCACACAACATAGGCATGGGACCTGTGACCGGTCGGGTCAGCAGAAGCTCTCAGACAGCTCCGTGCCTGCAGGCAGGCTGAGCTTCTTATGCCCTGCCGCCAAAGCTGTTTAAACAGCCCAAATGATTTACATGCCGGCTTGGATGTGAGCAGCACATCATTGATTTCCATCTGCCTGCACCCCAGTGTGGAGATCATGGCAGCAGGCGTGATGTCATGCAGATGAAGCTCAGATAAACAGCAGCTGAAGGTCACACTCTTGCTTTTCTCAGGGAACCTGTGAATGTCAGCTAGACTGGGTGAGCTTTTAACTCTGCAGGGAAGCCGTGGAAGCAAGCAGGGAGTTCGCTGACATGGGATGGTGTCAGGACCATAGTATTTGTTGGGTCAGATTATTATTTGAATCCACTAAAGAGACTTCACCTGAGTGCTTGATTCCAAAATCAAATGAGCTGCCCACTGAAGCAGCATTTTAAGGCATTATATGCTATTTTTGGGGAGTAACTAATTGAAAGCAGCAACTCTACAAACTTAACTACATTAGTATTACAGTAGTTCAGCTGTTTTCACAATAGTGTTGCTTTTATATTTGCAAAGTACTTATTGAGTAGCTGTGTTGTGCAACCAAATGCTAGTAAATTAAAGTAAATTTCGTGCATATTTTAATTTGAACAATAATAGTTTTCCAAAACATTAAACTGTAATTTATCTTCTGCACTTCCTGTTATGATCAGCATTTAGCTTAACAAACTACGCTTTTAAAGTCGAACGAAGGCAAACACTTTTCCTAAAAGATAGGCAACTTAATCATGCTGCCTACTAAGATACATAATTTTGCCCTTCCTCTAAGGAGAACAATGCAAAGTGGGGGGCGGGGTGAATCATGTAAGATGCCAGACGATCCAAGAGAATGTTGATTTATGAATACTTTCATACTGAAATATTGAAAATTGACAATGAATAGTTTAATCAAAAATGAACTATTGCATGTTTGTGGAAAAAAATCATATTGTTGGCTTAATAACATACTACCATACAACTCAGTCTGTGCAAAGAATTATTGTGTGACTCACAAAGTTAAAAAAAATCAGCCACTTGCAAGGTTCATTGATAGTTAGGATGCTGCCTCAGAAGACTTATAGCCAGATGGCAATGAAGTAGTTCAAGTTTAGATGCCAAAACGTTTTTAGTAAAAGATACTATAGATTTTATCATGACATCAGAATGCAGTTGGCTTGCCTACTTTGGAAGAGTAAGGAAGAGTTCAGACTGTGTCACAGGTTGATCTGACTGACTCTATTTTTGGGTTGATCCAACAGAAAAGAACAGTTTGCAACCCATCCCGTTTTACAAGCATCGAGAATGTCTGTATTACCAAAACTGGTAGTAATAATTCAGGGTGCTTCTGGGGGGGTCAAACCTCCTCTGCATGTAAAATAGCAAAAGAAACCAGGGCAAATGAATTAATGAAAGCACTCACCCTAGTTTTTCTCTCCTGCTATCTCTCCTTCCAGCAGCACAGAGAACCTGGGAATTTTTTTAAAGACCAGGTTGAATTGTTTGTGTTGAGGGGGCAGGATGTTGTGCATTGGAGGTTGAGGAGGTGAGGGCAAAGGACTAAGAGAGTGCAGAAAATTGAAAGACTGCTCGAGATGCAATGATGCAAATAGCCACAAAACCTGAGAGAGCACTTCCACCTTGTGTATATACAGGGACCTTCAGATAGAAAGGGGGGATGGGTGGCCTGTTTGCGAGCTAGAGGGTAAGACGGTAAAGGCTGTGAGAATGTTGAAGGGGGGAGGTTATTAATTTTCAGTGTGCAGTAGAATCCAGCTGGTAGCTGCGGCTTGCTTTCTGGTGTAATGAAAATGGCCAGAGTGGAAGATAAATGGCTCGTAAAGAGGGACCATTTAAATGCAGTGGGGCCCAATCTGGATGGTGACTAATCTCACTAACCCCCTTCTTTTTTTTCTTCAACTCTTTCACGCATCGCCCCGCCAATGGACTCTCTCTCTACCTTTCTCTCTCTCCTTTCTTTTCTTTCTATCCCCATTCCTCCCTTCCGCCACGGCTGCTGCTGACGTCCCCATGAATTGTGGTAAGGTCAGAGTTCAAGGCTTGCAGAGAATTATCTTGATTTATGCGGGCGCAGGGCTGGTAGCAGAGCGAACGTGCCATCCGCCGCCGGGCCCTGCCGGGGCTGCACGCCTGTTTTACGGCTCCCCAGCGGCAGGGTTGCGGCAGCTCTGTGTATGGCTGAAGAAATGGGCTGCCGCTGCACCTGCCGTTTTTCATCCTTTGCGGGTCGAAGGTGTATGAAATATCTCTAAAGCGTCTAATAAGTTTCTGAAAAACGTGTTTTTAAAACAAATTGATTTTGATGCTTTATGAGGCCCAAGACCTGCTGCAGCTCTGTGAGAGTGACCGAGTGTGTCCATGCGTGTGAAAGAGAGAGAGAAAATAAGATTTTCTTCAAAGTGTATTGGGTCATCTGACAGCAAAAGAACGCTACAGTTTCTCACCTGTGGAGTGACAGCTATTCACAATTGTGATATTTCAAATCACTTTACCCCTACTTATTCCTTTCCAATATGGTACTACACATATAAATAATACCATGTCCCATAGTGACATCATGCTGGTCTGAGGGGCCATTGGTTGACACATTAGGCTTGTGCTCCATTCAGAAATTAACTGGGCCTGCATTTTAGGTTACAACTTCATGAATTTAAACTGTATGCAGAATGTATAGAAATGTATTGTTTATATTTTATAGTTTATGGTTATAGTTAACTGTAATTATAACCATTACTTCAGCCTTCAGTGTCACACGATCCTCCAGAAATCATGAAATCGTTCTAAAATTCTGATTTAGTGCTCTGGAATAGGGATGGGCGATACCTGACTTTTTAAATTCGATACGATATCGATATTTTTGGGTATAATTTTACCGATATCGATACCGATACTGATACCGCTTATTTCTTAAATGTGTATGTGATTTTTACACTTTTTTACACTTAAAGGCAAATTACATCCACACATGACACATAAGACATATTGGCCATTAATAAATTTATTACAAAAGTAATTTGACAACAAATAAATAAAAATGTTTAAAATAATTAAAAAAAATATTGATTAAATAAAATACATAATAACAAGTCACAAATATTGCATCTCGCAATACTTTTTTCTGCCGTTGAAAAGTAGCACTACACCACGCTACGCTTTCTTTCTGCCTTAGTGCCATGCCATTCTGTTTCTGCGCACGGACAATATGCGCAACGCGTGCCGTGAAAGTGACGTGTACGTGTGGGCAAGGCACATTGCTCGCGTTTCTCACAGTCATCACGTGACACGGGTGAGCTAAATGTCAGAGGGGGATTTCAGTTTTAGCACAAACATTAAACAGAAGTACCGAAAACACTTTTTGCAGAAATTGATGCAGAAATTATTAATTTAATTTTAAAATCGATATTTTTGCGGAAATATCGATACCAAGTAAGTAGCTTGTGAGTATCGATATATCCCTACTCTGGAACCATTTCTTATTACTAATTTTGAAAACACTTGTGCTGCATTTATTTTAGTCATAAACCTTTTGTAACATTATACATATATTTAATATAACTTTTTTATCAATTTAATGCATCCTAGGAGAAAAGTTATTAAATTTGTTTCCATAAAAAATAACTTTTGAACTGTAGTGTACTTGTTGTTATAAGTAGGTGTGTAGATGGTGTGCGATGCGGAAGAGAGGCTCGGAATGCGGAGTACGAAACAGAAATACTTTAATTATAAATGAAAAGCAAACGGCACATGGCAGTGCAAAAATAAGAGGGCATCCACACGTAGAACAGCACAACACAATGATAACGTTAACTATAAGAACTGACAATCTGGGGAGTGAACATGGGGAACTTAAATAATGACTATGATTAACTGAAACACAAGACACCTGTGACTTAATGAGTGATGATGGGAACAGAGTGAGGTGAGATCAGGAACGGGGAACATGTGACACAGACAAGGTAAACTAAGAATCCATGGTAACGTGAAACTAACATAAACGTGACATTACATCCCCCTCCCGGCAGGCGCGACCTCGCGCCGGAGAAGGAACAAAACTGGGTGGGGGGGGTGGGACCGGCTGGACGGCCGGCGGTGGCTCTGGCGGGACTGGCTGGGGTGCCGGCGGTGGCTCCGGCGGGACCGGCAGGACCGGCTGGGGTGCCGGCTGGACCGGCGATGGAGCAGGAGGTGCCGGCTGGACCGGCTGGGGTGCCGGCGGTGGCTCCGGCGGGACCGGCTGGGGTTCCGGCTGGACCGGCGGTGGAGCAGGAGGTGCCGGTGGTGGTTCCGGCGGTGGCGCAGGCGGTAGCTCCGGCGGGACCGGCAGGACCGGCTGGGGTGCCGGCGGTGGTTCCGGCGGGACCGGCAGTGGTGCCGGCGGTGGCTCAGGCGGTGCCGGCGGTGGAGCAGGCGGTGCCGGCTGGGGTGTCGGCTGGACGGCCGGCGGTGGCTCTGACGGGGCCGGCTGGGGTGTCGGCTGGACGGCCGGCGGTGGCTCTGACGGGGCCGGCAGGACCGGCTGGGGCGCCGGCGGTGGCGCCAGCTCCGGTGGTTCAGGCGGTGCCGGCGACAGATCCCGGAACTTCGGAGGCGGCTCTATGGGGTCCCAGAGTTCTGGCGACTCGGGCCACGGCAGCTCCGGCGGGTCGGGCCACGGCAGCAACGACCACGGCAGCTCCGGCGGGTCGGCCGCTCGGGTACAACACAGGTCATGCGGTTCGGCCGCCCGGGGAATGCACTGTTCATGGGGCTCGGCCACTCGGGGAATGCACTGTTCAAGGGGCTCGGCCGCTCGGGGGCGACACAGGTCATGCGGTTCGGCCGCTCGGGGGCAACACAGGTCATGCGGTTCGGCCGCTCGGGGAATGCACTGTTCATGGGGCTCGGCCGCTCGGGGAATGCACTGTTCATGGGGCTCGGCCGCACGGGGAATGCACTGTTCAAGGGGCTCGGCCGCTCGGGGGCAACACAGGTCATGCGGCTCGGCCGCTCGGGGGCAACACAGGTCATGCGGCTCGGCCGCTCGGGGGCAACACAGGTCATGCGGCTGGGCCGCTCGGGGGCAACACAGGTCATGCGGCTCGGCCGCTCGGGGAATGCACTGTTCATGGGGCTCGGCCGCTCGGGGAATGCACTGTTCAAGGAGCTCGGCCGCTCGGGGACAACACAGGTCATGCGGCTCGGCCGCTCGGGGAATGCACTGTTCATGGGGCTCGGCCGCTCGGGGAATGCACTGTTCAAGGGGCTCGGCCGCTCGGGGACAACACAGTTCAGAAGGCTCGGCCGCTCGGGGACAACACAGTTCAGAAGGCTCGGCCGCTCGGGGACAACACAGTTCAGAAGGCTCGGCCGCTCGGGGACAACACAGTTCAGAAGGCTCGGCCGCTCGGGGACAACACAGTTCAGAAGGCTCGGCCGCTCGGGGACAACACAGTTCAGAAGGCTCGGCCGCTCGGGGACAACACAGTTCAGAAGGCTCGGCCGCTGAGACCGGGATTGATGGCGTGGTTACCGGTTGCTGCTGTCTGGATCGGGGATAGAGGTGGTCCAGACACCGCTGTATCGTTTTTATCCAGGTAAGGCCCGTGGTGTCTGGGGGGTTCCCGGCGAAATGGTGGATCGCCCCGATCCAGAACAGCGCGGTGATGGTGTCGTCCGGCAACGGAGCGCGGCATGCCATGTAAAGAAATTCCATGGCATACCGGCCAAAGTCCTGGTTGCGCATAAGCGCGATGGTCAAGAGCTCCTGCTCATAATCCATCTGATTGTAGTCTATTGAGGTGACAAACCTGGTCAGTTCTTCTGTTATAAGTAAGTGTGTAGATGGCGTGCGATGCGGAAGAGAGGCTCGGAATGCGGAGTACGAAACAGAAATACTTTAATTATAAATGAAAAGCAAACGGCACATGGCAGTGCAAAAACAAGAGGGCATCCACACGTAGAACAGCACAACACAATGATAACGTTAACTATAAGAACTGACAATCTGGGGAGTGAACATGGGGAACTTAAATAATGACTATGATTAACTGAAACACAAGACACCTGTGACTTAATGAGTGATGATGGGAACAGAGTGAGGTGAGATCAGGAACGGGGAACATGTGACACAGACAAGGTAAACTAAGAATCCATGGTAACGTGAAACTAACATAAACGTGACACTTGTATTGATAATATATTTCTTAAGTGTTTAGAAACAATTCTGGTGTGCACGGATTTGACTGGTAACATTCAATACTGGGTCAATACAGAATGCTTATGTTCGAGTTTGGTAATGGAGAATGGGAGTTGGGAGTTGGGATTACAAAGTCTAATGAATTGACTGGTTGGAACCCACAAAATCAGATCATCATGATGAATTCAGATGAAATCACAACAGAGAGAAGGCCAAAACCACTTTACAATGCTATGATGCGCTTCGAGTCTCAACTCCCACAGTGTTCCTCCATTACATTTCCCCTCATGACCATATATGACTGTGTTTATGTCACATGTAAAGATGAGAGTTCTCATGTCAGATTTATCATTGAAAGAGTGCTCGACGAGAGGCCCATTGCCATTTATGAGTCCTGCAGCAATGTGCTGTCAGGGACATCCAGCCACAGATGTGTGTTCTGGCCAACGTGGTGACAGCATGACATGAAAATGGATTTGTTCTGTGCTGTAGAAGTGCAGGGGAGGGGACTCAGTCAGCCAGCTTTAATGTAAACGCTCCCAGACTGGGGAGCCTTCCCAGCATGCCCCACCTGTCCCTGTGCGCTTTTGGAGTCTGTTCCACCTCTAACTCCCTAGATCCACATAGCCAACCAGACGGTGGAAGGGTCAGAGGTTGCGTTGTGCTGTACGCTTCTTATTTTTTCTCGCTCACTAGTTTTGACAGGAATCTGTTTACCTCTCCCTACGGCAGCACTTCCTGTCTGACACATTTGGGAGGAGAGTAGCTGAAGAAAAGGAGAAAAAAGGGTAAAAGGGAAAATAAAGTCAAAGCCAGGTGGGTAAAGAAAGACAGAGAGCTCCCTGCTTCTATTTAGAAGTGTGTTCGAACCGAAGACATCTGAGAACCTTATGAAGTGTGCTGTCTCTGTACGAGAGCAATAACAGGCAGAGTGAATCACGCTGACTCAGCTCCTGCGTTTGGATGTTCATTTCTTCTTCCTACTCGGCAAACACGTCAGCGCCTCCCCTCTTCTGGCCGACACCAGCCCGCCCGCCTGAGCGAGCACAAGCCCCTGCCGAAATGAAGTTGCCTCTCTGCAAACCTAATTTTCCCTCCAGAAATTTATGAAAAGCATTACATTTTCCTCGCTGCATAAAATCCATGGGATGGGGTCTCTAAAGGAATCAGAGCCTGGAAACAAAAGACAAATTGGATTTGCGTACGTGGACTCTGACCTGGGGATGGGAGGGAGGGAAAAATAAACCTTCCATGCCTTCTAGTCCTCCTGCTTCCTATTGCCAGTGTTCTTTGGGGAGTGTTTGATACAATTGTACAAAGCTTGGTGGTCTCTATATTTCTCTCTCTCTTTCCTCTGTCTCCATGTTCTACAGAACACAACGGCAATGGATGAGCATGAGTGGTCCACTAGCATAGTCCATAGCGATGCAGCCTGAGACTTCAGACCAATTACACCGTCCCGAAACAAGCTATTCATATTCAAGCTAAATCTGTGTGATAAGGCTTTGTGTGATACAGTAGTTGGAGGCCAGTGATTGAATTACGGGGTATCCCCTGTGACTAAGCGGCTGTAATTAAACTGTAATTTAAGATTACATTATTAAATGGAGGCTTTATTACCACGCATCCCCTGTAACCTCACCTCTACTGCTATATCCTTATCAAAACCAAAATGATTAAGAAAGTGAAAGCGTTCTCATTGTCCAGCTGTAACAGTCTGCTGGAATACGATCTGGACTAATGAGACTTAATCTAATTTAGCTTTTATCTATTGTAACAGACCGACTGAGGTGGTTATCGATGCAGATCATTCACAGCAGCAGGTGGAATTCCGTTGAACTCAAACTGAGATTCCACAATACTCTACATTATAATGCAGTTTGGCTCATTTTTGAACTTTTGAGCTCCAAAGTGGTCAAAGGGACAGTGTTAAAGGGACAGGTCACCCTAAAAATATAGATTCTGTCAACATCCTCGTGTCGATCCAAATCCCTTGGGTCAGTAGAACACAAAAAGAGAGATTTTGAAAATGTGTTGGTTGTTCTTTACCAATTACATTAAATGTGGCTGAAGTTTTAAAGTTATAGTTCACCCAATATAATTTTTTATTTATTTTTTATCATTTACTGACTCTCATCTTGTTCAAACCCTTAAGACTTTGCTAATCATTGAAACACAAATGAGAGTTGTTGTTTGTTTTTTTTTTTGGGGGGGGGGGGGGGGGGGGGGGGGTTGGCCCTCCATTGAAACCAAAATATGTATGATCCAAAAAGGTAATAAAGGCAATGCAAAAGGAATTCATATGAATCTAGTCTTTAAACCCTAGTCTTATTAGATTACTTTATATGATGAACAGATTTAATATGTTTTTACTCATATATAAAAACACATACTTGTACACAAGAGCGCATCAAATAAGATTTCTTTCTAAGATCTAAGATTTTGAAATTACATTTCGAAGCCAGTGTGTACATCACGCACTAGAACAACTCACTAAGACCTTTTTGGGTCTTTTAAGATTTGTAGGTTACATTTTCTTTTATCGTACATGTTATAGTACACTGACATGTACTTACAGTGTGCTAAGAAAATACTTGGTAATACATTATAAGGTAACTACATGGGTTAAGGATTGGTTTTGGGTTAATACCTAATTATTACCCAACTATTGTAATTACTATAACAAATGCATAGAATGTACATGGGGAACAGGACTGTCAAATAATGTTATCATTTTGGATACCTGGACTTTTACAGAAACTGCTTACATTAAAAATGTTAAAAGATTAACCAAAGACTTATGGGTGAATATATGATGACAGAATTTTAATTATTGTGTGAAGCTTTTTTTTTTTTTTTGTCGTGTACTCTGATTTACGATTCACAAAAACCTTGAAATGTATTGATTAAGCACCGTATTTTTCGCCATATAAGACGCTCCGGAACATAAGACGCACCCAATTTTAAAGGAGTAAAATCTAGAAAAAAAAGATTCTGAACCAAATACTGTAGTAAAATATTTTATATCAACTGTTTAAAGTTAACAGCACAAAAAACATAAAACAATTTTATGCCAACCATGTAACATATTAAGAACTATCTTTACTCTCATTAACAGTCAGTAAAGTCAGTAAACAGTGAAAGTAACTAAAATAAGGCTGTAATGTTTTTATTCAAACACCAATAATTTGTGTGTAAACCGGGAAGTGGGGTGTTGTACCAATAATTTGTGTGTAAACCGGGAAGTGGGGTGTTGTACCAAAATCTGACTCCCCGGACAAATCTCACTCCCCTCACTAACATCTAGATTTTTCTGCAGCAGAAAAATACACCTGTGAAAATCTCACCCCCCTCACCAACTCTGGTTTAAAAGCTCACAGACTCACCATATGATGAGACAATAAGATAAATATGGTGAGTTATTTTTTTGCTGTGAAAATCTGACTTCCCCTGGTAAACCCATACTATAATTGTTACAACCAAATGCTTTTTAGCAAAGAATGTACATACCATAATGAGATAATAAAATAAATATAGTGAGTCTGTGAGCTTTTAAACCAGAGTTAGAGAGGGAAGTGAGATTTTCACAGGTGTATTTTTCTGCTGTGAAAATCAGACTCTCCCTGGTAAACCCATAGGCCTACTATAATTCATTATAACTGTAATATAATTTCATTACGCCTCTTTCTCTCGGTTTCGTTTCTCTCTCGTTTTCGTTTCACTCTTAGTTTCGTTTTACTTCTCTCTTACGCACGGCTCGTCTCCTAACTCTCTCCTGCTGCAGACCTCGCTGAATCACGCCCCCCTCGCTACAGTCATCACTGTAAAGTCCACCATTGCCCCCCACTCGTCATCACCACGGCTACGGCTGTGGCCGCGCTCCGCGGATTCTTTATATTCATCGGATAGGACGCACTAACTTCCCCCCCCCCCCCAGTTTTGGGGAAGAAAAAGTGCATCTTATGCGGCGAAAAATACGGCAGTTGGTCCACAAGGTGGAAAACACTTGCCTAGTTTTTTTCACAGACGAACAAGAAACAGGCTGTCAGGGTTTCTAGTGTGTTGCTTGACAGAGCTCTGACTGCCCCTTTGTTGTGTGTTGTGATTGTAAACCCCGCCCATCTTGTTACCTCGTTTCCCTTGAGTGTTGTCAGCTGTTCTCAGCTCGTTACCTCTCCTCATGTGTTCCCTATTTAATCCTGGTGTGTTTGCTGTCCTGTGTCTTGTCGTTGTCATTTTGTTGGTTGTATTCCCTGTGAGCCTGATCCATGTTCCTTGCACTCTAGATTGTTTTATGTTACTTGAGTGTTTCGTCGTTGTGTTTAGTTTTGACAATCATTCCTGAAGTAGTTACATTCTATCCAATACTCTACATATTTCAGAGTATGCATGTATCAAACATCTGTATTTACGCATGCTATCAAATGGAATATACTATGAAAGAAGTATGCATCTGCATCTGCACCAAGCTTTCAAGCCAAAACTTAAGTATACTTTAGGCTTTACACTTCAAAAAGAAAACAAATGCACCATAAAATACTTTTTGACTCATTCTCTTCATTCCATTCCATGATAGCTTTGTATGATGAACAAACCAAAATTTAAGTCATTATTCAGTAAAAAACTTACGATCCAGCGTGCTGCTAACTGTTGCAGTGTGTTAAATTGTGAACAAATATTTCAGATAATTTTATTTAACTAGAATAGTCAGAAGAGTAATTCATTAACACTAAAATTAGAACTAGGGTGGACAT